>OY755241.1:85540038-86154118 GCA_963576725.1 Azorinus chamasolen
GGAATAGTTCAATTAGTTTCATAGAAGGTAGAAGGGTTGTATTTGTTTTACAAAAACAAAATGTTTTACTACACAAACATAGGGCCTATATAACCCCCCCCCCCCCCGCCCACGACAGTCACGTTTTAGCTCATGGTTTGCTTACAATATTTCTAAGAAATGTTTAATGTTTCCAATTGTATAGCCATAGGCCTATATCGAAACGTCCGACCATTGGAGTTTTATTTGTTGTTTTTTTTGTTTGATCGGGGTTGGTTTTTAAGGGATTTTTTGTTTGTTTGTTTGTGGGTTTATTTTGGGGGATTTTTTTTTTTTTTTTTTTTTTGGGGGGGGGGGGGGGGTGGGGGGTTGGGGGGGGGTTGTTTGCTTTTTTCATTTCCACTTTAGTTAGTTTGTTGACCATTCCGCCCATGGATATTCGTGTGTACATCTCATTAATAGTTATGTAAACAATATTGACGTCATAACTATAAGTTTACTGAATATATATATAATGGCATTATAAACAAGGAACTTTGATTATGGCAGAATCTGTAAAATCATATACAGTAAAACCTCGATTATCCGAATTTTCGTTATAGAAGAATTTAGACCCTTTTAGGCAGGTGGCTGCTTAATACATGGTGAAAGTCATGCAGAAAGCTCCTAGAGGAGCTTTCTGCATGGCGTTCACCATGCATTAAGCTGCCACCTGTCTTAAAGTTCGATAATAATACGTATTTCAGTGTTCGAATAATCGAAGTTTTACTGCATGTAGATCTACATGATTTCATTAGCAAACAGAGCAGACGTTGATCAGGCGACTCCAACAGGAACCGTCAGCTCTGGGTCTACAGTTTGCAAAGGCACAAAGGACGACGTTGTCAGGTAGTAAAGGGTTAAACAAGAGAGTTATGGAGACTCTATATCATTCATCTGGGTCAAGTGGCTCACCTCACCAGAATTAGAATGACCGAGACGGCAACATTTGAGACCTTAATGAAAGATAAGCGACAAGACAAACTGTTCTATATTTAATCTCTTATCATTCGAAAGGTCCGTGTGTCGTGAATGCGACAGCGCACAGAATTGTTATATTTATAAATTGTCATCTCATTTTGGAACGGAATATTATGTTATATTGTATTTTATAGAAATAATACAAATTATTGGCAAAAACATAGAAATGGATTTTGTGTGCCGATGGACGATTTATATATACCTACTGTTTCTTTCCGGCAAAAAAGAAATCTTTGTCAGTGCCGGGGTAGAGGTTATCAAGAATGGAGATTTTGAATACGTGAACGTCGCGCGAGATTGGAGTTGTCAAGGAGGATGTACGTTGACGTCAAGTAAAGACAGTTACAGTCGCTATCACAGCGTCAAGGTAACGCATAGGTGAGATAGCAGCAAAATTATCATAGCGCCATGGTAACGCATATACTAACATAACCATAGCGCCACAGCGACATATATGTAAGATAGCAAAACAAAGTTCTACACTAGTGTCATGGCAATGCATAAATACGTTAGTCGTATTTTCACAGCGTCCTGGCAGTGCATGGATAAGTTAGTTGCGATATTAGCATAGCGTCATGGTAATGCATAGACAAGTTAGTTGTGATATTATCATAGCGTTATGGTAATGCATAGACAGATTAGGGAAGCTCTCAAGTAGCATCGTGGTGGTAACACATGGACAAGTTAGGGAAACTATCATGTAGCGTCATGGTAATGCATAGACAAGTTAGGGGAGCTATCATTTAGCGTCATGGTAATGCATAGACAAGTTAAGGAAGCTGTCATATAGCGCCATGGTAATGCATAGACAAGTTAGGGAAGCTGTTATTTAGCGTCATGGTAATGCATAGACAAGTTAGGGGAGCTGTCATTTAGCGTCATGATAATGCATAGACAAGTTAGGAAAGCTGTCATTTAGCGTTATGATAATGCATAGACAAGTTAGGAAAGCTGTCATTTAGCGTTATGATAGTGCATAGACAAGTTAGGGGAGCCGTCATTTAACGTTATGGTAATGCATAGTAGCACTGTCATTATATTATCATGGCAATTTGGAACCCATCGGTATTTCATATGAGGGCGTTCCTGTAAATACAAATACATGTTGGTGAAAACCTTTGAGATTGATTGGTTTTGGTAAAGGGCGTTCCTGTAAATACACATGCATGTTGGTGAAAACCTTTGAGATTGATTGGTTTTGGTATAGTTTCTTCTAGAACTATCTGATCTGGATCTACACGGTTTGGCTATGTCCCGTGTATAGGATCGTGCAAGTTTATAGGATACTTAGACACTATGTTGGTAAATGATATACGTAATTACGAATGCAATAGAACCTGTCTTAAGCGGCCATCATAAGAAAGTAGAACCCTTCAAATACGATCACTTAATGAATAAAAATGGGTGTCTTTATAAGCAAATGTTTGCTTAGTACAGTACAAAAGTAATGCAGAAAGCTCCTGCATTATTGTGTAGCATTAATCTACCACCTGCATCTAGCACCCAGAATTATACCTCTTTAAGGTGGTCGCATTAGCGGGGTTTTACTATATAAGTAATCTATAAGGCAGATGATAGCTTAATGTAAGTCAAAAGTAGTGCAAAACGCGCCTATAGGAGATTTCTGTATTACTTTTGCCCTGCATGAAGCAAGCACCTGCTTTTTAAGACTCATATGTTCAATAAACGAGTGCCCGCTTAAGACAGGTTTTTATAACCTGTTCTCAAATCTACCCAGCGGTTGCCGGTAATCTCAGAAATATAAACCAAGTTGTAAAACTTGGTGATTTGCCCATCCGAAGTTTGTATGAACATAAACAATCATAAGAAAGCATGGTAGATATGTTAAGCTGACTTCGTAGAAACAAAGCAATTACATGTATCCTAAAACACGGGTGCCCTTTGAATGCTAATTTTTTTTAAAAATATTTCGCGAACACCCCTGCTCTATATAATAGAGGAGGGGTGTTCGCTAACATAATTTTTTTTGGTTGGGTCAGAAAACTATATTTTGGTATGTTTTAGATACTTATGATATGTGATTAAAAATAATGTATTTGTGATGGAGTTGTTGTTGTTGCTGAGACATAGCATAAAGGAGCAAATGCTCTATTTTTATCGCAATGGTTTCAAACTACAAAATTATAATATTTTCCTTTACTCTAGTTAATGCTCCTTTTCGGTAGATTTATTCAAAGAGGTTGTATCTCAAAATAGCCTATGATGTAATGCGTTAAGTATCAAACAGCTTCGATCCCAATGATATGCCGAGTTACACGGCGTCTCATCTGTATCCAACCTGTTTGAAAATACAAGTTATGTTGCGGCTAGCGAAACCAGTGCTATGTTGCGGATAGCGAAACCAGTGTTATGTTGCGGATAGCGAAACCAGTGTTATGTTGCGGATAGCGGAACCAGTGTTATGTTGCAGATAGCGAAACCAGAGTTATATTTCAGACATGCTTCCTTCAACGGCCCCGCCCAGAATGTACAAGTCACCCCAAACAACGACTACAACTTTACCGCTTTCATCAAGCTGACTAAGCTATCTCCCTCCACCATGTACGATTCAGCCGAGCTCGTGATGAAGTGTTTAACATCAGCACATCGTAAGTTTCGTGCTAGAGTATTGCAGGTAGACGACCAGATTAACCCATTACTCCATAAAACACCTTTCTACGTATATGCAAACAAAGTAGACCCAGACCAGACGTCTCCTGTAGAAGCCGCCTAATCATGGTTTGCTCTGCTTGCTTATGGTATATAGATTAATAGAATCAAGCATGGGTTTTGTTAAAGACGGGGGTTTCTATACCCGAGGTTGGTCCGTTCCAGTCGGAAACGAGCTTTAGCGAGTTTCCGATAGGAACGGACCAACCAAGGGTATAGAACCCCCGGGTTTAACAAAACCCATGCTTGATTATTTTTCTCGCTGAAATACGCCCTTAAACCAATTAAATTAACGAATTTTGTGAAGTACTACTTTACATTGCGTAATACGACTTCCATATCTAATAGCAACAGACCGCAGCATAACTTTAGGCGTGACACAAAATTCTTGCATAAAACGTGCTGTTGTAGTCCCGCTAGACCATGTATTAACAAGGCGATTCTCATGCTCACGCGCTGTCGTTGACCGGTTTTAATTAAACGTCATTTGTTATGACAACCACAAACGTTACATTTTGGTGTAAATATAAATGACTGAGTGACTACAAAACAACGTCTTCGGTTAATTAAATAGGCGTTTAAAGTGTTTATATGATAAATAGAATTTCATATTCGTGCTAATTACTAATTTCAATTTATAAGGTTGTTGCTTATAGAAAGGTTGGTATAATTCAGTAAGAATTCCTTCCCTTGTATTGATTTTACTCAATCGCGCGTATGAATACACTAGTCACGGGGTGTTCCAGATAAGGATTTCTAGTACGGCTATTTTTAGTAACTCAGCTTATCTAGCACGTCTGAGAAGCGAGAAAGATATGAGTCTCCCGTTTCTCGCACGGAAAAACACTTCACGTGTCCATGTGCTATTAATCGCGCATGTATGAGGTAAAGAGTTACCTAGTAGTATTCAGATCTTGTTACATATTTTATTCAACAACCAGTCCAAAGAAGGCCTTTTTTCATTTGTCTGTTTGATCAGACCATTCATGACAAACACGACCATTGTTTTATCTGCAGTTTTCCCCAATTCCCCGTAGCCTTTCAAATGGTATAGTTTTTATCAATTTATATGTCTCTTTTTCAGACAATCAATACAAAAAGTATGGTTTTATCAACTTTAAATGGTCTTTTCTTTTCAGACAATCAATACATCAAGTTTGCTTATGTGCCACAGATTCAGCTTGGCGTCTGGACAAGTGTCGGAGGAATACAATACGTGCCAAATGGTTTGTAATGTTGATGATAATAATATAAGTTAACACATTCCCTGTTCTATACTTATAAGTTAACACTTTCCCTGTTCTATACTTATAAGTTAACACTTTCCCTGTTCTATGCTTATTCCAAATTTCAATACCTCCTCAATATTCACGGACAAAATAGTTATAATTAAATGTATAAGGTGGAATATCGTAGCCAATTAAGAAAGTAAAGGAACAGACCCATCAAATTCCAATCGCAAACAGAGTAGACCCTGATCAGGCGGCTCCTCTAGGAGCCGTCTGATCTGGGTCTACTCTGTTTGCAAATGCGTGAAAACAAGTTTATATGAGGGAAAGTGTTAACACTCGCGGCGCCAAATTTCTTATTGTCGCTTGCAACCCAATTTCGTTAAATCATTCGGTAAAATAAGGAAATGGAATAAACAATTACAGAATTCAAAGGAATAAAACACAGATCTAGATATAGAGATTGAGACAAAAAGTGAATTTCATGATCAGACGCCGCCTTGAAAAGGCGGCGTCTGATCTGGGACTGCACTTTTTATCGTGGTGAATATTTGCGAAATTGGCGGTGAACGGGTAAAAGGAATGATGATGATAATGATGATGATGATGGTGATGATGATGGTGATTGGTGATGATGATTATTATAATGATAATGATTGAAGTGGTGGTGGTGATGATGATGATATTGATGATGTTGATGATGATGCCTTTCGTCGCCAAATAATTTTGTTTGCTTGTTTGCAAAATGGAGTTTTCTTAATTTTTAATAACCAAATCTGAGTGCCAAACATCGTGGATCAAGATGAGACGCCGTATTCAATTTCCTAATTAGACTGGTTCTTATATTTTGTAACGCCTTTTATACATATGAGAGCTCTCTCATGAGTGTTTTAGCGCGTTTTATCAATTCATTGGATTAATTTGTACATACCACAGCCCTCTACTGGACGGAAGAGAATCATATTAACAAAGATAAGGAGAAAAGAGAAACATTTAATGAAATATAACCCACATTGATGCAATGATACAACCATGTACAGCAGCTTGTTTGCCTAACATTTAACACAATTCGGGGAGACGAAAGCTTACCAATGCTGACAGTTTGGATCCAGATGAGACACCGAGTAACTCGGTGTCTCATCAGGATCCAAACTGTTTAACACGTTTATTATGTTTTGGTAGACACACTGATTATTGCCTGGATTGTGAAAATGTAGTGATTGAAAATTATGTACAAATAATTCGGCAAGCAGGCTAAAGGTCAATAAAAGTAGGCCTACACGTATTTAACATAGTGTATAGCAATACCAATAATATACAGTAAAACCTCTCTATAACGACCACTAAATTGTGTTAATTATTTGGTATGTTGGGCAGGTGGTTGCTTAAAGCAAGGTGAAAGTAAAACAGAACGCTCCTATAGGAGCGTTCTGTTTTACTTTCACCTTGCTTTAAGCATCCTCCTGCCTTTAACACAAAATAATTGGTATAATTTAGTGGTCGTTATAGAGAGGGGTTCCTGAGGTATAACACAAAAGAACCATTCTAATTCTTCCGTATATTGTTTTATGTAATGAACAGCACCTCACACTCACGTCCTCTCTTTCTTATTACACTCTTATGCTTTAGTTTATCCTTACCTCATGAAACCTGCATTTAACACCTTTGAAAACAGAATAGACTCAGATCAGACTGACCCAGCTGGAGCCGCCTGATCAGAGTCTACTTTCTTTGCTTATAGGATTAAATAGAGATGGTGTGGTAAGATACTCTCTAATTCTTAACGCCATAACAACAATATTATTCATACATTCATTCTTTGTCCTAAATGACCTAGAGCTCCAGATAAGCTGCATAATTGTCAAGAATAGCTCCTTTATTTTCTCTACCAAACCCTATACTGTGACCACTCTTTAGAATCGTCTCTTCAAGGCCATTCTAAAGAGTGGTCACATTATAGGGTTTGGTAGAGAAATGGCGATTTTAATATTTGGCAATGCACCTTTATCTGTAGATCTGCAAATTAAATCTCATTTATAAAAAATAATAGAAGACAAACCCTCATGTAAAACCTTTCATCAAATATATCTGGTTCCAGGTGCCCATTCTTGCCACGTGTACGTACAAGTGCACGGTACAACCACGGAATATCTCGTGGACCACATGAGTCTGCAGTTGTTTCAAAGTGACGCCACCTGGCGGACAGATGCACGTGCCAATATAGAGAAAATCCGGAAGGCCAATATCACGGTCACGTTAGTTTGTACTGGCTTTTTATACCAAAGTATATTTGTTGAAATCTTTAACCCTTTCCTCCATAAATACGCCTTTCTACGCCTCTGTAATAGTCACTTCTTGAAACCATTGTGATAAATAGAGCATTTGCTTCTATTGGAGCAAATGTTCTATTTATCACAATTATTTCAAACTACAAAATTCTAAACTTTTCCTTTTCTTTAGTTAATACTCCTTTTCGGTAGATTTATTCAAATAGGTTGGATCTAAAAATAGCCTATGAGAGAATGGTTTAAGTCTGGACTAGCTTTATCATTTAGGTTTGTGTTGTTGTATTAGTTTGCTTTTCATATTTTGCCATCTACAGTAGAACCAGTCTTAAGCCGTCATTCATTTATTGAACATAGTCATAAAAAGCAGGTAGTTGCTTAATGCAGGACAAAAGACGATGTTTTATCTTGACCCAAAAGACGCCGAGTAATTCGACGTTTTATCTAGACCCAAACTGCCTGCATTTTGACACATCTGCAAACAGAGTAGACCCAGATCAGACGGCTCCTATAGGAGCCGTCTGGTCAGGGTCTTCTCTGTTTGCTTATGGTGTAATATAGATCTGATTCTACAGCCTCTTCCTGAGGCAAAATGTCCTGTGTCCATATGCCATTATAAAAAATAATCTTGTTAATATTCATGACGTCATTATTTCTTACATGAATATACAACAGGGAAAAGGTTGATTATAGTGTCGCTATAAGCGGGTTCTGCTGTAATTATACTATGTAATATAAGTGTAGGTGTATTGGTATATGTTAGATTGAAGTTTGTAAACGTTTTAACATTTTGTTTTCAGAATGACAGGTGGACACGGGGGGAACTATGACATAGAGGTACTGTCCCTTATCTTCATTTGTCGCCCAGTTTATCTCTTGACTTAATGTTTCCAACATGAGTTTTTAGAAAGCAGGGATCAACCAAAGCTCTAAAAAAAATAAAGAAAAAAACGAGAAATGGAATACTTCAATAACATGAGTATCACGTGTTTTACTATGATCCGGATCTCCTCTGTTTGCAAATGCATGAAAACGCGTTTATATGAAGGTAAGGTTACACACGTTTGCATGGAGATGAGAATGGCTGTTTGTCAGTCTGGTCGTCTTTATTACAAGAAACGGATACGTTATTTTAGGATTTTAACCCTTTCCTTCATATAAACGGACTCTCACGCATTTGCAAACAGAGTAGACCCAGATCAGATGGACCCTATAGGAGCCGTCTGATCAGGGTCTGCTCTGTTTGCTAGTGGAATCTGAAAGATATATTACTTTACCTTCTAAAATGGCTACAATGTTCCATCTTCCATATTTCATTTTAACTATTCTATCCAAGAATATTCAGTAGACATTGAAAATTGGAATTAATATAGAACAGGGAAATTGTTAAATGGAATACATTTTCTATCGATGAGAAATTGATCATCAAACTCAATATGTAGCTATTACTACAGTAAAACCTCTCTATAACAACCACTCAATTGTGTTAATTAGTTGGTATTTAGGGCAGGTAGCTGCTTAATAGGAGCGTTCTGTTTTACTTTCACCTTGTTTTAAGCAGCCACATTCATTTAACACAAATTACTTAATCTAATTTAGTGGCCATTATAGATTGTTTTTACTGTAATGCAACCACTATATCGATGTCTTTTTTTAAAAGTTGAAACAAACGAGTCATAAGTTCGGATTTGGAACCGCTGTGTTCGCCCAGGGTATGTATGACCCCGCCTATAAAAGCTACCAGGACTTCGTCTACGATCATTTTGAGTGGGCGGTGCTTGAGAACGCCCTCAAATGGAAACCGCTGGAATACCGTCAAGTGAGTGCTTGCAATTGTAATCAAGAAATATAGCCGAATACTCGTCCGTGTTGTATTGTATTGCATTGCATTATATTGAATGGCATTGTATTGTATTGTATGACACTGTATTATATTGTATTGCATGGGATGGCATGATATTGTATTGTATTGCATGGCATGACATGGTATTGTATTGTATTGCATGGCATGGCATGGCATGGTATGGTATTGTATAACATGGCATGGCATGGTATGGTTTTGTATTACATGGCATGGCATGGCATGGCATTTTATTGTATTGTATTGTATTGTATTGTATTGTATTGTATTGTATTGTATTGTATTGTATTGTATTGTATTGCATGGCATAGCATGGTATTGTGTTGCATTGTATTATATTGCATGGCATATTTTTGTATTGTATTTTATTGCATGGCATATTGTTGTATTGTATTGTATTACATGACATGGTATTGTATTGTATTGGATTGCATCGTATGCCATTGTATTGTATTGTATTTTTTGTATTGTATTGTTTTTGTACGGCATGGTATTGCATTGCATTGTATTGCATTGTGTACTGCATTATTCTGTATGGGAGGGTTGGTCAATAGATGTATAAATGTATGTCAGTTGTATTGTATTGAATGTCATTGTACTGTATTGTTTTGTATTGAATGACATTGTATTGTATTGTATTGTATTGTATTGTATTGTATTGTATTGTATTGTATTGTATTGTTTTGTAGTGTACTTCCAATTGACATTTTCTGAAGGCCCGACCAATTGTGATAACATATTTACAATTGAAATTTCTTTAGGTTTATTGTATGCCCGTTTATGGTAAAATATTTGTAACTGAAACTTCCACATGTTATTTTGTATATCCGACCATTTATAGGATTGTATAAGTAGTTGAAACTTCTGAATGTTATTGTGCATGCCAGATCATTAATGGGAACGTATTTGCAATTGAAACTTCTGAAATGTTCGTATGCAATGCACTTGACATTTTTGTGGTGAATTTCTGAAAATATTATTGTGTATGTTCTACCATTTGTTGTAATGTTCTTACAGTTGAAACTTCTGAAATGTTATTTTGTATATCCGGACATTTGAGATAATGCATTTAAGCTTGAAAACCTTGTAAATGTTTTGTAACCATAAGATTTCGCAGGAAAACGAATTAACCTAGATGATGCGAACTAAGATTAGTTAGCCCTAAAACCTAACCTGAACGCAATGATTTAACCCATTCCCTCATATTGACGACCTTTGGCGACTCTGTAATAGTCACTTTGTGAAACCATTGTGATAAATAGAGCATTTACTCCTATAGGAGCAAATGCTCTATTTAGCACAATGGTTTCAAACTACGAAATTCTAAAACTTTTCTTTTCTCTAGTTAATGTTCCTTTTCGGAAGATTTATTTCAAAGAGGTTGTATCTAAAAATAGTCTATGAGGTAATGGGTTAAGATTTTCACAGCGTAACGCCCCATCATTGTTAAACTACAGACTCCATTCTGTGTAAAATATTTAAATTGCTATATGATTTTAAATGAAAAACAGCGCAGGCCCTGATCATAGGGTTAGTCCTATGATCTGGATCTACAATAATTGCACGTGCCTTTATACAGCATGTACGTTCAAAGAGTCAGATGAGACGCCTAGTACCTTGGCGTTCCATCAGGATCCAAACTGTTTGTAAATGTATATATATATATACAGTAGAACCTTTAGTAGAGTGAACAAAGAAATCTTAAAAAGTAGATGGTTGCTAAATGCGGGGCAAAAGTAATACAGAATGCTCCTACAGGAGCTTTCTGCATTTCTTTTGTCCTGCATTAACGCTTTCATTGCCAAAGTCGCCTAAATGCGCCACTACAAACAGTGCAGTCCATGGTCAGACACCGCCTTGCTCGGACTTTTAAGCCTATTTTCAGACGTTTCCAGGGCATACAATATATTAAAATGTATTCGTTCTTTATATTTATATACTGTTAAATGTAAAACTAGTTCCAAACTCCAATTTTAAAATTGGCAATGAAAGAGTTGAGCTACCACCTGCCTTAACTCTTTTGGCGCCACATTTAAAAGTGTCGTCTGCAACGATAAATTTATATTAAATATAATTCTAAACTAAATAATAAAGGCATATTAGTAAAACATTTGTTTTTAAAAACCTGTATGCTTGGGCTAGAATAATACAAAAAAAACCCAGTGAAGTCCCAGTTCAGATGCCGCGGCATCTGACCTGGGACTGCACTGTTTTCAATGGTTCCAACAGGCGACATTGGCTCCGAAAGAGTTAAGGCCCATAATAAAACCTCTTTTTGATGGTCGCTTAGGGCAGATTCTGTTGTACGTGAATCCAACAATACTTTGAGAATTGTAGCAGGCGTCAACTCTGTATTGTTAGTTTAAGATGAAAATTACCCAGCATGCAGAGTTAAAGGAAATTGCTGTTATATTTGTATTTGTGTATTGGTAGCACCATGTCAACTTCACCAAAGCGCTGACGGCCGTTAACGCCTTGCGTAGTCATGGGTAAGTCCTTAAGAGAGAGAGAGAGAGAGAGAGAGAGAGAGAGAGAGAGAGAGAGAGAGAGAGAGAGAGAGAGAGAGAGAGAGAGAGAGAGATTCACAATAGTCACAGAGAGAGTCAGACAGACAGACAGACAGACAGACAGAGAAAAACAGAGAGAAACAGAGACAGAGAGACATACACAGACATAGAGACACATAGACAGAGAGGGGGACAGAGAGAGACAGAGTCAAAGAAACAGAGATGGACAGAAATACAGAGAAAGAGTCAGAGAAAGAGAGACAGAAACAGACAGAGACAGGGAGAGGGAGGGGAGGAGGCGAGCAGACAGGCATACATATAGACAGACACACACAGAGAGACAAATAGGCAGTCAAAGAGACATACAAAAAGACAAACAGATATAAACAGAGATAGAAAGTTAAAACGAAAATAGACAGCGAGACAGAGAAAAGAGAGATAGAGAGACATGTACAAAGATGGACAGACCAGACCAAACAGACAGACATATGAATTGACAGAAAAACAGATAGGTAGAGAGGGAAGATAACGAAGTAAAGAGTGTAAATAATAGAGGACACGGGTGAAAACTTAAAATATTTAAAGATAAAAAATCAGTTTTACTGCCATATCGTTAAATGTAGCTTGCCCATGCCAATTAATCAAATACCTATATTCACCGTTATGTACGAATTGCCTGATCAGAATCTGCCGTGCTTGCTAAAATATATAATATACTTTTTATTACCATGGAAATATGCTTACTTTAATGAAATGATTATATTAGTGAATACTCATAATGGGCGGAGACTGGCGTAAGTATTCACCATTTAAATGTTTAAACAAACTTTAAGCCTTGACTGAAACTGAAGGCTATTTTAGTTAACAGAGCAAACCCTTTTCCGATATCTCCCATAATTACCTGGGTCTTCTCTGTTTGCAAGGGCATAAAAGTATACATCATGATTGTTTTATTGGGTGGTTCTGTTACAATTCTATATAGCGGTTTCAGTTTAGTAATTGTTATTGTTTATACTTTAACAGAATCAAAGTCAGGGGGCACAATTTAGTCTGGGGCGTGCAGAGACACGCCCCTTCATGGTTACAGTCTTTAAGTCACGCCCAGATTGAAACCGAAACAGCGCGTCATCTGAAGGAAGTTGTTGGAACAACCAAAGGACTGTAAGTACTCGCGGTCATTTTGTTTAAAGTTGCTTTATGCAAAAGTGTGACTGCATTCGCAAACAATAATTGTGTGCAACGTCTCGTCTAGATACACGCTGCATGTATAATATTCATATTTGGTATGGTCGATAAAATGTAGTTCAAACGAAATGCATATATTAGAGTTACATAAACATTGTTTTGCATATAAAACGAAATACATTTATATTTATTTTTTTATAAGTACATGTATAGGCTAGGTGTTTAAATGGACCATAGCACAGAATGCACAGAGTTTTGTCATAGAGACCATGGCATAAGTGTTTAATGCTGACTACTAAGCTTAAAACGACGTGACTAGAATATTATTATATTATTATTAACCACTAGGTTTAATAAAATTGATACTAACCAAAATACATGATTAAGAAGAGACACAATGATAACAGAATGAAAACAGAGTATATTTAGATTTCTTTACATTCGTTTTGAATGCATTAAAATGTTACTCCATGAATCTTCATGATATAAGGCACCATAACATCATATATTTAAATTGAATGATTTTTAAAAATGTCTTATCAACTTAGGAAATATTTGCAACTTCAGAAATTGTAGAAAGATATATTTATTATTCCATAAACTTATAAAGCATACCCTGATCAGGGGATCATACACGAACCGCTTGATCTGGTCTACTCTGTTTGAAAATGTGTCAAAGAGTAAAGGTTAACCCTTCGCTTGATATTAGCGTCAATATACCTACCTGTAAATAGTGAAGACCCAGATGAGACAGCTCCTACAGAAGCTGTCTCATCAGGGTCTGCACTATTTACAAGTTGATTGTGCAACCAGTGCACTCCACAGCAGTGGTTGCACAGCGCAATACTTGTACACAGTGAAGATATATGTAATTATACAACAGGACATGGGTAAAGAAGGAGAAACGAATTTTAAAATTCAGCAAGTGAAGAGTTAAAACAGATGAGTACAATGGTTTTCCCCCATTACCATCAAAATAGCTCCTTTGGTATGTTTGATCCTTTCTGATTTAGGTTGGAACATTGGGATGTCAACAACGAGAATCTCCATGGTGACTGGTACGAACGAGTGTATCATGACCCGAACATCACCATCAAGTTCTTCCAAGATACCCACGCCATCGACCCTAATGTTAAACTCTTCCTGAATGATTACGGAATTGTAGAAAATGATTATACCATGGTACCACTAACACTATTTATTATATTGATTATATGGTTACTAATGTCATTATGGAAAATAAGACTATTGGTTATATTGATTATATGGTTACAAATGTCATTATGGAAAATAAGACTCTATTGGTTATATTGATTATATGGTTACAAATGTCACTATGGAAAATAAGATACTGTTTATTATTATTGTGTCTTTAATTTCTGGAATTAGAATGGTTAGTTTGATAGTTGTTTCCAGGTTCAGATAAGGTGCGTAAATTAAAACATTTTCAAAACTTACTTCTTTTTTTTCTCCACTAAATCCTATGTTGTGACCACTCTTTAGAATCGTCTCTTCGAGACGATTCTAAAGAGTAGTCACAATATAGTGTTTAGTTGAGAAATGGCGATTTTACTATTTGTGTACGGAGTAGTCACAATATAGTGTTTAGTGGAGAAATGACGATTTTACTACTTGTGTACGCATCTTCATGTGTAGCTCTGGTTGTTTGTCGTCCGTATTTTGCCATCAAGGAGCTGATGAATGTTTTGGAGTCGGGATCGGGATGAGTAGTATATATGGGTATATGTACATATAATGTGTAGCCTAAATGTCCTAAGTTTTCGGACATACAGTAATCTATCTCCATGGGGTTGTAAAGCTTAATAAGTGAATTTGACACAATTTTGATAACATTAATTAGGTTGAAAAAGTAGCCAATAATTTAGACCCTAGTCAAACTGCCTCTAAAGGAACGATTTGAGCTGGGTTTCCACTACTTGCCAAACATTGTCAGTACGAAATATTAAGTTAATTAAGGTGATTGGATACCTCTGTTTACCTCAGTAAGTAACCATAGTGATTCGTATCTTTTCTTTTAAGATGTTTAAAAAATAATTTTACACCTGAAATGCAACGGGTCGAACTGTGATATTGTTTTCATTGTGAAATGCTATCCAATTTATGTTATTGCTACAGTTAGTCACAATGGAATGATTTCGGCATCTGGCTATCATTAAAACAGGCAGTGTAGATCAGTCTAATTTTTTCCCTAATTGGACAAGCGGTCTGAGTCTGCAATGATTGCAAAGTTCCTAAACATGTATTTTGGCTGTTTGAAATAAGCCTTTGGGATGTATTTCCAGGCCCTACGTGACCAGGCCAAGCGGTTTGTTGCTGCAGGCGCGCCTATATATGGCATAGGCATACAAAGTCATTTAAAAAGTGGCCATCCGCGCATGACTGCAATTAAGGTACGTACTTGTTAATGAAAGCAGCAATATGTCACACGAACACAAAATTTGTCCGTGGTGTATTAGAAGAATTTCATTTCACCTGTGTACAATAGTCGAGCTAATGAGTAAAAAAACAAACAAAAAAACAACACCCCAGGAGCTCCTACAAGAACCGTCGAATATGGGTTTACTCTGTGTGCCAAGGAAATACACGTATTAACCATTCGCTTGCTATTCACGTCAATATACCTACCTGTAAATAGTGAAGACCCAGATGAGACAGCTCCTGCTGGAGCTGTCTCATCAGGGTCTGCACTATTTACAAGTTGATTGTGCAACCAGTGCACTCCACAGCAGTGATTGCACAGCGAAATACTTGTACACAGTCAAGATATACGTAATTATACAACAGGACATGGGTACAGAAGGAGAAATGTATTTTAAAATTCAGCAAGAGAAGGATTAATGGAGTAAATGCTAAGCTATACCTATATTAGGTTTACATACAATAAAACCTCTCTTACCCAGACGTTAAATTTAGTATAAATATCGATCTTGGAGACCAGTGGCAGCTTAATGCTGGGTGAAAGTTATGCAGAAAGCTCCTCTGGGAACTTTCTGCATGACTTTTAACCACCATTAAGCAGCCACCTGCCTTAAAGGTCTCTAAATTCTTTTAATTTCTCATTAAACTTTTGTTATTACTTTTGTTTATGGACAATGCTTGTTTATGCCTAATAAACTGTTGTACTGCTAGAATGCTGGTTTAGAGGGATGTTACCCATTACCTCATAGGCTATTTCTAGATCCAACCTCTTTGAATAAATCTACAAAAAAGGAGCATTAACTAGAGAAAAGGAAAATTTTGGAATTTTGTTGTTTGAAACCATTGTGATAGATAGAGTATTTGCTCCTATAGGAGCAAATGCTCTATTTATCACAATGGTTTCACAAAGTGACTTTTACAGGGTCGCCAAAAGTCGTCAATATGAGGGAAAGGGTTAATGTGTATCATTAATTTATGGCAATGTAAAGTTTTCAATAAGTCAATAAACATTCCAGTATTAATGTTCATCATATGAAGTTTGTTTGTATTTTTACATCATTTACTAGTATGCAAGGTGTTAGAGTCTATGATGTATAACTGAAGAGACCTGGGTCCATGCTGAGGTTCGTTCTCAAGTTTTTGATTGGTCAGATGTGAGTTTTCAAGCTTTTGATTGGTCAGATTTGAGCCAAAGGCTCAAATCTGACCAATCAAAAACTTAAGAACAAATTCAGACTCAACGCGACGATAACAGTTATTAAGATAATAATTATAATAATGAAAATATATGGAACTCCATATCTGTCTTACGTTGACTATGTTGTGTACATTCTTTATTACATTATGTACTTTCTTTATTATGTACATTCTTTATTATGTGATGTTGCTTCCTTATTATGTGATGTACATACATTATTATGTTATGTACATTCTTTACTATGTTATGTACTATGGCATTCCATTTGTTGTACCCAACATAATAAAGAGTGTATCCAATAAACAGAAACTTGTCATCGTAAGACAGCTAGGGCGCTCCATAATAATTACGATGAAGATGATCATGACGTGATTGAAATAATAATAATAATTTTTATAATAATTATAATGATAATATAATAATTAATCATTATTATTATTGTAATGGTAAAAGAAAGAAGAATAATGATTCTGATAATGATCATGATAATACATCATGTAATGATTTTGTATTTTGTTTCTTACTCAAGGCTCGGTTGGACATGGTTGCAGAGGCTGGTCTGCCAATATGGATCACCGAGTTGTCCGTACTCGAATCCGTAGCCAGTACAAAGGCTGCGGCCCTGGAGGACATTCTTACATTGTATTTCGGCCACCCATCGATAGAGGGCGTGCTTCTTTGGGGATTTTGGGATCAGAAGATATTCGCGAAACAATGCGCCTTGTTCGAGGGGCCCAAATTTACGGTGACGATTTCTATATTTACAGAGATGCTTACCTTACCCCTCTTATGAATATTAATTTAAGAATATATGGCTTTGTGGAATTATAACAACAGATCAACACGGAAATGTTTGGTTGTGACAAAACTTTCAGAATCAGATCTATACCATTCCGTACATAAACAGAGTAGACCTTGATGAATAATTAGTTTCTATAGGAGCTGTCTGCTTTGTGAATGCTTTGTTTGCAAATATGCAAACAGTCGTCTGTTTGTCTGGGGGTGGGGGGGGGGGGGGTTGGTTAAACATCAGAATTAAACTATTTGGACGGCCATGCAAATATCGCTGTATTCTGAAACAAAGGAACAAACAAAACTTGCACACAAATCTGTTAATTACATCTAATTATAGTTGAAACTTGGTATCTCGAACTCGGATAACTCGAACATCGGGATAACTCGAACAAAGAGTTATACTTAATACTGAATTGCTCTAAAATGTATCACTACACATATCTAGAAACACACGCGATAGCTTAATGAAGATCTAAAGTGATGCTGAAAGCTCCTACAGGATCTTTCAGCATTACTTTAGATCTGCATTAAGCTGTAAACTTGAGAAATTGTTCAGATTGGAAATCGGATAACTTGAACATATATTTTCTCGATGCAATTTGCATGGTCCCTTGAAGTTCAAGATAAAACGAAAATCTGCTGTATCTGTTATTTCAAAGTCGCAAATATGATTTATGAAACCAAATTGTTTAATATCGAGCCCTTACTGCAACAATTGCATCTTTGTGAATTAATTATGACAACTTGAAATTTTCCTATTTTTTTTATCCCTAACTTTTTAACTTTAAACCGAACATTTCGCAACTCGTCGTATGTTTTATCTCTTTACTAAATGAATATTCATGTACGAAATAATGACATTATGAATATTAATTACATGACTATCTATATTGATATACGAATAAAGGGCGTTTTGAGCATGGCCGAAATTGTAGGATTAGTATATACAGTAAAAACCTCTCTAAACCGGACGTTAAAATTTTGTATAAATATCGGCCTTCCAGACAGATGGCATCTTAATGCAGGGTGAAAGTCATACAGAAAGCTCCTCTAGGAGCTTTCTGTATGACTTTCACCCTGCATTAAGCAGCCATCTACCCATTAGTATCTAAATTCATCTCTACTAGAATTCCGGTTTAGAGGAGTTTACTGTATATTATTCAATAAGCAAACAGAGATGACCCTGATCAGGTGGTTCCTATAGTAGTTGTTAAGGAGCTGGAATGCGTGATTATATAGTAACGGGTTAATGGTATTTCAGCCAAACGCAGCAGGAAGCACCTTGCTGAAATTGATGAACACAACATGGCGGACACATGAGCATCACTCGGTTGGGGGACATGGTACGGTCCATGTTCGAGGATTTAAGGGTCAGTACGCTTTGACAGTGTCTCACAATGGGAAACAACTGACCACTGAAACCTTCACACTGGACTCTGCTACTAAACACATCACTGTTACTGTCGGTAAGTTGTTTAGGATCCCCGATATATGTAAATCAACCTACAGTTTAACTCTTTTGGCGCCAAATTTCTGGTTGTCGTCTGCAATCCAATTTTGTTAAATCATTTGGTACAATAAGGAAATGAGATACATAAATGCAAATTTAAAAGGACTAAAGCACATGTATAGAAATAGAGATTGAGACAAAAAGTGAAGATCCTGATCAGACGCCGCCTTTTCAAGGCGGCGTCTGATCTGGGACTGCACTATTTGTCGTGGTGCATAAAGGCGACATTGGCGGTGAAAGGGTTAACTTCGATATCTCGAACATCACGGAACTGTATAAATTACTAAGAGATAACTCAAGTTTGAGCTATCCGATTTCTAATCTGGACAATTTCTCAAGGTCACAGCTTGATGCAGGTCTAAAGTAAATGCAATAAGCTCCTGTAGGAATTTTCTGCATTATGTTTATAGGAGTTACCTGATCAGAGTCTGATCTGATCTTCTTTTGACATGATATAGATCTGATTCTACAGTTTCTGTCAAAGCAAAAACATTCTTGAAAAGTTTACATAATAAAACTTAAGATAATAAATATTCATTATATCATTATTTATTACATTAACATTTATTAACGTGTATTTAACGTGTATTTTTGCCCCGTATTAAGCAACCACGTGCTATTTAAGATTCCAATCAATATAATGTCGCTTAAGACATGTTCTACTATACATTGTTCATATAGTATTGACTGTCTTAACGCATTACCCCATAGGCTGTTTTTGAACTCAACCTCTTTGAATAAATCTACTGGAAAGGAGCATATACTACAGAAAAGAATTGTATTTAGAATTGTTTCGTTTTGAATTGTTTCGTCAAAAGAGATCAACATGAGGGAATGGATTAAACCCGTTTTGATTGTATTGTAGGTTCCGGTGGTGCAAGCACATTTGTTGGGTGAAGATGAAATAAATATGTCGTGTTACTTGTTTCCTGTAAACGATATCTGTGACAAATAAATTATATATAATACACTCTGTATTGATCTCTTTTTGAATTACTGTTCATGAACAGACTCAATAAAACCGAGTCTGCAATTTTCTCTTTTCGTGTTGCAATTTTTGCTCTCATGGGATCACCTCCCTTCAGAATTTATAATCTTCACAACAGCAGGTGTTAAGTGCTTGTGTGGCGGCCGTAAAACGTCGCACCGTACTTCATTCTCAGTGTTGTTATACCTTCTGATCCTTCGAGATCATGAATTTCAGTACTTCTTGTTCTGAAAATTGAATACCGCTTAAGCCGGTGCAAGGGGGCGTGAGCAGTGTTGCACTTTCAATTACTGTTCATGAACAGACTCAATAAAACCGAGTCTGCAATTTTCTCTTTTCGTGTTGCAATTTTTGCTCTGTGATCACCCCCCTTCAGAATTCATTCCGATCCAGAGGCCCAGATTAGCTGTGTAAAACATTTTCAAGAACATCTTCTTTATCCCATTACCTCATAGGCTTTTTTAGATCCAGCCTCTATGAATAAATCTACCGAAAAGGAGCATTGACTAGAGAAAATAATTTGTTTTAGAATATTGTTGTTTGAAACCATTGTGATAAATAGAGTCGTCAAAAGTCGTCAATATGAGGGAACGGGTTATTCTTCAATATGTCCTTTATTCTCCACCAAACCCTGTATTGAGACTATTCTAAAGAGAGGTCACAACATAGGTTTGGTGGAGATATAACGAACATAATATTTAGATATTGATGTGCCAGCGATTTAATAACCCTTTCCTTCATATAATTGTGTTTTCAAACATGGTTGCGTGAAAATGTGTTGGTATGAAGGAAAGGGTTAAGTGCATATGTCCTTAAATAGATCCGTTCATTGACTGCAGTTTGAATACTAAACAGAACAATATCGATAAGAATTGCTTCCATTCATTTACCTTTATACAAGATGTATTGCTATATTTTATCTATGAAGATTTTAGGTCACATTTAAAATCGGATTTCAAGCCTTTCCTTTATATAAACTTCTTTTCACGTCTTTGTAAACAGAGTAGACCGAAATCAGACATCTCCTGTAGGAGCCGCCTGATCAGGGTCTGCAATGTTTGCTTATGGTATTATATAGATCTGATCCTACAGGTATTTTTTGTCTAAACCTACAATACCATTCTAAAGTTTAACTTTTTGCAATTAACCCCATGAAGAGATCAAATCATGCATAATTGCTCATTAGGGAAAGTCTTACTATAACAAAGGCGTGTAGTGGTAAAGATAGTTCTTACATTTATATTTAACCAATTACCTCATAGGCTATTTTTAGACCTAATCTCTTTGATTAAATCTGTTGGAAAGGCGCATTTACTAGTCTAGTAAAAAGAAAACTTTTGGAATTGTGTAGTCTTGAAACCATTGTGATAAATAGAGCCTTTGCTCCATAGGAGCATTGGTTAACCATTATCGTCCAAAGTGTTGAAAAACAAATTATTAACCCTTCGCTTGCTATTCACGTCAATATACCTACCTGTAAATAGTGAAGACCCAGATGAGACAGCTCCTGCTGGAGCTGTCTCATCAGGGTCTGCACTATTTACAAGTTGATTGTGCAACCAATGCAATCAAAGCAGTGATTGCACATCGGAATAATTGTACACAGTGAAGATATATGTAATTATATAACAAGGCATGGGTAAAGAAGGAGAAATGTATTTTAAAATTCAGCAAGCGAAGGGTTAAGCAAGTAATACAGACCGTACAAGCCATCTGATCTAGGTCATCACTGCTCGGAAACTGGACATACACAAAGGCATGTGCATAGTGTGTGAATGTGCCATGGATATGAATATTGACTTACAATAATAATAATAATAATAAAAAGATAAAAATAATAATAATAGTAATAATAATAATCAATAAATAATAATAATTCTAACAATAATAATAATGTGTGATCTGTGCATGGACACGTGGAAAGGACTTAACTATTGTTATTATTGTTGTTACTGTTATCATTATTATTGTCATTATTATAATAGTAATAATGATAATATAATAACAATACATGTAATAATAATGATAATAATAATAATACTAATAATCCATAGTACTAATAATACTTATTATTAGTACATTGTAGTATCATTTTTGTTATAGTAGTATCATTTTTGTTATTATTATTATTATCATTATTATTAATAGTAGTAGTAGTAGCAGCAGCAGCAGCAGTAGTAGTAGTAGTAGTAGTAGTAGTACTACTACTACTACTACTACTACTACTACTACTACTACTACTACTACTACTAGTACTAGTGCTAGTACTAGTACTGGTAGTATTATTCTTATTATTATAACATACAGGAGTCCTTAAACCAATTAGATGTTTGAGAATAATGGCTGAGATCAAAACGTCAAACAATATTGAGAGTTTAAAGGTCATAGACAGTCAGCAGGGACTAGATAAGGTATTCTGACATAACCCCATATATGTCTCTACAGACCTCATTGTCCCATATATTCACATGGAATATAAAGATACCTCTTATATGCTAAATAGAAGCTATCTGTCTAACTATTTGGAACAAGTTGAAAGTGGGGACGCGACATACGGAGCACATAGTAAAGGCTGCAATGGAACTCCGCGGACTGTTTTTATTGACCTGGGTACAACTTTGTTTCGGCATTGGCTATGTCTATGGAGCTTCGGAGCTGATTGGAAATGGTGGCATGGAGACCACCAGCTTTGGACAGCATTGGACATGTCACGGTGGATGCACGTTGAGTCCCAGCAGCGACAGCGTCAGTGGCAGTCACAGTGTCAAGGTCACGCACCGGTGAGACTGTGTATACATGTATATTATTAACTTGATGTTACACACAACATTTTGTATCTAAATTAATAAATACATTTGAATTTAACTCCATAAATACGCATAATGAATTCCTTGCATTCAGAGTAGACTCAGATCCGACGGCTCCTCTGATCAAGCAGAAAGTGTCTAAGGTGAACAAAGGGTTACCAGATGATACTGCAGCTGCTAGTGAATGGCAAATTTGAGTCTGTTAACCCAGCTCAGTCATCGCGGTGGAAGCTTCCTGGAAAGGCATTCCCTGAGATATGTGCATGGCCTAATACTATGGAACCTCTATATCTCGAACTCGGATAACTCGAACGTCTCGGTAACTCTAACTAAAAGTTCGGTATTTCCGAAATTTACAATACATAATTATTCTAAAATGTATGGTTATGCATATCTAGAAACACACGTAACAGCTTAATGCAGGTCGAAAGTAATGTTGAAAGCTCCTGTAAACTTGAGAAATTGTCTAGATCAGAAATCGGATGACTCGAACTTGGGCTATCTCGAAGTGATGTGTATGGTCCCTTGAAGTTCGAGATATCGATATTCAACTGTAGTTGATTTTCATGCAGTGTGACTAAGATGTAAAATCAGTATAATGGATCTTTATCCTTATTAGCACACTATCCGCGACTTGCATGTGCAAGCTGTTTGGATCTAGATGAGATGCAGAGAGAGTGTATTAAGAATTTAGCGGTCGCCAAAATATTAAATTTATTATAACAAATAAGTGAGTTGAACTGTTTTTATACATACGAGGGGTAATGATTGCACGGACATCGCTGTATCGTTGTTCGTTGTTACGCCCCCTCCCTTTTCCGCCAACTTCGAATGCACGGGACACAAATCGAAAACAGAATTTGGTTAATGAAAAAATAAAGTGTAATTTTAGTATTTGTATTTTTAAAGCAGCTATGTCCATTATTGTCATCATTTAGCCACAAGACTTGGATGGGATTGTATCAGAATGTGAATGTGACAGGGAACCAGAACTACGTATTTACGGCGAACATAAAGCTTCTGAATCTCATGCCGGGAACCATGTATGACTCCGCCGAGCTGATCATGCACTGCCAGAAACAAGGAGGTGGTAGGTAGCTTCATTAAGTTATTTGGTTCCATAAATGAGACTCAAAACAAGCAGTATATATCCAGATCAGATGGCCCAAGGAAATGTCATGCTCTCTATTGTATTTGTCAGTTTCCAATGCAAACCATATACCGGTGCATCTGCACCAAAAGTGGTCAATTTAGATTTTTTTTTTCAATCAAGCCTTCCATAATTTATTTAGGAATAGTAGGATAGAAAATGCACATGAATTAATTAACCTGACCACTTGCATTTTTGTTACAGGAGGGGCGTTCCTCCAGTTTTGTTATGTCCCACAGATCATGGAAAACCGATGGACGAAAATAGGGGGTGTTCACAATGTACCACAAGGTAAAGATTATGTAAAGGTGCTGTTAGACAGCAACCTGCTTTTGTTACTTCCAACTTGTTCAAACTTGTGAAAAACGAGTGAATGCTTGTCAAACAGTTTGGATCTAGATAACACGTCGATTTACTATGCGTCACATCAGTGTCTAACCCTTTCACCGCCAATGTCGCAAAACTGCATCACGACAAATAGTGCAGTCCAAGATCAGCCGCCGCCTTTTCAAGGCGGCTTCTGATCAGGGACTTCACTTTTTGTCTTAAACTCTATTTCTATATGTGTACTTTATTTCTTTGACATTTGCATTTAATAATCTTATTTACTTATTTTACCGAATGATTTTGCAAAATTGGGTAGCAGACGACAATTAGAAATTTGGCGCCTAAAGGGTTAAGTTGTTTGCAAACACCAGTCTGTATGTCTTTGTGTCGTGAATGTCTTTGTTCTACTGCAGGGATCGTGTCTTTGCACTATTACTGTAAACCAGTCTCATGTAGTGTATAATTATATTTATATCACATGCGATATGACAGAAATATTGTTAAAACTCAAATGCAAACAATACAAACAGTCTTGCTTCGTGTTTATCTGCAGGGAATCAGTCCTGTGTCGTGTATGTCTTTGTACTATTACATGGGATCAGTCGTGTATTTATATTTTCGAGTATAACTTCTTTATTTCTCTACCAAACCCTATGTTGTTACAACTCTTTAGAATAGTCTCTTCGAGATGATTCTAAAGCGTGGTCACAACATAGGGTTTGGTGGAGTAATAACGATTTTAGTATTTGAGTAAGTTCTGTTATCTGTAGGTCTGTGATTTTGTACTAGTGCAGGGGTCCAATCTTGTATGTCTTTGTACTGTTGCAGGGGTCCAGTCCTGTGTCGTGTATGTACAGGTACATGGAGGGCAGATTGATTATCTAGTCGATGATGTCAGTCTGCAGGTGGTCCCGAATAACGACAACTGGCGAGCGGAGGCGAATGCACAGATCGAGAAAATACGAAAAGCAGACATGTCCATTACGTACTAAGTATACTGTGGTTTCAATGATTGGTTTACTTCGTGGCCGAATTATTTCAGACACTTAGTCCCTCATCGTTGAGAGTTCAAATCCCGGCTGGACACGTCGAATGTTTCATGTGGAAAATGCTCATTGCGTTGGAGACTGGCTTTATCCGGATGTTCTGGTCCGTTTTATGAAAGATCGTATGACTAAAGTTGTTTATGTTCTTACGACGTTAGAACTGATGACAATTTCTGTCGTACGAAGTTAAACTAATCTCTAGAGTGTGTGATATACTTTAGCGGTGACTTACGACAAGGTTGGTCGAACGATCCAAATGCATTTTTTTTATCGAAAATAGTCCTACACCAGCAATGAGAAAGTTGTCGTGAAATTCTGATTAAAGGATGGAGAATTCCAAAACAAATACTGATTTCACGATAAGCGTTTCGAACTGTATTGCATCAGAAGCCATGTTGTTCGAGACCCGGGCACGTTTTGCTTAACCCTTCGCTTGCTATTCGCGTCAATATACCTACATGTAAATAGTAAAGACCCAGATGAGACAGCTCCTACAGGAGCTGTCTCATCAGGGTCTGCACTATTTACAAGTTGATTGTTCTACCAGTGCACTCCACAGCAGTTATTGCACAGCGAACTACTTGTAGACAGTGAAGATACAACAGGGAATGGGTAAAGAAAGGGGAACTGTATTTTAGAAATCAGCAAGAGAAGGGTTAAAACAACTACAAACAAAACATTAAATGCAAAGTTTAACGCGAAAACAGCATAGAGTCAAGTGTTAAACCTGTTGGTTTAAATAATGACTTCTCCCAGATATTTTGAAAAAAAAAGAAGAAATGAATCCAGATCAAATTTTAAACATTTTACCATATACATGTAGAATACTTATCGATCTCACTAGAGAAATAATAATACTTATTATACTGCAAAGTAAAGTCCTCACTTCTGATTGGTTAACTAGCCGTGTACATGAGTCCATGTACCCTGTGAGCTGACAGGGTACATAGAAATTCCCCATGGCAGGCCCCACATATTATGGTCAGAAACCAAAAGACCAACTTCTCGACTCGGCTAAACAATAGCAAAATTCATAATAGACAACTATTGATACGTAAAGAAAACAATGCAGAAATGAATTAAAAAAACACCATTGTTTGAAATGACCAATAAAACAGTTTTTAGAGGAGTTATTATATCGTCCAGCCATCTATAATAACACGAACGCCGATGAAATACAATACACAACACTTCGGATACCGTCGGGTAGAAATGAATGTATTGGTGCGATTTTAGGGGAATTAGCGTGTTTAGTGATTCAACATGCAAAAATGGATTTATATAAATTATCCGAACCGTAAAACTTTGCAGTATAGTAAATTCGTTATACAGTTCTTTCCCAGGGTACATAACGATTTATTCCCGGCTGGTAAAATCATGTAACTCTCGCCTAACGGCTCGGGTAACATGATTTTCCTCAGCCGGGAATAAACCGTCATGTACCCTGGGAAAGAACTGTATAACTAACATTAGATGGGTTGTGAATGATTACTGATCTGGTAACATTGCAGATTGGTTGGAGACCATAATGTTGACTACAAAGTTGATGTGAGTATAGATGTAATAAAAACAACACCTAACGTTAACCCATCTCCTGTTTAATATCCATGTAGGAAATAATGGCAATGAATATTTAATAGCTGACATTTTACAATGTAATATTTTTCAATGAAATGTTTTGTTTGAGAATTAAAGGAGTTATTCTTGAAAATGTTTTAATTTACGAATTTTATACGGACCTCAGTATAAGGTTTCACAGGGCCTCGGTTGTCCACATAAATTTCTCAAAATGCAAGAAATATAACACAACGAAAACAACATATCCACTTCCTGCTGGTTATACGGACAGGAACACTATACATACTTGTATATTATTTATATGCTAAAAATGTTACTAAAATATTTATAAAATTCACTTTATTATGATTATTATTATTTTTATAATATTATTCGCAGATAACGCAGACGGGTCACGAATTCGGGTTTGGGGCCGCAGTTCGAGTCCCACAGATATACGACCCCGCCTATAAAAGCTACCAGGATTTTTTCTACGACAACTTCGAGTGGGCAGTGTTCGTAAACGCCCTCAAATGGCACATGGTGGAACCTAGTCGAGTAAGTTTACGAACTGTAACAAATATCGTAACACTAGTTGCTTGAATATTTTCTATAGAAAAGGAGCAGTTGGGCAGTCAATAATTCACTCACAATAATTATGCTACAGTTAATTATTTAAAGGGAATGTCCCTACATTTGACGCGTTTCATAAACACTTAAAATATACAAAACTCATTTGTTTATATGCTGAACAGGAGTATATCACAAAAAAACTAATCTAATTACAGTTTATAATGACAAAACATCCATGTGTTTGATATCGCCGATCCCGGTTTTACTCCCCGATATTTCACTTTTATTCGGGTTGAGTTTTAGTTTCGTAACTGTTCGCCCTATTTGCGATTCTCCGACCACTTCCGAGAAAGCTATTACGTAAACAATGGAGGTATCGGGTGATCATCGGCAAAACGCGGAAGAATTTACGGAAAAGGCCGATAATATTGTGTTGTAGAACAAAAATTATCAGTTATTGATGAACTCGGTTTATTTGTATCACATGGGCATTTTTCGATATAAGTTCAAATTGGGAACCTTCATAATAATGATAGAGCATAACAAATACAAAGTTTTATGATATTATTGAAAATATGCGATCATTGTAGGGACCTCCTCTTTAATAAAAACAGTTCATGTATTCATTAATTGGTATTTTACTGAAATTGGGAATAAACACAGAACAGGGAAAGAGTGAATTCTATCATTAAGCAACAGTGGACTGTTCCACTTTGAAAATTCAGAACTAATATTTAAAGGCAGGGCAACAAACATGTTTAGGCTTCACGGTCACCATTATGTTGTATGTGTAAAATTTAAATAAGTAGATAGAAGAGTTGTCTTGTCTACTATGTTCACTTGCAATTATCTGCAGAAAAAAACTCGATACTACGAACACTCAGATACGTACCATTATTGATCTTTAACACAGGTGGCATCATCATGCAGGGTTGAAGTAATGCAGAAAACTCATCTAGGAGCTTTCTGTGTGATTTTCTCCCTGCATTAAGCAGCCATTTGCCTTCAAAGACATAAATTCTTCATTACTGAAATTTATCGTTCTTACACTTTATCGTTTCAGGGCCATGAAGACTATAGTCGTGTCTTGAGAGGTATACATGCGCTACGGAATCACGGGTAATTGTATGAAATTACAGTAATACCATAGAAGTCTGAATGCATGTAGGTATAGCTTCGTTTCTGTATTACTTGTATCCTGTATTATATCTTTGGATTCTAACGAGACGCTCACTAGTCAGCCACTAGGACCCAGACTGCTTTCATAGGTTATATTACATTCAGCAACAGCGCGTAAATATTTAAAGTAAATAGACTTTAAAGTAAATAGAATCTACATGTAAAAACTCGATACTACGAAATTCTTACTACGTAGACATGTGGCTCCTTAATGCAGGATGAAAGCCATGCAGAAAGCTCCTAGAGGAGCTTTGTGCATGACTTTTACCCTGCATTTAGCTGTCACATGTGTTAAAGATCGACAATGGTACGTCTTTGAATGTCCGTAGTATCGATGTTTTACTGTATATAGATCTTATATGGAAATAATTTTACTGATGTCAGTGGTAAATATAATCTTTTTTTAAAATATCCAAGCATCAAAATCCGTGGCCACAACATATTCTGGGACGGAAAGAGCCATGCCCCTACCTGGCTGGGGTCTCTAGGCAACGCTGACATCATAAACGAAATGAATGCTCACCTGAAAAGCATAGTTGGCAAAACCAATGGATTGTAAGTATCTGTTAAATTCCCTCCTTTCAATCTTTACCTCGTGAATTTTTAATTTTATGTAAGAAATATTGACAACATGAATATTTATTAGATTTTACTTGCCTAATGCAGCCTGAAAATACTGCAGAAAACTCCGCTGGGACTTTCTCCATTACATATACTTTAATTCAGTATAGCAACCACCTGTGTACAAAATGCAAGAAAATCCTTTAAACAAATGTAACGCCCCCCCCCCCCCCCTGTGGCGTTTATTAGAGCTTATATGGTATTTATGAGATAAGGGGCGTATTCAAACACTTAATTCGTCATTTTATTTCTCCACCATATCCTATGTTATGACTATTCTTTAGAACCGTATTTCGAGAGAATCGCTGTGAGTGCTCATAGCATAAATCTCTTACTCTAGAGAATGCTAACAACATAGAAAAAAGCCGTCTTTCTTATAAAAAATGTTGATAATGGTTAATTTACACTTGTTATCTTTAATTCTGAAAAGACTGAATCATTGGGATGTCAACAATGAGAATCTCCATGGCGACTGGTATGAGCATGTGACCGGAAATCCTAACATAACGATGAAGATGTTTCAGGACACTCATAACATTGACCCGCACGTGAAACTCTTCCTGAACGACTGGGGCGTTATGGAAGGAACGGTTGCTATGGTGAGTTGTTAATGACACGAGAAATGAAATGGCTGCTGCGGAATTCGGTCCATCATACTCTTAATAGCTCTATGTTGATCTATTGGAATGTTTTACTTTTTAGCTGAACTACAGCTGACCTGCATTAAGCTGTCACACGTGTTTCTAGATATGCGTAGTGCTACATTTTATATCAATTCTCTATTGTAAATTTAGGAAGGACCGATCTTTAAGTTCGAGTTATACCGAAGTTCGAGTTATCCTAATTCGATTTATCGAAGTTCTATTTATATCATGTTACTACTCATAAACTCGCCTCACTCAGAGAGTGATTAACCCTTTCACCGCCAATGTCGAATAAATGCACTAAGACAAATAGTGCAGTCCCAGATCAGACGCCACCTTTTCAAGGCGGCGTCTGATCAGGGACTGAACTTTTTGTCTCAATCTCTTTTTCTATATCTGTTCTTTATTCCTTTTAAATTTGCATTTATTTATCTCATTTCCTTATTTTACATAATAATTTAATAAACTTGGATTGCAGACGACATTTAGAAAGTTTGCGTCGAAAGGGTTATTAAATTATTATATTGTTAGAGTGGTACTCCATTCTTTGTTTTCTTGCCAGGCTTTAAGGGACCAGGGTAAGTGGTTTAAGGACGCTGGGGCCCCGATATACGGAATAGGGATACAGAGCCACATCCGCCACGCTCATCCTGACTTCAACATGATGAAGGTGAATAGCGAACTGTCTTTTGACGCTTTTAAGACAAGGAAACATAGCTTATTGTTTCATCTTTTAACCCTTTTCCCTATCTAAACGGTTTTTTCAAGCCTTTGCAAACAGAGTAGACCCAAATCAGACGGTCCATGTAGGAGCTGTCTGATAAGGGTATTCTCTGATTGTTTGTAAATCTATAACAGATCTAACTCTACAGTTTAACCCATTCCCTCATAGACTATTTTTAGACCTAACCACTTTGAATAAACCTACCGAAAAGGAGCATTAACTAGAGAAAATGAATTTGCAGATTGAAACCATTGTGATGAATAGAATATTTGCTCCAATAGGAGCAAATGTTCTATTTTCACAATGGTTTCAACAGGTGACTTTTACAGAGGCGTAGAAAGGCGCATTTATGGAGGAAAGGGTTAAACCAATACCAAAACTGCCCGTTTACATATGACGTTATAAAACAAAACTGCCCGTTTACATATGACGTTATAAAACAAAACTGCCCGTTTACATATGACGTTATAAAACAAAACTGCCCGTTTACATATGACGTTATAAAACAAAACTGCCCGTTTACATATGCCGTTATAAATCAAAATAGTCAATAAATATTCCTGCTGTCATTATTTCTTTCATGAATATTGAACAATCACGCCTAGCCTTCAAGATGTGTTTTAGCAACAAGTGGAGTCTTGGGTTAAACCATATTTTATTTCAGAAATGTTCACATATAACTAGATTAAAGTCCGTTTAAACATTTCAAGTCCAGTGTTATGCTGGTATTTCATTAAATCAAGCCTCAGTCGATATATATCGAAGTATTTTATCGATATAATTACACGACTTACAACCTTTAGGCTGTTTATAGATATTGTCCAAATTCAGGTTGTTAACAAATTTCATTCAAATAAACGTGTTTTCACACATTTGCAAACAAGAGTAGACCCAGATCAGACGGCTCCTATAGGAGCCGCCTGACCAGGGTATGTTCTGGAATTTGATAAATCTGTTTCTTTAGTTTCTAAAATGGCTACAGTGTTCCGCCTTCCATATTTCATTATACAGTATAACCTATCTTAACCGGAATTCTAGTAGATAATAATTTAGATACTTTTAGGCAGGTGGTTGCTTAATGCAGGGTGAAAGTCATGCAGAAAGCTCCTCTAGGAGCTTTCTGCATAACTTTCACCCTGCATTAAGCTGCCACCTGTCTCCAAGACCGATATTCATACTAAATTTAACTGCCGGTTAAGAGAGGTTTTACTGTATCATGCAACGTCACGAAATACAGTCACTTCCTATTAGCATAGTGAGTTCTTCCTAGTGTTCGTCCTACTAGCATAGCTGTATTTTGCCAAGGCTCGCATTTAACAACTTCTCTAACTCACCAAAATACAGCTGAACTTCCAAACTACTAGCATAGTAATTCTTATATAACTATTTTGTCCATGGATGTTCAGTAGATATTTAGATTTGGAATAAATATAGAACAGGGAAATTATTAACAGCTACCCATACATATTTGGTATGCTACAGGCCAAGCTTGACATTGTGGCAGAGGCGGGATTACCGATCTGGATCACGGAACTATCCATTTCCATGTCGTATGACAGACTGAAAGCATCCAGCCTACAAGATATCTTGACCATGTACTTCGGACATCCGGCGGTAGAGGGCGTTTTGTTTTGGGGGTTCTGGGATGGACTCATACACGACAAGAGCGCTTCTTTGTTCGACGGACAAAATTTTACGGTAAACTCTACCGGGAAACATTTTCTTGAATGGACATTCTCGGACTCCAAAAGCGAGAAAATTCTCAAACACTTGTTCTTAGCCACCCCTCCCTTCAACCATTCTGGCAAAATCTGTGAACATGTTTGTGAATATTATTGAGTCCCTAACTGCAGAATGTATTCGTTTAGTTCAGCGTTTACTTGACAGAAAAACCTTTTATCGCCTTTGAAAACAAAGCAGACCAAGATCAGACTGTTCTTATAGGAACCGTTTGTTTATGGTCTGCTCTGTTTGCTTTTGGAATTTTATATAACCCATTGTACATTTTCTTTATTGGTTAAACAATCCCTAGTTAATGTGACGTTACAAAAATTCCTTCCTAGTGGTGCATTTTGACGCCTCTGTAAAACTTACATTTTGAAACCATTGTGATAAACAGAGCATTTGCTCCACAGGAGGAAATGCTCTATTTGTCACAATGGCTTCCAAACTACACGATTATAAAATTTCCCCTTTTGCATATAAATGTTCCTTTTTTGAAGATTTATTCAAAGAGGGTAGGTCTAAAAATTGTCTAGGAGGCAATTTAATGAGTATTTATGAAGTGATACATCATTACATAACACAACAGCTTCTGCTTTGGCCAAACTCCCTAGGTTCATATACAATTATAAACATATTCTCAATGAGGAAAAGTTTTAACCTTTCCAAGAATATTCATGAAAATAATTAGGATAATTGCTTATGAACACAGGGATTTTGGCCAAGGCAGAAACTGTAGAGTCAAATGTATATGCATGTCATTCCGAACGCAAACAGAACAGACCCTAACCTACAGGAACCATCTGATCTGAGTCTACTCTTTTTTGCAAGAGCATTAAAATATGTGTCCATGAAGTAAAGTATTAAGTAGTTTCAGACCCGGGATTTTCGTTTTTGCTGTCTTTATTGGTTAATTAATGCATAAACATGTCAGTAGACAATATTAAGAAAACCGCTCGTTTGTATTCTTGAGATTGTATTCTTGAAAATGTCCTGATAGACATCTGCATCTGCATTCGATCTATTCAGTATGTGACACACTGTTTCTTGATATATCTTAGCCAAACGCTGCCGGTGCCGTCTACCAAAAGCTTTATAAATCAACATGGCGGACAAAGGAAAGTCACGTGATTCGAGGCAGTGGCTCAGTGAACGTGCGAGGTTTCAAGGGGCAGTATAACCTGCGAGTTACGAAAAATGGCTCAGAATTGATGAGTGAGAATTTCACACTCAGTTCTGGTGGCAAATCTCTGAGAGTCGATGTAGGTAAGCATACATAGATTCTATTAACCCATTTATTCCCTATTATTTAAGGAAAACCAGTCCAGATCGTATGTTTGAACCTATCTATTTTTCAGGGTCTGCTCTGTTTGCTTTTGACATTATATAGATCTTTTTTCACAGTTTTTGTCAAAGAAAAAATCCTCGAATAAATTATGTTATAACAAATGAGGTAACACACATTTATGTTGTCATAATTTTTTACATTAACAGACACGTTTTATGCCTTTACAAACAGGGTAGACCCAGATCAAACAGCTCAATTGATGATATGATAATACAGTTAAGCGATCTTCAGATAATGTATTCAAATATCTGAAACTGCATTAATAGTTTATATCATGATAAACACTTGTCTTGATCATAATGCTGGTAAATCACTCTTCATACAGTCATTATTTCTTACATGATTATGCATCAGGTAAATGCTTAATGTGCCTTTTGAATAAGATACCATCCCGTCTTGTTCCTTACTTCCATACTAATGTTGTCCAGATAAGTGCAGGGGTCACGATAAGATGCGTAAATGAAACAATTTTCAAAAATAGCTGCATTATTTCTCCATCAAACCCTATGTCGTGACCATTCATTAGAATCGTCTCAAAGAGACGATTCTAATGAATGGTCACAACATAGTGTTTGATGGAGAAATAACGACTTTAGTATATGGATACTCACCTGTATCTATTGCATGTGTGGAGATATACTACGTTGCAACACATCTTTATTTTGATTTTTAACTTCAGGAGGTGGCCATTCTAATTTCATCGTTGGTTGACAACGTCCTTACCAACAGCTTCTTGGACGCGTTCTCTCCGGTTGATGTCGCATTAAATGTATAAATCATTTTGTGAAAGTTTAGATATTCCTCCATTTGTTTGTTTTCGTCGTTTAATTAAAATATAACCGGCGGACGTGGTCGTATGGTTAACGCGCTCGACTACAGCATAATGGATCCAGGGCTCGATACTATGCCGGGCCGAGTCCTTCGAATGAGACTATAAACCGTGGTCCAATGTATCAGTGCCTTATACTAGGCATCTAATTGAACAGGAGAAACTCTGTCCATAACAAGATTAGGACATTATGTCTGTGTCTTTCTGTATCGTATTCTCTTTCTTTGAGGCGTCCAATGAACCCATAGTGAGCAGAAACGGACGTTAATCAACACAAATGTCAAATCAAACACAACCTCGCTATTTTTAAAAATGTATATATACTTTCGGCATCGTCACATATACTTTTCTTTCAATTTCTCTCAGCACTGAAGTCGTTCTACAGTATTTCTAGGTCATAATCAATTACTAAATCCTGCTTGTCATATCAGAGAAAGATAAACGTATACCGCTGGGTTTGTGTATCGAACATGGGGCTTAATTCATTCCCTCATAGGCTATTTTTAGACCCAAACTCTTTGAATTAGTATACAGAAAAGGAGCATTTACTAGAGAAAAGGAAAACTCTAGAATTGTGTAGTATTGAAACCATTGTGATAAATACAGCATTTGCTTCTATTGAACAAATGCTGCATCTATCACAATGGTTTAAGAAATGACATTTAAAGAGGCGTCAATATGAGGGAATGGGTTAAGGAATCTAGTTCGAGTACTCTATTGCGTTCACTGATACTGAAAATCTAGCTCGAACAGCAAGGCTGTAAAGTTGTGATTAAACTCAAAAGCCTGAGCTCCAGATAACACTAAACTATTTGCAAGATTTGTTTCTCAATTCTCCACCAAAACCATACTTGTGATACTTATCAGCAACGACTCTTTGGGACAGATCAAATCCGCAGTAGCAGCAATACTTTAGACAGACTTTTGCATCTGGACCCCCCACCCCCTTTTTTCTAGAACTCTGGAATATTTTACGTTGATACAATTCCTTATACCATTTATTATGTAGATATCAGGACGTTCTTCTCTATATAGAATTTATATACATAATTTATAGAGATTATTTAATTCATTCTTCAAGGAATATTTGTAAATATTTATATTATAAACATCAATTTGTCATGAGCAAACACAATTCCCTGGTTTCCATGCATGTTAACCCATTCCCACATATTGCTGCCTTTTGACGCATGCATCTGTAAAAGTCACTTTTTGAAACGATTGTGATAAAAATAGAGCATTTGCTACATAGGATGCTCTTTTTATCACAATGGTCTCAAAACTACACAATTCTGAAAGTTTCCTTTTCCCTAGTAAGTGTTCCTTTTCGGTAGAATTATTCAAAGAGGATGGGTCTAAAAATAGCCTACGAGGTAATGGGTAACTCTGTAAAGCAAGTATCAATGACAACTCACAACAAAATGTGCTCATTGAATGGCATTTATTGATTCATTTGTCAAAACAATAGCAAACAATAAAACAAAATTAATAAGCGTGCTTACATTAATAAATATATCTAAAAGATACATTTTCCCACGGCAGACAACTTACTGGTATCTATATCTAAATGTCGTAATATTAATATCAATGTGTCTAAATGTTGCATCAGTTATTCTAGAGATGCTTGAGTGTGTAAAATAAAGTAAAACTAAGTTTGACATGACAACGATCTGAATCTACACTGTTTGGAAAACGTGAACGCATAATTTCTTACGACGTCAATCATGTGTGTCTCGTATTTAAATATGTTTATTTATAAGGCAGTTGATAGATTTCAAGAAACGTTACCGGAGGATCAAACAGTTTGGATCTTGGTGAGATGCCCAACTACTCGGTGTCTCATCTGAACCCTAACCGTTTGCACAGGCAATCACAGATTCGCCACTGGAAGTGAAAGGGTAAATAAATATACGACAAAGGTTTTACAGAAAATACTGATTTTAGAGACACCGAGTTGTAGCCTTTGAAAGATTCTATTTTATCAGTCAAAAATACATAACTATATAATTATACAAAAATACGCGAAATTGAAACAATCAAGATAAAATGAACACTTTTAAAAAAGCAGGAAATACACTTAAAACAATTGATAATAAAAAAAAAAGCCTTGACTCCGACGGCTTTACTGTGGTACATGTATTTTGTTTCTGGATAGAAATAGGGGATTTTCCAATTTTATTTTTAACGTCATAGAATAAAATCAGTCTTGCAATACTTCATAAATAATGGTCAAAGGGGATTTAATCAAGGTAGGTATATTGAGAAAACTATTTAGAAACTTACATGATTTGATTCAATTCACAGAAGATAAAATACCAGGCCCATATGCATAAAGTTCCTAAATACTTAAGGAGATTGTTTTGCCTAAATCTGTAGCAAAACTATTTAGTATTTTTTCTTGCAATGACTTTTGCAATTATGCTAACAAATATGTTACATTAAGTTATATTTTTCAAGAATAACTTCAGTTGTATTGGTTAAACATTCGTCATCTTTTATTGACATTACCAAATCCACCAAAAAATATCAGCAAGGAATTAGAAACAAATTCTTCAAATTTCATTAGAATAATGCCCCAGACAAAATCAAAAAACAATAGTGTATGGAAGGAATACTCATTTTGAGGTTTAAAACTGATATGGATGCGTGTGTGCTAAGAGTCGATGAAGACTAGATTGATAGGAAGAAAAAATAATGACCAATGGATAAGCATTGTTGAAGACTCTTTTCCAGATGTACACATTTTGTTAAATATGGTACTGTTTTTTTTAAAGAATAAGATTAACAACATAAAAACATTATTTAGAAAAACGTTCCAAATCTCCAAAGGACAAAAGTATTTATTAGAAGGTTTTTTCCTTCAGTCAGATATTGACATTTTCAAGGATAACCACTATCTCAGCTGTCGTCACATTTCTTGTATCATAATCGACAATGAATAGAATCTGATTTCGCGTTGTTCATCAAAGCCAATCTTCGTCACTTGTTCCACCACTTTGTAGGCGAACTTTCCGGTATGAATTTCTCCGAAACTTGCGGTGACTTGAACATTGCATCTTCCTTATAAACACATTAATACAAACATTAGTAAGAAATGGTCATTAATTACATTCTTTATTCATGCAATACTGTCCGTTATAAATATTATCTAACCCTTTATTCCATAAATACGCCTTTCTTCGCCTTTGCAAACAGAGTAGACACCGGTCAGATGGCTATAGGAGTCTTCTGACCATGGTCTGCTCTGTTTGTTTTTGATATAGTATAGATATGATTCTACAGTTTCTGCTATGGCCAAAACAATCATGTGATCATGTGCTATTATAACAATTAATCTAATTCATACTCATGGCGTCATCATTCCTTACATGAATATTCATGGTCTAAAGGGTTAAGTTAATTCTTAAATTGAAAATACAAGATAAGAAAATTATATTCATGGCAAACAAACGAGCACTATACAAATTAATTTTCAAATGTCACATCGACAAATGAATTATTGCAGAAACACACATTGAATTAAAAATTGGAATAACCATACTACATGTATTAATGGGGAAACATTGTAGAGCAAGATCAGAAGACTTCTGAAGAAATTTCCTAATCAGAATCTGCACTGTGTGTTATACTAGGTTCAGACCTTTATTTAAAACCCTCTTGTTTGCGTATAGACTGTCTGTTTCTGTTAACCATTTACTCATTGAACATTCATGTCAGAAAATTAATAAGGACATTATGAATACCATTAGATGAAATTTTATGATTGAATGTGATCACATGAAAATTTAGCCATGCCAGAAATGATAGATTCAGATCTTTATTAGTCTATTAGCAAACAGAGTAGACCCGGATCAGACGGTTCCTACACGAGTCATCTGATCTTGTCTGCTCTCTTTGCAAATGTCGATGAAGCGTGGGTTTAGATATATAAAATGCACAAAGCATCAGTATTACCGTTCATAACTACCGTGTTCGGTACCAGTCGGTGCATTTCGGCTATATTCATCGAATATATCCGGAAAAAGTCGAGTAATTACATTTGATCCTGACACGTGATAGATACTGGACTATAATTCTGTGTGTAGGTATGGAACGTCATTCTGCCATGCTATTTGTTAAATGCTAAATGCGAATGCTAAATGCAAAATGCGAAATGCTTTTTGCCAATTGTGGAAATTGCTAGGGAAAGAACCGGAATGTTCCAAATGATAGATGTAAATGACAAATGCGAAATGCGTATTGCTTAATGCATGTTTGCACTACCAGCACTGAACAGCGACATTTTTAATTCAGTAGTGCAATAAGCGATAAGCTTTAATGTAAATAACATGCAGTTAGCAAATGTAGAGTCACTTTAAAAATGGCGCTGTGCAATGCCAGTAGTGCAAACATGCATTTAGCAATAAGCATTTCGCACTTCGCATTTGTCATTTACATCCATCATTTGGAACATTCCCTAGCAATTTACACAATTGGCAAAAAAGCATTTCGCATTTTGTATTTAGCAATTAGCATGGCAGAATGGCGTTCGATAAGTAGGAATTAAATGTACAGTATTGGAGTATTGAACAAGCTGTTGAAGACAGAAAAAAACTTCTTACCAAATCCATTTGGTCTTTAAACGTTATTCCCAGGTAACTGGTTTTAACTTTGTCTTTGTGTTTATCAAACTGAAATATATAAACAATACAGGTATTAGGATTTCTAACCATTATTAAGCGATTCTCTTTGAATAAATCTACCGAAAAGGAGCATTTACTAGAGAAAAGGAAAACATTAGAACTATCTAGTTTTGAAACCAATGTGATAAATAGAGCATTTGTCAATGGTTGCAGAACATTGCTTTTACAGCGGCTTCAAAGGGCGTCAGTAAGACGGCATGAGTTAATATAGCCAGACAGTAAGACTGCTGTGTGAATAATAGAATTTGTTTCAGTAGTTCTGTATGAATGGGTGTGATTGGGTTGAACGGCTGGGTGGTTTAAATGGATATTATGAATTTGGCATTTGTCTGATTTGGTTAATTTCAATCATATTAAGCCTTTACTCCATACATACGCATTTACTACTTGCAAACAGTGTTGACCCAGAGTAGACGGTTACTATAGGAGCCGTCTGATTAGTGTCTGTTCTGTTCGCTTCTGGAATAACGTGTATATAGGTCTGATTCTACCATGGACAAAACGTTTCTTGCTCTACTGTCGTTATAAATATTACGCTAGTTCATATTCATAAGTATTTCCTACATTAATATTCATGGATTAAGTGGTTGAAAGTGTAGATCTTTACAATGTTACATATGGGATAAAACCCATGACCTCATAGGCTATTTTAAGAACCCAGACCCTTTAAATAAATATACTACAAACGAGCGATTATTGGAAAAAATGAAACATTTAGAAATGTGTAGTTTTAACCATTCGCTTGCTGAATTTTAAAATACATTTCTCCTTCTTTACCCATGCCCTGCTGTATAATTACATATATCTTCACTGTGTGCACGTATTTCGCTGTGCAATAACTGCTGTGGAGTGCACTGGTTGCACAATCAACTAGTAAATAGGGCAGACCCTGATGAGACAGCTCCTGCAGGAGCTGTCTCATCTGGGTCTTCACTATTTACAGGCATGTATATTGACGTGAATAGCAAGCGAATGGTTAAAACCAATGTGATAAAAAGAGTATTTGCAAATGCTCTATTTATCACTATGGTTTAAAAAAAAGTAATTTTACAGAGGCGTCAAAAGGGGTCAATATGAGGGAACGGGTTGAATATATCTATCTACGAACATTCATTCACTAGCTTACAAAACACAATAGCACATAACATAAATATGACACCACTCCCTTTTTCTAAAGCTATTATTAAATAAGAAACAACCTCTCACTAACTACAGTAAAATTTATCTAGAGGAGATTTCTATATAACGTGTGTCTTGCCTACAGTAAGCTACCACCGAACTTAACGCGTCGCTGCAGACATATTTCACCAGAGGTCCAGATAAGATGCGTATTTAAACATTTCAAGAATTACTCCTTTATTTCTCCAACAAACCCACTTCGGGACGGTTCTAAAGAGTGGTCAAAGAATAGGGTTAAGAGTGTTTACAGTATATAGTTTGGTGAAGATATAAAGGAGTTATTCTCTTAAATGTTTAAATGTGTGTTTTTGACAAATTGATAGATTATCTTGTGCAAGTTTGGTAAAAGCAATTATGTTATTGCCCTGATGTATTGTAAATCCTAACAATTAACACTTCGCTTGCTGAATTTTAAAGTACATTTCTCCTTCTTTACCAATGCTCTGTGGCTTAATTACATATATCCCCACTGTCTACAAGTATTTCGCTGTGCAATCACTGCTGTGGAGTGCACTGGTTGCACAATCAATTTGTAAATAGTGCAGACCCTGATGAGACAGCTCCTGCACTATTTATAGGAACATATATTTACGCGAAGAGTTAAAACAAAACATTTGTAATCCAAACATTGCGCTTAGTCTGTTAGTTTGACTAGCCTTAACCATGTGAATTTCCGAACCATTTACCTCCTGCAATTTTGGTCCCAGTAGCTAAGTATGACTTGGAAAAGATTGTATAATTTTACAAAGTATTTCAGACACGAAAGTTGATTTGCAAGTTTTGAACATTAAATGGTGCTTAATCCGGTGCTAGGGGCGTAAGTAGTGTTGCACTTTTAATTACTACTCATATGAGACTCAATAAAACCGAGCCTGCAATTTCTGTTTTTGCATCTCTACTTTTGCTTTCAAAGTATCACCAATTTTCAGAATATTTGTCACATATCTTGTTTTGTATTATTTGTAAATATTTTCATGAATATTTTACAAACACAAAGGAAAAAGGGGATAAAAACGAAAACAAAAACTGCTTATGTGTTTCTCTTCCAACATCAAGAAAACACTAAAGTCCGTCCTACTGCTGACTTACCGCAAGCCAACTTGAAGGACGAGGACAGATAAAATGTTTGAGGACATTCAACACGCAGTTAGAAGAGCGATTACCATTAGTTACTGCATTTGTAAATTCATATTGGCTTTCTGATTAACACATTATCATGGCTGTTATTTCGTTTTCCATTTTGTATCGGAACTATAAAGCAAATTAAAACAAAATAAGTGACACTTTTCTAATTTTGGAGGTTTTTTAATTAAAATGAAATCTATTCTATTCTTTCTTTAAATTCTTAGCAATTTTCTTAATCAAACGCATTTTCATAATAAATTAATTCTAAGAAATGCAAAACATGATACAAAATTTGTACACGCATTTCTTTATCATATTTATTTACTGCATGTATTTTGGTCAAAATTCAACACCAAGTTATACAGTTTTGTTAGATTTGTTAGAAGACCTATACTATTTTCCACAATGATCATGTATGTATCTGTTACAGTAGAAATTGCGATTCAGGACAATCGCCGATTCTCCTATGACATAATTGCGATCGTGATCTCTCCTAGGACAGACTCCGATCCTAAACTATCCTAGGACAAGGTATTGTTTGAATGTCCTTTGAAATCATTCTGCATAGGTAATTACAGCAAGGTTCTTTTTTAAAGGATGTTTGATTTTTGTCCTTTGATTATAATTACACATTTGATTACGTCTTAGGATTATAATGACACGACTCTTTTAAAATGATGCTTTGAGTCTTAAAAGTACAAATATGAGTAATGCAGGAAACACCACATACAGAACAAACAGTCGCCCGAAAAGCAGCACAAGGAAAACAATAAATTATTCCAATAGAATTGTAGATTTTCCTAGAAGTATCATATATAATACCACATTCTTAATTGTACATTTTCATTATAGATTTACAGTTTGTTCAAGGACAGAATGTGATCGGAACCTGTACCAGTATAATCGCCGATTGTACTGGGATAGATTGAGATTGGAGTCTGTCCTAGGAGAGATTGCGACCACAGCCTTCCTAGGAGAATCGAGATTGTCCTGAATCACAATTTCTACTGTGACATATGCTTGTATTCTATGTTAGTGTTATTTAACGAAGTACCTGTGTTACTAGGGTATATTTTTGTGTATAGTATTCGAATTGAAATATATGTAAAATGAATCCGGCATGAAGGAATGAACAAGTCCATTTTGCAGTTTCAGTTTTGTAATTAGTATAGTTCCAGATTACATACATTTAAAAGAACAAAAATGAGTCATGCAGGAAACACCACATACAGAACAAACAGTCGCCTGAACAGCAACACAAGGAAACAGCAAATATACATAACTATAAAAACAACAAGAGACGCACAAAGACAAAACATACATACAATAGGGGGAAGATGGAAGTACCGCCTTGGAACGGTCAGTGACAAAAGTCACTGGGGGTGGTTAAACCGGTTTATGGGCGCCAAACCTCACGCTTATTCCATCCCCACCCTAAAAGACAAACAGTGTAAATAAACGTATCCCCTCTCCGACTAAACTACAACAATCGCGACGGCAAATACAGTGATAAAGTGCATGTATAACGAAAACATTTAAGTGAACAAACTGTATCCACCTATCGCTAATGTACTCAATGATTGAGCTGCAAAGAGAGTAACTGTAGAAAAGTAATAAAGGGTACGACAAAAACGAAATAGTACAGATATCCGACGTTCTCCTTCCATTTCTGGATTTAAGAGGTCGCCTTCATAGAGTACTAAACATATATAACATGTATACAATACAATTTAACAACTTTTGTCAACAAGCTATTTTATCCAAGTAAATGTTTAGTATATGAAAATCCAAACTAAGAATTTTTATCCAAGTTAATATTCAGTATATGAAATTCCAAACTTAAGATAGTTTGCAGAAATGTTAGTTTAGTTTAAACATAATTTTACTCATATTTTTACAGTTATACATATATGCATTTTACAAATGACCACAATTAGATATACAAGTAAATGGGTTGGACCACAAGATCTGACAATATTAGAAAACGTAATTATATTATTTGTTAATACAATTCGGGTTTACATGAATGGCAATGACATCGGCCGGGAAAATGTAATTCTATATTCACTGGGTGGCAGCTGCCACCATTTCCATGCGTTCGGACACCGAAAGAAATATTAGTACATGTACAATGTATTTGAACTGAATTTCCGAACATATGGAAACTGTGGCAGTTGCCACCCAGTACATATAAATTGCATTTTCCCGGCCGATGTCATTGCCGTTCGTGTGAAACCGAAACTTCGAACTCCCTTCAAAAAGAAACAGTATGCATTTTAAAGAACCACGTGATTTCTCGGACAGGTAAAAGCGCGATCAAAAGCTACTTTGCTTACTTCGATTCGTATTCATTCCTTACGTAATATCTATCACCCCGCCAGCAAGAATATCATCTGGAAGATTTGACATTACCACGCTAGAGAAATGATCTGTAGAAAACTGTAAATTAACAACTGTGAATTAAAGCAGTTTACTAGTATGTAGTTTATTGGTGTTGTATCTGATTAAATGTTACGATGTATGTACAAGTTGAATAAAGTAAATTCTGTTCAGTAGAAGCAATATGCATCACGTATTTCACAGATTTATAATTATCTACAGTGTCATTCAAAAATATAATATAAGAGACCATCACAAATATATATCACAATCAACTTTGCTATATACAGAGTTAAAAGCGGACGAACCACAGCTATTCTATGAACCGTAGTATCACATGATGCATTGGTAGTTCAAAAACTAGCTTGAATGAAACCTAAGAATAAAATTTGAAAATCACAAACAAGCACCTTGATGTATCTATACGTGCTTATAAGAATAGTCTAAAAAACGGACACCATAGCAAACCATACCTGGTATAAACTAAATAGCGGTGATATTTCACACTCGAATAACATATATATCAAAGGAAATTAAATTAAATGATACAGGGACTATATGTAACATGGTGAAAAAGTTGGATATAAGACAATCGAAAGTTTGGACTAATGGGCTTATCTGTACAATAAATAGCTTCATACTCTTAACTTTGACAACGACAGACCGAAATATGTGAAGCACCTTTAAATTTTCATTAAAACCAATTAGTACAGTGTTACCCTACGCAATAGATCCTCTCTTTCCCCAGGCCAAACACATCGATAACTATACCGATAAATATAATTGACAAGAGGGCCAAGATGGTCCGTAATAGCTCACCTGATTACCATTGATTACTATTAAAGCTGGGTAGTAACAGGATGGGACCAATATTGACCGAAGAGAACAAAGTTATAGTGGATCATAAGCAGTGGTTCTCGAAAACAAGATTATCAAAGATTTAGAATATAGAATTTATCAAGACAATCATTCTGACAAATGAAGATTGGTCTAAAAATGTGACATCTAGAGTGAATTTTCTAAGATTTGATCTAGTGACCATCATTTTGATCCCGCCCCGACCATGATAAAACTCAACCTTGAGATCATCAAGACAAACTTTCTGATCAGGTTTTAGGAATATTGGGCTAAAAATGTGATCGCTCGAGTTTATATGACCTAGTGACATACCTTTTAAACTCACTTAACTCGCTGTCAAATTCGTCCAAATTATCAGGAAAATCATTCTAAGTTTCATGAAGACTGGACTAAAATGTGACCTCTAGCGTGGTCACAAGGTTCTCCTACTATTTGACCTAGTGACCTCGTTTTTGACCCCACGTGACCCACTTTCAAACTCGCACGAGATTTTATCAAGACAATCATTCTAAGTTTCATGCAGATTGAACAAAAATGTGACCTCTAGAGTGTTTTAGACAAGTTTTGTCTACTATTTGACCTAGCGACATAGTTTTTTTTACCCATATAACCCACTTTCAAACTCATATAAGATTCTATCTGAGGATCTATCTATTATGACTAAGTAACATGAAGATTGATCAAACAATGATTCCACTAGAGTGTTCATAATGTTTTTCTACAGTTTGACCTAGATACCTAGTTTTTAACACAACGTGACCCTTTTTCAAACATGTTCGAGATTTTATCAAAGCAATTATTCTGATAAAGTTCCATTTAGATTGGGCTAAAAATGTGACCTGTATAGTGTTCAGTATATGAAATTCCAAACTTAAGATAGTTTGCAGAAATGTTAGTTTAGTTTAAACATAATTTTACTCATATTTTTACAGTTATACATATATGCATTTTACAAATGACCACAATTAGATATACAAGTAAATGGGTTGGACCACAAGATCTGACAATATTAGAAAACGTAATTATATTATTTGTTAATACAATTCGGGTTTACATGAACGGCAATGACATCGGCCGGGAAAATGTAATTCTATATTCACTGGGTGGCAGCTGCCACCATTTCCATGCGTTCGGACACCGAAAGAAATATTAGTACATGTACAATGTATTTGAACTGAATTTCCGAACACATGGAAACTGTGGCTGTTGCCACCCAGTACATATAAATTGCATTTTCCCGGCCGATGTCATTGCCGTTCGTGTGAAACTGAAACTTCGAACTGCCTTCAAAAAGAAACAGTATGCATTTTAAAGAACCACGTGATTTCTCGGACAGGTTAAAGCGCGATCAAAAGCTACTTTGCTTACTTCGATTCGTATTCATTCCTTACGTAATATCTATCACCCCGCCAGCAAGAATATCATCTGGAAGATTTGACATTACCACGCTAGAGAAATGATCTGTAGAAAACTGTAAATTAACAACTGTGAATTAAAGCAGTTTACTAGTATGTAGTTTATTGGTGTTGTATCTGATTAAATGTTACGATGTATGTACAAGTTGAATAAAGTAAATTCTGTTCAGTAGAAGCAATATGCATCACGTATTTCACAGATTTATAATTATCTACAGTGTCATTCAAAAATATAATATAAGAGACCATCACAAATATATATCACAATCAACTTTGCTATATACAGAGTTAAAAGCGGACGAACCACAGCTATTCTATGAACCGTAGTATCACATGATGCATTGGTAGTTCAAAAACTAGCTTGAATGAAACCTAAGAATAAAATTTGAAAATCACAAACAAGCACCTTGATGTATCTATACGTGCTTATAAGAATAGTCTTAAAACGGACACCATAGCAAACCATACCTGGTATAAACTAAATAGCGGTGATATTTCACACTCGAATAACATATATATCAAAGGAAATGAAATTAAATGATACAGGGACTATATGTAACATGGTGAAAAAGTTGGATATAAGACAATCGAAAGTTTGGACTAATGGGCTTATCTGTACAATAAATTGCTTCATACTCTTAACTTTGACAACGACAGACCGAAATATGTGAAGCACCTTTAAATTTTCATTAAAACCAATTAGTACAGTGTTACCCTACGCAATAGATCCTCTCTTTCCCCAGGCCAAACACATCGATAACTATACCGATCGCTCGAGTTTATATGACCTAGTGACATACCTTTTAAACTCACTTAACTCGCTGTCAAATTCGTCCAAATTATCAGGAAAATCATTCTAAGTTTCATGAAGACTGGACTAAAATGTGACCTCTAGCGTGGTCACAAGGTTCTCCTACTATTTGACCTAGTGACCTCGTTTTTGACCCCACGTGACCCACTTTCAAACTCGCACGAGATTTTATCAAGACAATCATTCTAAGTGTCATGCAGATGTATGTACAAGTTGAATAAAGTAAATTCTGTTCAGTAGAAGCAATATGCATCACGTATTTCACAGAATTATAATTATCTACAGTGTCATTCAAAAATATAATATAAGAGACCATCACAAATATATATCACACTCAACTTTGCTATATACAGAGTTAAAAGCGGACGAACCACCGCTATTCTATGAACCGTAGTATCACATGATGCATTGGTAGTTCAAAAACTAGCTTGAATGAAACCTAAGAATAAAATTTGAAAATCACAAACAAGCACCTTGATGTATCTATACGTGCTTATAAGAATAGTCTAAAAACGGACACCATATCAAACTATACCTGGTATAAACTAAATAGCGGTGATATTTCACACTCGAATAACATATATATCAAAGGAAATGAAATTAAATGATACAGGGACTATATGTAACATGGTGAAAAAGTTGGATATAAGACAATCGAAAGTTTGGACTAATGGGCTTATCTGTACAATAAATTGCTTCATACTCTTAACTTTGACAACGACAGACCGAAATATGTGAAGCACCTTTAAATTTTCATTAAAACCAATTAGTACAGTGTTACCCTACGCAATAGATCCTCTCTTTCCCCAGGCCAAACACATCGATAACTATACCGATAAATATAATTGACAAGAGGGCCAAGATGGTCCGTAATAGCTCACCTGATTACCATAGATTACTATTACAGCTGGGTAGTACCAGGATGGGACCAATATTGACCGAAGAGAACAAAGTTATAGTGGATCATAAGCAGTGGTTCTCGAAAACAAGATTATCAAAGATTTAGAATATAGAATTTATCAAGACAATCATTCTGACAAATGAAGATTGGTCTAAAAATGTGACATCTAGAGTGAATTTTCTAAGATTTGATCTAGTGACCATCATTTTGATCCCGCCCCGACCATGATAAAACTCAACCTTGAGATCATCAAGACAAACTTTCTGATCAGGTTTTAGGAATATTGGGCTAAAAATGTGATCGCTCGAGTTTATATGACCTAGTGACATACCTTTTAAACTCACTTAACTCGCTGTCAAATTCGTCCAAATTATCAGGAAAATCATTCTAAGTTTCATGAAGACTGGACTAAAATGTGACCTCTAGCGTGGTCACAAGGTTCTCCTACTATTTGACCTAGTGACCTCGTTTTTGACCCCACGTGACCCACTTTCAAACTCGCACGAGATTTTATCAAGACAATCATTCTAAGTGTCATGCAGATTGAACAAAAATGTGACCTCTAGAGTGTTTTAGACAAGTTTTGTCTACTATTTGACCTAGCGACATAGTTTTTTTACCCATGTAACCCACTTTCAAACTCATATAAGATTCTATCTGAGGTTCTATCTATTATGACTAAGTAACATGAAGATTGATCAAACAATGATTCCACTAGAGTGTTCATAATGTTTTTCTACAGTTTGACCTAGAGACCTAGTTTTTAACCCAACGTGACCCTTTTTCAAACATGTTCGAGATTTTATCAAAGCAATTATTCTGATAAAGTTCCATTTAGATTGGGCTAAAATGTGACCTGTATAGTGTTCACAAGGTTTTTCTACTATTTGACGAGGTTACCTAGTTTTTACCCCACATAAACCACTTTCAAACCGGTCCGAGATTTTATCAGGACAATCATTCTGACAAAGTTTCATGAAGATTGAGCTGAAACTGTATCCTCTAAATTGTTCACAAGATTTTCTTACTATATGACCTAGTGACCTAGTTCTTGCCCCACGTAGCCCACTTTTGTTGACGACGGACGACGCACAATAGACGCCGGACGCCGGACATTCAAGTCTCCAAAATTTCATCCTGAGCTTTGCTCAGATGAGCTAAAAAGTGGTGATAGTGGGAACACACCGTTTGCAAGAAAACACGCCCCCTAAAAAAACCCCAAAAAACAACAAAAACAAACAACAACTACAAAACAACAACAACAAACCCAATAGTACAAATAAAATACATAATCCAACGAAAATAGATAACGACGAAAACGAATCAATTTTGTGAGTGTCAATAAAGCTAAAGGTTATATTTTAACACATCCCCTCCTAGTGAGGCATTTTGTCGCCTCTGTAAAAGTACAAAAATGAGTCATGCAGAAAACACCACATACAGAACAAACACTCGCCCGAACAGCAGCACAAGGAAACAGCAAATGTACATAGGTAGAAAAAACAACAAGAGACGCACAAAGACAAAACAAACATACAATAGGAGGAAGATGGACATTTAAGTCACATTTAAAAACCTTTGTTTCAAAACTGCACACTTCTAAAATCCTCCTTTTCTATAGTTAATGCTCCTTTTTGGATAGATTTATTCAAAGAGTTTGGGTGTAAAAATAGTCTATGAGGGAATGAGTTAAAAGTACATGTAGGTAATATCTGAGAAAATGAGTATGGCATGTAACATTTTGAAAAACCAAAGAAATATGAAAATAATGTTCCCTATTAGATTCAGTTCGTAACCGAAACACATAAAAAACACAGTTGGCGAGAGTGTAGTCCAATTAAATTTATAGGCGTGCATGGATTTGTTGAAACAAACAAATATTGCAGCTTGAAAAATAATAGCACAATCTGTATAGCTATACATAAAAGTGCACGTTTAATAACTCTACACGAAAACCAACTATGCTTTAAATTCTATAAATTTTCAAAAATAAACAGCAGATTGAAAACGCATTTATCGCTTACGTAAAAACGCATTTGCATGTGCAAAAGTCACTTTTTGACACCATTGTGATAAACAAATCTCTTGCTCCAAAGGTAGGTATCCGCATAACTTTTTCCTGCATCAAGCTGTTCTATTTATCGCAATGGTGTAAAATCTACACACTTCGAAAATGTTCCGTTTCTCTAAGAAATACCCCAGGAGGGAATTGGTTAATCATATTTCTTAAGACCTAAATAATTATGATCAACTTGAGTCATGACGAGTCACTCATTATTCCATCAGAATCCCATTTGCCTAACACTTATGGAGCACCTGTAGTCTACCCACCATTAACCCATCCCCTCATACTGACTACTTTTAACGACTCTGAAACAGTCAGTTAATACTAACAATACCAATAGCATACAGTAATACATATAGAGACTATTAGTTCAATTATTAAATTTAACAAATTCTCTTTTCTTGACAATATATTACAAAACGGTCCCTTAGAGACCGTACATTTAGTAAATACAAATTGAGATCTTGTCTCGGATGCAGAGAGCTTTTCAATCAAGGACAAAACATATAGAAACCTCCTTTTTCGAGCCTTCTGTCTGACTTCCGCCCCGAACTAAGACAGCACTTGCTGTAAAGACCAATCTTGATAGTATATGTACATGTAAAACCCCGCTAATGCGACCACTAAATGAATAAACACATGTCTTTATAATTAGGTGGTTGCTTAATGCAGGGCAAAATTAATGCAGAAAGCCCCTCTAGGAGCTTTCTGCATTACTTTTGTCCTGCATTAAGCTACCATCTGCCTCTATAACCCAGAATTATACCTCTTTTAGGTGGTCGCATTAAAAGGGGTTTTACATGTATTTCGAATTCCCAGTGTATAAAGGCATTACTGTATTCAAGTATCATATAAATTCTGAAAGGGGTGATCCCCCGAGAGCAAAAATTGCAACACAAAAAGAGAAAATTGCTGACTCTGTTTTATTGAGTCTGTTCATGAACAGTAATTGAAAGTGCAACACTGCTCACGCCCCCTAGTACCGGCTTAAGCGGTATTCAATTTTCAGAACAAGAAGTACTGAAATTCATGATCTCGAAGGATCAGAAGGTATATATACAGAATTTGGCCAACGCATTGTTAGGCATATGAGATCTAACTTATTTCAGCAGATCGGATTCAGATGTAACGCCAATTGTCACAGCGTTTCATCGAGATCTATATAGCTTAGCAATTTAACCACAGACTGTATCAAAATTAAACTTGAAATAAGGTAACCCCGAAACACCTGGCTGGCGAATATATAAGATAACCAGTCAATGAGATAGCACTGCGAAACATGTATCTGCCCAATCTATGATCTGCCGTGATATATATTCGGTTTCGATATGTCAGAGCTGATGAGAAACACTTGTCCGAATATCAGACTGCTTGGATCAAGATAAGACGCAGTCTAAGGGTATCTCACCCAGATACAAGCACGCATTTCTGCAAAGTTCCGTCAGATCACGCTTAAGATAAAGCACATGGTTTGTAGTTACAGCTATATTACATCAGGCTGACTACAGAACTTATTTCTGTCTAACTATTAATTTACCAATTCAATAAAAGTGGGGATAGTCGGAACACACCTTTTAAAAAATAAGAAAAAAGAAATGACATAGTACCAACTAAATGCATAATTCAATGAAAATAGATAAATCATGAAAAATAAATTCAATTTTGTGAGTGTCAATAACGCTAAAGGTTTTACTCTAAAAGTACGTATACCATACGTGATATTTGAGAAATTGAGTATGGCATGTAACATTTTGAAAAAACTAAAGCAATATGAAAATAATTGTTCTATATTATATTTCAATCAGATCACGATTAGGATAAAGAACGTGTTTTGTAGTTGCAGCCAATGCCTATATTACACCAAGCAGAATTTTAAGACTGACTGCAGCACTTACGATTTCTGCCAACCTATCAATTTACATTGAACCCATTTGTGCCGAGTGTCCCTTAAAATGGACGTAGGCAAACAGTGTAGACCCAGATCAGAGGGCTCTCGAAGAAACCCTCTGATCAAGGTCTGCACTGTTTGCTGAAGCCACCGATGTCAATGGCTTATTCCAACACATATTTTGTTACCCGTGCCCCCCTCAAGATGAAAATGAAGGTTTTCTTCAATGAAATTTGGAATAGTTTTCTTCAACAATGTGGGAATAAATGTGGGTAAGTCCAGCGGGGATACCTTTATTTACACTATTTGTAAAGCTAGGGTGACTTTGAGCGCAGTGTGAGGTTAGGACGTCCGTAAAACGGTTTAAATCCCTAGTGGTGTTTTTGCTACTGACCGTGCCAAGGCGGTACTCTCTTTGTCACCCTTCCTTTTGTTTGCCTTGCGTCTTTGTGCTTGTGATTTTGTTCATGTGTGGACTGTTTGTCTATGGTTCTTGTGTGTCTGTTGGTGTTTTCTTTGTTCATCTCTGTGGTTGTGTGTGTATGTGTGTCATGCTGTCTATCGGTGTTTTGGTGGTGGTTGCGTCTTGTATGTGGCTTTGCCTGCTTGACTTTACTACTTTTCCATTTAGATGCGTATTTTAATTAACTGAGCTTGAAAACATAAACATCTAGAAATATAAGCAGACGACAGAATTCGACAATACACCAGGCATACTATTGATATGAACATGTTGAGTGGACGACAAGATTTAGTATCCATATTTAGTATCAACTCATCACGTGAAATATTGAGCAAGGAGTATGGTTTGTATCCACATTTAATTGAAGTGAAATGACTGAACCCATTCCCTCATAGGCTATTTCTAGAGCCAACCTCTTTGAATAAATCTACTGAAAAGGAGCATTAAATAGAGAAAAGGGAAGAGTTAAATGTTTGTAGTTTGAAACAATTGTGATAAGTAGAGCATTTGCTCCTAGAGGAGATAATGTTCCAATTATCACAATGTTTTCAATGGTTGTCTTTTGCAGAGGCGTTAAAAGAAGTCAATATGAGGGAATGGATAAAACACACTAAATACGAACAATCACTCAGAATGCTAACTTATAAGCCTCGCTATTTGGCCATGCAACTCTGTTTCGCAGCTGCAGGTACTACAATGCATTTAGTAAGGTAAAACACACTAAATACGAACAATCACTCAGAATGCTAACCTATAAGCTTCGCTAGTTGGCCATGGAATTCTGTTACGCAGCTGTAGGTACTACAAAGCATTAAGTAAGGTCTTCATTACGAATCCGTTTGGTGTTGCCCTCCGACTCCTGTATTACAATTACATCTTATGACCACGTCCCTTGAGTTCTATTCTGCTTCCCCAGGTGGCGCGCAGAGTACAATATTCAACGAGCTGTGAAATCTTATCAGATCATCGTTAATAAAGATATTTGTAGCCGATGTTGCGTAAATTGAGCTTATCTTTATACGGCTGTTGCCTATCCCGATAGGCAGCGAACAATTATGGCGCTTGCTTACTCGGTGAGGCCTGTCAATGTTGCACTGGACCATAGCAACGTCCAAGCCTGAGCACATCTGAGCAACGTAGTCGTCGGAGTCCTCAGCATCTGGATCCTGAGATTCGGGTACGCTAGTGTATACATATTGCAACACTCCACAAGCCATACAGCTTGACCTTTTCAAGTATAGTTCCAATTACGGTCAATCGCGTCGTTTCCTTCTTGTCAGAGCGGTGGCCGAAATAATATGATTTTTCGTAAGAATCCCACAAAGCAAGGAATGTTGGTGCACGGGGAAACTGTGAACAGTTTTATTACCCTTATCCTATCCCCATTAACCTAGGCTATTGCAACTGGTACAACAAAAAGTCACAAATATTCACAAAAATTACGATATTTACCAGTTTTAAATTTTTCCTTACTATTCACAATCACATTTCACTTTAGTCCACCACAAACGGATAGATAGTATTCACACAATACTTTGCTTTGCAAAATTCTTAGAGAGCAAAATACAAACAAGTTGATTATCTTATATCACATGCTACAGTAGAGTTTTGATAATGCGACCACTTTGTGTATAAACATAGGAGTGTATAAAAGCATGTCCTTGCTTAATGCTGGGCAAAGGTAGTGTAATACAGAAAGCTCCTAAAGTAGGTTTCTGCTTTACTTTTTCCTGCCTTAAGCTACCACCTGTTTTAAAAAAATCAGAATTACATGTCAGTCCTTTGAGCGGTCGTACTAGCAAAACTTAACTATATAATGCTGATACGGTGTGTGTGTGTGGAGGTGTGTGCTTGTGTATGTGCGTGTGTGCGTGTGTGCGTTCGAGTGAGTGTATGTGTGTATGTATACGAGTGAAGTATCGTGTTCAGCCATAAAGACCGAATGAATTGTAAGAGCTATCTGTAAATGGCACTGATTACACATAGAAATAACGAATTGTGTTACACGTGTGCATGTCTTTTCTAGATATTACATACAGTTTGTTTCCAACACACTTAACAGGATACATGATACCTTTCTGGTGAAGAACTTGCTTCCTGTACTTTCCCGTAGGTGACACACTGATAATGTATGATTCAAGAGGTTCGAATGTAAAACGTGTAAAGTAAAAATGGCCTCTATGATCTACAGCTAAGCCAACATAATCCTCTTCCCCTTGATGCTGTTCGTCCTTGTAGTTGAATATTAACTCCCCTTGAAGATTGAATCCAAAGCAGCCACACACTTTATCTAGCAGATATATAACCTCATTATCCTTTCCCGTTTTTAAACTAATTGGTGCTTTAAGTGTAACATCAGAGCTAATGGGAATGTTCCTCTGTACACAACCTGTTAGATCTAAAACCTCAAAGCACACATGTTGTTCGTGTTGGTCTTTTGTCAGTGTCAGTAGGGATGTAGAGAAGAGTCTTGTAATAAGGTCGTGTTTAGTGTTTGTTTTTATCGGCTGTCCATGTGACAGTTTGTCCTCATCAATGTTCAAAACAAACAGGTCTTGTTCACCATTCGCACCAACAATAATCTGATGATCATCAACTGTGACAGATGAAAGAGTCGCAAATGGAATTTCTAATTGGCACACAGGTTTCTTACTAGCACTGTAGAGTTTCAATTGAGACTTGTCTTCATCAGTTCCAAGCTGTACAACCATACTCCCATTTTTAAGTACTTTAAACCACCACACCAAGGCATCTCCATCCATGTCAAATTCATGAAAAAGACTGGTGTGATTTTCAACAGTCATCTTGTCCCTTTCAATGCTGATGTCTCCAATGGAATCAAGGTCTACCAGTTTGCTGTTGACGCTCAATGTTAACTCTTTATGTGTGATGGTGCTTGATTCTTCTAGGATGTCCTGATACTTTGCTGCTTCCATCTTTATGTCTCTTGCTGCCAGAAAAATCTCCTCTTGAGAACCAGAATTGATATTTCTTTCTAAATATTTTAGGCTTTTATATATCAATGACTGAGTGTGGGTGACAGTTTCCATTTCCTTATCAATACCCTCACTCTCCTGTTTGAACACTTCCTCTACCTCATCAATCTTCTTTTGGCCTAGCAATTCCACTTCTCTTATTTTCTTTTTGATTTCCTCAATGATCATGTCTTTTTGTGATTCCAGGGAATCCCTTTCCTTTTCTATGGCTCCCTTAATATTGTCCATGCCCCCATCTAGCCATTTCAGGTGTTCAATAACATCATCACACATTGTTGCATTTTCTAAAGCCACATATTCTAGGTCCTCTAGTTTGTTACATTTTCTGTGATCCACTAGCTTACAAGAGGAGCAAAGTGGTGCATCATGTATTTTGCAGTAATATTCCAGTGGTTTGGTATGAGTGGGGCACACAGGGGCCCTATGTTCATCAGACAGATCCTCTTGATGTGTTTGGCTTGTGGATGACATGTCTTCAACTCTTACAATCTCGTGTGATTTCGTAGCTGCCACTTTTCTGTGATATTTTTTGCATTTGTCACATAACTGTTGCTTACAGTGTTTACAATGCCACATTGCTTGCTTACAACTGTCTTCCTCAAGACAAACATCACACATCTTTTGTGTGACTTCAGTATAGGCTTTATTGTATTCTGTCAATGTAGAACTTCCTCCCTCAGCCATAGTTCATTAGAGTGTTTTAAACTACACACGTAGCACTTGCGACACTATCGCTTAAATCCTTGTAAAATGAATATTATCTTAGTTGTAACAAAACTCCAAGTCAAACCGGCTGAACAGTAATCTCTGCATATTACATGACATTGTAGAAATAAACCACTGGCCAATGTTAGGGCTTGTTTACATTGATACGGAACAAGGAAGTTAATTTTGAATATTGCACAATACAATACACATGTATTTTCAATGCAACTCTTAACCCGTTTCTCCATAAATACGCTTTTCTACACCTTTGCAAACAGAGTAGACCCAGATCAGACGGCTCCTATAGGAGCCGTCTGATTAGGGTCTGCTCTGTTGGCTTATGCCGCATGATACCGCTTTTGTCGCAGCAATAATTGGTTTATGACAATTTAGCTAGTACATATTGATGATGACATCATATCTTACATGAATATTCATGGAGTAAATGGTTAACTCTCTATACACTTGTAGTGACTATGATATAACTTATACAAACAGTTTGGATCCAAATGCGATGTACAGTTGTCGGATGTCCTAACCCTTCGCTTGCTATTCACGTCAATATACATACATTGTACCTGTAAATAGTGAAGACCCAGATGAGACAGCTCCTGCAGGGTCTGCACTATTTAGGGTCTGCACTATTTACAAATTTACAAGTTGATTGTGCAACCAGTGCACTCCACAGCAATGATTGCACATCGAAATACTTGTACACAGTGAAGATATATGTAATTATACAACAGGGCATGGGTAAAGAAGGAGAAATGTATTTCAAAATTCAGCAAGAGAAGGGTTAACAGTATCCACATATTTTAACAACCTATCATAGTTCAGAAACAAAAGGGTCACACAAAATTTCTCTTGGTCAACAGTCCATGCCATGTATTCATTCTGGCGTGCTCTACAAATATTGCTTTACCCTTATATCTGCTCTGTTTACTTGTGACATGATGTAGATCTGATTCTACAGTTTTTGTCAAAGCAATATGAAACTTCAGTTATTCAACTACTCATGATGTCATCATTACATGGATACTGAACATGGAAAGGGTGAACGGTATTTAAGTCATATCACATTATTTTGCCAATTACAGGTAGATGAAGACAGACTCCTGGGTGTTTTCTGGGTCTACTCTGTTTGCAAAGAAAGACTCACTATGAGGGAAAGGGTTGATTAACCGAAGGCACATCACTCAGAAATTGATAGATTGCAAATTTGATATAAACAGTAATGTTCCTGTGCAAACAAATATTCCAACAAAGTTTCAATTAAATATGACATATGGTTATGTATATACAGCTCAAGATAGTCTCAGACAAACTGAATCATGCATAGACACCCATGCACTGAATCATGCATAGACACCCATGCAGTAAATGTTAACACTTAACTCCATAGTTAATCCTTATAATACGTATGCAAACAGACAGGATCCAGATCAGATGGCTGCTGTAGAAGTCGGCTAACAAGGGTATGCTCTGTATGCTTTTAAAATAATATATCTGATTCTACAGCTTCTACCATGGCCAAATGCTTATGAAAGCTAATCTAAATAACATTTTACCTCATATTTATACGTGTTTTTGGAGCCGTCTGATCAGGGTCTGCTCTGTTTGCTATTGAATTTGATATATATGTTACTTTACTTTCTACAATGGCTACAATTGTCCATCTTCCATATTTTATTATAACTATAACTATTCACATTTTGTCTATGACTATTCAGTAGGTACTGAAATCAAGAATAAATATAGAACAGTGAAAGGGTTAATACTCATAGTCACTACTTCTTTACACAAGAAAAAAAGCTTCAGGCTTCACACAATAGAGACTAATTTTCAAACAAAATAGACCGAGATCATATGGCTCCTGAACCAGCCACCTGATCTGGGTCTACTCTGCTTGCTAATTGAATAATATATATCAGTTTCTAGTTTCTGACCAAATATGTACTCATAGTCTCATACGCCATTTAAAATAATTCAAGTTCATGCTCTTTCTCCCAACATATGATAGTTTCAGTATCTTTACTGTATAATCGGTTAAGCGTTTGTCACAGATAAAAATACTTTTATTTGTTATCGTGATTTGAATATTGAAAACATAGGTAGCTGGTTCGCGTCATAGATTCACACTAGGACACGCTGTACGTGGATTTTACATACCGCATCCGGAGTGTCCTTGACATCGCCCTCTATACAGAGTGATTTCAGCTGAACGGACAAAAAGCTTTGGTCTGACGTATTCTTAGCTTTGTAGTATACAGCTGGAAAGTAAATAAAAGTTTGTTGTATCTCGAACACATTGATCTACAAACTCATACAGTAAAACTCCTCTAAACCGGACGTAAAATTTAGTACAAACATAGGTCTTGGAGACAGGTGGCAGTTTAATGCAGGGTGAAAGTCATACAGAAAACTCATCTAGGAGCTTTCTGTATGACTTTCACCCTGCATTTAGCAGCCACCTGCCTAAAAGTATTTATTTTTTCTCTACTAGATGTCGGTTTAGAGGAGTTCTGTTGTACATTACCCATTAGCTACAGTAAAACCTTTGTAAAGCTACCACCTACGAAAAACTGTAGATGTCTGCAAAACAGATGGTTGCTTACTACAGGACAAAAGAATTTTCGGCATCTCTTTCGTCCTGCATTAAGCTGTCGAACGACTTTTGGACTTAGAATTAGACCTCTTTTTGGTAATCGAATTTGGGAATTTCAATACCTTCTGAATATTCATGGACAAAATAGTTGTAATGAAATATAGAAGATGGAATATTGCAGTTATTTTAGAAGTAAAGAAACGGATCTTTCTAATTCCAACAGCAAGCAGAATAGATCCTGATCAGACGGCTTCTATCTGGATCTACTCTGTTTGCAAATTCGCGAAAACAGAGAAAGGAAAGGGTTAAACCTCTGCCTGTTTATTTTCTGATCTGTTACAATGTTCACTTTCGTTCATTGAAGCTTTTGAGAAAGTAATGACCATGTGTCAAGTAGGCTGGATTCTGGTGAAATGTGGACAGGGTTAAATATCTGCCTGTTTATTTCCAGTTTATGTTCACTTTCTGCCATTCAAACTTTTGACCAAGTATTGACCAAGTGTTATGCAGCCCGGATTCTGGTGAAATGCCGATTTACTCGGCGTCTCATCTGGGTCCAATCTGTTTTCAAATGCCAATTAGGTCGCTCTTAGCAAACACATTGTTAATGCATTGCTGATAAGGGACTTCTTTTGATGACATATTTATTACTTATACTTTTTAGTTACTGGACTTTCTAGTTGTAAACCTCTGCTGTATGGGAAACCTTTTCAAGAAAATACAGTAAAATCGCTCTATTATGACCACAGTCCTTTACTCCATAGAGCTTCTGTATGTAGGAGCTTGTTCGTGATGCAGTTATACAAATCTGGTTATAAATATTCATACAGTCATTATTTCTGACATGAATATTCATAGAGTAAATGGTCAATGACTAAATAAGCATTTCGTTCTGCATTAAGCAGCCACCACCCTTTATCCTTTTGAAAGAGGAAAGCGAGTGTAGGCTCAGACCAGAGGGCTCATAGAGGACCAATCTGGTCAGTGTTTGCTCTGCTTGTCATTCAAAATCCTCTAGCAAATGTTATGCTTTCCTATTGTATTGACTTTAATACTTTCCATGTTCTATATTTGTTTTTCTACTAACTATTCGTAGACAAAAGAGTCATAATAACATATGGAAGGCAGGCCATTGTAGCTGTTTCAGAAACTAAAGAAACAGATCGATCAAATTCATTCCATTAGCAAACAAAGCAGACCCTGATCAGACGGCTCCTATAGGAGCCGTCTGATCCGGGTCTACTCTGTTTGCAATTGCGTGAAAGAAAAGCTGTTTATATACATGAAAGGGTAAATAATGTTGGACTATTCCACTTTCAAAGACTCCAGTGTTTCATTTATAAATCCTCTACTTCATGAATAATCATGTCAGAAATAATGACTGTATGAATATTAATTAGCTTAAGCTCAGTAATGCAATCAAAGGGAATTTTTTCCTTGGCAGAAACTGGAGAAATATATTTCTTTCAAAAGCAAACAGAGCAGACCTTGAACAGACGATTCCTAATTTAGGTCTACTCTGTTTGCAAATGCGTCAAAATAAGAAGTCGTATGTGTGGATTAAAAGGTTATGTGGTCTCTAGAGATGTCCCAGTGATATACAGTGTTCCCTCCCTACAACGGCCCTCTCGATAACGATTCCCTCCTTACAACAGCGCATGTCACTGTTTCCGAAACAACAAGGCTCCAGAAACAACTTTTTCCATCGTATTTTCTTTATGCCTCAATCAAACCCTATGTTGTGACCACTCTTTAGAATCGTCACTTTGTGACGATTCTAAAGAGTGGTCACAGCATAGGGTTTCATAGAGGCATAACGGTTTTAGTTCTCGATATACACCTTATCTGGGAATCTGCAAACAAGCTATATATGTTTGATTTTCCCTCCCTATAACAGCTCCCTCTGAACAACACATACAATCTTCGTATCCCAAAGGGTGTCGTTGTAGAGAGGGAGCAGTCGTTGTAGAGAGGGAGCAGTCGTTGTAGAGAGGGAGCAGTCGTTATAGAGAGGGAGCAGTCGTTGTAGAAAGGGAGCAGTCGTTGTAGAGAGGGAGCAGTCGTTGTAGAGAGGGAGCAGTCGTTATAGAGAGGGAGCAGTCGTTGTAGAGAGGGAGCAGTCGTTGTAGAGAGGGAGCAGTCGTTGTAGAGAGGGAGCAGTCGTTGTAGAGAGGGAGCAGTCGTTGTGGAGAGGGAGCACTGTACCTTCCATGTCCACATTGTTTCCGGCCGTAATAGTTCCTGATGGTTTCGTTACCGTAATGACCCGCGACGCAGGAAGCCGAAATTTATACTTAACCGGCTTGTCGGACGTGTTCTCCACTTTGATTGGCAGACTTTCATCTATAAGGATACTCTCTAAAAAGAAGAAGCGAATAAGATCAAACTTTGTTTAATCTTCTGGTTGTATTTTGTGATGGGACATGTTTTATGGCGTTGTGAAAATTGAATGATAATAATGATGATGATGATGTTATTGACGAAGGCGACGATGATGATGATGTTGTTGATGATGATGATGTAATTGTTGTTGTTATTGATGATGAAGATGATGATGGTGGTGGAGGTGGTGGTGGTGGTGATTCCATGAATATTTATGAAATGCGTAATGACGTCGTGAATATTATTCATTTTTAAAAATGGTATAATAACTCATGAAAGTTATGCTAAAGAGGAAACTATAAACTCACATAAATATTATTCCAAAAGCAAACAGAGCAGACCCTGGTCAGACGGCTCCTATAGGGGCCGTCTGATCTGGGTCTACTCTGTTTGCAAAGGCATAGAAAGGCGTATTTATTGAGTAAAGGGTTAACAAGATTTTTTCCCTTGCAGAAACTGTAGAATCAGATTTATAATATTTCACTGGCAAACAAAACGGACCTTGATCAGACACATGTCTGTTCTCGGTTTACTCTGTTTACAAATGTGTAACATGCTTCCGGTAAAAGGTAAACAGTCCACCAATGCAATACGTTGATTCGAATAATATATATTTGACCCTTTACATAATATAAACGTGTTCACAGTTTTGCAAACAGAGTAGGCCCAGATTCTGTAGGAGCCATCTGAGCAGGGTCTACTCTGTTTAGTTATGAAGTAATGTATACCTGGTTCTGTAAATATTGTCATAATGTATACCTGGTTCTGTAAATATTGTCATAATGTATACCTGGTTCTGTAAATATTGTCATAATGTATACCTGGGTCTGTAAATATTGTCATAATGTATACCTGGGTCTGTAAATATTGCCATAATGTATACCTGGGTCTGTAAATATTGCCATAATGTATACCTGGGTCTGTAAATATTGCCATAATGTATACCTGGTTATGTAAATATTGCCATAATGTATACCTGGATCTGTAAATATTGTCATAATGTATACCTGGGTCTGTAAATATTGCCATAATGTATACCTGGGTCTGTAAATATTGCCATAATGTATACCTGGGTCTGTAAATATTGCCATAATGTATACCTGGTTATGTAAATATTGCCATAATGTATACCTGGATCTGTAAATATTGCCATAATGTATACCTGGATCTGTAAATATTGCCATAATGTATACCTGGATCTGTAAATATTGCCATAATGTATACCTGGATCTGTAAATATTGCCATAATGTATACCTGGGTCTGTAAATACTGTCCTAATGTATATCTGGGTCTGTAAATATTGTCATAATGTATACCTGGGTCTGTAAATACTGTCCTAATGTATATCTGGGTCTGTAAATACTGTCATGCCCAAACATTCCTCTGCTAATTAGCCCGTAAAAATCAGTTAATGAATATTCATGAAGGCATGAATTTCTACATGAATATTTGTGAGGTAAAGTATACAGGCTTTTAAGTCTATGGACACTTTCGTGACCATTCTTGCATATATGTTGGATCCAGATGAAACGTCACGTAACTCGGCATATCATTAGTATTCAAACTATTTCACACTCAAAACACTGGTGTTACTGTTTCAAAGTAGGAATTGGAAGGTATATATGTACTTTAAGAAGCTCAACAAAGATTTCTATTTTAACTGAAAGAGGCATCAACTACAGGGAAGAAGAAGGAAGTGAAGAAGTAGATATACAGACATGAAATAGCTAGAGACAAAGACATAAAGGCAGAGTGAAACAGTGAGGAAAAACGATATGAGTAAATGCCATTCATCTAGAGGCACTGAGAGACAGAAGAAGAGAAAGTACATACAGTAAAAACTCGATACTACGAACGTGTATTGTGAAAATGAGATTCTTACCGAATGTAACATCACTCGGGTTGATCCTAAGTGCCATTCTAACTGTTCAAATTATTGCTTACATAAAATCTAAACTATGTGTACGTGTAAACAAATCTAAACCGATTGACCCATAACCCACTATATGCACAGGCATAACTAAAGCCGTTTATTGATCTGCCATAACATGTCTATCGATCAGGCATTATATTTACCTACCCGGAAATATACTCGGCATATTGAGAAAATTGTCATCGATTGAAATTCATTTTTTTTTTGTCATTTTAAAGGTACTAAGTATCTTGGTTTGCCAAAATATTTTTTAACGTCGGACCAAATTGAGACGCCGATTTTTTACTATCTGTGTTAAATGATTTGCCCGTCGCGTGCGTAACTCGCAATCGATGAGTGTCTGAGATGTGGCGAGTTGTCTCCCTTCAAATAGAATGTAAAGAATATTTAACCTGATGATACTTCATATACAATTAATAACATCAAGAAAATCTATAAGCTGAGTTTTATACTGGTATATTATCACAGGAGTTTTGGCCATCACAGATTCTGCTGAATCTCATCTATATTATTCTATAAGTCACGGCTCCTCTAGAAGCTGTCTGGTCTGGATCTAAACTGTCAACACATCAAAACACGTCTCAATCAGGTCAAAGATTGAAAAGTAAAACTATCCTCTATGATTGCAACAAACCGTCTGGTCTGGATATATTCTGTTAACTCTTCCCCTCATATAAACGCCTTTTCACGCATTTGCAAACAGGGAAGAGGCAGATCAGACAGTTCCTATAAGAACCGTCTGATCAGGGTCTGCTCTGTTTGCTTTTGACATAATATAAATATGATTCTACAGTTTTTGGTCAAAACAAAACAAATCCCTTGAAAAGTGTGCATGATAAAACTTGAGCTGATAAATATTCATGTTATACATGTATACTGAACAGGGACTGGGTTAAACCCTTATCATGTCAAGCCCAAACTGACGAATGAAACGAGAAAAACACTGGAACGATTTTGACATTTGCAAGCCTTGTAGACACGTGCGTGCTATTCACTGGCACTTGATCGAAAAAGACTATAGTTCTTAAAATAACACCCATTATATGAATACAGAAAACCCTCTCTATAACGGCCACTAAATTGTGTTAATTATTTGGTATTTAGGGCAGGTGGTGCTTAAAGCAAGGTGAAAGTAAAACAGAACGCTCCTATAGGAGCGTTCTGTTTTACTTTAATCTTGCTTAATACAGGATTTGATGGAAAAATAAGAGTTATTCTTGAAATTGAATACATATACTTATTCTATATGGACTGTATAATAGATTTTATATTTAGAACCAGTCTTTTCGGTCTAGTGCCAGTGGTGCTGTTGTGTTATAGCTAGGTGTCTTATCAAGTTCTGCACTGTTTGCAATAACAGTATAGATAAGTTGATTGTGCAACCAGTGCAATCCACAGCAGTGATTGCACAGCGAAATACTTGTACACAGTGAAGATATATGTATAATTTTACAACAGGGCATGGATAAAGAAGGAGAAATGTATTTTAAAATTCAGTATGCGAAGGGTTAATTTACGCATCTGATCTGGACCTCTCTACACTGTTTGCAAATGTCCAATGCCCCGTTTTTCATGAAACTTGCAATCTAAGGAAAATAATAAATACAAATGTTAATATAGGTTAAAAATTCGCTGGTAACAGGCACAGACAATGATATACAGCATAAATATAAAGTCTGGATTAGAATTTCGCTGTTTACCGGTTACAAATGGTATATACAAAATATATATAGTATAAATCTTAACACCGGGTTTAAACTTCTCTGGTTACCGGTACAAAACAATGATATACAGCATAAATGTAAATTCTGGGTTAGAATTTCGCTGGTTACCGGTTACAAATGGTACAAAAAGATATACCGTATACATGCTAACACCGGGATAGAATTCCGCTGGTAACCGGTACAAAACATGATATATAGTAAAAGTGAAACTTTCTTCAAACCGAACTATGAATGAAAAGGAATTGAATATCCTACAGTCAGGTGACTGTTTGGTATATAGGAGCTTTCTGCATGACTGTCAGTCTGCATTAAGAGTCCATGTGTATTACAGACCGATATCAATGCTTACTTAACCCCTTTCATGTTCTATGTTGATTCCCAATTTCAATACCAAGTGAATATATATTCATGGAAAAATAGTTACAAATATATATATGGAAGATAGAACATTGTAGCCATTTTAGAAAGTAAAGAAACAGATCTTTCAGATTTCGTTAGCAAACAGAGCAGACCCTGATCAGACGGCTCCTACAGGAGCCGTCTGATCTGGGTCTACTCTGTTTGCAAATGTGTGAAAAAAACATTTATATGAAGGAAACATTTAGATTATAGTCATTACGACACTGCCATTGATGACAAGTGTTAACCCATTACTCCATAAATACGCTTTTCAATGGCTTTGCAAACAAAGTGGACCCAGATCAGACGGCTCCTATGGTAGCCGTCTGAACAGGGTCTGGTCTGTTTTCTTATGATATGATAAAGATACAGTAAAATCCCGCTAATGCGACCACTTAATAAACAGCCACTGGTGTCGTTTAAAGCAGGTGGTTGCTTAATGCAGGACGAAAGTTATGCAGAAAGCTCCTAGAGGAGCTTTCTGCATAACTTTCGTCCTGCATTAAACTACCACCTGCCTCTGCCGCCCAGAAGTATGCCCCTTTTTGGTGGTCGCATTAGCGGAGTTTTACTGTATAAGTCTAATTTTTCTGCAATGGCGGACATTTCCTGTGTCCATGTTTGTGTATCTTCCTTCACCCCTTTATACTTAATATAAACGCTTTTTAGCGCCTATATGCAAGCAGAGAAGATCAAAACCAGACAGCTCCTATAAGAGCACTCTGATCAGTGTCTGCTCTGTTTGCGTATGAGATTATAATAGGTCTGACTCTACATTTTTACCCATACCAATAACCATGTGCACGTATGTTTTTACAAAAAAATCAGCTAATAAACATTGATTATGTCGTCATTTCTTACATAATTATTCAACAGGTAAAGTAAAACGGTTATTTTCCATACACAGTAAAACCTCGATTATTCGAATTTTCGGTATAGAAGAATTTAGACCCTTTTAGGCAGGTGACTGCTTAATGCATGGTGAAAGTCATGCAGAAAGCTCCTAGAGGAGCTTTCTGCATGACTTTCACCATGCATTAAGCTGCCACCTGTCTTAAAGATCAATAATAATACGTATTTTAGTGTTCGGATAATCGAAGTTTTACTGCACATTCATGTAAGAAAAAATTACGTCATAGATATTAACTAGGTTAATTTTTATAACGGTGATGAACACAGAAATATTTGACCAAGGAACAATCTGTAGAGTCATGTCTATGGCAATTCTTTAGCAGACATCGCAGACCCTGATCAGACGGAACATACAGGAGCCATCTGATCTGGGTCTTTTCTACTTTGCAAAGGCGTTAATCCATTCGCTGCCAAACTCTGTCGTCTGCTAACTTTGTCGTCTGCTGCAATTTTTCATTTTTTTTATTTTCTTCATTTTTGTTTCAAAAACATAGTAACAGTAACAAACAGTTAGGATCCTGATGAGACGCTGAGTTACTAGTCGTCTCATCTGGATCCAAACTGTTTGTATAGGTAATCACAGATCCGGCATTGGCAGTGAAAGGGTTAAAAGGCATATTTATGGAATAAAGGGTTAAAGGGCCATACGCAAACAGTATAGATCCAGATCCGAGGGCTCCCATACCCAACCTCTGTCTTCCATATTATAAAGATTAACTTATCATCTATATCAGGCCGGAGTTACGACACCAAAATCATGAACATTTTATCTGCTAGCTTGAAATATTATAATTCAGACCACAGTACAGGAAATTACAAAAATAGCGCGATAAATAATTGCAATTTTCTCGCATCGTAAATCACAACCCCTCTGTTCAGATAAATTATCCTTTGTAATATTTTTAATCTGACACTTCTTTGCAAGTTGGTAACGTTTTTTTTCAATACAGTAAAAGCTCTCTAAACCGGGCGTTAAATTTGGTATACATGTAAATGTAAGTCTTAGAGACTGGTTGCAGCTTAATGCAGGCTGAAGTATTGCAGGATTCTCTTAGAGGAGCTTTCTGCACGACTTTCACCCTTCATTAAACAGCCACTTGCATAAAAAGTATCTTTAATTTCTCTTCTATAATTCCGGTTTAGAGGGTTTTACTGTACTATAACCTGACCAGTATATCTTTTGAAATCAATTTGAAACTGTATGAAAGTCAAAGAACTCGGCATGTCATAAGGATCCAAACTGTTTGATATTCTGACTGTATTTTAAAAAGAAAAAAACAATATTGTTATCTGAGAATTGAAACAGGAGTAACGCATTTGCAGAGTAGATCCTGATCAGACGGCTCCTATAAGAACCGTCTGATAAGGGTCTGCTCTGTTTGCTAATGGTAATTCGGCGTCTGGTCAGATTTCAGACTGTTGGAAATTGTTGATTTTAACAGGTTAAGGGCTTAGAAGGATTGCAAAGGAATTTTTATTTACAGCTCTTGCAGATAATTGGGTTATGAAGTCAAACCATTATCCCACATTAGGTGCGATTTTGATTAATATCAGTACTGAAATATGAAAATTAAACATTATTGTAGGACTTTTTGTATCACACAAATGCTTTTTCTGCTATAACTAACAATTGTAACAATTAATTTCATGAGTGTTTTTATAAGATCGTGGGAGATCAATTGGACCAGTCTAGTTTAACATGTGTACAGTAATTGGGGTTTGGGTCTACAGAAATAAAGTATGAGTGTACCGAACAGTTGTTTGCTAAACAACTGAAATCGGTGACAGACTTGAGGGAGGGAGGGAGGGATATAGGCCAATGTAAGAAACGGAAAAGAAAGAGGAGTTAGAGCAACGAAATTAAGATGGAACGAGGGACAATGGAGGGAGGGAAAGAGGATAAGAGACGTAGACATGGGAAATGGATGAGGGATGGGAAGAGGATGAGGGAAGGATGGTTGGTAAGAGGGTATGGGAGAGAGGGATGATTAGGAGTTGGGAATGGCTGAGGGGGGGGGGGTAAGATGTAACGGAGAGAGAAGTGATGGAAAGGGAGAGTGGTGGGGAGATGAGGTTAGAGGGTAAGAGGAAATTGCGTAGAGTAAGATTGGAAGAGGAGATACATGTAGGCAAAGATGAGAAATGGTGAAGATAGAAGAGGGGCGTAGGGGGGGGGGGGGGGGAGAACCGGGATTTGAATCAATCTACACATTCTCTTGCTTGGGACCTATGAAAAATCTTGAACATTTTGATTAGGCTTGTGGTCACTTCGACCGGTTCATCTGTCCTTAGCCAAGTAATTAACAGATACTCCTTTTTAGCAGAGACGATTAGTATTGATTATGTATTTTCTGTCATGAAGAAAAGGTCATGTGTTCATATGCCAATATTTACATTCGCCCTGCAACGTCCTTATATAACCTTATTCTAAAAAAAAAGTTGCATAACCTCATGAACACCGGAAGCACGTCATTCATTTCTTAAATATAAGAAATACAATGGAATATAAATATAAGAAATGAATGACGTGCTCCCGGTGTTCATGGGTTATGCAACGCATAGCTTTACGAGCAAAGATTCACGAGAAGCCCTTCGGGCTTCACTAACTTTGCTTGTAAAGCTATGCGTTGCATAACCTCATGAACACCGGAAGCACGTCATTCATTTCTTAATTATAAAAATAATCCAATTATATGAACATCTATGACGTAAATGGGTACTCAAGTACTAAAATCGTCATTTCTCCACCAAAACCTTTGTTGTGACCACTCTTTAGAATCGTCTTTCGAGACGATTCTAAAGAGTTGTCACAACATAGGGTTGGTGGAGAAATAGAAGAGTTGGTCTTGAAAATGTTTTAATTTATGCATCTTATCTGGACTTCTGGGTAAAGAGTTAAAAGAAACCATGACATAATACGGGAGTGTATAAGCCATGAACTATAATAGCGAAGTATTGGTGCAAACTGTTTGACACCCAGATCGTGATTTTAAATAAAATTGAAGAAAACATATAAATGTGCGTACTCAAGTACTAAAATCGTCATTTCTCCACCAAAACCTATGGTGTGACCACTCTTTGGAATCGCCTCTTCGAGACGATTCTAAAGAGTGGTCACAACATAGAGTTTGGTGGAGAAATAAAGGAGTTAGTCTTACGCATCTTATCTGGACCTCTGGGTAAAGAAAATAATCTGGGAGTGTCTAAGCACTAAGTACTCTAATAGTGAATTGTTGATATCCTCTACAAACTGTTTGACGCCTAGATTGTGGTTTTAAAATTAAATCCAGGAAAACTACACTTTGGACACTGAAGCAGACGATAATCTTAAGCAAAATCATAACGTCAAACACATCAACGAACCCTTCTTCGGTTACCTACGGATATGTCCACTATAGCTAGATAATAGTTGTTATCAATGAACCATCAAATGATTACTCTTCATGAAAATAATCTCTGCAATTCGCTTAACACTTTACCTACTATTGGAAAGAATCTGTGATTACCTTTGCAAACAGTTTGGATCCAGATGAGACGCCGAGTTACTCGGCGTCTCTTCAGGATCCATACTGTTTGATACTGGTTGTGTTTGATAATTGTTTTAAGAAAACGTTTTGAATCTTAAAGCAGACGATAGTTTTAGCAGACGTATTTTTTTACTTTGGACGAAAGGAGTAAATAAAACAGATTATAAGACTGAAATGAATATCTAACTTGTCTATTTGAGGTGTTTATATCATTATTTACCGCAAATTTGTACAATAATGACACAATTGACTTGCATTATCTTCATTCTTATCATATTATTCCCCGACTTGGCTTCCTAATGATTCTCAACTAATGACTGCGGAAATAAAAGTATAAAATTAAATAACTGTTTGGTTCCAGCACAGTTGCACGGAAGGGAAGTTAAATTCACCATACAATTGAAATGGTGAATGTTCAGTGTTTTCGTTTATACATACGACCATAATTATATGATTAGCAGAGGACAAAAAAAACGGTGAAAAACGATTTACCATTATCGTAACCACATGAAAAATGAGTTGACCTGTAGACATGTTGTCTGATCAAAATATCTTTGTTTTCATCCAAATCAACTAAAATTTAGCAAAACTACTGAGAGTAACGAAGCTTATATCTTTAACAAATGAAATAATTTGTTTTTATAAAAGTACATATTAAACCCATTGGCTGTTATTTATTTATTTAACCCCATAAGCAAACAGAGCAGACCCTGATCAGACGGCTTTATAGGAGCCGTCTGATCTGGGTCTACTCTGTTTGCAAATGTGTGAAAACATGTTTACATGGAGGAGACGGTCAAGTGATAGATAATGTTTATCTCATGAATATGCATGTAATTTCAGACTGGATCCAGATCACATGCTAAATATCCAGATGACAGACTAAATTACATATGAGCTGATCTAAATTGAAATTGTTTGACAATTTGAACATCTCTTCAAAAAGAATGCATGGAAGACGTTCGGCTATGAAGTCTGAATCAGAAGACGTTTTCTATCATTGAAACCTTTCAAAGCAGGCTAATGGTAAGTTCTTTGAATGTGGGAAGCCTGTTTATTATCATTGACAAACAGTGCAGACCCCAGATCAGAGGGCTCTTGGGGGAGCGCTCTGATCAGTGTCTGCATTGTGTGTCGTCTTGCAAATACATTTGCAGTAAAAACATGTAAACTGGAATTCTAGTAGAGAAGAATTTACATACTTTTAGACAGGTGACTGCTTAATGCAGGGTAAACGTTATGCAGAAAGCTCCTAGAGGAGCTTTCTGAATGACTTTCACCCTGCATTGAGCTGTCACCTGTCTGTAAGACCGATATGTATACCGAATTTATCATCCGGCTTAGACATGTTTTACTGTATCCGCTATTTATACTTAACCCTTCGCTTGCTATTCACGTCAATAAACCTACCTGTAAATAGTGAAGACCCAAATGAGACAGCTCCTGCAGGAGCTGTCTCATCTGGCTCTGCACTATTTACAAGTTGATTGTGCAACCAGTGCACTCCACAGCAGTGATTGCACAGCGAAATACTTGTACACAGCGAAGATATATGTAATTATACAACAGGGCGTGGGTAAAAGAGGAGAAATGTATTTTAAAATTTAGCAAGCGAAGGGTTAATAGACTGTGAATTTAAGTACTGGTGTGTCATTCCACATTGACACTTCAGCATGCTTAAGATATCGTATACTATAGGACCATTTCCGAGTTATACCTTTTTTATGTGATCAATTGTTCGTCTTTATAAGTGCCGGTAATAATCCAAAATTTAAAAACAGGATAAAAATTGGGCCCGTATTATTACGCAGATGTTAGATAGATAGGTGTAATGATTCTTAATGGACCTTAATCACGTGACCCCCACGGATCTTCAGAGAATTCATTGACAAGATAGGTTACGTATCACTGGGTCTATGATTCTATGATTTCGCACAGTATATCCTGTTTAACCCTTCGCTTGCTGAATTTTAAAATACATTTCTCCTTCTTTACACATGTCCTGTTGTATAGTTACATATGGTTTCACTGTGTACAAGTATGTCGCTGTGCAATCACTGCTGTGGAATGCACTGGTTGCACAATCAACTTGTAAATAGTGCAGACCCTGATGAGACAGCTCCAGCAGGAGCTGTCTCATCTGGGTCTTCACTATTTACATGTAGGTATATTGACGCGAATAGCAAGCGAAGGGTTAAAGCGACCATTGAAAGGCGACTGGAACTCAACGCAAAAGTTTGTCATGGTTGTTTAACCCTTTCCTTGTTTAACCCTTTCCTTCGTATAAACGCATTTTCGCGCATTTCCAAACAGAGTAGACCAAGACCAGACGGCTTCTATAGGAACCGTCTGATCAGGGTCTGCTCTGTTTTTATATAGACCTGTTTCTTTACTTTCCAAAACGGCTACAATGCTCCACCTTCCATATTTCATGATAGTTGTTTTGGCCATGAATATTCAATAGGTATTGAAATTTGAAAAGAACAGAGAGCATGGAAAGGGTTAATATTTATCTAAGAAATAATGACAACATGAATATTTATTAGCTGATTTTTTTATGATAGCATATGTAAACATGATGTTTTGGCTCAGGCTGAAACTGTAGAATCAGTTTTTTATATTATAAGCAAACAGAACAGACCCTGATCAGACGGTTTATGTATAGGAACCGTCTGATCTGAATTTATACTGTTTGCAAACGCGCAGAAAGGTGTATTTATGGAGTAATGCGTTAAAGCGATAGTCTCTACTAGCAACCCATTTTAGAAATGCTCAAAAATACATAAATCATTTGTTTATATATGTAACAGAAGTATAAAGCATGACAACTAATCGAATGAATGCTGGAAAAGACAAACAATTGCATGCGTTTGATATACAAGACCCGGTGTCATTCGCCAATGTTTTAGTATTTATTCGGCTCGCGTTTTAGTTTCGTAATTGTTCGACAAAGGCTGGTAGTATTTTGTCGTAAAAACGTCTCAACGCAAACGGTTTATTTTGTATCACAGGTGTATTTTTCGATATAAATTAAGATTGACAACCTTCATAATAATGATTGGACAAAACAAACACCGAGTTTTATGATGTCATTGAAAATACGTGATTATTGCAGCAACTTTCACTTATCCCTTTCCTCAATGAACACGCCTTTCAATGCCTTTGTAAACAGAGTAGACCCAGCTCAGACAGCTCCAATACTTTGCGACATTATGACAGCATGGTGAATTACGACAAAAGAAGTAACACCGGCCAACGTTATCTTAACCCTATCCCTTATGTAAGCGCATTTTGACGCATCAGCAAACAGAGTAGACCCAGATCAGACGGCTCCTATAGGAGCCGTCTGATCAGGGTCTGCTCTGTTTGCTTATGATATAATATAGATATGATTCTAAAGTTTCTACCATTGCCAAAATTCCTGTCATTTGCTATTATAGCAAATTAATATTCATGACGTCATTATATCTTACATGAATATTAATAAAGGAAAGTGTTGAAGGTAATGTTAAACTATTATTAAGCCTTTATACAGCAACAAGTCAAACAAAGACTATGTTTGTCGTTTAACCATTTCCCCTCTGAATATTAATGTAAAAATAATAACATATGATCGCGGATATTATATATGCTTTTTAGAATGACACATGTGCACGTGGAGTTTTGGTATTTGTAGAATCTGTATAGTCAGATCTGTTTTCATTTCATAAGCAAACAGCAGACCATGAATAGATAGTTCCTACAGGACCTTGATCTAGGTCTGCTATGTTTGTAAAGGGGTGAAATGGTGTTCGTATGACGGAAAGGGTTAAGAAGTGAGATTACTTAACCCTTCGCTTGCTGAATTTTAAAAATACATTTCTCCTTCTTTACCCATGTTCTGTTGTATAATTACATATATCTTCATTGTGTACAAGTATATCGCTGTGCAATCACTGCTGTGGAGTGCACTGGTTGCACAATCAACTTGTAAATAGTGCAGACCCTGATGAGACATCTCCTGCAGGAGCTGTCTCATCTGGGTCTTCACTATTTACAGGTAGGTATATTGACAGAAAGGGTTAAGAAGTGAGATTACTTAATGCAGGGAAATCGTTTTGCAAAAAAACATCTAAAGCTTTCTCAAGTACTTTCAGTTTACACTAAACCTTTTCCCGATAGAAACGTCTTTTAATCCTTTACTCCATGAATATTCATGTTAGAAATATTGACATTATGAATATTTATTAGATTAATTGTTACAATAGCACACATATACAGAAATTTTGGTCATGAATAAACTGTAGAATCATATATATCTATATTATGTCATAAGCCAACAGAGCAGATCCTGATCAGACGGCTCCTACATGAGCCGTCTGATCTGGGTCTACTCTGTTTGCAAAGGCATAGAAAGGCGTTTTACTGCGTGTTTATTCCTTAATATAAGTATAGTCGCCAAAAGTCCGAAAGTAGGAGATCTTTCGAACGTAAATGCAATAATACAGGCTCGCCTTCATGGGCAGTTATTAAAAGTGCAACACTACTCATGCCCCTAGCACCGGCTTAAGCGATATTCAATTCCCATAACTAAAGCATTGCACCAGAACTGGTGATCCCGAAGGAAACACTGAGCATGAAGTACGGGACGACTTTTTACGACCGCCACACGAGCACTTAACGCCTGCTGTTGTGAAATACATATATTAATAAAGTAGGAGATTCTTTTAAAAAAAAAGCAGCAATGCCAAAAAAAAGAGAAAATTGCAGATTCGTTTGTTTAGTCTGTGCATGAGCAGTTATTAACGTGCGATAATATAGCGCCCTTGGGTGATGAGCGGATGATAGGCGAGGATGTTTAAGCGCTTTTGAACGCACATATCCTGTGTGAAACGAGCGCTATATAATTGTGGTATAATAATAAAAATAATAATGTTGATGTCAGGATGATGGTTTCCAATTATTTTGACGACAAATAGTTTTCTTCTGCACACATTGTCGTCTGCTTTAAAATAGGGAAAATATTTATTTCAATTACTTCTCAAAAACATAATTTGGAGTTTCAAATACCAATGGAAAACTTCGATTATTCGAACACTAAAATACGTATTATTATCGATCTTTAAGACAGGTGGCAAATTAATGCATGATGAAAGTCATGCAGAAAGCTCCTCTAGGAGCTTTCTGCATGACTTTCACCATGCATTAAGCAGCCACCTGCCTAAAAGGGTCTAAATTCTTCTATAACAAAAATTCGAATAATCGAGGTTTTACTGTAGTTCGAATCGTGATAAGATGCTGAGTTACTCAGCGTCTCATCTGGACCCAAAATTCCGTTTCGCTCTTGACTGAGAATAGCTAACTGCAAAAATAACAGACATATCCCAACTGGAAATGAACTATTACACTGCTAAGAGTCCAACTGTAATCATCTTTGCAAACAGTTTGTGGCCAGACTAGACGCCGAGTGACTCGATGTCTCTCCAAATTCCACCCTCTTTGATACGGTGATTATATTTTTGGAACTAACAGGCATGAAATTCAAAGATGAATATTTGAGTGTGCATACGACAATACGTGGACACATTAGAGACACCACCCATAACAGTGAAAAGGAAGGAAGGACCAATGGAAATCGTTCTTTGAAGGTGAGACTCTTTGAAGTAGAATTCAATATGCAGCAGACTGTTCCAGGCTAATAAATACAGTAGAAACTGTTCTAAGAGGTTATTTATTTATTGAATAAAGGAGTCTTAAAACACGTGGTTGCTTAATGCAGGGCAGAAATAATGTAGAAAGCTCCTATAGGAGCTTTTTGCCTAACCCTTGACCTACATTAAGGTACCACCTGCATTGCAAACCACTAATTAGACTTCTTTTTAATGACCGCTTCAGACAGATTTTACTGAATCTGAAATAGACGAGACAATGTGCAGACGACAATACTTGGAAACATTAGATATAAGACCCATAACTGCGACAAGGTAGGAAGGACCAATGGAAACCGTTCTTTGAAGGCGAGACTCTTTGAAGTAGACATCAATATGCATCAGTCTGCACTAGGCTAATAAGTACACGCTCGCGTGAAGTGTCATCTTTCCTCCTTGCACGCAAGAGGTAGTATTTACCCTTATTTTACGATGGAACTTTTTCTCTGCTAAAATGGCCCCTGCTTCTGTTTTCAATTCGCTTAATTGGTTGATGACCGTTTTTTCCAGAGACTAAATAGCTTGGATACCGATCAGGTTTTGAGTAAGTCGGCCTCTGATCTGTTTCCAAGCTTTTTGTTTCTACCCAAGTAACAATTAGCATGATGGATGTTTAACCATTTCCCTGTTTTATGTTTATTCCAAATGTCAATACCTACTGAATATTCATGGACAAAATAGTTTTAACGAAATATGGAAGGTGGAACATTGTATCCATTTTAGAAAGTAAAGAAACAGGTCTATCGAATTCCATTAGCAAACAGAGCAGACCCTGATCAGACGGCTCCTATAGGAGCCGTCTGATCTGGGTCTACTCTGTCTGCAAATGCGTGAAAACATGTTTATATGAAGGAAAGGGTTAACCCTTTGAGTGCGAGAAATTAATAAACTGACAATCTCAAACAGTGTAGACCCAGATCAGAGAGTTCATAAAAGAGCCCTCTGACCAGAGTCTGCTTTGTCGTCTACCAAAAAATGTAACCTTTCACATTGAAGGGACTATATCGTTAAATAGTGGCGGGACATTTCACGTTAAATATTCAGCATTCATCTGGAAAGGATGAACTCTTTCAGTGCGGGAAACAAATCACTCATGACTTAAGTAAATATGGTAGATCCAGATGTAGGACTCCTAGAGGAAGCCTCTCGTCAGGGAATGCGCCGTTTGTCATGTTACACTGGTCTTTTAAACCCCTACGAATATTGAAGGTAGACTTAACATGTTTGATTTTGGAATTGTTCATTTGAAGATTCAGCGCTGAAAGGGTTAACTATAAACCTCTAATTACGGTTGTATTTTTCATCCGAATTGTTATGTATCGATTTCAAATAAACCAGTCTGCTTGCAATAGTGTTTCTTTTCCAACAACAGCTTCAAATTTACTGAATATGACATTTCACTGGCGCCTGGTGAGTTACAAAACAAATGTTCGGGTCTGATCTTATTCATGATGCATGGTCTTGTTCCTGTATCATGCATCATTCGTGGAATTATTAAACATTTTAGGTATAAACTGAGTTTCTTAAAAACAGAATGGGTCTTATCAGTTCCTATCATCAGCTTAAGTACACGTATGACACGAGCAATAATTGTGTTTTCGAGCTTTTTGATCAACAAATGCTGGCTTTGTATTTCCAGTAACGACACGACTCCTTCATAAACCTGCTAACAGCAAGTGGAACACCGTCTTGATAATGTTACTCTGCCTTGAAAACACCATGAAACATGACGTCGGCGTAGAAATGGATACGTTGTATGCTCCGTGTATAGTGTATTTGATGTCGGCGTAGATATTCAACATTCAAACTTAACAAGCCGACGACAATTTTAAGCAAGAGAGACTCTCGGTAAGTTAATGGTAAATATGAACGTTTTTTGGTCCTCACCTCCCTCAGTGTTTTATCTTCGTTTGTGTCATCGAGTCGGGGTGTTGACGCCTCTTATCTTCCTTTGAGACATGAATGAAATAGTATGCTGTCGTTTGACTTATTGAATTTTAATTGCTCTCCAATTGTGTTTGCTTAATTTTCAATTAGATGGGTATCTTTCAAATTTGAAAGCATTTGGGATAATAAGAGGCGTTTGTGGAGTAGCGGAAAACCCGGTCGGTAAAGTCTTTTGAAATAGATTTGTTTCATTTTTCATTCGAAGATATTTACAAAGTAGATTTTATCTTGTTTGATCTAAAAATCGTTTTAAGTACAAAATTGTTATACTGTTATTTTTTCCTTGATTTATAGCACGTCGTTGTATGATAGTATCTGTTTACGAAACTACAGAACTCGAGCTGGGTTCATGTTGTTGAGTGTATAATTGTAATTATACAGGAATAATATTAATGAGTTCAGATCTGTACAACGGTCGGGACAAGCCAGTGGTCGGTCAGAATATAAATAGTAACAGAGCAGAAGAAAAGATGCGTACGATCTATCAAAATCATTTATTTCTTAGCCAACCCGTATCTTGCTGCTATTCATCAGAATCGCTTCTCCGAGGGTCTGCCCTGTTTACCTCTCCGAGGGTCTGCCCTGTGTACCTCTCCGAGGGTCTGCTCTGTGTACCTCTCCGATGGTCTGCTCTGTGTACCTCTCCGAGGGTCTGCCCTGTTTACCTCTCCGAGGGTCTGCTCTGTGTACCTCTCCGATGGTCTGCTCTGTGTACCTCTCCGAGGGTCTGCTCTGTTTGCCTCTCCGATGGTCTGCTCTGTGTACCTCTCCGATGGTCTGCTCTGTGTACCTCTCCGAGGGTCTGCCCTGTTTGCCTCTCCGAGGGTCTGCTCTGTTTACCTCTCCGTTGGTCTGCTCTGTTTACCTCTCCGAGGGTCTGCTCTGTTTGCCTCTCCGAGGGTCTGCTCTGTGTACCTCTCCGAGGGTCTGCCCTGTTTACCTCTCCGAGGGTCTGCTCTGTGTACCTCTCCGATGGTCTGCTCTGTGTACCTCTCCGATGGTCTGCTCTGTTTGCCTCTCCGAGGGTCTGCTCTGTGTACCTCTCCGCCGATGGTCTGCTCTGTGTACCTCTCGGAGGGTCTGCCCTGTTTGCCTCTCAGAGGGTCTGCCCTGTTTACCTCTCCGATGGTCTGCTCTGTTTACCTCTCCGAGGGTCTGCTCTGTTTACCTCTCTGATGATCTGCTCTGTTTACCTCTCCGAGGGTCTGCCCTGTTTACCTCTCCGAGGGTCTGCCCTGTTTACCTCTCCGGGGGTCTGCTCTGTTTACATCTCCGATGGTCTGCTCTGTTTGCCTCTCCGAGGCGACTCTAATGAGTAGCAACAAGATACAGTTTTGAAGAACATATATAAAAGCATGTCTTTAAGGCCCAGAACGAGTCCTCTTTGTGGTCGCTTTAGAGAGGTTTAATTGTAGTTTTTGCATTCAAAGAAACAATTAACTTTGTAGCTTATATTGGCGAAAAGTTGAAAATTAGTGTAGCTAGTGTAGCATCGTTCTATTTGACAAATGTACAGATTCTGTAAGCATTTTGGGTCCACATGACACCCGGGGTCACTCATTGTCGTATAAAAATTCAAATTGTATAACACCTTTAGCATAAAGACATCACTCAACTACAGCAGAACCCCTCTAATGCGACCACTTAATGAATAAACATTGGTGTATTTATAAGCAGGTGGTAGCTTAATGCATGACAAAAGTAATGCAAAAAGCTCCTCTAGGAGCTTTCTGCATTACTTTTGTCATGCATTAAGCTACCACCTGCATATAGCACCCAGAATTATGCCTCTTTTAGGTGGTCGCATTAGCGGGGTTTTACTGTATATCTAATTCTTGTGTTAAGGCAGGTATGAGCATAAAGCTTGACAAACGCTATGCTGATAGACGCTACTGGAGCTTTTTGTATTACTTTTCTCTGCCTTAAGCTACCACCTGCTTCAAAATACACTCGTGGTGACTAATTTAGTGATCGCTTTAGAGAAATCTACTTAAATGAAATTTTGTAACACTTTAGAACCTGTTTTAAGCGACCTTCGAAAAGAGATCTAACTATGGGTCTGTAAGGCAAATGGTAGCTTAATGCAGGTCAAAAGTAATGCAGAAAGCTCCTATATAGCAGCTTTCCAGTACGTTTTCCCCTGTATTATGCAACCACTTGCATTTTAAAATGTTCAATAAATGAATGGGCGCTTAGGGCAGGTAAAAACTGCTTCAACAGGTTAAATAATGTGGTTACAATAGCTTTGAACTAGTCGCTTGTATAATATGATTATTGGGAAATGACAATGAAAATCGCTTTTTTGTACATAAATTGAGAGCCGGTGAATAGACAATAAGTGTAACTTAAAACATGCTTAAGAGTCGCTGGTTTATTTGTCCACTATTAGATAGATACAGTGAAACCCCGCTAATGCAACCACTTAATAAACAGCCACTGATGTCGTCTAAAGCAGGTGGTTGCTTAATGCAGGACGAAAATTATGCAGAAAGCTCCTAGAGGAGCTTTCTGCATAACTTTCGTCCTGCATTAAGCTACCACCTGCCTCTGCCACCCAGAATTATGCCCCTTTTTGGTGGTCGTATTAGCGGGGTTTAACTGTATTTAGATTTATTTAGCTTCTAAGTTGGAATACAATTTACAAGATATTAATACATAAAATACATATTTAAAAATATGGTACAATCAAAACTGTAATGATTTCCATATAAATATTACGTAAAAGCAATTTTTAATCAGTTTTATTGAAATATTACAGTAGTGTAGTTCGACTCAATAAGATGGTATAATATGGTAAAAGTGATGATGATCAAAAATAGATCTGAATTGACTTGGAAGAGTATGCCGATGGTGGGAAAGCCCAGAAAAAAGTTCGAAGACTTATTTCCACTGGGCTCCCGAAATTAGAAGAATTGTTTATAATAAATGAAAATAAATATGGCTGAATTGAAAAATAAAACTTGTTTCAAATAAAGGATGTTCGTTTTTAAAAACTACAAAATGCCTATTTTATAGCATTTTGTCAATATTGATATTAATATACATGTAGTCTAAAATCAATCTTGACCACTCTTTGGAATCGTTTCTTGGAGATGATTCTAAAGAGTGGTTCCAACATATTTGTTATTGGAGAAATGACGATTTCAGTATTTGTTTTGGAATACGCACCTATATATATCTATAAGCTCTGTGAGAGAGATCTAGCTAGCAAAAGATACATGTACTAGTAGACTACGCCAGCAAGCATCCATTTTGTTTTTATTGAAGTTGTGCCTGGCCAAAAGTTTCCATTTCGTTTTTGTTTTATATTGAAATTCCTATCAGCATTCAGTGTAGACTCTGATCAGACGCCGCATTATGCGGCGTCTGATCAGAGTCTACATTGTTTGCCTACGTCCCATATATGGGATCGTGGGAGCAAATGGCTTACTAAAATGCTCAGAGCCATGACGAAGATGCGTATTCATGACTATTTAAGTAAGAAATAATGATATCATGAATATCAATTAGATAAATTATTATAATAGCACATCTATGAGCCATCTGATCTAGGTCTATTCTGTTTGTAAATGCATGAAAATGCGTTTATACGAGGGAAAGGACTAAACAAAGGAATCAGACTCTTGATTCCAAAAAGGTCAAATGCGTGACAGGTTGGAAAAAAACATATATCGTTAATAGGCTTATAGCATGACATTACGACAGTCAAATGCCAAGGAGCAAAATCGTCTGAATAATAACGGAAATAAGACAGACACTAGCAGCAAACGAGATACATGTACATGAGAAAAGTGTCAATAAAGTAGGACAATTACCTGGTGAATATTAATGTAAAAATAATGACATTATGAATATTTATTAGCTGTAGTTTTGTAAGTGGCACAAACTATAGAATTAGATTTATACCATTCCCTAAGTTAATAGATATAAATGAGCCGTCTGATCTGGATCGGCTCTGTTTGCAAATACATGTACGTTAAAAGGCGCATCTATGGAGAAAATGGTTACGACACTATAGTCTCGCCGGTTTGGGATCAAAACAACAAGTGGCGTCATCATCATTAATTAAAAAACATAGGAGGAACAACGTCCGAATATAGCAGAAATACAATGTAACTCAAATAAGACAAGCCAGCAGCAGTAAGTTATAGTAGACTTAACACTTTCGGCGCCAAATTTCTAATTGTCGTCTGCAATCCAACTTTGTTAAATCATGTAGTAAAATAAGGAAATGAGATAAATAAATGCAAATTTCAAAGGAATAAAGCAGATATATAGAATTAGAGATTGAGACAAATAGTGAAGTCCCTGATCAGACGCCGCCTTGAAAAGGCGGCGTCTGATCTGGGACTGCACTATTTGTCGTGGTGGATTTACACGACTGTGGCGGTGAAAGGGTTAATGAGATACAGTCAGGAGATTGATAATAAAGGGAAACCATGGAGACAAACTGACAGCAGTAATAAGGGCAACAGCAGGCAATAATTATACTACTGCTTATGTTAATTGTTAACCTTTCACGCCATATATAAGCCAGTTGATGCCTTTGAAAACAGAGTAGACCAAAACCAGACGTTTCCTGTAAGACGTGTCTGGTCATGGTCAGTCTTGTTTGCTTAAGAAATAAAATGCAGTAAAACCTCTCTATACGGCCACTAAATTACATCAAAAATATTTTATGTTAAAGGTAGGAGGCTGCTTATAGCAAACTGAAAGTAAAACAGAACGCTCCGATAGGAGCGTTCTGTTTTACTTTCACCTTGCCTTAAGCAACCACCTGCCCTAAATACGAACTAATTAACACAATTTAGTGGCCGTTATAGAGAGGTTTCACTGTAATATAGATCTGATTCTAAAGTGTCAGCCATAGCAAACATGTCATGTGTTCATATGCCATTATATACAAATTAGCGTCATTGTTTCTTTCATAAATATTCACGGAGTAAAACTTATAGAATAGCAATAAAAACTAATAAAATAGCAATAAAAACAACTCCATGTTTATCTTTATTAGAAATAACGTGTGTGTTATCATTACCTAGCTTACCTTATTATGGCATACTCGTATGAACAAGAAAAGTTTGTAGCCCTGTTAAAATATGTAGAATCGATTTAATATAATTCCACAATCAAGCAGAGCAAACCCCTCAATTAACGGTTCCTTTGCCAGCTATCTGATCTCGGTCAGCTCTGTTTTCAAAGGCGCTTAAATGTATATCTATTGAGTACAGGGTTGAACATACATTTTTATCGTAATGACTACCTCGTATCGGTCATATCTCAAGCTTAGCGCAAAATTATTGGAAATAAATACTATAATATATATATATATATATATCAGAAATTGCAAAAATGTTCTTTTCTTTAATTCTGAAAACATTGTTTTCTTCCATATTTCTTACTTCACGATCAGAGAGTCGAACAGTTTGGATCCTGACGAGACGCCGAGTTAATCGGTGCCTTATCCAGATCCTTGCCAAAAGGTCATCACTGTTTTGACCCTTAGATTTATAGTTTCCCGCTAAGCTGTCAATGTGGCGCCAAAGAACAACGATTTAACCCATTCCCTGATATTGACGACTTTTGCCGACTCTGTAAAAGTCACTTTGTGAAACCATTGTGATAAATAGAGCATTTGCTCTTATAGGAGCAAATGCTCTATTTATCACAATGGTTTCAAACTACAAAATTCTAATCTTTGTCCTTTCTCTAGTTAATGCTCCTTTTCGGTAGATATATTTAAAGAGGGTTGTACCTAAAAATAGCCTATGAGGTCCAAATAAGATGCGTAAATTAAAATATTTTCAAGAATAAATTCTTTATTTCTCCACCAAATAGACGATTCTAAAGAGTGGTCACAACATAGGGTTTGGTGGAGAAATGACGAATTCAGTATTTCTTTGTTGCTCTGCATTAGTAAGATGGTTCCGTCTGACTTTACATGCTGCAATCGCATCGCATTGGATCAAAAGCACCCATCTGCATTCATTTTAGTTTGGTCCACATGGGACAATATTCTTACCATCATCCGTCATTATCCGTGCGGGTTTCACCTCAGTGATATAGCACCAGTCTTCCAATGAGGAGGCCGTGAGTTCGAATCACAGTTGAGACTCATACATGTCCATGTTGTATTGTATGTAATACCTGTGTTAATAAAGGTATGTTTGTCCGTGTAGCTTAAAAAACACTTAACTCTTTCCCTCATATTGACGACTTTTGACGACTCTGTAAAATCAACTTTGTGAAACCATTGTGATAAATAGAGCATTTGCTCCAATAGGAGCAAATGCTCTATTTATCACAATGGTTTCAAAGCACAAAACTCTAAAAATTTCCTTTTTGTCTAGTTAATGCTCCTTTTTGGTAGATTTATTCAAAAAGATTGTATCTAAAAATAGCCTATGACGTAATGGGTTAACCATTTACTTCATGAATATTCATGTAAAGAATCTTTAAGAATGACGTCATTATCAATATAAATTGATTAGATTAATTGTTATAAAAGCACGCGGACACAGGAACTTTTGGCCATGGCAGAAACTGTAGAGTCATATCTATATTATATCATAAGGAAACGGAGTAGACCCTGATCAGACGGCTCCTAAATGAGTCGTCTGATCTGGGTCTACTCTGTTTTCAAAGGCGTAGAAAGGCATATTTATAGAGTAAATGTTCATATCCAATAACAAGTTGGGGAGTACTAAGACGGAAAAAGGTCGTGTACTATCGCATGAAACAAGCAAAGAGGGGACAAGAGAAAATTGGCTTGAGGAGGAATTGGCAGAGAGGGAAGAACAAGTAACTCAAAATAACAGCTAAATGCACTTCTAATTGACAAAGAAGATTAAAAAAGGATTAACTCAACTGGCAACAAGCTATAGCGAAAGTTGATTACCTATACAATAGTAAAACTGATAGCAGTTAACATTTCTGAATATTTAAAGAAAGGAAGAAAACATTTAATTCCAAATATTATAACAAAAGTTAGAAAGCATATGTTAGCTCGAATACCTTTCCTCTGTAATTGCATTTATATTACAGAATACGCAAAAAAGTGGTTTAAACTGAGGCAAATTTGTTTCGAAAAGATAACTTCCGAAAATCAACCCCGATTTCAAAGCGACAATGATAACATCGATTACAATCACGAAAATAACAAGTGGTAACAAACTCAACACCGACAATTATGCTATGATACAGATTATAATAACAATAATAAGTGAAATAATAACAACACACACAGCGACAGAGACACTGTGTCAGGATGAGGCATGTATTATATGAAACCAGAGCCGTCTGTTGTTTACAACGTTACCGTGCAGTGGTGACACTTACAAGACCTTGCTTATCAGATGCGGTCTTTGTGTCTGATAAAGACATCAGCGCACTGTAATAATCCTGATGAATCGCTTCACACTTAAATCTTCCGCTATCGCACAACACTGAAGACAATACCACCCGAAATACACCGGAATAACCGAAAAGGAAATTTATCCACTTTATTACAGATTACAGGCAGAGAATAAAGTAATCGACAAATCGCATCTTTACGATCTGTAATTAAAAACGTGTTAAACTCCCATCTATATCATTAGATGCGCCACGGAAGCAATATACTGTCGAGAAACGGGCCAATTACAGAGTTATTTAAAATGAAACTTTCATAACAATAGGACAAATATGTCCAGCTCCTGCTCCTGGGGTATCAAGTGTTTTTAGAAGAAATTGATTGTTCAAATAACTTTGACCTAACGGATTACATATACTTATACAGTAAGGGGTAGGGCATTATCTGCTTGCTTATATATGTTTTTACTCCCTTGGCTTAACCCTTTATCTGGTGAATATTCATGAAATAATTAATGACGTCATGAATATTCATTAACTGATTTTTATAATGTCATAAATACACAGAAGTTTTTGGTATTAGTAGAAACTGTAAAGCCAGATATATTACAATTTCATAAGCAAATAGAGCAGACCCAGATCAGACGGCTCCTACAGGAGCCGTCTGATCTGGGTCTACTCTGTTTGCAAATGACTGAAAATATGTTTACATGAGAGAAATGATTAACCCTTTATCTATTGAATAATCATGTAAGAAATAATGACGTCATGAATATTTATTGACTGAAGATTTTATAATGACATTTGAACACAGGATAGTTTGGTCACGGCAGAAATTGTAGCATAAGATCTATATAAATCCACAGTAGACCTTCAGCAGATGACTCCTACAATTGCCGTCTGATCTCAGTCTTCACTGTTTACAAAGGCATTGGGCGTCTCTATGGAGTAAAGCGCATGCTTTACCGATGGTTAGACTTAACCCTTTCCCCATGTAGTAATGAATATTAATGATTAAGTTTTAGAATGGCACATCACGGGGATATTTGGCTATGGCAGACACTGTAGAACACCAGTCGAGGATTTGGTGTAAAACTATTGTAACTCCTTCACTTTGTGAAGGAGTTACAATAGTTTTGCACCAAACCCTCGAATTCTGTTTTATTTCATAAGCAAAAAGAGCAGATCCTAATCAGACGGCTCCTCTATGAGGACAGAAACTAGAATCAGGCTCAAACTCAATATCAATCTCATATACTTAAGGAATCTCAAATCTGATTTGAGATTTCCTCAAGCCCACCTTAAGAATATGTTAATTCACAACAGCGCCTGTGTGTCGACCGTAAAAAGTCGCACCGTACTTCATTCTCAGTGTTGTTATATTTTCTTGTCATTGGGGATCATTAGTTTTGATGTTATTAGTTTTGAAAATTGAATAGTGCTTAAGCCGGGGCTATGGGCGTGATTAGTGTTGCACTTTTAATTACTACTTGAAGTTAAGTACTAATTAATACTGGAAAAAGTAGCTACAGTGCTCCCTCCTTACAACGGCCCTCTCAATAACGATTCCCTCCTTACAACAACGCATATCGCTGTTTCCGAAACAACATTGCTCCAGAAACAACTTTTTCCATCGTATTTTCTTTATGCCTCCACAAAACCCTATGTTGTGACCACTCTTTACAAAGTGACGATTCTAAAGAGTGGTCACAACATAGGGTTTGATAGAGGCATAACGGTTTTAGTTCTCGAAATACACGTTATCTGGGAATCTGTAAACAAGCTAATTATGTTTGATTTTCCCTCCCTCTGAACAACACATACAATCTTCGTACCCCAAAGGGTGTCGTTGTAGAGAGGGAGCATGTCGTTGTAGAGAGGGAGCAGTCGTTGTAGAGAGGGAGCAGTCGTTGTAGAGAGGGAGCACTGTAAAATGAACTATGTTAAGTGGAACACTGTAGCCATATAAGAAACTAACGAAACAGATCTATCAAATCCCATTAGCGCATAGAGAAAACACTGATCAGCTGTCTGATCTGGGTCTACACTGTTTTCAAATGATGGCAAATGCGTTTTTATGAAGGAAATGGTTAAATATAATACGGCGACAGAGTTGGAATAGCTGAATGTGTTTGTATTTTTCGTGACGTAGTAATTTAACTCTTGCTGTGTTTACATATTTACCATTTATTTAAACTCATATTTATCTTTTGATAATAATATATTATGTCATAGGCATACAGACCAGATCTTGGTCATCCTAGATAAGCCGTCTCACCATGGTGTTAAGTTGTTAACCCTTTCCCTCATATAAACGTGTCTACATGCATTTGAAAACAGAGTAGATCCAGATCAGTCTGATCAGAGTCTGCTCTGTTTGCTTATGCAATTTGATATTTATATTTCTTTAGTGTCTAACATTGTAGTTACACCTTTTATATTTCATTATTGCTATTTTGTCCATGAATATTCAGTAGGTATTGAAAATTTAGATAATCGTAGAACAGGGAAAGGGTTAAATAGCGTGTCTTTAATTGCAAATACGTAAAATGTGTCTATAACAGTTAAAGGTTTAACCATTTACTTTATAAATACGCCTTTCTGCGTTTTTGCAAACAGAGTAGAATCGGGTCAGACTGTTCCTATAGGAGCCGTCAGATTTGGGTTTGCTCTGTTTTCTAATGATATAATATAGACATGAAACTACAGTTTCTGTCATGGCCAAAAAAACATGTGTCTATATTCTATTATAATGAATTAATTTGGTCTTCATGGCGTCATTGTTTCTTACATGGACATTCATTGAGGATGGGTTAAACCATACCATATTCCTTTGACTTCCAGATTTTATTAGAAGCTGGTAACAGCGTTACATGTAGCATGTTGACTCGCAGTAGCTACCACCTTGGATGCAGATAAGACGACGAGTAACTCGGCACTCGACGTCTTAACAGGACCCAAGTTGTTTGATACTCGGTCAATAATTCTTTAAAGCTGAATCGAATCGGAAGTCGTCAAAATTGCAGCAGATCAAACTTTGAGTGAGGCAACTGTAAATTCAGTTAAGATATTCGGTCTGAAAAAGTAAAAATCAAACTGGTTAATAGATCTGTTTTGACTCAGTAGTGGTTTTAACCATTTCTCTCATACAAATACCTTTTCACACATTTGCAAACAGAGTAGACCCAGATCAGACGACCCATATATGAGCCATCTGATATGGCTCTGCTCTACTTGCTATTGGAATTAGATAGATATGTTTCTTTAATTTCTAAAATGGCTACAATGTTACACCTTCCATATTTCATTATATTTAATTTGTAATAAAATTTGTATAACAATATACAGAATAGAACCGAACAACATTTTATTCAAGGACTTGACCAATACAGTTCATCGTTACTAAACAATTCAATTCAAGCATGCTTGTAGCAATTCGAATAATACAGTAGAACCCCTCTAATGCACTAAATGAATAAATATGGGTGTCGTTATACGCAGGTGGTTGCTTAATGCAGGACAAAAGTAATACAGAAAGCTCCTCTAGGAGCTTTTTGCATTACTGTTGTCCTGCATTACGCTATCACCTGTCTCGACCACCAAGAATTATACCTCTGTTAGGTGGTCGCATTAAAGGGTTTTTTTGTATATGAAAAAAAAGAAAGAAAATGAAAAATAAAATAGATGGCGGAAGTAGTCTGTCAAAGAAAATAGTATATAATTATGAAACAAAAAGTAAATATTTTGATACCAGTCTTCTGTTAATCAGCTTATATAATCGTGCTCTAGAAGATGTTTTCTTTTTTCAAATTCATTTGAGCATTAAATTGAAAGTTTGTTTAGTTCACGGGGAACAGGGAAAGGGTTAAGCATCTAGATAACTACATTTGTAGTACCAATGTGTTGTTTATTGTAAAAAAGGCTAGTTGCAATTTCAAATTTGAAAGAAATTCAGCACTTGCTTGAATAGCACTTAACAGTACTTATGTTAATCAAAAAACAAACCATGGTATTATATTAAAACCAAACTTTACATAACATTTGAGAACACTTCAACTATTTTGCAAGGCCCTATTTGCACACCTGCGATCAAACAGTTTAATTAATTGGGTATAAAGCAACGTTTTTCGAGTTTTTAACCTTTAATCCAAGGATAAGCATTTTAATTCATTTGCCAGCAGAGATGACCCAGATCTGACGGCTCCTACAGGAGCCGTCTGATCAGCGTCTGCTCTGTTTGCTTATATAATTAAATATATCTGATTCTACGATTTTTATCAGGCCTAGTTTTCTTGTTCGTATTCCGTTACACATATTAAACTAATTGATATTCATACATACATTATTTCTCACCCCTTTATTCCATAAATACGCCTTTAAACGTCTTTGCAAACAGAGTAGACACAGATATGGCGGCTCCTGTAGGGGCCGCCGGTTCAGGGTCTGCTCTTTTTGCTCATGATATTATAGAGTCAGAATCAGCCATGGCCAAACTTGCCTGTGTCCATGTGCTTTGATAACAATTAATCGAATTAATATTCTAGATAACATTATTTCTTACATGAATATTCATGAGTAAATGCTAAATTAATATTCATGGAGTTAACGGTTCAGTTCAAAGTCACCTGTAACAAATTGGTAAAACGAATTGCATCGGTAAAAATGTTCGACCCTTTCCGTGCGGGACACGGGTCACTGACGTCCTTGGCAAAACGTGTAGACCCAGATGAGAGAGACTTATAGAGGGTCAGCACTGTTTGTCATGTTAAACTTTCCTTTAAGATTATCCCTCTAGAATATTAAAGATAAGCTTGACCTTTTTTTGAATTTGGAATAGTCCATTTGAATAATTAGCATTGAAAGGGTTAACGCTTCATTTCTTAGGAACCAGTTTATCGGAAGTCGTTATCGGAACAAACTGTTCGAACTAGCCTATATATAATCATAGCGAATTATTTGTCAATCATTTGATTATCAAATGATATTTTTGTATTACAATGCCCTAATGCGCTACATTATTCCTAACGACCGCTGTCCCCCTGAAAAGATCGCATGCGTTTAATTGTCGATCGGTCGCAACCCGGACCAATATAACGACGTGTCAATTCAGCAATGTTGTTAATTTCTGCCAAATTCGTGATCGCAATCTGTTGCGATGCGGTGGGTGCTTTTGTGTCGACTTACTTGACACAATGCTTGGGTTCCGCATCTGTTTCGGTTGTTACATTTTTGGCAAGTGCTTTTTCCCTACTTCTAATCATTTTAATTGCATAATTGCTGATTTTTCTCATCTGGGCGGATGTTTTGGGTATGATCGGAATTGATACGGGTACAGCAGAGGCATGATATGCACTAGTCGACTGAGATTAGAGGACTGGGTGTTAATGGAAACCTTGCTCTCTAAACGAAAACAATGACTATAGAGTAGAAGCTGTCTTAACCCATTACCTCATAGGCTGTTTTTAGATACAACCTCTTTGAAAAAATATACCGAAAAGGAGCATTAACTAGAGAAAAGGAAAATTTTAGAATTTTGTAGTTTGAAACCATTGTGATAAATAGAGCATTTGCTCCTATAGGAGCAAATGCTCTATTTATCAAAATGGTTTCACAAAGTGACGTCAAAAGCCGTCAATATAAGGGAATGGGTTAAGCGGCCAACTAAAATATTCTAGTTACGGGTCTGTAAGGCGGGTGGTAGCGTAATGCAGAGCAAATGTAATACAGAAAGCTCCTATAGAAGCTCTCTGCATTGCGTCTGTTCTGCATTAAGCAACCACGTTCTTTTTAACATTCCCATGTTCTATAGATGAATGACCGCTTAGGACAGATTCTACTGCAATCGTGAATGATGGAAATGTGGTTAGTGTTCATTTTGGGCAGGTTACTTAACCATTTACTCAATGAATATTAATGTAAATAAATAATGAAATATTAATGTAAATAAATAATGGAATATTCATGTAAATAAATAATGGAATTATGAACATTAGAATTTAGAATGGCATATAAACACTACATATTGACCATGACAGAAACATTAGAATCTGGTCTGTGTTATGTCACATACAAACAGAGCAAAGGCATGATCAGATGACTCATATATTCTGTGATGACTGCAAATATGACAACGGAACTACAGATATGGATGCGTACCCAAATACTTAACCCTTCGCTTGCTACTCACGTCAATATACCTACATGTAAATAGTGAAGACCCAGATGAGACAGATTCTGCAGGAGCTGTCTCATCAGGGTTTGCACTATTTACAAGTTGATTGTGCAACCAGTGCACTCCCCAGCAGTGATTGCACAGCGAAATACTTGTACACAATGAAGATATATGTAATTATACACAACAGGACATGGATAAAGAAGGAGAAATGTATTTTAAAATTCAGCAAGAGAAGGGTTAAACCGTAATTTCTCCACAAATCCCTATACAGTGACCATTGTTTAGAATCGTCTTGAAGAGACGATTCTAAATAGTGGTCACAGTATAGGGTTTGGCGGAGAAATAAAGGAGCCATTATTGAAAATGTTAAAATGTACACATCTTATTTGGAGCTCTTTGATAAGACTGACTGTTTATTGTCTTCCTTCGGATACATATCCTCAACTTTCGGCTTCAGAATAGGTAGAAGGCTTCGCCAGTAACCCTTTACTTGATGATTAGATGATTGTAGATGATAGGCATTTAAAATTCCCTAGCAAAATGCCTACATCCTTGGCTCAATAACGCATGCGCTGTACTTTGTTGTGATTCGTGTTTGCCCGGGTCCGCTATACTAGATTCTTCCAGATTTTTATTATGACATAATCGAGGGCTGGTGCAAAACTATTCTAACTCCTTCACAAAGTGAAGGAGTTAGAATAGTTTTGCACCAAGCCCTCGAATACGAACAAAGGACCTTTTGGCTATGGCAGAAACTATAGAATCAGATTGATCTTGGTCTAATCTGTTTTGAAAGGTATTCAAGGCTAAATGGGGTTCCAATTTTATGTACATATATGTGGATAAAGCATCAATAGATTGGTGGTGGGTGGGATAATTACTATATTGGACAAATAAAGGACGTCGAAAGTTGTTTCACCTTTCGAAAACAGATTCTTAGAATGTTCTGTCAGCGTCCATCATTGCCTTTCACAGTAAAGTTCCTTACTGAGAACACAATCTCGAGTTCAAATTTTCATTTTTAGAAAGTTTGCAACATAGAATGTTACTATGACAACTGTTTTCATTTCAGTTAACCCTTTACCTCATAGGCTATTTTTAGATTCAACCACTTTGAACAAATTTATCGAAAAGGAGCATTAACTAGAGAAAAGGAAAAGTTTAGAATTCTGTAGTTTGAAACCATTGTGATAAATAGAGCATTTGCTCCTATAGGTTTCAACAAGTGACTTTTACAGAGGCGTCAAAAAGCGTCAATATGAGGGAATGGGTTAACAGTTACAAGTAAGTATTTTCTTTATTGATTCCGCCAGGCTGAAAACAAATGATAAACAGAATGCAAGATGTATTTCGTTTGGTTTTGAAGTTATAAAAGAAATAATTCATTGGCTTTACAGGAGCTTTCAGCATTACTTTAGACCTGCATTTAGCTTGAACCTTAGATATTGGTCAGATTATAAATCGGATAACTCGAACCTCAGTTATTTCGAACTAATTTGTATTGGCCCATGGAGTTCAAGAAGTGGCAATCATAAAGATGTCTAATTATGGACCTGTAAGGCAGGTGGTAGCTTAATACAGGTCAACCGTACTGCAATAAGCTACTATAGGAGCATTAAGCAACCACCTGCTTTTAAGATACCCATGTTCAATAAATGAATGGCCGCTCATCACAGGTTATACAGGTTCTACAATGGTAGATCATGTGTTTATATGCCAATATAAAATTTCAGTTTATGAATATTCATGATGTCCTGATTTTAGTTCGTGCCTGTGCATCGGGTAAATGGCCGATGCAAGACGAAGGAGATGCAAAAAGCTCGCTTTTCATTACTTTCATGTTGCATTAACTACAACCTTTCTAAGAAACAGAAGTAGAAATGATTTTATAAAGATATTTCACTTTTTAAAAGTAACCATGGTCAGTTATCTAACCTGACATCCAGTGTTGACCTTGACTAGATGCAGTGCGTCTGGCGGGGGTGGGGCTGTTCTGTACATGGGCTGTTTTAGAGTTGAGAGATGATTTTAGTAAACAGGATAGACCCTGATCAGACGGCCCATATAGGAGCCGTCTGATTTAGGTCTACTCTGTTTGTAAATGCGTGAAAACACGATTATATGAAGGGCTATCCTGATTTTCTGAGTGGTTAATTCTGCTAAAATCCACAAACTGGCTGAACAACTTTTAAGCTGATTTTCTAGTAAAAAGGGCCAATAATTCTTCCTTAGTTCATCAAAGAGTCATATAACTTGGAAAGTAACATTTATGAAACACATGAAAAGTTCCATTGTATAAGGTAAACTGTTTTGATGATCAGCAACTGCAATTAGCCAAAAAATTTGCACCAGGTGTTCTAAGTCGAAAAAAGCAAATAATGATATGTTGCCCTTGAGGGATAATGTGTAGTATACGGAAGACTTCTCCCTGGAGGACCCTCATTGGAATACCCCTCTTTCGATCCCTCTTTGGCGGACCCTGAAATGGACCACTTTGAAGAATCCTTTTCTTTGTAAAACACCGATACACAATGAAACATCATGTTGAGTATTTTTTAAGATAGTATACTGATATGAATATACAGTGAACCCTCGTTATACAGGTATTCGTTACAATGGCACCCTCGTTATACCGGCAGTATGCATTGAAACAAACCTACCGTTAAGTATTTGAAACAACCACTGAATAAAAAGGTACAATGCCAATAAGACAGGTGATGGCTTAATGCAGAACACAAGACGTGCAAAAAGCTCCCAAAGGTAGACTTTTGCACTTCTTGTGTTCTGCATTAAGCGTTCACATGTTGGTACTAGTTTAAAACTGACCATATACATGTAGTTCCTTTCATATTTAAAACTGTTATAACGGCAACCTCGTAATACCAGCAAAATGTCTGGAAACAAACACCTCCGTTGTAATTAGGGTTCATTGTCTATTAGCTTAGTTTCTTTATGGCACTGGGGAATATTTGAATTTAACAGATAATGTAGTATCATATCTATATTATTTTCATACGCAACCAGAGCAGACTTTTATCAAACAGATCCTACACTAACTGTCTGATCTGAGGACTCTTCTTTGTAAATGTATATAAAACGAGCCCCTACTAGGTAAATGGTTAACCCTTTCCCTCATATTGACGCCTTTTGACGCCTCGGTAAAAGTCACTTTCTGAAACCATTGTGGTAAATAGAGCATTTGCTCCATAGAAGCAAATGCTCTATTTACCCCAATGGTTTCAAAACTACACACTTTTAAGTTTTTCCTTTTCTGTAAATAATGCTCCTTTTAGGTAGATTTATTCAAAGAGGTTGGGTCTAAAAATAGTCTACTAGGTAAATGGTTAAGCTTTGCCTTGAATGTCATACAAACTTATACCAGGCACTATCTCCTATCACTATCCTCATATACTGAGCAAATAAGGGGATTCTAGTACCTTTTAAAGACTTAGGTTGCTGGATTAGGGATCAAATCCGCGACCTCCTGTTCGCGGATACAGACATCTACCGACAGAGTTAAGTTTGCTTTGTTATTGTCTCTGAATCACCTTTTCTAGTGTGTGGTCCTAAATACCTACCGTCCAGGCGCACGTTAGCTCAGCCCGCTAACCGCGAAATGATTCGCATTTGCAAACAGATTGGATCCAGACGTGACGCCGAATAACTTGGCGTCTCTTAAAGTTGTTAGACACCCGGTCAATAGTTTCTCTATGAATGTTCGTGAAAATGGGGCCTGATCTGGGTCTACTTTGCTTGCAAAGGCGTAGAAATGTGTATTTATGGAGTAATTGGTAAACACAAAGACTATGTTAAGGAAGACACAAGTGTTGACTTGTCTATATAATATCTTGGCACCCGATAAAACGATAGAATTAAAAAAAAAGGAATGGTCCCAAAAAGATATGTAAGTGATACAAATTGTCGATAAAACATTGTGCCTGACTCTGCCTGTCTCCTCGTTCGACCGTTTCCTTGCCCCAGACTATTCTCTTATACTATAGACAATACCTATATCCTGGTCAGAGGTCAATTTCAGTAGTGTCCTATTTCATTCTTCAATCATTTCCCCCATTTCGCCTTACTAATCAAAATTCCAGAGCTATTAATTTTTTATGTCTAGCAGACATTACTTTCGATGTCATGTCAGAATAATTAAACATTAAACACGTTTAACAAATTATCTTCCACAGGAATCGTAGGTTTTTTCTTTTTGAAACAATATTAATATTCAGTTCTGTATAAAGCAAACACACCTGGCAATCAAACAGTTTGGATCACAAATGAGAAGCCCAGTTAATGGGCGTCTCATTTGGATCCAAACTGTTCGTAAATATCATCACCGCTGCGCCCCCTGACATTCCAAAGGTCAATTCCAACAAATTGGTGTCACGCGACATCAAAGTTAGTCGATTGGGCTATAATAATTCATGTCACCACCCCTCCTATTACTTCAGCTCGGGCTGTAATTGTCAGTTATCTTAACCGAAGATCAGCGACAAACATCAAATGATCAACTTTTGACATCTGAATGTAAGCTCTTAATTAACAACCGCTAATCGTTGAATGACCGAAAACAGAAACTACCATAAATTTACCTTTACTTCACAAATCATTCATTTTCTGGATACATTAGACTTATTTTCCGATAAAATTCTGTTCATTAGTATTTTCAAAAAAAATAAAATCGGATTTTTCAATTAATATGGAATTTATTATAATGGGAAATCGCGAGTTGTTCGGTCAGTTCCATCTGCAAATGTTATAAAAATTTCGCAACATACAATGTTAAAGTTTAACTCTTATCTTGATGTAAAATTTATGCTTTCTTAAATCCTTGTCTGTTTTCATTTTAACATAATTCCGAGACTTTCAAGCTTTTGAGGAGCTATTGATTGAGTTTCAAACAGCTTGGATCCTGATGAGACGCCGTGTTACTCGGCGTCTCATCTGGATCCAGGCTGTTTGCAAATGACAGTCATGTCGCGTTTAGCAGGATACGAGTTTAAAAAGGGGATATATAAGATATATTATAGGTTCAAAGATGGGCCACAGTTTGACATGAAACATGTTAAGAATTTTCCTGCATTTGTATCTACAAATTATACGCTGAAAAGTCTCCAATCAAACGCAGATTATAACAATTACAATATACGAGACGTGTGCCACGTAATTTATGAGGTTAACATAAGTCTGTAGATAAGAGTAGTGTTTAGGGTATCTTAGTATTTAGTCACCTTTTACTCTATGGGTTTTTAAGTAATAAATTCTGACCACATGCAGATTATTTTTATAATGGCACATGAACACGTGGACTTTTATAATGTATTTTCAAACTGCAACCACAACTTTTATTGCATGAAGTGTACAGAGATACATAGAGGCATAGAGTAAAATCCAAATACAATAAAACTTCTCGATCAAGACCATCCAAAAAAGGTAGAATCTTTTTAGAATTAACCCTATTTTCTCAAAGGCTATATTTAGATAAACCTCTTTTGAATAAATGTACCGAAAAAAAGCATTAACTAGAGAAAAAGAAAATTTTAGAATTTTGTAGTTTGGAACAAATGCTCTATTTATCACAATGGTTTAAATAGGTGATTTTCATAGAGGCGTAAAAGGCGTATTTATGGCGGAAAGGGTAAAACAAATGTAGAGTAATGCCGGACAATGTTGCTTTTGTCATATACACGTACGTGTAAACCTGCATACATAGAGACATAGAGCAAACTCCAATTACAATAAATCCGCTCCACAAAGACCATCCAAAGGAGGCAGAACTTCGGGATTAACACAGACGGTAGCTTTATGCAAGACAATAAAATAACCTTTTGCAGTACTTTTCTTCTGCATTAAGCAAACAACAGCTTTTAATTTCAGTCATTCCAAATCGCTATGTATATGCATCGTTTCTTAAATGCTGGTCATAGTTCTATGGTAAACGTAGCTAACTTGCTAGAATGAAACCCGACTCAGACAATACTGTTTGACAAGCTCGAGCCCTAGTCTTCATTTCATAGTCTGAGCAAAATATGTCAGTTTATCCTTTATTGCATAAATACTACTTTTAGTTTGGTTTGGGTTTAATCGGGGTTAACATGGCTTTAACCCTTTCCCTGTTCAATGTTTAAATAATTTCAAATAACTACTGAATATTCATAGACAAAATAAGTATAATGAAATATGGAATGTGGAACATTATCGCCATTTTAGAAACTAAAGAAACAGATCTTTCAAATTCTTTAGCAAACAGAGCAGACCCTGATCAGACGGTTCCTATAGGAGCCGTCTGATCTGGGTCTTCTCTGTTTGCAGATGCGTGAAAACACGTTAACATGGGGAAAAGGGTTAACAGTATTTCAGTTATATTACGACTCTCAGCTAATTACAAGTGGAGAAAAAACCCAGAGGTTCTTCTGCACACGGAATATATTGCATTGCTTCGTGCACTGAGGAACATCCAAGTAGAACCATTGATCTACCACCTCAGCTAGAAGGTTTCCTCATATGAAAAATCCAAATGGCCACACCGGGATTCGGACCACAGCGGCGAATGGCTAAGTGATTGTTAGTCGAAAACCATAACCACATGGCCACGGGGTCCCAACATACTACTTTTAATGTCTTGACAAACAAAGGAGATCCACAATGAAGAAAAAAATCCAAAATAGGAAATAAATATAATACATAAATACTTGAAATGCTCTGATCTAATATTTCGACCACTTAGGGCCTTTTTCAAAGATTATAATGTCAAAATACAAGTTACATTTTTGCTACATGCATTCAGCCATAAAATCAAAGAGAATAATGTTGTTCTGTCGATGTAAAAGCCGCCTGTCTCTATTTTCTTATGAAATAATGTAGATCTGATGGCAAAAAACGCTATGTGTTAATGTCATTTTAAATATCATCTAATTAATATTCATGATGTTATTATATTAAATAACAAATTTACGCTCTCGTCTAAGCCGAACGAAACAAAGCAGCAGCTGGTGCCGAGGTTATAAAACGTCCGAGTCTGAGACTAGATTCTCAAGTATTCGATTGGTAAAATGTTTAGTTTGGAACTCAGTCTCAAGCAGAACGCTTTATAACCCCGGGACCTGGGTCCAATGTTATACAACTCTGAGTCTGAGCCTGAGATAATTCTCAAGTATATGAATGACCAATCAGATGCTTGAAAATGACCTCAGACTCAAGTAAACTTACTTCCCAAACTCTAACTAGTAGATTCTTGCAAACGAACGCAGGTTCAAACTCGCAAATTTTATGATCACGGAATATATTGTCAATCGCCTCGTTTCTGACAGATGTCATACCTCCCGCAATCTATAATTTTGGTTGACCATATCTTGCACAGAGACAAATGCTTGTGTTCTTGTATGTCATGAGTATGCTACCGCAAGTTCAGTATGTATTGATGTGCAGTAGAACCTGTCTTAACCATTACCTCATAGGCTATTTTTAGACTCAACCTCTTTGAATAAATCTACTGAAAATGAGCATTTATTAGAGAAAATGATGTTTTAGAATTGGGTAGTATTGAAATCATTGTGATAAATAGAGCATTTGCTCCTATAGAGCAAATGCTCTATTTATCACAGTGGTTTCATACAGTAACTTTTACAGAGGCGTCAAATAAATCACTATGAGAGATTGGGTGAAACGGTCATCAAAAAGAGGTTTGATTATGGGCCGGCAAGGCCGGTGGTAGCTTAATGCAGGTCAAAAGAAGTACAGAAAGCTCCTGGGTAGACGCTAAGTTAATCGACGTCCCATTTTAATCCAGAATCTTTGCAAAGATTAACACGGATTCACCTGTAACGAGCTATAGGTTTACACGATTATGCTACATTTGTCTTTCTGCATTGGTAATGTTTTAGATTAAACTACCACTAAGCTATTTATATAACTTTTGCATTGGTATTGTTCATGATTAAAATAACACTAGCCTTTCCGTGTTAGTTTTGCTACATTTTAGCAAGAAAGTGTCTTTGTTTATTAATGTTGTTCTAGAAACCTTGTCTTTCTCCTACCGGCAATTAGATTTCTTTTTCTTGACAGTTACAGGAAGGCTTTGCTATGATTAAGGATCGTGTCACAAGACGAAATGTTTGCGGGTTTTTGCAAATAGTGTAGATCCAGACCTTAAACCAGCATACGTCTTTTCCCAGTCTATTTTATCTAACCAGTTTTAGTCTCATTTTCTTGGTGCACTTTTCTAACTTGACACGTGCATGTATCAACGCTGACGTTTCAAACTGGAATAGCCCATCACTGTTTAACAGAGTTCATGTTATAATTTGTGAGAGGATTTCGAATGACAAACAGTACAGACCCTGATCAGAGGGCTCCTGTAGGAGCCCTCTGATCTGGGTCTTCACTGTTTGCAAAGGACAACCAGCCCATCTCCTTCATTAAAATGGTTAGTTGTCAATTTTCACATGAAGGGATGGTTCTGCATTTTGCCATTGTGACATGGACAAGCAAATCCTGAACTCAATGTTCCTACAACAGCCCACTGGTATTGGTCTACACAGTTTGTCCATGTCCTATTATAAGGACACCAGACACATGTTTGCTCTGTTTGGTTATATATTTCAGATCTGGTTCTCCTTGTTTCCCATGGCAATACATAACCTTATCATATTTAAATGCCAGAGTTAAATTTCAAAAATGGACAGTTTCTTCTTCCCATGAATATTCTTAAAGTAAATGGGTAAAAATCACCACTTTTCGCGACTTCTCTGTACAAATGTACTTACAAGTCTCGCTTTCATCAAACGCTAGCACTTTACTCTTTCGCTACCATTGATGACTTTGTCATTACTTATGCAAACAGTTTGGATCCTGATGAGACGCCGAGTTACTCGGCATCTCATCAGGATCCAATCTGTTTGATGTTGTCATTATGTTTTTGATAAATGAACGAAGAAATTTTTTTAAAAAAATGAAATTTAGGTTGACGACAAAAAATTTCAGTCGACAATACTCGGCAGCGAAAGAATTAATGAGTGTCAGAAGATTATCGCAATAACAATTACAACATCGATTTTCTCACGATATAATTTCATTTAAACACGTGTCTTGAAATTGCGGATCAGCATGATTTCTACTCTAAACCTTTAGCTTGAACTTTTACTTTTAATATTCCTGGAAAGAAATTATCAATGTACTGGTTATGCCTGTTCTCACATTCTTTTCTTTATTGAACAAGATATTGTTGAAATCAACCGTTTATCCATGTAAAAATGACTGTATGAAGATTTATTATCATAAGTCATTGACTAATATTTTTAATTGTGGCATGTGAAATAGATATAGCTTTACCATTTCAGGAACTGTAGAATCTGGATCTATGCTTATAAAACTTTTAGTTGAGTCTGGGTTCGTTCTCAAGCTTTTGATTGGTCAGATTTGAGCCTTGGCTCAAATCTGACAAATCAAAAGCTTGAGAACGAATTCAGACTCAACTAAAAAGCTTTATAAGCATGGATCAAGATCTATATGATCCCATAAGCAAACAGAGCAGATCCTAGTCAGACAATTCCTACATGAAACGTCTGATCTGGATCTACTCTGTTCGCAATTATGTAAAGTGGCGTCTTTGTCAAGAATGTGTTAAAGCTTAACACTTTCCTTCATATAAAGGTATATTCATGCATTTGCAAACAAAGTGTAGGAGCTGTCTGATCAGGGTCTGCTCTGTCTGCTAATGGAGTTTGAAAGATATGTTTCCTTAGTTTCTAAAATGGCTACACCTTCCATGAATGTTCAGACGGTATTGGAATTTGGAATAAACATAGAACAGAGAAAGGGTTAATGTCTTCAAAACAGGCCCTCTTGTTTGAACATTTGAACTCATATTTCCATATGGATAGTTTATAGACATCTATAGCATCATTTTCACAGACGTAGTACTCTAAAATGTGAAAGGTGAAACTTTAACAAATTAGCAAAAACACAATTATAGTCGGCAAGAGTAATAGGATATAGGGGTGTTTTGTAGTAAGAGAATAATTGCCGATATTACCGTAACGGAATTTTCATAAATTGGTATTGTCACTGTAATGGACATAGTACTACAATAGATGCGAAATTTCACACGGGCGAGCAATAATGTTCTTTCTTTTGCCCTAAATCTGCTTAGAAAAAAGTTCGTGCGATGAAACTTCACCTTCTTCGAAATTAGCAGCAAGATTGTGGTAAATTGTGTTTTACAAAGGCACAGAGTATCAAACAGTTTGGATCCTGATGAGACGCCGAGTTACTCGGCGTCTCATCTGGATCCATACTGTTTGAAAACATATTCGCAATATCATCCGTAGCATGATCATGTGTGAGTAAGCTCATGTAGATTCTGCCTGAAAAAGAGAGTTAATATTAAGACTGCAATCACATGGCGAGTTACATCATATTCAATCAATATTGACACTGTTTCATATAATCCTGACATTCACATTGCAAAATGACAGAGAAAAAAACTTGTCTTAAATTTTGAAGAAACCTTTTTAAGCAGAAAGCAAGACTTTCAGCAGACGACATCGTTAAACTAAAGCAGGAGTTACCGCTTATGGGCGGATTCAAGATAAATCTTTTATCCAGTTTTGGATTCAAATGGGATGTCGAGCATCTCGGTGTCTTGTCCGGATCCAAACTGTTTGACACAGGATCCAAACTGTTTGACACAGGATCCAAACTGTTTAACACACTGACACGGGTATTGGGAACGCATTTACAGAGTACTGTATTTGATGTCTTCAAGCAGACGACAATATAATTTTCAAATGAAAGTAACCAGTAAATCAAGGGGTTGCCAATGACACCCGATTCTCTATTCCGAGTTATTAAACAGTGCAACATACCGTTACTATGACAGCAATTATAGGTCTCAAAACATTTTTACTTTTCGTGTCACCGGCAATGTAAATTGTATATTGTGAACACTTTGTTTCGCCACTGACCCGCAACATGAAAACAAATTCGAATAACACATTCAAACAGGTTTCCGTGTCAACAATACTGTAAAACCTCTCTAAACCGAGTTTTGTAGTAAACAGGGTCCCTGCTTATAAAACGTTTAGTTGAGTCTGAGTACGTTCTCAAGCTTTTGATTGGTCAGATTTGAGCCACTGGCTCAAATCTGACCAATCAAAAGCCTGAGAACTCAAATCTGACCAATCAAAAGCTTGAGAACGAAACTCAGACTCAACTAAAAGCTTTATAAGCATGGACCCAGATAATACCTTTAGACAGATGACTGTTTAATGCAAAAAACTCCTCTTTCCACTGCTTTAAGCTACCACCTGTCTTAACCCTTTCCTTCATATAAACGCATTTTCACGCATTTTCAAATACAGTAGATCAAGATCAGACAGTTCTTGTAGGACTCGTCTGATCAGGGTCTGTTCTCAGTAAGTATTGAAATTTGCAATAAATATAGAACCGGGAAAGGGTTAAACCTTTACTCCACAACTATTTATAAAGACTATTCTAATATCAATCCACTGAAGTTTTATCAAGGCTTTATGAACAAGGGAATGTTTACCATGGCAGAAACCGTAGATTTATATCATAACATAATTGTATCAGCTATAAGAGCAGACACTGTTAACACGGCTTTTGCACGAGCGGTCTGATCTGGATTGACTGTTTGCACAGCTCTGTAGTATTGCCTTCATCAGGCATACCAATATATCTACTATATGGGCTCTTCTCGGTGAATAATGTGTCTGTGGTTCTGTTCAGGAATACAATAAAATATTTGTAGTGATTCCGTCCACAATGAGAACAATATAATGTCTGAAGTATTGCCATCCCCCAATGAATACATACTGTCTTCAGCATGTCCCTATCGAAGGGAATACAGTGTAATATGTATATTGTTTTGTTCTCTCAAATGAATGCAGTATAATATCTTCAGATCTGACCTCCCCAAGGGAACATAATATAATGTCCGCAGCATATTGCATTCCTAATATATATACTGTTCTCATTCCCCCAAAGAAAATGTGTACATACTGTGTGCAATGTTTCCCTCCTTAAGGAGTACACTATAACATATGATCTAGATTGCCCTCCTCCAGGAGTACAATATACTGCCTTAACAGCATTGATTGCATCAAGTAGTACAATGCAATTTCAGTTGTATTGCCCTCCTCAAGAAATACAATACAATTTCTGATATACAATGTATTGTCCTCGTCAAGGACTGCAATATAATTGTATAAACTATTCAGCATTGTCCTCCTCTGGGAATACAGAACACTGTCTCCTGCATTGTCCTCCTCAGGGAATACAATACAATGTCTTCTTCATTGTCCTCATCAGGGAATACAATACAATGTATCCAGTATTGTCCTTCTCAGGGAATACAATACAATGTATCCTGCATTGTCCTTCTCAAGGAATACAATACAATGTTTCCTGCATTTTCCTCCTCAAGGAATGCAGTGCAATGTCTTCTCCATTGTCCTCCTCAAAGATTGAAATAGACATACATATATTTGCACTAACTGAATCCCTGTTGTTATAAAATACAACATTTGTTGTATTGCAGTCATCTTAGAACACAAACTAAAGTGTTTTACGTAAGGAATACTATAACATGTCTGCAGTTTGCCATCATAGAGGACTACAATATATTTGCACTATATACATCCTCAAGAAAAACACTATAATATATCCGCTTTGCTCTGCTAAGAATACAACATGATGTCTACAATATTCCTCCTCCATCAATACGAGGGAATATGTCAAAGCCTAACAGGATCTAATCTGTTTGGCACATGGTCAAAAGTTTCTTTACCGCATCTTCCATAAATACGCTGGTATATGCCTTTGCAAACAGAGTAGTCCCACAGAAACTTTAAAATCATATCTATATTATTCCATAAACAAACAGAGTAGACTCTGATCAGACGGCTGCTAGCAGCCGTCTGATCAGGGTCTGCTCTGTTTGCTTATGGAATAATATAGATCTGAATTTTCAATTTCTGTTTGAGTAAAATTTCATATTTTAATATGCTATTTTAAAGATTGGCCTAATTAATATTCATGGCGTCATTATTTCTAACGTGAATATTCATGGAGTTAAGGGTTAAAAGCTTAAACGAATCACGTGTAAGCACTCTGATGTACCCAAACAATATCACAAGAACTTGGTTCAGATGAATATATTCGGTAAAATTAAAAATATATTGCCTACTTTGAGAGACACCGTGCATATTGTCAACATTTGAGAGAATTCTATCGACTCGGTCGACACTACTTCCTGATGCACTCTCACTCTCAAGAGAGGCAATATCTATATCATATTTGCAGTATTTCCTTGTTCTGGGTCTTCTCTGTTAGCAAAGGCGTTTATAAGAGGTTTGGTGCGAGTGGCTGTATAATGCAGGACGAAAGATATGCATATCGGATATTTCTGCGTAACTTTCGTCCTGCGTATGACTACTAAAAGTCTTTAATCCAATCCCTAATATTGACGCCTTTTGACGCCTCTGTGAAAGTCACCTTTTGAAACCAGTGTAATAAATAGAGCATTTGCTCCACAAGAGCAAATGCTCTATTCATTTCAATGGTTTCAAACCTACACAATTCTTAAGTTTTCCTTTTTACTACTAAAATTATTATCCTTTTCGATACTTTCATTCTAAAAATAGTCTATGAGGGAGTGGGTTAACAATCTGAATAATACTTCTTTTGATGGTATTTTTTATTGTAATTCAAGTGTTTTGCTAGCAACAGACTGGACAAAAACGAATCGATAAGGTCGCGACACTTGAATAGAGAAGAAGCATCCTGCTGAACCCTTTACTCCATGAATATTCATGTACTAAATAATAAAATCATGAATATTTTATTTGCTGAATTTTATTATTGTGTATGGGTCTACAGTAGAACCTGTCTTAACCCTTCTCTTGCTGAATTTTAAAATACATTTCTCCTTCTTTACCCATGCCCTGTTGTACAATAACATATATATTTACTGTGTACAAGTATTTCCCTGTGAAATCACTGCTGTGGAATGCACTGGTTGCACAATCAACTTGTAAATAGTACAGACCCTGATGAGACAGCTCCTGCAGGAGCTGTCTCATCTGGGTCTTTACTATTTACGGGTAGGTATATTGACGTGAATAGCAAGCGAAGGGTTAAGCGTTTATTCATTTATTGCACATAGGAATGTTAAAAAGCAGGTTGTTGCTTAATGCAGGGCAAAAGTAATACAGAAAGCTCATATAGGAGCTTCTGCATTACGTTTGTCCTGCATTAAGCTAACACCTGCCTTAGAGACCCATACGTAGATCTCTTTTCGACGGTCGCTTAATACAAGTTCTGTCGTACTCTGATTGCAAAGCCATGACTAGTGAAGGGTTAACCCGTTGTTCTCTGCGAGAGATTCTATAAGAATGTTTGTTTATTCTTCGCTGCCATTATCTGTGAGTATCTATACACACCGGTTAGACACAGATGAGGCGCGGAGTAATTATTTTATTTAAAACAAAATTGTAAGAAAAGCTAATAATTAAATATGGAAGCAGAGGACAAAATTTGCAGACGACAAAATGTGGTAGCCATTTAGTTAATATTCATATTCCAGACTAATCACCTATTGATTCGGTAGATTTACCTGATCAAAATCCAAACATTTGAACATATTGGCAAGAAAATACATATTTTGGAATTTATATAGACGTACGGTTGTTTTGGGTTATGTTTTTGTGTGTGTGTGTGTGTGTTGTTTTTTTTTTCTCAAATTTTAATTGCTTAAGGTGCTAAAAGTTTAAATGTAAACTTCCGTTTTTAATTAGCTTAGGGGAACTGTCAATTATTTTTAGTTAGTAGCTTTCAAATATTATCACCGACAAAAATCAATTTGGCTAGTCAATTTCCGTGTTAATCTGTTCTTTTAAACCTTTAATTTGCTAATAGCGAATTGGTTGGTATTTCAACCCTTTCCCTTTTCTATAGTTAGTCCAAATTGCGATACCTACTGCATATTCATGGACAAAATAGTTTGAACAAAATACGTAAGTTGGAACGGTATAGACAATTTAAAAACAGGCCTATCACATTCCGTTGGCAAACAGAGCAAATCCTGACCAGACGGCTCTTCTAGGAGCCGTCTGGTCTGGGTCTTCTCTGTTTGGAAATGCATGACAAGGCGTTTATATGAAGGGAAAGGTTAAAATAGCTTGAATCCAGATGAAACTCGGACTCCATGCTGTTTTGACACTCGGTCAGCGGTTTCCAAATGTTTTTACGTTTCTAAAATGAAAGTTGCTACAGACCAGAGTTAGAGCTGACATCAGGTTTTACAACAGTATAAGTATTAAGAGTTCCTTTTTACTTAACCCTTTCATTTATATAAACGTGTTTTCATGCATTTGCAAACAGAGTAGACCCAGATCAGACGGCTCCTATAGGGTCTGCTCTGTTTGCTAATGGAATTTGAAAGATTTGTTTCTTTCCTTTCTAAAATAGCTACAATATTCCGCCTCCCATATTTCTTCATGACTATTTTGTACATGAATATCCAGTAGATCTAGGCATCTAAATTTGGAATAGACGTAGAACAGGGAAATGGTTTAAATCTTTGAAATTGGCTTGGCTATCGTAACGACTGTGGGGGATAGTGAAGAAGTTTTTACAAACAGTTTTGATCCGAATACTGTAAACTTCTAGTGGTTGGGTGTCACGCCAATGTACAAAATCCTCTTTTAGCCTACAATAATTCATTTTTAAAGAACAAGAGAAAAGGCTAAGTTTGGAGAAAATATATAAGCAGACGACAATATGTGCAGATAATAATTACAATGCAGGCGAACATTTAACCCTTTCACTGCCACGTAATGTCGTCTGCAAGTGATATCACCTGTTACATTTTTCTTTTTTCAATGGTATGTCCTCTTTCTTTCAAGAAACATAATCACGGTACCAAATAGTTTGGATCCTGATGAGACACCGTGTAAATAGGCGTCTCATCTTGATCCAAACTGTTTGCATAAGTACCCACAGATTTCAAACTGGTAGAGAAATTATTAGGTATAGCCTCTTCAATAAAATTCACGTTCCTATGGAACTGTCGTCTGCTGAATTTGTCCCCTGTATATTTTTGTTAATATACACACTTATCCAATAGATACATGTTTCTTAAAAAACACATCTGAGTTTCAAACAGTTTGGATGAATTTGCGTCTCATCTGAAAGCATGCTATTTAAACATTTAAAAAAAGGCAAGCACCGAACTTCCTGCAGCGAAAATCCGCCTTCCGCATGCTAAACAAATATTCGTTGATATAAAATTTCTCATTGTGATTCTCAAGCAAGTTTTCTTCAATTTCTTTTCAAATATACGTATAATCAGAGTGTCAAATAGTTTGGATCCTGATGAGACGCCGAGTTACTCGGCGTCTCATCTGGATCCAAACTGTTTGCAGTTGTTACAACGAAATCATCCGTATACATGTTAAGACCATGCCGGTAGTTTTCATGTCTTTGTGGTGTTTTCTATTCTTCCGTTACTTTTGTCAATAGGAAAGGAATACCAGTCTACAACGAGCTATCAATTTGGATGATACAATACCAGTCAGATATATGATATTTTAATAACAATGTTAAACCTTACCGCAAATCACGACAAACACCTTTTTTCGTATAGTCAGTCGATAATGTGGCCCACATGAGAAGTTTCAAGCAGACAGGAGTCTTGTATCACCCTATATTCAAACACATTTGAACCTGAACTCGAGAATCAAGCTTAAAATCTGTAATTTTAAATATTGCTGTTAGTTCCGTTGTTTAGGTTTTCTGGTTTGTTTATTTTTAGTTGTATTTTTTCTTCGTTTTTTTTTTGTTTTGTTTTGTTATTGTATATTTGTCTTATTTTTGCAACTGAAGCCACTTGTTCACAGTTAAGTAGATTAAGCTGCCAATGTTGCATCTGTGATAGAAAATAGTTTGGATCCAGATGAGACACAAAGTAACTCGGCGTTTAATCAGGATCCAAACTTTCTTTCTGTGGTAGTATATTGTTTTAAGAAATCAGGAGAAAATTATACAAACAAAAATATATTATACGACACATTTTGCATACTACAATGTACAGTACATGTAACTATTATGGACACATATGACTTAATTTGCAGTGAAAGACATACGGCTTTAACCCTTTCGCTGCCAAACTCTGTCGTCTGCTAACTTTGTCGTCTGCTACACATTTTCATTCTTTTGATTTACTTCATTTTTGTTTCAAAAACATACTAACAGTTTGCCGTTGAAGAAACTGTAGAATCAGAGCTATAGTATTACATAAGCAAATAGGACAATACTCCCGTTAACCATTTCCCTCATATAAACGTGTTTTAACGCATTTGCAAACAGAGTAGACCCAGATTGTGAATATTCAGTAGGCATTGGAAATTTGGAATAAAGATAGAACAGGGAAAGGGTTAAGATAGCTCAAACACGGAATACCTTGTCTGGATCTACTCTACCGGTAATTTCAAAGGCGAAAATGCCTAACTATCATGTAAATAGTTGTTAGCACGTTATCACATACAAAGGCATTTTCACGAATTTGTAAACAGGGTGGACCTAGATCAGAAGGTTCCTGTTGCCGTTATCAAAAATCAGCTAATAAATACTCGATATGGCATTGCTAATATGAATATTCGTGAGAAAAAATGGTCAACTCTTTCCTTCATATAAACGTGTTTTCACGCATCTGCAAACAGAGAAGACGCAGATCAGACGGCTCCTATGGTCTGCTCTGTTTTTTTATCGAATGTGATAGATCTGTTTCTTTTGCTTCTAAGATGGCTACAATGTTCCACATTCCATATTACATTATAACTATTTTGTTCATGAATATTCTGTAGGTATTGAAATGTGAAATAAGCATAGGACATGGAAAAGGTTTAAAGAGATACTGAAATAATGTACGACGAAAACAGTACCAACACCTAAGGGTTAAAACGTTTCCAAATCTTTGTAGAATTTCGTTTCCATAAAACGGTACACTGTCATTCCATGTGTCGAGGTTTTTAAGTTCATATGCCCTCACTTATCTGTACATCTGTTGATGGTGTTGGTCTTTCGACGATTTGTTGTTGTTTGTTTGTTGTTGTTTGTTTGTTTTTGTCGTTTTTTACAGCGTTGTTTATGTGTCTTTTGTAGGGGTGTTTTTTGGGGGGGGGGGTTTGGGTTTTTTGTTTCGCTTTGGTCTCTTTTGCTCTTTTTCTTTTTTGCTGTTATTGGTTGGGTATTTCTTTCACTAGCATATATCACCTTCAGTTAATAAACACCCTTAGAGATTTATTCAGCGAAAGTTTAACTATCAACATCCCTGTACTGGACATTTGTTTTTTACGAGAAAACTGACCCAATACCATAAGCATAATTAAATGTTTTTAAACATTTAAAGGTACATGGAAGAAACTTATTTTCTTAGGAAATAAATCAAGTTTCGATCTTTTGCCATATCAAAGTTTACAACGGATACAAATGTTAACAGTTGACCGTTTACTCTACAAATACGAATATTTATGTACGAAAGGTCCATGAACACAGGAAAGTTTGGCCAGGGCACAAACTGCAGTCAGAAACAAACAGAGCAGACCCCGATCAGTCCTACCGGAGCCGTCTGATCTGGATCTACTCTGTTTGCAAAATGTTTTAAATGCGTGAGACTAAGGGTTAACTGACAGTTAAAATAATCGGGTTCGTTTGTATAGACTATCGCTTGATTGGGTACCTACTCGTTTCGGTACTTCATTCGACAATGGGGCTCACCGTAGTCCTTTTATAGACATTTAAGCCACGCCCCCGTTTTGCAAATAAATTAAATATTGCCACATCTTACAGCTGATTTCAAAAAACATATTGTTTACATATGACCAGGCATGAGAGTTGTTGAATGTTTAAGATATCTTCAAGTTTTCAGTCTGACAGAAGATCAAAGTCGTTTGTGATTTTCCTGTTCTTAGTGTGAACAGCTTGTTCCATCTGATATTACAATTATTGCCGATTTTGAGATTTTCAAAATTGCACTTTGTTACACACCTGTTAGTGTGATAAGTTTGGACAAGGAAGAACTCACAGATAGCTGGATAATTACAAAGAGCAGGTAATGCAATTTATTTAAGAAATATCGAAAAAGATTCGATTTTTAAGTTGAAAAGTTATATTACTGTAAAAACTCTCTAAACAGGAATTTATTAGAGTAAAAGTAGATACTTTTAGGCAGGTGGCTACTTAATGCAGGTTGAAAGTCATACAAAAAGCTCCTAGAGGAGCTTTCTGCATGACTTTTCCCCCTGCATTAAGCTGTCACCTGTCTCCAAGACCGATATTACAAATAAAATGAACGTCCAGTATAGAGGGATTTTACTGTAAAAAAAATTCTTTTCAGGAAAACTTCCATCAAGTCTGCTTCTCATTTGTCCATTTTTGTTCGTTTTTCTTCTTCCGTATTTTCCTTCCTCGCCATTTTTTTAATCCAGACCCAGCTGTTCAAAAATTTGTCTGCTCTTGGTTAGACCTGGTGACAGTTTGACCGCGTCCTATTCCATTAACCCTTTCCATAATATAAACGTGTTTTCACGAACTTGCAAACAGAGTAGACCCAGATCACACGGCTCCTATAGGAGTCGTCTGATCAGGGTCTGCTCTGTTTGCTAATTGAATTTTAATGGACGTTTTTCTTTAGTTTCTAAAATGGCTACAATGTTCCACCTTCAATATTTTGTAGTAATTATTTTGTCCATGAATATTCAGTTGGTATTTGGAATAAATGGAGAACAGGGAAAAGGTAAAACGTTTGAGAAGCTACTGAAAACTGCTTGACAAGTTGACATAAGCTTTTGAGAAACTATTGACCGAGTCTTATGACATAAGCTTTTGAAAAACAATTGACCAAGTAGCTTGACAAGTTGACATAAGCTTTTGATAAACTATTGACACAGTCTTATGACACAAGGTTTTGAGAAACTATTGAAAAAGCAGCTTGACGAGTTGACCACAAGCTTTTGAGAAACAATTGACCAAGTAGCTTGACACAAGCTTTTGAGAAACAATTGACCAAATCTCATGACACAAGCTTTTGAGAAACTATTGACCAAGTCTTATGACACAAGCTTTTAAGAAATAATTGACCAAGTCTCATGACACAAGCTTTTGAGAAACAATTGATCAAGTCTTATGGCACAAGCTTTTGAGAAACAATTGACCAAGTCTCATGACGCAAGCTTTTAAGAAACAATTGACGAAGTCTTATGGCACAAGCTTTTTCAGAAAAAAATGTCCAAGTAGCTTGGCAAGTGGACACAAGCTTTTGGGAAACTATTGACCAAGTCTCATGGCACACGCTTTTGAGAAACAGTTGACCAAGTCTTTTGACACAAGCTTTTGAGAAACTATTGGCCAAGTCTTATGACACAAGCTTAAGGAAACTGTAGGTCATAAGCCTTTTAGAAACTACTGACTAGAGCTTTTTTGAGAAATTACTGACCAAGTGTCATGACATAAGCTTCTGGGAAACTGTTGACCAATTGCCTAACAGCTTTTATTCTGACACCGAATGGCACTTTACCTGGGTCCAAGTTGTTTCCAAATGCGAGTCCTGTCTCAATTAGCGGAATCATGATTATTTATTTGCTGCACTTGTATGGATTTTGCTTCGACAAACACTGTAGGATCAGATCTATATAATGTTACATGTATATGCAAACAGAGCAGACCCTGACCAGACGGCTCCTACTGCAATTGTACATCATTGTTTAACCCTTTCCCTCATATAAATACCTTTTCATGCATTTGCAAACAGAGTAGACCCAGATCAGACGGTTCCTATAGGAGCCGTCTAATCAGGGTCTGCTCTGTTCGCTTACGGAATTTGATAGATCTGTTTGTGTAATTTCTAAACTAGCTAACATGTAATGGTGGACCTTCCGTATTTCATTATAACTATGTCAATAAATATGTAGTAGGTATTGAAATTTGAAATAAACATAGAACCGGAAAAGGTTTAATTATAAAGTCCAACCGGTACATCCCTAGTACTGCGGAAAGACAAGTGTCTATTCAAGTAGACCCAGATCTCTGTTTGCAATTGTGCCAATATGTGTCTCCAGCCTCCAAATGATTCAGTCAACGTTCTTTTCATTTCTTTTCCAAGGGCACAATCAATTATACGTTAACCAATTCCCTCATAGGTTATTTTCAGACCCAAGCTCTAGGAACAAATCTGCCGAAAAGGAACATTTACTAGAGAAAAGGGAATATTGAGAAATCATTGTGATAATAGAGCATTTGCTGCTATGGAGCAAATGCTCTTTTTATTACAATGGATTAAAAAAAGAGGCGTCACAAGGCGTCACTATAGAGGAATGCGTTAAAACAGTTTGGATCCTGATGAGACGCCAATTTAACCTGTGTCTCATTTGGAACCTGATGTTTGCAAATTTTAGCAAACAGAGGGTCTACTTAAGGGTCTGTAAGGTAGGTTGTAGCTTAATACAGGGCAAAAGTAACGCGGAAAGTTCCTATGGGAGCTTTCTGCATTACTTTTGTCCTGTATTAAGCTACCACATGCCTTTTAAGGCTCTTATGTTCAATACACGAATGACCGCTTTAGACAGGATGCACTGTACATACAAACTTTTTACACTAAGTTCTAACTGTTATCAATGACTGGTCCCTAAGCACGGATGACCGCTTAACCCATTCCCTCATATTGAGGACTTTTGACAACTCTGTAGAAGTCACTTTGTGAAACCATTGTGATAAATAGAGCATTTGCTCCTATAGGAGCAAATGCTCTATTTATCACAATGGTTTCAAACTACAAAATTCTAAGTTTCATTTTCTCTAGTAAATGCTCCTTTTTTGGTAGATTTATTCAAAGATGTTGTGTCTAAAAATAGCCTATGAGGTAATGTGTCTAAAAATAGCCATGAGGTAATGGGTTTAGACAGGTTCCACTGTACGTACAAACTTTTTACACTAAGTTCTAACTCTGTTATCAATGACTGGTCCCTAAGCACGGTCAAACATGGTCATTGACCACTGCAGTGTTGACACAGGCACACTCGTGACCATATCCAGTTTCCAGACTAGTGGAAGTTAAACGTTACTCTCAAGCATACTTCTATCATCCTAGAAGAAGTTTGGAACCAAGCAAACACGATTGGGATTATGTACATGTATGTGTACTGAGTCTGACATTAATATGTTGTCAAATTTCAGCCGATGTAAGAATAATATTATATAAATGTGTCTTTGTTTGTTTGTCTGCTTCATCAAGGACGGTAGAAGCTGAGAACTAAGCAAACATGTTTGAGAATATTCTTTAGTTTTCAGAGTAGAACCAAGCACGCATATTTGTAACCCATTTTGACTAGTGTCCCTTAACCGTTTAATCCACGAGAAGATTACATCACTAATATTAATTAGCAGAGTTTTTAGAATGACGAATAAGCACATAGTTTGTTTGCCATGATAAACACACGGTGTAGAATTAGATCTACATGTATACTATTTCAAAGGCAAACAGAGTAGACCCAGATCAGACGGCTCCTATGGGAGCCGTCTGATCAGGGTCTACTCTGTTTGCAGATGCGTCAAAATGGTTATCAATGGAGTACATGATAAACAGGGACATAGGTCAAATTATTATAGACCAAACAATAGGACTTATACAGGATCTACACTGTTTACGTCATATATCATCCACGATAAATTATCTGATAGTATATATCCTATTAACCCTTTCACTGCCAATGCCGGATCTGTGATTACCTATGCAAACAGTTTGGATCCAGATGAGACGCCGAGTAACTCGGCGTCTCATCAGGATCCAAACTGTTTGTTACTGTTACTATGTTTTTGAAACAAAAATGAAGAAAATCAATAAAATGAAAATTTGTAGCAGACGAGAAAGTTAGCAGACGACAGAGTTAGCAGACGACAGAGTTTGGCGGCGAAAGGATTAACCAACATCCTGCTAAGAGCTATCTGACAAGCGTTTCGAGCAACTTGGATCCAGATGGGACGCCGAGTAACTCGGCATTTCATCGGCATTCAATCTAATTGACACACAGTCATCAATTTCTCAAAATTTTAAACAAATCGGATATGAGTTAAAAAGGCAACAGATTAGGGATTTAGCAGGCATCATTTTTTCAGCATGATAAGGGTTAATGTATATTTGATTCGCTCCCAATACTCCGCTGGACATGTCCACTTAGATATACAGATCATATGGGATATTGATGTATGAAATAACGACTTTATGAATATCGTGATTATAATTGTTCTTTCTGTAAATGGCAATGGATCCTTAATACACATGGAACTCCTTTTGCTCATGGAATTCTGCAGCATGCTGTTTAAATTCCAAATCGATAGATAGAAGATCTGCGCTTCAAGCGGTCGCTCTTAAGTTGCGAATCCCCCCACACACACACACACACATCCAACCCAACCCCCAATCGCGCTTATTTTTCCCTTCTGGAAAGGCCATGTCCCTTCCCAACCTCATAGAAAACCCTTGACAATTGAACTTCGATATCTCGAACTCGGTTAAATAGAACATCGTGATAAGTCGAAATAAAAGTTCGAACCTTCCAAAATTTACAATACATGATTGTTCTAAAAATGTATTACTGCACATATCTAGAAACACATGTGATAGCTTAATGCAAGGCGAAAGTAATGCAATGCATTACTTTCGACATGCATTAAGCTGTGAACCTGAGAAAAATGTTCAGATTAGAAATCCGATGACTCGAACCTCTGTTATCTCGAAGTAATTTGTATGATCCCTTGAAGTTCGTGATATGCCATTGATTAATTTCTATCATTTTATTAGTATAGAAGGACTACTTCGTTATATTTGTCATAGGTTAAGTCTCATTTGTCTTTTCCTTTCTTTTAGGAGATAGAATGCCTGATTTTAGAGGCGTGGCCTCTATGACGTCACTCACACTGGATGCCATAGCGTGTCGAGAAGAGGATGCAGTTGTCGTCGACTACATTCTCAAAGGTTAGTCTCGTTACTGCAGAGGTCCAGATAAGATGTGTAAATTAAAATATTTTCAAGAATAACTTCTTTATTTCTCCACCAAACCCTATTCTGTGACCACTCTTTAGAATCGTCTCGAAGAGACGATTCTAAAGAGTGGTCACAGTATACGGTTTCGTGGAGAAATGACGAGTTTATTGCTTGAGTACGCACCTTTATCTGTAGCTCTATTTATAGATCACTACAATTATATATTTAGTGCTCGTTATACAGGGGTTCTACTTGATATAGCTTGTTCATTGTTCAAAAGATTTAGTACATAGGAACATGTTCCAACCATGTCGCTCTCTGCCGGAGACATCTCCCATTAACCCTTTACAACCGCCACCCATCCCTCAATAATTTTCGTCTGATAGATTATCGCCTGATTTATGTTTAAAAATGGATGTTTCTTCCATTCCTTTTTTTCAAAAATCATAATTAGAGTATCAAACAGTGTAGATATTGGTGAGACCCAAAGTTACACAGCAGCTACAGAATTCACGCCATCTTGGAGAACGAAAACATCTAGTACATTAGCAACAGTTCCTATCATGCCGCCAAACAGATCATCATGCATTAACTCTTACGTATTGCGCTATAAAAAAAATAATGGTCTTCTCACTAGTGCAATTTTGACTACTCCTGCTTCAGTTTTAAGAAACTATTGAACAATTGTCATGACACAAGATGTTTAGAAACTAACGGCCAGTTGTCAAACAGTTTGGATCCAGATGAGACGCCGAACAATTCGGCGTCTCATCCGGATCCGAGCTTTTTGCAAATGCGACTTACTTCGCGGTTAGCGGGATAACCCTATACAACAAACACTTTTTTCACATTTTTTCAAACAGAGTAGACCCAGATTAGACGGCTCCTGTAGGAGCCGTCTGATCAGGGTCTGCTCTGTTTGCTGATTAAATCATAATAGATCTGACTGTGTAGTTTCTACCAAAACCAAACTTTCATTTGTGTATGTGTCATTTTTAAAACTTTAGGAAATGAACAGTCATTGTGTCATTAATTCTTTCATGACTACTGAACAGGGAAAGGGCATTTACAGTAACACAATATTTTTGAGGTTTTATCTTGGTAATTATCAACGAACAATTACTCTCTTCCATTCCCATTTATGTTGAACCCCCTTAGGTGCACCCATGCACTGTCATTTGCAAGCTGTGTAGACCCATGTCAGAGGGCTTCTAGAGGAGCACTCTGACCAGGGTCTGCACTGTTTGACATTCAATATCACTTTCTAACGTTACCCCTTTCATACTGAGTGGACTCTATAGTTAAACACTGATGGACCAGTCCACTCTAAATATTCAGTGTTGAAAAGGTAAACCCTTTCCATTATATAAACGCCTTTTCCGTTTCACACATTTACAAACAGAGAAGACCCAGATCAGACGGCTCCTATAGGAGCCGTCTGATCAGCGTCTACTCTGTTTGCTAATGGAATTTGATGGATCTGTTTCTTTACTTTCTAAACTGGCTACAACAATCCACCTTTAATATTTCATTATAACTGTTGTGTCCATTAATATTCAGTAGGTATTGCAATTTTGAATAAACACAGAACAGGGAATGGGTTAAAACTACCAGCATGCAAGTCACAAATAGCAACTTATACTGAATTGTACAAACTTTAATCATCACGATGTTTTATAAATAGGGACATTCATCACTGTTTGCGTTTGAACTAGGAAAAACTGCTGATTCTGTCAGGGATTGAAGCGACGAGTATTCATGTTAATAATTTAATTGTCAACAGTTAAAGAATGCACCCAGACAATTGTTCAAGTAATATGTCTGCTTTTGTCGCATCTATGATTTATGATCGGAAATGGGTTTGGTATTTTTATTCTGCACATTCAAACTACCCGTGTATCTGGAGCAGATTCATTCAAAGCTATACTTTGATCAAATCTACTACATGTATTCGTTCATAGGATAAAAAACGTTTTTAGTTAGCGCAAGTGCTTGAACTCAAATTGGCGAAGACAAAATATTTCATCCTTTACCTGGTGAATATTTATATAAGAAATAACGACACTGTATATAGTATAAGATTTAGTTTTAGTTTGGAACGTGGACACGGGGAGTTTGGCCATAGTAGAAACTGTAGAACCATATCTATATTATATCTGAAGCGAACAGAGCAGACCCTAATCAGACCGCTCCCTGATCTGGGTCTGATGTGTTTGCAAAGGCGTAAAAAGGCGTATTTATGGAGTAAAAATGTGACACGGGAATTCTATAGTAGAAACAGTAGAATTATATATATATTATTTCTGAAGCAAACAGAGCAGACCCTGATCAAACGACTCATGTAAGAGCCCTCTGATCTGGGTCTACTCTGTTTGCAAATGCGTAAAAATGCGTTTTTATGGAGTAAAGGGATACATCCTTTAGCTGGTGAATAGGCCTAGTCATGTAAATATAATGAAACATGTATTATGAGGTACATGTACATGAATACAGGAAATGTTGACCATTACAAAAACTGTAGATTCAGATCTATAAAACAACAGAAAATCAGATGGTTAAGTCTGGATCTGATCTGTTTGCAAAATTCGAGTATAGCAGGTATTAAGTTAAAACTTTACTCCATAAATATACCGTTCTATGCCTTTGCAAACAGAGTAGACCAAGATCAGACGAATCCTATAGGAGCCGTCTGATCAGGGTCTGCTCTGTTCGCTGATGAAATAATATGTATCTGATTCTACAATTTATTTCCTGGTAAAAATTCCATGAGTTAATAATGTCATTTGAAAACTTAACATAATCAATATTCATGATGTCATCATCACGACGTCGAGTTAATTACTGGTGGAGGAAGACCCCAGAGGTTCTTTCGTACATGGAACAAGTTGCACTGTTTCGTGCACAGAAGACCACCGACCTACCGCAAGCCAACTGGAAGGCTTCCTCATATGAAAAATACAAATGCCCAGCGGTGAGGTGTACCTAGTGTCTAATAGAAACATATAGACAAACAGTGTTGGGCCAGATCAGAAGGCTGCCGAATGAGCCCTTTAATACGGATATGAAATTTTGTTTCATAAATTATTTTTCCAACGTTCATATCACAATACCGCATACTTTGTGATAACATATGCGTACAGTATGGATTCTGATAAAACGTCGATCAAATCTGTGTCTCACCAAAAGAATCCAAACTGTTTGACACTTTTAAAAATGAGGCAAACTCAATGTCTAAGAATTGAAGCAGAATACATTTTTTGCAGACGACAATTGCTTTGGGTGGAAAGAGTTTAACTACAGCTAAACCCCTCTAATGCGACCACTTAATGAACAAACATGGCTGTCTTCATAAGCAGGTGGTTGCTTATTGCAGGACGAAAGTTATGCAGAAAGCTCCTATAGGAGCTTTCTGCATAACGTTGGCCTGCATTAAGCTACTACATATCTTTGCCATTGTGAAGTATGCCCCCTTTTGGTGGTCGCATTAGAGGGGGTTTACTGTATACAATAAAGATCATTATAATTGAAACCGTGCAAACACTTCAGCTAGAGTTGGTCAACACTTTTGATATGGGCGAATTCACGGAAGTATTTTATCATGCAGAATGGTCAACATTTGTAAAGGTTTTTTTTCATTTACATAAAACAGATTTGAAATTTGAATACATGTATTCCCTAGCTTAATAAACTAATGAATTTATAAGGTAGCTTTAAAACTGTCGTTTGCTGTTTTAAACTAGTTTTTTTCTATCCAAATGTTTGGTTTCATTTTTTATTGAGTTTTCTGTTTCTTCTTGTTGTTTTGTTTTCTTGTCTGTTCTTTTATTTGTTTGTTGTTTGTTTTTGTTGTTTTTGTTTGTTTGTTGTTGTTTTTATCTGGATAAAAATGTCAGCAATTGCGAGTCAGATTCATATATAGATTCAACATCGTAACTACTCGGCTATTTCCGGATGAGTTCGTATAATGTAGCCGTTTTATTCCATGTTGTCAAGACAAATGGTGAATACTGTAGACTCTCTGTATAGCTATATACATCAGGTAACTACTAGGTGCAGAACCAACGCAATGCAGGCAGGTCCCATTACCTTCATCCTGGATGTACAGTAAAACCTCTCTATAACGGCCACTAAATTACATCACATATTTTGTGTTTAAGACAGGTGGCTGCTTAAAGCAAGGTGAAAGTAAAACAGAACGCTCCTACAGGAGCGTTCTGTTTTACTTTCACCTTGCATTAAGCAGCCACCATCCCTAAATACCAACCAATTAAAACAATTTAGTGGCCGTTATAGAGAGGTTTTACTGTATTAGATATATAACCATTTACTCCATATATTAACGCCATTGCAAACAGAATAGACCCAGCTCACATAGGACCTGCTCAGTTTGATAATAAAATGATCTAGATCTGATTCCACAGTTTCTGTCATAGCCAAAATAGTATGTATTCATGTGTCAATATAGATATAAAGTTAACTAATATCCATCCATACATTATTTCTTACATAACTATTTATGAAGTACGTGGATAAATCCTAAACGCTATGCCTGTGTCCGTTATAGCCGTTTCTTGCAGGCAATATGTACATAAAACGAAAAGGAAATATTTGCACGGGTAAGTAGGGGACTGATTTCGTAAGAAGGAAGCAAAATGTACAGAACAACCTGTGTTATCATTTTATTTCATAAAAACACCTTTCTGTGCATTTGCAAACAGAGTATACTTATTTTGTGAGGTCGATGTATACGGGTTTTGTTGTTAATGATGAAATGATAGACAGAGAGAGAGACAGACAGACAGAGATACAGACAGACACAGAGAGAGGCATACAGAGAGAGAGAGACAGAGACAGAAACACAGACAGAGAGAGAGAGAGGGAGAGAGAGAGACAGAGACAGAAACACAGAGACACAGACAGAGACACAGAGAGAGAGAGAGAGAGAGAGAGAGAGAGAGAGAGAGAGAGAGAGAGAGAGAGAGAGAGAGAGAGAGAGAACTAGACATACAGACAGACAGGTCCGCCAGTATAGACTCCCCTGTTTATTCAGTATGTGGTTGTTACAAGCTGGTTCAACTGTAAGAAAAAAGAGAGGATCCAGATGATGCGAAAGTGCAAGTGCGAGACGACATCTCGAAAAAAAAAAAAAGTTTAATTTGTTACAGATATCAAAGGAAATGTGTTATTTTATTTTGCACAGTTTCATTCACAAGTCGCTGCAGGAGTCTTCTACATAAACAATATTATTCCGACTCGTGACATGGTTTATGAGCGTCTGTAATTGGAACTGAACACTTAGTCTGTTATACAAACGATGTATGCTTATTATTACAGAGGTTCAGATAAGATGCGTAAAATAAACATTTTCAAGAATAATTCCAATATTTCTCCACCAAACCCTATACTGTGACCACTCTTTAGAATCGTCTCTTTGAGACGATTTTAAAGAGTGGTCACAGTATAGGGTGTGGTGGAGAAATGACGATTTTAGTATTTGGATGCGCACCTTTATCTGTAGCTCTGTAGCTAATCTACGGTCTGATACACATTCCACTTGTACTTTTGATTCGTTCAAGCTTTTGAGAAAACTATTTACCGAGTGTCAAACGACTTTGATCCTGATGAGACGCCGGGTTACTCTGCATCTCATCTGGATCCGAGCTGTTTGCAAATGCGCTTTACGGGCAAAGGGTGAAACTGGGTTTTATCACATAACTTGTACTATTAGAATTACCTTTGTTTGAACACAGTTAAGACGTCGGTGTCCAATAACTCGGCGTCTCATTAGGATTTGAAAAAGATTTGACACTCTGCTGCTGCTCTTTAATTTTAATGTAAGAGAAATATCCACTCTGTAAAAATAAAGCAGACGACAGTATTTGAAGACAATTACCAGGCGAGTTAATTCAGCCTGTCGAGAGAAAATTTACGATCTTTAATTTGACAATAACTACGCTAGTTACTCATAATTTCAAATCATACTTTACATACGACAAATTCTCACGTGTGTCTTCTTCGATGATTAATCTTTAGCCTGCTGCGTGAACTGTCGTCTGCAAAATTCGTCGTCAACTTAAATTAGGAAAAGGGTGTAATTTCTTTCGTTTACTTTCAAAACTCATATAAGAATCTAAAATAGCGTGCATCCTGGTCGGACGCTAATTTATGTGGCGTTTCATCAGAATCCAAACTGTTTGCAAAGGTAAATGCCAATAGTTTCACATAGTGATTAAGGCGGTTAATCAAACGTGGTCTGTTGAAAATTGTCACCAATTTCATACATTTTCAAAGTAACACTCGCGGATCTTATCTCTATTTCGATATAAGGAACATTAATGCCAGTGCCAAAGGTCCTATAATTTCGTATCTTTCAACCGATAGCAGAACAATATTAAATGACTGTAAATTTCGGATATTAGTCGAAGAAAATTATCTCGACTATCTCGTATCTCGCATCGGGTCAGTGGGGTTAGACTGTTTGTGCGTTGTCAAATTAGCAACAGCGTGAATAAGTTACGCTAATGGTGTAAAACTCGCCGATATCATTGTGAAGACGGTGAATTATGTTCTTGTAAGGCACTAAATCAGTAATTTTCAAAATAAAAAATACAGATATGAATGAATAGAAAACGTAGCTCGAAGGGGGATAGAATAGATCTAGGATGATTGCTGGACAAGCAGTGACTGGTTCGTTACAAAATAGAATTTAGAAGTTGGTAGTTAACGTTTTACACCATGAATAGTCATGTAAGAAATCTTGACATCATGAATATTAATTAGATTAATTGCTGTAGTATCATATGTGCATGTGCATTTGGTCATGGCGGAGACTGTAGAATCATGCCTATACCATATCTCACAGGCAAACAGAGCAGACCCTGATCAGACAGCTCCTATATAGTAATTCTTTCACTGTTCTATATTTATTCCAAATTTTAATACCTACTGAATATTCATGGCCAAAATAGTTATAATGAAATATGAAAGATTGAGCATTGAGGCCATTTCAGAAAGTGAAGAAACAGGTCTATCAAATAACATTAGCAAACAGAGCAGACCTCCTATATGAGCCGTCTTATCTGGATCTACGTACTCTGCTGGCAAATGCTTGAAAATACGTTAATTTATATGAGAGAAAGGTATAATAAATATATTATTTCTCGGAAACTCCTAATTTCTAAACAGTATATAGTCGTTGGTATTCACTAGAGTGTAGTGTTGGTATTCAGTAGAATTATCTCCGAATTATCTAGTGAATGTCTACAATCAAATACCTAAGATATATATCATAGATCTTTGCTACAATGAATATTCATGTAAGAAGTAATGGTCTAAGCATATCTCTAGAGGCGTTTACGTGAAACTGGTACTTAGTAGAAAATGGACTATGTTAGAACTACAAAATAATTTTTTAATGGTCTTAATATGTTTCTATTCATTCTGGTTACAAAGGCCACATCCTCCTACTTTAGTAGTCACGACTATGAACAACAATTTATCATCTGTGCTGAATAATTAATTTAAAAAAGCATTTTTTGTCAAACATTTTTGGCTTTGAATTATAGAATAAATTGCACAAAGAGTAAATGAAAAGAAAGAATAAATGTGTTTCGCTATCTCTTAATAACATTGATTTCTGTTTCTTTCCCCTCTCTTTCTCTCTTAATCCTTCTCTCTATCTTTTCGAACTAGGTTATATTAGCAGACGCTCATATGTGAAATTTATTTTATTTCCGAAAATTTAATTATTGTCAGATATCTCGCGCACCACCTGATATGAAAAACAACTTTGTGAATATTTCAATTTTAGTATGCTGTTGTATCGATTTCTGACCTCATTGACAAACACATTTCCGTTTAAATTCAACTGTTCGGAATTAAACTCTATTCTCCCCTTTCGATTATTGTTTACCAATACAGACATTTACGCATGCGCAGTCTGCTATTGCTGAATTATTGTAATAAACATGGCCGATCGAAAATAACCTACTTGCGTTGAATGAAAACGGTGTTATTCGAAAGGATCGGTGGATAGGCCGCTTTCGGGTCGTTGTTAAACAATGATTCAGAATCCAAATGAATTTGATTCAACAAACCGATCGGTTATGAATGAGGAAAATCACCCGCAGCAGCTGTCACTCGACCCCGGCTCAGAAAATGTCGTCGACAACGAGGGTAAGACAGGGTCTTAATATTCTGCACGTGTCAACTGGTTTAATATCATGCAATCGCACAGTAAACCCTGCATTTCAATAGTAAAATGAAGTATCTACACTATAGATTATTTCACTACATTGCTGTCTGTGCGATTTCTTTGCAATCGGATTTGACTCTGCAGCATATTTTTGCGGATTAAAAACTCCATATTGTTCCAAGGGAAGCAACTCATGTGTTCCCTAAAATCGTCTATAAAAACACACACAAACAGACATTTTCTGGCTTTCTCGTTAACATCTACCGTTTAGCTGTCTGGACGCACCATTTTACAGTTGTACACACTGTGTTTGTATTAGTCAGATATCGATTTTGTCGATACGAATTAATGCAGTATGATGAAAGAACATAGATCATGATAAAAATCATGTCTCGGTCTGATTCATAATAGTTCCTAATAAAAAACTTATTCCTGAAATGTTTGGTATGTAACTGGGTATATAACAATTTTTTTCTCAAAATGATTAAATGAATGTAATCTTCTATTGAACTTGTATATCACCACAGGCACTATTGAATTGGGGGGGGGGGGGGGGGGGGGGGGGGGTTATATCACTAGATACCACTAGTGTATCCTATCGACTGGGACATTCTTGAAATCAGAAGGCGTACACATCAACCACCAATTCTCCATAAGATTACTCACTCTCAGGACAATAATGACTCCAATAGTGTCTAGGACTGCATAGTGACACAACATCAGGTTTTTGCCATACTCAACATCTACAGACTCCTTCAGATAAAGCTTCTTTCTCAGATGTGTACCACATTGAAACAGTCTCTCAACAAATATTGCTGAGGCTGCTTTTATCCTTTCGGAATTTCCCTCGAATCAATGCCTTTTCACGCATTTGCAGAGTAGACCAGATTAGAAGGCTCCTATAGGAGCAGTCTGGTAAGGGTCTGCTCTGATTGCTTTTAACATGATTTAGATCTGATTATACATTTTTTGTCGAAGTTTACATGGTTAAAATTCAGCTTGTTAATATTCTTGATGTCGTTATTTCTTTCATAATGAATATAGAACAGGGAAAGAGTTAAGAGTGGACCTCACCTTCTAATTAGAGCATTCTAACCTCTAGATGCAATTTGACTTAAATGATTGGCTTGAGCTGTGTAAGCGAGGTTTCACACCACTGGTACTACCATGGAAGCTGAAGTAATCTTGCTTTGAGGAGTCGAAAACAGCTTGGAAAACTTTACTTTTTCAATAATTGCAGCATTATAGTTTTGTCAATATAGAAGATTTCACAAGTCAGAGGGTTAAAAGATATTTTTAACCCTTTGCCTAATGAATATACTTAAAAAATTATGACATTTTGAATATTAATTTGTTGAATTTTTGTAATGACGTATGAAAACAGGATTTTTGACCACAGCAGATCAGTATAATTGGATTCATAGAATTCCACAAGCAAACAGAGAGGACTCAGATCAGGGTCCATGCTTATAAAGCTTTTAGTTGAGTCTGAGATCGTTCTCAAGCTTTTGATTGGTCAGATTTGAGCCGTTGGCTCAAATCTGACCAATCAAAAGCTTGAGAACTCAAATCTGACCAATCAAAAGCCTGAGAACGAAACTCAGACTCAACTAAAAGCTTTATAAGCATGGGCCCAGATGTATCCTGATTGGGCCATCTGATTGTCTACATTGTTTGCAGAGGTGTCAGAGGATATCTCCGTCAATTAAAGGGTTAACCCATCCCATCATATTGACGACTTTTGTAAATGTGAAACTTTGTGAAACCATTGTGACAAATAGAGCATTTGCTCCTATAGGAGCAAATGCTCTATTTATCACAATGGTTTCAATATGTGATTTTTACAGAGGGTGTAGACAGGCATATTTATGGAGGAAAGGGTTAACCCTCTCCCTGCTCAATATTCATGTTAGAAATTATGACATCATGAATATTTAAGCTGTATTTTGATAATTCATGTAAAAAATGCAAGGAAGGTTTTTGCTTTGACAAAAACAGTAGAATCAGATCTATATCATGTCAAAAGCAAATAGAGAAGAACCCTGATCAGACGGCTCCAATTGGAGCAATCTGATCTGTGTCTGCTCTGTTTGCTAATGGGTGAGAATATGTTTATGTCAAGGAAAGGGTTAAGATGATACATATGTGCCTAGTGCCTCGTAACACTTTCCTCCATGAATATTCATGAAAGAAATAATGATCAATATCATGAGTATTGATTGTTGTAATAGCTGAATTACACAGGAATATTTGGCCATTATAGCCTTAATGGTATAATCAGATCTATATTATATCATAAGCAAACAGAGCAGACCATGAATAGACAGCTCCTATAGGAGCAGTCTGATCTGGGTCTTCTCTGTTTGCAGAGGCATACAAGCTATGCTTCAGATAATTTGGATCCTTATGACAGACCAAATTACTTGGCAATCGCAGAACAATAAATAAAGATTCTTATTAAAATCTTAATTTTTTCCTTACTTAGTGCAGTAGGCACTCTTTAGAATCGTCTCATCGTCACAACATAGAGTTTTATGAAGAAGTAAAAAAGCTATTCTTGAATGAGTTTACGTCTGCATTTTATCTACACTTCTACATCTCAACATTGTCTGTCTTGATACATACATGTATTATTTCAGAGCAACAGATGACAGTCAGTGCATGCTCAAATACAGAAATCGTCATTTCTCGACCAAACCCTATGTTGTGACCACTCTTTAGAATCGTCTCTTTGAGACAATTCTAAAGAGTGGTCACAACATAGGGTTTGGTCGAGAACTAAAGAAGTTATGCTTGAAAATGGACCTCTGCATCTCAACATTGTCTGTCTTGATACATATTGTTTTGATAGGCTATCATGATTTCATGCCTAGCTAACGTGTAATTTTTGAAGTACTGTTATCAGAATGATATGCCTTGGCAATTGATAAACCCTTTCCCTGTTCTATGTTTATTCCAATTTCAATACCTACTAAACACTCATGGGCAATAATTTATAGTTATAATGAAATAGGGAAGGTGTAACATTGTCACAATTTTAGAAAGTAAAGAATCAGATCTTTCAAATCCACTAGCAAACAGAGCAGACCTTGATCAGATGGCTCCTATAGGAGCCATCTATTCTGGGTGTACTCTGTTTGCAAATGCACGAAAACATGTTAAAAAAGGGTTAATTTTTAAGTACCATTATCTGAATGAATTGCCGTGGCAACTGATTAACTCTTCAAATGCTAGAAACAAGTCAGATATATCCAGATAAGATGCATAAATTTAAACATTTTAAGAATAGCTCCTTTATTTCTCCACCAAACCCTACACTGTGACCACTCTTTAGAATCGTCTTGAAGAGATGATTCTAAAGAGTGGTCAAAGTATATGGTTTGGTGGACAATTTTAGTATTTTACCATTATCTGTAGCTTGGCAAGTAACAGTATACTGGTATTTGCTGAAGAACCATCTGATCAAGTCTGCATTGTTTGTCATTCAAAATCCTCTCATAAATTAACCCATTCCCTCATAAGCTATTTTTAGACCCAACCTCTTTGAATAAATCTACCCAAAAGGTGAATTAATTAGAGAAAAGGAAAATTTTAGAATTTTGTAATTCTGAAACCATTGTGATAAATAGAGCATTTGCTCCTTTATGAGCTAATGCTCTAATTATCACAATGGTTTCAAGAAGGGGTTATAACAGTCGCAGAAAGGCATATTTATGGAGGAAAGGGTTAAACCTTTCAATACTGAATGGACTTTTTATCATTAACAATGATGGACCATTCCATTCCAGTTTGTATTTTCAGCATTCAAAAGGATAAATTATTGCATGTATGGTGTATGGCCTTGGTAGACTATACAATGTACTTTACAATGCAGTAAGAGGGTTCAAAAGTGGGTTCTTATTGTTTTTGCTCTGTCTGTCTGTTTGTTGGTTGGTTTGCCCTCAACTTTAACATTTGTGATAATTGTGTAGCCATTGCACATACATATTTCTGTTTCAAATTTTGCATGCATGTGCAACTTATGGAGACAACATTTTTAGGGGTGACTTTTTAAGGTCAAGGTCATACGTTATTGTCAAGGGTCAAATTACGGGTCAAATTTAGATAAGCGATAACTTTGTCACCATTCAACATACATTCTTCAAACAGTAACTTGGCATACATGTGCAACTTATGGAGGTGAACATTTTTAGGGGCGACTTACTTAAGGTCAAGGTCATACTGTACATCGAGGTCAAAGGTCATGTTGGGTCATAGTGTTTCACAAACACATCTTCTTTTGTTCAACTAAAGTTTATCAGGATCTGCCATTGTAACCGTTTGCCTCATGAATATTTATGAATGTAAAGATTGGTCACTTTATAAATACTTATTCATATCATGAATATTCATGGAAGAAAATAATGATGACATCATGATTGAATATTTTTAGCTCATCTGTTTCGAAGAAAAGTCGAGCTATTGTGATCACTGTCAGGGTCATAAGATGCAAATGTTCTATTTATCAGAATGGTTTCAAACTACAAAATTCCAAATTTTTACTTTTCTCTAGTAAATGCTCCTTTTGGGTAGATTCATTCAAAGAGGTTGAGTCTAAAAATAGCCTATGGAGGAAAGGGTTAACCCTTTACTTCATGAATATTCATGTAAGAAATGATGACATCATGATTGAATATTAATCAGATTATTTTTAGCTCATCTGTTTCGAAGAAAAGTCGAGCTATTGTGATCACTGTCAGGGTTGTAAGTGTCGTCGTCGTCATTATCGTTGGCATGCAGAAACTTTAATGTAGCTCATTACTCGAAAAGTATAAGAGGTATCAGCATGAAACTTCATAGGTTAGTAGATCTGGAGGGGAAGGCCCCTACATAAGAACCATATCTCTTGATTTCAATTTTTTTTAGTTATGGCCCTTTATTGTTTTTAATTTGATTTAATTTAGCTAGACAAGCACAAAATCAGACGAGCATTGTTGGCCTTGTTTTTAAAATGATCTATTAACTCTTCTCACAAGCAGCGAAACTGTGATTACCTATGCAAACAGTATGGATCCAGATGAGACGCCACATCAGGATCCAAACTGTTTGTCATCTTGACCATATTTTTGCAAAAAAATGAAAGTTCATTTTAAGAATTGAAGCAAACGACAATTGTTGCATACGAAAAATTACTTAGCGTGCAAAGAGTTAACACATGATTCTTTTCTCAAAGTAGAAACCAGATCTATATTATGTCATTAGGTTAAAATTATTAGCAAACAGACCCTGATCAGACCACTCCTGTAGGAGCTGTCTGATCTGGGTCTATTCTGTTTGCAATGGTGTTTTTATGGAGGAAAGGTTAACTGATTTTTGTTGTGCCACATTATCAATAGTAATTTTAGCCATGAAAGAAGCTGAAGAGCGAGTTCTATAAAACTAGAGCAAACCTAGGTCAGACGGTTCCCTTCAGGCATTAGAGTAAATCACTCTTTCTTCAGTTTGTAAATAAAATTTTACAGTATAAAGTATTTACAGTAATTACCGGTAATGTACATTTGGTCATTATTGCTTGATGTCCGTCTGTGTCGTGCGTCGTCAGTCGTCAACAATTTGAACCTTTAAAAATCTTCTCCTCTGAATCTACTTTGTTCTCTGCTTTCATCTTTGAGACATAGCATCATCTGTATCCTCTACAAAAGTTATATAAATTATGTCCCTGGGGTCAGAATTGGCCCCACCCCGGAGGTTACCAGTTTTCTTTAGAAACATATTGTGAAAACTTTGAAAATCTCCTGAAACTGGATGGTTCTCAGCTTTCATATTTAGCATATATCATCATGTTCAGGTCTTCTACAAAATTTGTATAAATTATGCCCCTGGGGTCAAATATGGCCCCGCCCAAGGGCTGGTCAGTGTTCTATAGAAACATTTAGTGAAAACTTTGAAAATCTTCTATGAAACTGGAAGGTTCTCAGCTTTCATATTTGGCACATAGCATCAACTTCAGGTCTTCTACAAAACTTTATAAATTATGCCCCTGGAGTCAAATGAGGCCCTGCCACAGGGGTGGTCAATTTTCTATAGAAACATATAGTGAAAACTTTGAAAATATTCTCCTGATTGTCTGGTGAGCAATATCGGTGCCAGTATGGCCCTCTTGTTTTAAGATGTGGGCCCATATGCATGTCCTGTATAACTATAAGATGGGGCCCATATAATATTATTGTATATACGATATAGGGTTTGATGGAGAAATAAAGAAGTTATACTTGAAAATATTTTAATTTACACATCTTATCTGGAGCTCTGTATTTCATTCAATACTCCCAAAACTATGGCAACCAGTTAGGTTCCTTATAAAATGCTTTGTTACTTATAAGATGCTTTGTTACTCAGTGTATCATCTTGATCAAAACTGTTTGATTAGATTAACCCTTTCCATGTTCTATATTTATTCCAAATTTCAATACCTACTGAATATTCATTGACATAATAGTTCTAATGAAATTTGGAATATGAAAGGTGGAACATTGTAGCCATTTTAGAAACTAAAGACACAGATCTTACAACTTCTATTAGCAAACAGAGCAGACCCTGATCAGACGGCTCCTGTTGGAGCCGTCTGATCTGGGTCTACTCTGTTTGCAAATGCATGAAAATATGTTTATATGAGGGAAAGGGTTATCTCAAATTTGTGGCTAGCGTGTCAAGTGTTATCATGCTGTAATGGACATCGTGTCCTCAGGAGACCAGGGATCTATCAATCAAAGCGGTTATTTACTTAGTCGGAGTGAGCAAAAAATGGCTGACCTTTGCTGTTGGAGGGGTGATGGACCTTTGGGTTATCATGATTTGTGTACCTACCATACATGTATCAGATAGCCAGGGTCATCCACCTTTCTTGGTTAAAATCTGAACCCATGCAGAAATGTCATTTGCTGTAGAAATGTCTATTTCATGACATTGTAAAAATGATTAACTGCCATTGTCATTGGTCAGTTAAATTAATAAGAGCCACTCTGCACATATTATAGCACTGAGATAAGAACATCTGAGCAGATTTTTTTTAAAAAAAATGTTTCAACCATCAAACAGCTGAAGGGGTTCAATAATTTTACCTCCTAGGTAATGGTTGTCAGAAAAAAAAATGATGTATGCCTGAATTTTAAAAATGTTTATTCCCTTTCTTTCAACAAGATTTCTTACAGTACATGTACCAACAACACTTTTGAGACACAGAGGTGTCACAAGGTTGTGATCCCTGTTGTTTCTTTGTCGTTATGCAGTCTACAAAGTATTTGCAAAGGTCATCATGATTCATGAATATGCAGATAGCTGGCTGGGAACGAAAGGGTTGATGACAGGAAAATAGTTGGGACATTTATTACTGTTTTGCCTTTAACTTCATTGCTCATGTGTGGTGTTAGACCATAGCACGTCATATGAGCTAATCAGTAGCTCAAGAAATATGGACAAATTAAGGCTAGCAATTTTGGAACAATTTTGGTTTCGTAAGTTATTTTTCCTTTAAACCTTTCTCTGTTCTATAATATTTATTCCAAATTTCATTACCTACTGAGTATTCATGGACAAAATAGTTAAAATAAATTATGGAAGGTGGAACTATGTAGCCATCTTAGAAAACAAGTAATCTGATCTATCAAATTCCATTAGCAAACAGAGCAGACCCTGATCAGATGGCTCCTATAGGAGCCGTCTGATCTGGGTCTACTCTGTTTGCAAATTCATGAAAACATGTTTATATGAAGGAAAGGGTTTAACCCTTTTCCTGTTGAATATTCATGCATGAAATAATGACATCATTAATACATATTTATTTTTGTAATGTAATATGAACACAACCCATTTTGGCTCTAGCAGAAACTAGAATCAAATTTATATTATACTCAATGCAAACAGAGCAGACCCTGATCAAACGACTCCTACAGGAGCTGTCTTCTCTGGATCTACTCTGTTTATAAAAGCATGAAAAGGCATTTTCATGAAGTAAAGGGGTTAACTCATTACCTCATAAATATTTATTTATGAAATAATGACATCATGAATAGTTATAAGCTGAACTGTTAAATTTGCATGTATGGATATGAAAAAGGGGAATTTTGCTCATGACAGAAATTGAAGAATATCCAGTGGCAAACAGAGCAGACTGATCAGACGACACCAACAGAAGTCATCTGTTATGTCTGCAAAGATGCTAAAAGATGTATATATTATGTAAAGGGTTAATTCCAACAACATATTTTTTAACCCTTGCCGTGTGCGGTTCACAAGTCACCAATGCCCTTTGCAAACAGTGCAGACACTGATGAGAGGGCTCCTAGAGGAGTCATCTCTTCAGGGCCTGCACTGTTTGTCATGTTACACTTTTCTTTAGAAAACTCTCTAAATATTCACTATAAGCTTGACCTGTTTGAATTTTGGAATAGTCCATTTAAAAATTCAGCGTTGTAAGGGTTAACCCTTACCATTATGTAAGCACATATGCAGACAGAGTAGACCCAGATCAGACGACTCCTATAGGAGCCGTCTGATCAGGGTCTGCTCTGTTTACTTATTGTGTAATATAGATCTGATTCTACAGCTTCTGCCTGAGCCAAAAATGTTCTGTGTGCATATGCCATTACAAAAAATAATCTAATTAATATTCATGGCGTCATTATTTCTTACATGAATATTTATCAGGGAAAGGGTGAAGAGTGTCAGTTAGTTTGGGTCATGATGAGATATGTCTAGTGACTTGATTTTTCAGCAGCAGCATCTGCTGGAATCAAAAAAAAGAATGAGAAGTTAATATGATCCTAATTTACGTTAAATGTTTATTTTTCAGCATCATCATCTGCCGGGGACTATGGTCAGCAGGACCTGAAGTTTGGCTTTGAGGAATTGTGCCCTGTGTGCGGGGACAAGGTCTCTGGCTACCATTATGGACTTCTCACATGTGAGAGCTGTAAAGGTATGTAACTCTGGGAAGAGCAGAATGCTTTGAACATTTTGAAGATTTTTACCGCTCAGACACAGGCTATTCTTACCAAAGTCTGAGTATTTATGAAAATGACAGGCGGCATGGAAAAGAGACTTGAAAACAGTGTATACTCAGATTGGCTGCTATGCAGTGGCTAATCAGGGTCCTCCTTGTTTTTCAGCCATCAGCAGCTATTGTAATCAAATGGCAAATTTATGTTTATTACTGACTTAGGTGATATGGAGATTAAAGCGTTAACCCTTTACTGCATAGATACACTGTGACCTTTAATGACCTTTGCAAACAGAGTAGATCTAGAACAGACAGCTCCTGTAAAGCCATCTGATCAGGGTTTGCTCTGTTTGCTTATGAAATAATATCTGTAGATCTGATTGTATGTAGTTATTGTCTTGATAAAAATGATAGTGCCATTATTCAATTTCAGTTAATAAATTTTCATGACGTGACATTTTCTTGTATGAATATTCATATTCCTGACATGTCAGGTAACTTGACATTTAGTTAAAGGCAGATATTGGGTTTGATGTTGCAAAATTATTTAATACACCTTTCTACGCCTTTGCAAACAGAGTAGACCCAGATCAGACGGCTCCTGTAGGAGGCGTCTGATCAGGGTCTGCTCTGTTTGCTTACAGAGATCTGATTCTTAAGCTTCTGTTTTCACCAATATTTCATAATGTGCCATTTTAAAAAAAAAATCTAATTAATATGTTGATGGAGGAAAGGGTTAAGAAAACAAAGAAACACATATGTTGTCTTCCATTTCAGGTTTCTTCAAAAGAACTGTTCAAAACAAAAAGGTGTACTCATGCGTAGACAATCGTAGTTGCCATATTGACAAAAGTCAGCGAAAACGCTGTCCATACTGTAGATTTCAAAAATGTCTCAACGTAGGAATGAAATTAGAAGGTAAGAGGGTCATTATAATTTTAGAAATATAAATTGAAAGAACATTATATATACTTATCTAAAATCTTGAAGATTCTGATGGTTCTTTGTCTATCCCTTGCCCAGTGTGCCATGTTTATTCCAAATTTCAGCACCTACTCAATAGTCATGGACAACATAATCATAATGAAATGTGGAAGGTGGAGCATTGTAGCCATTTAACAAACTTGACAAATAGATCTATCAAATTCCATTAGTAAACACAACTGTCCCAGGTCGTAGCCATTTGATCTGGGTCTACTCTGTTTGCAAATGCTTGAAAACACTATTAATTATATGAAGGAGAGGGTTAAAAAGGCAGTTAATAAGAGGCATACTGGTCTATCAAAGCCTCTTTATGCCCTCCACAAGGTGGGAGGCATATAGCCTTATTTTTGTCCATCTGTCCGTATATACTTCCTGCAAAATTTTCTTGTGTGTCCAACTCCTCCTACACCCTGTAACTACCCATGGGATAATTTACTTCAAACTTTCACAGATGAACAACAGTAACTGTTATAAATGTGAAGATGTGAATAAAGAAGTGAGTTTTTGCTCCCACTGTTTTTACCGGAGTAATAGGACTTTAAATTTTCTTCACTATATAACATACACATAATGTACAGTGAAAAGTATTTGATTTGGTGACAACATCACCAGGGAAGTGGGGGGGGGGGGGGGGGGGCATGTGTAACAATTTTCTTAGAATCACATTGCAGTAATGTAAGAGTTGGCGGAGAAATAAAAAAACTGTGTTTTATCGACCTCAATTACTCTGACAGACAGTTTACCTCCCCTCTCCAACTTTTTGTAAGGCGGAATAATTCATTTAGACCCCATTTTGATAACTTTTGATTAGACTGGCATAGTAGCGAATAGTGTAGACCCTGATCAAATGGCTCCTTCACGAGACATTTGATCTGGGTCCAAACTATTTGCCTTAATTTTGTTATCCATGTACTTAGGTAATTACTGTAGATTGCCTGGATATGCCTCTTACATGTATTTACATCTCTATGTACATCTTGGATCCTTTCTGTCTTTAATTTGTAAGTATCTGAGAAGAGTGGCAGGTGCATGTGATGTCACTTGCTTGTGTTCATATATGTTTTAACAGCTATCCAGTATCATTACTGCAGTTGATAGGGATCTGTATATATAATGTGGGAAAATTAATGATCTACCTGATTAATATTCATGGGAGATATAATGACACCATGAATATTTATTAGCTGAATATTTATAATGGCACATACATGTATGCATCTGTAAACAGAGTAGACCCAGATCAGACGGCTCCTATAGGAGCCGTCTGATCAGGGTCTGTTCTGTTTGCTAGTGGAATTTGAAAGGTCTATTTCTTTACTTTCTAAAATGGCTACAATGTTCTACCTTCCATATTTCATTTTATTTTAACTATTTTCCCTATGAATGTTCAGTAGGTATTGAAATTTGGAATAAACATAGAACAGGGAAAGGGTTAATCTATGGCAGAAACAGTAGAATTGGATCTATATAATCCCATTTATAGCAAACAGAGCAGACCCTGATCAGAAGACTCTTACAGGTGCTGTCTGAGGTGGGTCCACTTTGTTTTCAGATAGAGGGATAAATTGTAGCATGCTGTAACATTGCTGTTAGTAATTGTAAAGCCAAAAACTTTACATGAAGTGATTTTTTCTTTGTTCTTTTTTTTTCCATCAAAAAACAGAATTCAGAATATCAGTTGCAGGTCATCTGTTTTCATATGTGCAGGTTATTAAAATATATTAAAACCTCTCTAAACCGAACGTTTAATTTAGTACAAATATCAGCGAGTCTTGGAGACTTGTGGCAGCATACGCAGCTGCCTGCTTAAAAGTATCTAAATTCTTCACAACTGGAATTCCGGTTAAGAGGGGTTTTACTGTACACCTCTTAACATGCATGGCCTTCAGGTTGCATACACTGTTATCTGTGCAAATAGTCTGGGTACCGGTGAGAGCAGAGCTACAGATAAATGTGCGTACTCAAATGCTAAAATCGTCATTTCTCCACTAAACCCTATGTTGTGACCACTCTTTAGAATTGTCGCGAAGAGACGATTCTAAAGAGTGGTCACAACATAGGGTTTAGTGGAGAAATAAAGAAGTTGTACTTGAAAATGGGTTAGTTTACACCATCTTATCTGGCCGTCTGTGAGAGGCATCTTATCAGTAACCAAACTATTTTTAGCTGATGTTTTATATTAGTATATGTAGTATTATGTACACAGGAGGTTTTGGTATTGGTAGAAACTGTCGAGTGAGACCTATCATGATTAGGACTCTGCATTGATAATGTAGGGGCCCTATAGTAATCATATTTTCTTTCTATCTGTCCATCCGTCAACACTTTTGATGTGACACGATAACTCAAACAGTACTTCACATATTGATTTCATATTAATATGGAACATTGTAGCCATTTAAGAAAGTAAAGAAACAGATCTATTGAATTCCACTAGCAAACAGAGAAGATCTGGGTCTTTTCTGTTTGCAGATGCGTGAAAACATGTCTACATAAGGGAAAGGGTTAAGCAGACACTAGGTTTTTACATCTGAATAAGGAATGACATACATTGTACTTTGTGAATTGTCGCCTGCACAATTTGACAGAATTTGCTACAAAATGTCAGTTTGGATACTTATGAAATTCCAGGTTTACTGTCCAGTGCGACGTCCAGTCAAAAACAAACTTTGTTTGATGCAAAATATTGCATGGGAAAATGTCATGACATTTTTATATTTTGTTTTTTAGCTGTTCGTCAGGACAGAATGCGGGGAGGCAGAAATAAATTTGGCCCCATGTATAAACGTGATAGAGCATTGAAACAACAGGCATTGAGACAACAACAACAACTGTTGGCTTCTTGCCAGATGCGACTGGCCAATGGGATTGACCCATTCACACAGAGCCCAAGCGGCAACGAAGAGCAGGATATAAAACCAGACCCAGCTCTTCTGATGTCTATGGCAACAAGCCTTGGCTATGGAATGAATGGAGTTAATATGAACATGAACAATAACCCTATTCCAACTCCGGTCACAACACCACCAAGTTCAAATATACCTTCCCCCACAATGTCAGATAATTCACCACGCGATCTGCGATTGTCTGCAACGCCTTCCTCCAATTCTCCCCCACCCCCACACATGACGTCCGTCTCTCAGGGATTGTACAACAGCGGTCCGCCGCAAAGTTACGCCCCAGCGATGGGAAATAACACTCAAAGCGTATACCACTCCTACTACCCGGCCGTGCCTCATCCCTCGTCAATGCCGTTACTCCCGCAACTTATAGTAGAACTCAAAGCTAGTGTGCTAGACGAGCGAGAAATGAAAAATAAACTGTTGTCATTTGTGGACAGTGAGTTTGGACATGAAGATATTCATGATGGCAATTACTCGCCAAAACTTTTGCGACTTTTGTGTAGACTTTCCGATCAGCTGTTATTCTTGATGGTGGAATGGGCAAGAACATCTGTGTTTTTCAGAGATTTAAAGGTAAGTGTGATTGAGCAGTATGAACCATGCCGCTTATAGTTTGAAACCATTGTGATAAATAGAGCATTTGCTCCTACAGGAGCAAATGCTCTATTTATCACAATGGTTTCAAGAAGTGGTTATAACAGAGGTGTAGAAAGACGTATTTATGGAGGAAAGGGTTAAGAAGTCTAGGTAAAATATTTTTCTGAAAAAAAAAATATTGGCTGAAAAAAAATAAGTTTTTCAGCCAAACCTTCTCTTCCTGGTATTCATTAGAATGAACTCTCTGAGGTATTTGTAATGAATGCCATTGAGCAGTAAGAGATATTCATTAGATGATATTTTTATAATGATGTCAAAAACAAGGGAATTTTTACCATATCATCATAGAAATGTTCATAAACTTTAACCCTTTCGTCCGTACATACTCCTTTCTACGCCTTTGTGAAAGTCACTTTTTGAAACCATTTTTATAAATAAAGCATTTGCTCCATAGGAGCAAATGCTCGATTTATCACAATGGTTTCTAAAACTACACAATTCAATGTTTTACTTTTTTCTAGTAAATGTTCCTTTTGGGTAGATTCATTCAAAGAGGTTGAGTCAAAAAATAGCCTTTGAGATAATGGGTTAAATATATATGTTTCAGACCTATACTACATAGAATCGTAACATAGGAAATATATTATATTGTATTAACCATGTCATAAATGTTTAGATACATATCATCTGCTTTCCAACTCATCTGCCTTGCCCAAGTCTTGCCCTCTGATCAGAGCATACATGTACACTGCTGAACTGTTATTGGGCTATCTGGGACTGGACCTGCATATACAAACAGCTAGGATCTAGATGAGATGCCAAGTAACTCGACATCTCATCAGGATCCAAGCTGTTTGACAATCAGTTAATAGTTTCTCAAAAGTTTGATTGAATTGGGATGAGTCAAAATTGCGCCAGATCCAAATTTGGGCAGACATTATTTTTTCCACAGTTGGGTAGTCTCTTACGATCAGAATGAATGATGTCTAAGTGCAGAGGTCCAGGCAAGATGCGTTAATTAAAACATTTTCAAAAAAAGCTTCTTTATTTCTGCACCAAACCCTATTCTGTGACCAGTCTTTAGAATAGTTTCACAGTATAGGGTTTGGTGGAGAAATGACAATTTTAGTATTTGAGTATGCACCTTTATCTGTAGCTCGCAGTGAGTTTATTTTTCAATAATGGTTCTTGCAGCTGTGAATACATAGTTTTTGACTTTTTGAATCAGGTTGAAGACCAGATGAAGTTACTCCAAGCCTGCTGGAGTGAAATCCTAATCCTTGATTTAGCTCAAAGACTGGTTCGTCAGATTTGGTCAGGGGAGTTAATGCTGGTGAGTAAAGACAATACAACTAGTCAAGAGTAGTCTTACTTGTTCCTCTTTGTAAGAACTTTGGTTGTTTCTAAACATTTGAAACCTTTCCCTCATATAAACATGTTTTCACACATTTGCAAACAGAGTAGACCGGGATCAGATTGCTCCTATAGGCTAGTAGTCCAGAGTTGGCTATAAATGAAATTTGAAAGATCTGTTTCTTTAGTTTCTAAAATTGCTACAATGTTCCACCTTCCATATTTCACTATAACTATTTTGTCCATGAATATTGATTAGGTATTGAAATTTGGAATAAACATAGAACAGGGAAAGGGTAAGGGATTGCCATTTTTGCTAGAATTTGTCCAGGTAAAAACTGGAATCAGACACATATTATCCCAGTAGCAAATAGAACAGACCTTAATCAGACAACTCCTACAGGAGCAGTTGGATCTTTGTCTACTCTGTTTGCAAAGGCATTAACACATTGTCTTATAGGAGCAAATGCTCTATTTACCACAATGGTTTCAAACTACAATTACTTTTCTCTAGTAAATGCTCCTTTTGGGTAGAGTCATTCAAAGGGGTTGGGTCTAAAAATAGCCTATGGAGGAAAGGGTTAAAAGTTATACTTATGACGTGTAGGATTAGATGCAGGAAATTAGCATGTGCAAACATTGTAGATTTAGATATCAGTCATAAATTCAATCAAATCCTTTTATAAATTTACCGTTCCAGTATACTATGAAAATTCAGCATTCAAGGGGCTAAAAGTTAATAATTTCATTGTAAATGAAATGTTTGATTCAGGGTATGTGTCATTCCAATTCATAATACACTGATATTTTTTTTACAGGCCAATGGACACAAGCTCAGCCTCAACAGTTTGGATGAATTAGGTTTGTCGGACTTAAAAGACAAAATCATAGACGTAGGGCGAAAGATGAAGGAGCTAAAAATAGACGACAACGAATATACCTGTTTGAAATTTCTCATATTATTAAATCCAGGTTAGTATATGTCATAATGACGGTTGGTTGTGAAAACATTCTGTGCTCTCTCCTTCCTAGTAACCTGTGTTTTAACTAGGGCTGTCACGGTTAGACAATTCTTGAACCGGTTACTCGGGAATGCCGAACCGAACCGTAACCGGTTAACCGCCATGTTTATCATCCGTGTCAGACTGCTGGACTCATTTGTTAACCGAAATCATTTCAATCTGATAGATTTATGACGAAAGTGAAAGTAAGAATCGTGTTTACCTTTCGAGTCTCGATCAACTTCCGCTAGACTGGTCTACTGTAAAATTATCAACTTTCCGTTATGAATGTGTACCGACTAAAAGTGCAGGTTCGAATGCCCTTCCACTTTACCGTAATGCTTGTAAAAGTAATAGTACACACTACACAGAGATGAAGAAAACTGGATAAAATTGAGAACGAACAAACATTGGTTTATTGGTAGACAAGTGTACATGATAAACCACCGTTAGGCAAGTGGAAGAATGTGTTACCTTTCAATTAGATATGAGAGATAGAGACATTTTTTAATATTACAGTGATGCGTAGCTCGACGTGAATTAAATGAAACAAGAAATGTTTACAGAAGATGATATGTATATGGTTTACAGCCCCGAATAGTCAGATACCTGTGCTTTTTGCCATCATAGCATGTCGAAGGGAAACAAAATGACTTAAATGACAGTATAAAATAATATTTTTAGCGTAATTTTATTTCCAAAATTATTAGTCGGTTCACGGTTAGTGAAATTTTGAACCGGTTAGAACAACGAACCGAACCGTCAACGATTAACCGAGTAACCGTGACAGCCCTAGTTTTAACCTGTTACTCCATGAATATTCATGTGAAAATTAACATCATGAATATTAATTAGATTAATTGTTATACAGTGAACCCTCGTTATACCGGCATGCGTTACATTGGCACCCTCGTTATACCGGCAATATGCATTGAAACAACATTACCGTTAACTTTTTGAAACAACCACTGAATAAATAGATGCCAGTAGCACAGATGATTGATTAATGCAGAACACAAAATTCTATAATATACTATAAGCAAACAGAACAGACCCTGATCAGACGGCTCCTACAGGAGCCGTCTGATGTGAGTCTACTCTGTTTGCTAAGGCGTAGAAAGGTGTATTTACCGGGCATAAAGGTTTAATGTAAACTGCTACAGGTCCTTTTTGTATCACCTGCCAAAAGGCAGTGTATCGCTTAGGGATCACTTTTCTGTCGTCTGTCTGTCCGTCTGGCTGTCTGTCGGTTTGTCCGTCACACTTTCATTTTATGGTTATCATTTCTAAACTAATCATTATAGAGCTTTCAAATTTCACATGTGTCTTCCTCTCATTGAGGACCATTGATGGAACTAAAGTTCATCACTCTGCGTGCAATACTTTTCGCCCGTTATTCCCTTTGTTCTGATTTCACCCCAGCATATTAACAGTTTTTGAGTCAGCTGCTAGCTCCGAACACTCTTGTCTATATTATAAGCAAACAGATGAGACCCTGATCAGACGGCTCCTATAGGAGCTCTCTGGTCTGGGTCAACTCTGCAAAGGTGTAGAAGGGCATATTTATGGAGTAAAGGGTAAATTTACTTGTTTTCAGATGTTCCTGACCTTGAAAACCAAGATTTTGTGGAGAGCTGTCAGGAGAAGGTCCAGGCAGTGTTGATGGAGTACTGTTTGAACTTTTACCCCAATGTCAAGGACAAATTTAGTCAAGTGTTGCTACGGCTACCCGACATAAAATTAGCGAGTATCCGTGCCGAAGACTTTCTGTACTGTAAACATTTGTCGGGTGATTTGCCCGATCAGACACTGCTGATGGAAATGTTACATTCAAAGAAAAAATAGTCCGCTCTTAGGTTAAATAGAAAATAGGGCAAGCATGTACAGTGTAGTGATACACTTTTCATACACAACAGACATAAGAATGCAGCAGATGGAAGAAAGTTCTGGAACGGTAATGTTAAGATTCTTTTTGGTTACCTGGGTAACCTTCTGATTCGAAAAGTTGTTCTGTCTGTCTGTTAAGCTATCATATCATAATCATGAATGAAATATGTGCGATCATTTACTTGTTTGAAAACTGATGTCAGTGTCCTACATGTTTAGGTTATAACTTATCACTTGAGTTGACTCTGAGCAAACTGTTGTCTACAAATTTATTGTTGTCTCCAATTCTCATAATGCATATTTTTTTCATATCTTTCCAAAAAAACATGGTTTCCTTATCAGTTTGGATTGGATGAAATAGTTATAATGAAATATGGAAGGTGGAACATTGTAGCCAATTTACAAACTAAAGAAAGAGATCCATCAGATACCACAAGCAAAGAGCAGACCGTGGTTAGACTGCTCCTATAGGAGCTGTCTGTTTTGGGTCTACTCTGTTTGCAAATGTGTGAAAAGGCATTTATATGAAGGAAATGAGTTAACTCTTTCCTTGATAATATCGCCTCTTTAGGCCTTTACAAACAGAGTAGCCCCAGATAAGACAACTCCTCTAGCAGCTGTCTGATCAGAGTCTGCTCTGTTTTTGCTTTTAATACGGAATAATATAGGACTGATTCTCCAGTTTCAGATTTTTTTCATAACCCTTTCCCTGTTCTATGTTTTCCTAATTTCAATACCTACTGAATATTCATGGACTAAATAGTTATATTGAAATATGGAAGGTGATATATTGTAGCCATTTAAGAAACTGAAGAAATAGGCCTATCAAATTCCATTAGCAAACAGAGCAGACCCTGATCAGACGGCTCCTCTAGCAGTCATCTGATCTGGGTCTACTCTGTTTGCAAATATGTGAAAAGGTGTTTATATGAAGGAAAGGGTTACCTGTTTGCTGTAGCAATGCATTCCCTTATTTTATATTTTTATACAAGAAGTAAATTGATATTTATATAATGTGCAGGGTCTGGCATGGAGTATAGGGTTGCATTTTTTTTTTTTTTCATATTTTCTTCAGCAAAGCCTACCTTGCTGATATTATCCCGGGCAATTCTTAGAAGTACCAGTGAGATAGGTTTTGACTAATAAATTAAGAGGTTCTATCCCTGACAATTCTAAGAAATATTAATGAGATAAGTTTTGACTGAGAAATTAGAGATTTTGACAGAACTATATGCCTCTTACCTGCAGCTTTGCACCATTTATGTTATATTGTTTTTGTGCCAATTTAATATTTGATATCACTGATACCAGAGCAATATAGATCATTAGATGCATACTCAAATACTAAAATTGTCATTTCTTCACTAAACACCAAGTTGTGGCCACTCTTTAGAATCCTCTCTTCGAGAGACGATGCAAAAGAGTGGTCAGAACAAAGTTTTTGGTGGAGCAATAAAGAGTTTTATTGACAATGTATTAATTTATGTATCTTATCTGGCCATCAGAATGCCATATATAGTTTCAATGAAACTTTCCACAGATCAGCACACCGGCTGTGTCCGCATAGTTGGGAAATGTGCAAGGTTGGTTTTTTCTCACATGGATAAATTTGGAATTTGCTTGCCCTTTCCTCCATGGATGTTAATAAGAGAAATGATAATATAATGAATATTAATTAGATTATTTTCTTGTAATAGAACATGGACACGGGAATGTTTGGCAATTGTGAAAACTGTAGAATCATATCTGTATTGTTTCATAAGCAAACAGAGCAGACCCTGATCAGACGGCTCCTATAGGAGCTATCTGATCTGGGTCTTCTCTGTTTACAAAGGTGTAGAAAGGTGTATTTATGGAGAAAAGGGTTAACCCTTTACCTGATAAATATCGTGTAAGAAGATAATGACAGTAACTAGCTGAATTTCTATAGTGGCATGGTGAAGGGGATTTACCATCATGGCATTAGAGAAAAATGTAGAACCAGATCTGTATCGTTAAAAATGTGTTTCTACAATAAGGGATTGTGATAGTGATTTATATAATTTGAATTAACCCATTACCTGAATCATCAGAGCTACAGATAACGGTGCGTACTCAAATACTAAAATCGTCATTTCTCCACCTTACCCTATGTTGTGACCACTCTTTAGAATCGTCTCGAAGAGACGATTCTAAAGAGTGGTCACAACATAGGGTTGGGTGGAGAAATAAAGAAGTTATACTGGAACATATTGTAATTTACGCATCTTATCTGAAGCTCTGTTTTCATGCCTTGGCGAACAGACTAAGCCCAGATCAGATGGCTCCTATTGGAGCCGTATGATTACGGTCTGCTGTGTTTGCTTTTGACATGATATAGATCTGATTCTACAGTTTGAGTTGTTGCAGAAACTTTCCTTAAAAAGTTTACATTATAAAATTTCAGCTAATACATATTCATAATGTCATTATTTAATACATGAATATTAGAAAGGGTAAAGCCACGTAAACCTAGAGCTCTAAGGTAATGTAAGTACAGTAAAACCTCGATTATTCAAATTTTTTGTATAGAAGAATTTAGATCCGTTTAGGCAGGTGGCTGCTGAACGCATTGTGGCTTTTTAACGCATTGTGGCTGCTTAACGCATGGTGGCTGCTTAACGCATGGTGAAAGTCATGCAGAAAGCTCCTAGAGGAGCTTTCTGCATGACTTTCACCATGCATTAAGCTTCCACCTGTCTTAAAGATCGATACTAATACAAATTTTAGTGTTCGAATAATCGGGATTTTACTGTATTTCTGTTGCAAAAGTCCTTTATGCCAACCAAACCTACTGGGTGCGATTGCTCGTTAGAATTGTCAGAAAGCAATACTCAGGAGTAGCAACAGCTATGGGTTTGGTTTGGAAATGAAGAAAATTTTGTTGTGAAGCCTGTTATCTAGGGGCCTTGTACTTCATTGACCCTTGTATACATTGACTATTAGAGATGGGAGGTGAACACTGTCACAAATAATTGTTTTTGAATTTTTAGAAAAATAAATTGCTCTTTTATGGCAGCTATTAACAGTTTTGATAGGGGATACGACTTAACTGCCATTTGCAAACAATTAAGACCAAGATGAGAATCCTCTGATTATGTCTGTTTCAGTTCTTTTCAGCAAAAGCTGCTGTTTCCTTCTTATAAACACCCAATCATGCCTTTGCAAACAGAGCAGACTCAGATCGGATATGTGCCGTCTGATCAGCATTGCTAAACAGTAAAATTTATTCAGTGAAAAAGGAGTAAATGTGCTAGAGGGTTAGTGGTAATGAATTACTAAGCAGTACAGACTCTGATCAGAGGGTTTCTCTAAAAACACTTTTCAGTTTGAGTTAGGTCAACGTTGTTTGCAGATGTCAGTTGCTTCGTTTTTAGCATTCAAAGAGTTAAAATGTTGGACAATATTACTGATCTCTGAGATTAGATTTTAGAGGCATAGATACAATGTGCAAAGGAACATTAACTTTTTCCTCCATAATTACGCCTTTCTACGCCTCTGTAATAACCACTTCTTGAAACCATTGTGATAAATAGAGCATTTGCTCCTATAGGAGCAAATGCTCTATTTATCACAATTGTTTCAAACTACAAAATTCTAAAAAAAAAATTCTTTTCTCTAGTTAATGCTCCTTTTCGGTAGATTTATTCAAAGAGGTTGGATCTAAAAATAGCCTATGAGGTAATGGGTTAATAAAGTATCTTCATTTTTCCACCAAACCCTGTGTTGTGACCTCTCTTTAGAATGGTCTCTTTAAGGTACAGTTGAGCCTGTCCTAAGCAGCCATTCATTTAATGAACATAAGTGTTTTAAAAAGCAGGTTATTGCTTAATGCAGGGCAAAAGTAATGCAGAAAGCTATTGGAGCTTTCTGCATTAATTTTACCCTGCATTAAGCTACCATCTGCCTTACAGACCCATATTTAGACCTCTTTTTGATAGCCGCTTAAGACAGGTTCTACTGTAATTCAAAAGAGTGGTCACAACGAAGGGGTTTGATGGAGAAATGACAGTTTTGATATTTGAAGATGCCCCGTATCTATGCTTCTGGAATTGTTTGTATTATAATGAAGGGATATATATTTATTTTCTGAAGTTTTAAGTGCTTCCAAACCATTCAAAGTGCTATCTTTATTTTTCTTGACTTCTTGTTTTTTGTTGACCTTGTACTGGTTTTTAAACAGTCTTTGTAAAAAACATACTTTTTTACAGTAAAACCTTATGTATATTGACAACCCAGATGTAGTTTTAAATTCGTATTGACCACTCCGATAAAGTCTTAATTGTACATTGACCACTCATAAAAAGTTCAATAGGATCTTATGTAGAAAATCTTATGTAAAGTACTTTTATCATGGTCAGATGTTTTAATGTGCTTTTTAAATTTCATAGATCAATTTTGTTATTTTACTATCAAAACTTTTGTTGTACAAGAACACTGTTAGGGATCTGTTGTATGTCAACCCTATAAGGCAGTAACAAGGTAACCATACCTCTTAACCCATTCCCTCATAGGCTATTTTTAGATCCAACCCCTTTGAATAAATATACCGAAAAGGGGCATTAAATAGAGAAAAGGAAAATTTTAGAATTTTGCAGTTCTGAAACCATTGTGATAAATAGAGCATTTGCTCCTTAGGAGCAAATGCTCTATTTATCACAATGGTTTCAAAAAGTGACTTTTACAGATGCGTAGAAAGGCGTATTAATGGAGGAAAGGGTTAACCCATCCCCTCATATTGACGCCTCTATGAAAGACACTTTTTCAAATCATTGTGATAAATAGAACATTTGCTCCATAGGAGCAAGCAAATGATCTATCTATCACAATGGTTTAACCCTTTCCCTGCTCTTTATGTATACCAAATTTTAATACCTAATGAATATTCATGGACAAAATATTTATAACGAAATATGGAAGGTGGAACAGTAACCATTTTAGAAAGTAAAGAAACAGATCTGTCAAATTTCATTAGCAAACAGAGCAGACCCTAATCAAACGGCTCCTATAGGAGCCATCTGATCTGGTTCTACTCTGTTTGCAGATGCGTGAAAACCTGTTGATATGAGGGAAATGGTTAAAAAGTAAACAATTGTAAATTTGACCTTTTTGCTAGTAAATGCACCTTTTTGGTAGATTTATTCAAAGTGGTTTGGTCTAAAGGTAGCCTATGGGACAGGGTTAACACTATCAGTCGATTCTGTCTTACATTATCCCTTTATTTGATGAATATTCATACAAAACTGTTATGAAAGATAATTTAATTTATATTCATGATGTCATCATTTTTTCAACATGAATATTCATGGATTAAAGGGTGAAAAAGTATGTTTAAGCGGCCACCTGTCTTCAAGGTCATTCGTTAGATGTCGTTTTATATTGGTCAGTATGAAGAGTGCTTAATGTCTGTTGATCAACAGTTGATAATGTAGCCTTGCAATTGGGCATTTATTTAACCCTTTACTCCTTTCTACGCCTTTGCAAACAGAAAAGACCCAGATCAGATGTCTCCTATAGGAACTGTCTGATCAGGGTCTGCTCTTTTTGCTTATGACATATTAGATATGAAATTAATATAGACATGATTCTATAAATTCTAACATGATCAAAAACTTATTGTGTTCATGTGGTATAATGAAGAATAATCTAATTAATAATCAGGATTAACCTATATGGATAGATTGGATCCTGATAAGCCACTGAATAACTTGTCATTTCATCATTTAGCACATTTACTGTATTTTATATAGAATTTATAGGAGCAGAATTAATCCTTTAAAGCTTTTGCAAACAGAGTAGGCCCAGATCAAGTGGCTCCTGTAGAAGCCTCCAATCTGGGTCTGCTCTGATTGCTTATGAACTAATATTGATCAGATTCTACACTTTCTGTTTGGCCAAACTTTACTACGTTCAAATGACGTTTTAGAAATTCAGCTAATTAATATTCATGATGTCATTTCTTAATTGAATATTCATGGAGTAAAGGGTCTATAAGATGATCACGAGGAATGAATGTTGTATTGTTTACATATCAAAATCATACTGTAAAGTGCAGCACTACATAGTGCTTGATTTTTTTTTTCTTTTGTCAAGTGCTGATATATAAAATTATCATATAAAATTATCAAATACAGTAAAACCTATCTAATGCGACCATCAAAAAGATTTAATATTGGGTCTGTTAGGCAGGTGGTAGCTTAATACAGGTCAAAAGTAATTGCATTACTTTTGCCCTTTATTAAGCAAACACCAGCTTTTTAAGATTCAATTAATATAATGTCACTGAAGACAGCTTCTTCCGTACAGTAAACCCCGTCTAATACGACCACCGAAAAGAGGATTAATTCTGGGTTGTAGAAGCAGGTGGAAGCTTACTGCAGGACATCATTACTTTCATCCTGCATTAAGAAACAACTACTTTTACAAAAATGCAACCTGCTTTTAAAAATACTCACGTTTATCATTTAAATAATTGCTTTAGAAAAGTTTACCATATGTACACAGAGCTTCTGATAAGAAAACCCCATAGTTGCATCTGCTCATTAACCCATTACCTCATATTGACGCCTTTTGACGCCTTTGTAAAAGTCACTTTCTGAAACCATTGTGATAAATAGAGCATTTGCTCCCATGGGAGCAAATGCTCTATTTATCACAATGGTTTCAACACTACCCAAATCTAAAACATCCTTTCTTCTATTTAATACTCCAGCTCGTTTTCGATAGATGTATTCAAAGAAGTAGGATCTAAAAATAGCCTATGAGGTAATGGGTTAAAATCGTATCCAAGAGACAACTCTTAATGTGTAGTCATTCATTTTGAAACATTTTGAAATTCAGATGTGGTACCAATTACCATGGTGTCTCATCAGGGTTTTAGCTGTTTTACATTTGGTGCGTGTGAGAAACGCTTTAATGAACTGGACATACAGTAAAACTTCGATTATTCGAACACTAAAGTACGTATTAGTATCGATCTTAAAGCATGCAGAAAGCTCCTCTAGGAGCTTTCTGCATGACTTTCACCATGCATTAAGCAGCCACCTGCCTAAAAGGGTCTAAATTCGTTTATAACGAAAATTCGAATAATCAAGGTTTTACTGTATGTGAAAATATTTGAGACAAGTTGAAACTGGTATGATTCTAAAAGCAGGATAAATTGATAAATATAAATGGGAAGTGTCAACCCTATCAACAATGAATATTTCGTCAGAGTCCATTTTGTATGAAAGGCTTTAACTTGCTGGAGGATTTTGAATGACAAAAACTGCAGACCCTGATCAGAGGGTTCCTTTTGGAGGTGTCTGATCTGGGTCTACAATGTTCGCAAATGCATGTGTGGCCCGCATTCAAAGGATCAAGCTTATCCGAGCCCCGTGTACAATCCACTAGGTATCTCAGAGTCCTTTCTACGCCATTGCAAATAGAGTAGACGAAGATCTATAGGAGCCGTCTGATCAGGGTCAGCTCTGTTTGCTTATGATATGCTATAGATATGATTGTTTAAGTTCTGCTTTGGCCAAAATTTTCTTTGTCAGTGTGCTATATCTCAAATTAATCTAAATTTTATACATGACCTCAATAATTCTTACATGAATATTCTTGGAGTGAAGTGTTAAATCTATATAAAGATATTTTAATGCTGTAGGGCAGTGCATGTATTGGTTTTATATTGATCATACTTTGTTGTTCCATTTATGTGCAATTTGTTCAACCCTTTATTTCTAAAGTTCTAAAAGACATCAAACTCTTATAGTATATCCTGATCAGATATTTTGTCTCGTGATTCGGTAGTTGATCTGGATCTACCTAGTTTGCAAAGCTGAGAATTTCTTCTCATGGATTGGCTTTTATAAGGCAATAACAGTGAATATATTTCCGAGAGTGTCTGAATTTCATTTGAGAGGAACTACTTTTTATGGTGCAAAGGTAAACTTTGAAAGGTGTTAAGCGGATACGAGTTATATAATATTAATAGTGCTAAGTGATAAATGCTTTTGTGATCCTTATATTTTATGTACAGATTTTCCTTGTTGTAAATATATTTGTGAATGTTATGAGAATAGCTGTGTATCAATGCAAATGTGTGTTTTCATGTAAAACCTTGTTTGAACTGTTTCGCTGCCAAGTACTGGCGTCTGCTTAACCGTTTCCTCCACAAATACGCCTTCTACGCCTCTGTAAATTTTAGAATTGCATAGATTTGAAACCATTGTGATAAATGGAGCATTTGCTCCTATGGAGCAAATGCTCTATTTATCACAATGGTTTCAGAAGGTCATGTTTACAGAGGCGTCAACAGACGTCAATATGAAGGAATTGGAGAACAATATATTCAGTTAAGTTGTTGCTAGATTGAAAGATTATTTCAAAACCAATTAAATGCAGAGCAGAGCTAGGTTATTGTGTATGAACTGCTCTAAGCTTGATGTTTCATGCCTGATTATGATTGACAAAAACTAAATTTTATATGTAAATGATACACAGTGTAGACCACCACCAGTTTGTTGCAATTCCAGTGTGATTTCTCATTACAGAGGCTCATACAAGGGCAGTATTTCAGACACTTGAGTTCTTATTTCTAGGTTGTACCGTTTCCTCATAGTTATCTATATAAGAAGTCATGACATTACTATTCATCCATTGAAATTCAGTTATGTCCAATGAACGAAGGGTGTTTGGCCATGGCAGAAACTGCAGAATCATATCTATATCGTAAGCAAACAGAGCAGACCCTGATCAGACTCCAATAGGAGCCATCTGATCTTGGTCTACTCTGTTTGCAAAGGTGTTAACCCTTCGCTTGCTATCCACGTCAATATACCTACCTGTAAATAGTGAAGACTCAGATGAGACAGCTCCTGCAGGAGCTGTCTCATCAGGGTCTGCACTATTTACAAGTTGATTGTGCAACCAGTGCACTCCACAGCAGTCATTGCACAGCGAAATACTTGTACACAGTGAAGATATATGTAATTATACAACAGGACATGGGTAAAGAAGGAGAAATGTATCTTAGAATTCAGCAAGCGAAGGGTTAAAAGGCGTTTATATTCACACTTCAACGTGTAGTCCACTGCTGCGGCAGCAGTTCTGGTTCTTATCTCGTCCAGCATTGCCAGCAAGTGCTCCATTCTAGTTGTATGCAGTTTACCGTGGCCCCGTAACTTTTTACCCGTAATGCAGCTGTGGGGATTTTTTTGTCGACATACTTTTCATGGACTAGATGTAATTTTAGCTATACAGTAAAATACCTCTAAACTGGACATTGAATTAAGCATAAATTGGTCTTGGAAACAGGGTGAAAGTCATGCAGAGAGCTCTGTAGAAGTGGCTACCTGCCTCAAAGTATGTAAATTCTTCTCTACTAAATTCCGGCTTAGAGTGTTTTTTACTGTACATGTATTTAATTTGTTATTGTGATATATTTTTATGCATCTACTTCTAAAGACTTACCCTTGTTCTTCCATCCATCTGTTCATCCTTTTGTCACCGTGCATATCGACAAAAATATTTGACCTAGAATGGTGAAACTGTACAGGAATATTTGTTAGCATATGAAGTTGCACACTTGGATTAGATTGATATTGACTCGGATTCATTCAATATCGACAGAGGTATTTCCAAAGACTGGTTAAAAATTACAACTTTCAACTAGTGTCTCATAACCTACAAAAGTATTTAAGCTGCAGCTATGAAAAGTTAAAGATATGTTAGTCATTCCTTGCAGACTAATTACGATAAGGTAATCAAGGACATCTGTGTCCTATGGACACATTTCTAGTTTTAGTATAATGTGTATATTTAATAATTCAATAAGCTGCAAGTGCTAAACTGAAGCAGATTTGTCACATTGCTGTTTCATGAAAAATATCTAAGTTGCAAACAGTGTAAACCCAGACCATCCACAACATCAAACATGCTGCATCTGATCTATAGTCTGTGCTGTTTAGTCGACACAGAATTTTTATATTCGGCAGAATCAGATCCGTATAATGCCATTTATCAGCAAACAGAACAGACCCTGATCAGACAGCTTCTATAGGAGCCGTCTGATCTGGGTCTACTCTGTTTGTAAAGATGTGAAAAAGTGTTCCTATAAGGATAGGGATTAATGTACAAGCTATTTATCTGAAATGATATTTCCTGGTTTCATTTACCAACCAATATTTTTAACCACATTTTGTCTTGCTATTTTCAATGATCTCAGACTCAGAAGTTTTGTAACCTTGGACCCAGGGTCCCTGCTTATAAAACTTTTAGTTGAGTCTGAGTATGTTCTCAAGCTTTTGAGGCTCAAATCTGACCAATCAAAAGCTTGAGAACTCAAATCTGACCAATCATAAGCTTGAGAATAAAACTCTTTATAAGCATGGACCCTGGTCAATATAAAGCTTTACAACAGATACCAAAATAACTCTAAATATTCTGTCAGACAAATTGGAGCAAGTAGATCAAAACTGCTCCTGTAAGAGCAAATCTGATTAGATTTCAGGGCTATAGCCGAGTAGCGTATTAAGAAAATCTTGTTAAACCCTACCTTCATATAAACGTGTTTTCACACATTTGCAGGGTCTGTTTCTTTAGTTTCTAAAATGACTACAATGGTCCACCTTCCTTATTTCATCATAACTATTTTGTTCATGAATATTCAGTAGGTATTGAAATTTGAAATAAAGATGGAACAGGGAAAGGGTTAAACATGGATTTTTTTTCTGCCAAACACTGTTACTGCGACTGATTAGAATTGCTTCTCCCGGGCAGTTTATTGAATTGCAGTTACATGGGGTTTGGCTTTATAGAAATAAAGATTGTTATATCCATACACACCTTACATACAAGTCTGTGTAATGTTTATATCCATACACACCTTACATACAAGTCTGTGTAATGTTTATATCCATACACACCTTACATACAAGCCTGTGTAATGTTACATCCATATACACCTTACATACAAGCCTGTGTAATGTTACATCCATATACACCTTACGTACAAGTCTGTGTAATGTTACATCCATACACACCTTACATACAAGCCTGTGTAATGTTATATCCATACACACCTTACATACAAGTCTGTGTAATGTTACATCCATACACACCTTACATACAAGCCTGTGTAATGTTATATCCATACACACCTTACATACAAGCCTGTGTAATGTTACATCCATATACACCTTACGTACAAGTCTGTGTAATGTTACATCCATACACACCTTACATACAAGCCTGTGTAATGTTATATCCATACACACCTTACATACAAGCCTGTGTAATGTTATATCCATACACACCTTACATACAAGTCTGTGTAATGTTATATCCATACACACCTTACATACAAGCCTGTGTAATGTTATATCCATACACACCTTACATACAAGCCTGTGTAATGTTATATCCATACACACCTTACATACAAGCCTGTGTAATGTTATATCCATACACACCTTACATACAAGCCTGTGTAATGTTATATCCATACACACCTTACATACAAGCCTGTGTAATGTTATATCCATACACACCTTACATACAAGCCTGTGTAATGTTATATCCATACACACCTTACATACAAGTCTGTGTAATGTTATATCCATACACACCTTACATACAAGTCTGGGTTTACAGTATTTACTTCACCATACCTTTGTTTATCAAAGCGGGCTGAATTATTTATCAAAGCTGAGCTGACGTATTTGGCTGTACCATCTAATGGCGCAAGAGGAGACGAGGGGGTGTAATATTTATGGTAAATACTGTTGTTAAGTTCTTGCATTTTATGACGCTGCATTAATTTTACAGTTAACATTTGACATGGGTCAAACACTTTGCTATGAATATCACAACCATATTGTTAGTATTGAAATATCATTGTAAGTATTCATAAAAATGAAGAAGCTATATTTATCAAATGACAGGTTCTGCATCCCGAAACCAAATACATGTACAGTCAGCCCTCTCTTGACCGAACATTTGAATAAGTTTCAATACTGATCTATAGGACAGGTGACAACTTAATGCAGGGTGAATGTCATACAGAAAGCTCCCAAAGGAGTTTCTGCGTGACTTTTCCCCAACATTAAGCAATTTGGCAGGTTTTTGCGTGACTTTCAGCCTGCATTAACCGTTTGCACCATGAATATTTATGTAAGGTATTAATAACATCATGGACATAAATTAGATATTATTGTTATAATAGAACATGGGCACATGATTGTTATAATAGAACATGGGCACATGATTATTGTAATAGAACATGGGCACATGATTGTTATAATAGAACATGATAGAACATGGTCACATGATTGTTATAATAGAACATGGGCACATGACTGTAATAATAGAACATGGGCACATGATTGTTATAATAGAACATGGGCACATGATTTTTTTGCCATGGGAGAAACTGCATCTATATCATATGCAAACAGCAGACCCTGATCAGACAGCTCCTATAGGAGCCGTCTGATCTGGGTCTACCCTGTTTGCAATGGCATAGAAAGGTGTATTTATGGAGTAAAGGGTTAAAGACGCAGCTGCCTATAAACCTCTCTGTTCTACATTACTAAACGTTAAGTTGAGAGAGGCAGTACTGTAGATATGTATGTCTTACCGTAAGTGTATGTTAATGAATTTTGTTAATGAATATGCTTTGTTAAATCTTCTTGTGCACCTATAGGTTGCCTAGCTTAATGTGAACATTGTTTACACCCATTGCTTATACACCAGTATAGGTCAGCTGGCACGTAAACAGTGCTTATACACCAGTATAGGTCAGCTGGCATAATGTGAATATTGTTTACACCCATTGCTTATACACCAGTATAGGTCAGCTGGCATAATGTGAACATTGTTTACACCCAGTGCTTATACACCAGTATAGGTCAGCTGGCACTATGTGATCAATGTTTACACCCAGTTAGACCATACCTGTATAGGTTGCCTAGCTTAATATGAACATTGTTTACACCCAGGGCTTATACACCAGTATAGGTCAGCTGGCATAATGTGATCATTGTTTATATCCAGTGCTTATACATAAGTATAGGTCTGCTGGAATAATGTGAGCATTGTTTATACCCAGTTAGTATAGGTTGCCTAGCTTAATGTGAACATTGTTTACACTGTATCAAACTTGATCAAAGTGGTGCATATTGCAAAAAAAATGTAATGCAGAAATGTTTTATCCCTTTCCCTGTTTAATATTCATGTAAGAAATAATGACAACATGAATATTTATTAGCTGAATTTTTATAATGTTAAAGTTTCAATGACATTTTTGCTTTGACAAACACTGTAGAATCATATTTATATGATGTCAAAAAGCAAACAGAGCAGATCCTGATCAGGTGGCTCCTATAAGAGCCGTCTGATCAGGGTCTACACTGTTTGCAAATGCGTGAAAAGGCATTTATATTAGGGAACAGGTTAAGGGTGCTTTTTATCCTGCGTTTACCCTTTTTATGTCACAAGATATGCCTTTTAATATCTTTGCAAAAATAAGAATTAGACCCAGTTCAGATGGCCCCCTGTAAGAGCCGTCTGATCAGGATCTGCTGTTTGCTTATGGGATTTTAAAGATCTGAATATTCAGTTTCTGAAATGTTAAAAACTTCCTTTGTCAATATGCCATTAAAAAAAATCATACACACATGATATCTTGCATGAATATTCCTGGATTAAAAGGTTAATGCCTGATGTAGAGTGGTTTTACTATAAGCTGTGTGTCTGGGTATAAAAAATGTTCACATAGCAAAGGTGGTTTATTTTTTTGTGCTTTTTAATTAAGTGAAAGTAAATTGTGATGATGCAAATAAAGTGTAAAAGGGACTAAATAAAGATGACTAAACTAGCTAATGAGACTTTTTGTTTTTATACCTACATAAAACCTAACAATATGTCTGACATGAACCTGTTACATGTACCGTAAAGGATATTTTTAGACCCAACCTCCTAGAATAAATCAACCTAAAAGGAGCATTTACTGGAGGAAAGGAAAAATTAAGAATTGTGTACGAAATAGACCCTGCTTCTTCTTCTATAATGGCTAGCATTCAAAAACTGAATGGTGTGGCCATGCGTGGATGTTAAATAGGAAAAAAATGCCAGTAGTCGTAAGCTACTCAGTCCACTTTAGAACTACAGGCATGTGCAAGTGAAGGGGCAACTAAAAACCTAAGAAAAGACTTCAAAGTCTACAATATATACAGGTTTCATTGTGCAGAAAAAGCAGAGTGTTAGTGATTGTTAAAAGTAAAAGAATATCTGTAAGCCTATGGTCCGGTCCATGTAGCTAGTACTGACCTGAATACGTCTACAGTGTCAGCACTGACTATATGTTGTGGAAGAGAGGTCCACACCAGGACTGCACGAGGAAAAAATGAGTAGTTAATTAACCCATTCCCGCATATAGACGCCTTTTGACGCCTCTATAAAAGTCACTTTGTGAAACCATTGTGATAAATAGAGCATTTGCTCCATAGGAGCAAATGCTCTATTTATCACAATGGTTTCATCACTACACAATTCTAAATTTTTCCTTTTTTAGTAGTAAATGCTCCTTTTCGGTAGATTTGTTCAAAGAGGTTGGATCTAAAAATAGCCTATGCGGGAATGGGTTAAAGGTGTCATTTGAAGGTTGGACTATGTGATAGGCCTGCTGATGAAAGTGTCTGGAATGCCTAGTATGTAGATAGGTTTTCATATTGATATCTACGTGGCAGTTGACAATCTTTTAGAAAGAGGAGTCTGTTGTTGTATCGTCTGGTTTCTAGCGATGTCCAGCGTGGTGAGCTAAGGATGTGTGTCATGGAACCGGGTGCTTTTACAAAGTCCTTCTTCACGAATCGGGCAGCTCTCTTCTGTTCAGCCTCAATCTTGTTCACATCCTTTCTGAGGTGCGGGTCTCAAGCAGGAGAGGAATACTCCAAAGTGGGACCAACAAGAGATTGGTATGCAGCAGCCTTGATCTCTTGTCGGGCCGCTTGTAGAACCAAGGGTCTGGCTGGCACAATCTGTGACTTTGTTAATATCTGATGTAAAAGAGAGATCAGAAGTTATTTCAATGCCAAGGTATGTGGCCTGTTTAACTGTCTGTAGAGGTTTGCTGTGAAGTGTGTATTGAGTGCTATTTATCTTTTTTGAGCGACCAGAGATATGCATGATGTGGCATTTCTCAATGTTGAAGGGCATCCTCCATTTCTGCCCCCATTCCCCCAGGCTGTCCAAATCTGCCTGCAGACCAATTGAGTCCGTCACAGAGTTTATAACTCTGTAAATTACAGTCTTCCGCAAATAAGCGGCACCTGGATTGTACAGCTGAGGGGAGGTCATTAATATAGAGCAGAAACAGAAGAGGTCCAAGAACAGAGTCCTGTGGTATACCCGACAGAAAGGGAGCCCTATCTGATGTGCTGCCATCCACAACCACCTGCTGCTGCATGTGACCCGTTTCATCTTGACCAAGGAATTCACAGATCCAATCAAGTTTTTTGCCCCTTACACCATATTGAGATAGTTTGTGCAGGAGCCTACCGTGATGAACAATGTTGAAAGCTTTACTGAAGTCCATGAAATCATAATGGGTTGGAAATCATAATGAGGTCTAAGCAATTTGCAGTTGTTTCTGTTATCCGAGTGAACTCATTGACTAATTGAGAGAGAGAAAATTTATCTGCAAAGTGTAGAAGTTTGTTACTTTCTTCCAAATGTTTTGCACCCGAATTGACAGTATGTGAGGGCCAGTCGATGTCACCTAGATTCAGGTCTCCGCCAATTATGACTGTATGAGTTTCAGAATCAGTCAATACTAACGTTCTGTCCAGTTCATCAGATCTATACAAGCAAAATCTCTGTCATGCCTGTAAGCTAAACTTTATCCTATATTTACAGGCTGTTTTGTTTTAAAGTGTTATTGTTTTATATTACTGTAGTCGGCAAATAGCTTCTGATATAGCTAATGTTATTTGTTGTAAACCCGACTGAAAGTAAAGCTTTTTGTATCTTGTATAGTAACAGGACTCTTCAGTTAAAAAACGATCCACTCTGACAGTTCAGCTTACAATTGGTTACAAAATCGTGGAAGACCCCGTTCGCCATTATGTTAAAAGTGTCCGTCTGCAATGTGTTCTACCCGTACATACATGATTGTAAAAAATTAAAACCATTTGCAAATAACCTGGCCAGGAGACTGAAGGGAGAAGAAGAAGAAATATGCCTAAAAGGGAAAATAATTAAAATCTGTTGAAATTACAGTTATAACCTTGCAGTGTTTGCGTATGTGCTTCAAATTTAAACTCAATATGTAATTAAGTAGACCTCTTTCGAGTATTGATTTGGACGTTGTCACAAAAATGAGTTTATATATGTGGTCTACGTTTGTGCTACAGTTACCTGTGGTTCAGGTCAAACATGTGATACATTTACCTGTGGCTTTGATCTGTTATTGTTATAGTATAGACATATACTGGTGATTTAACTTACGTGTTGGTAGGGTAGATATTTTATAATGAGGTATTATAGTATAGACATATACTGGTGATTTAACTTACGTGTTGGTAGGGTAGATAGTTTTAATGAGGTATTTTCCATAAATTACAGACCGTTTTATGTATACTGTATTGTGTAATGCGATACAGCTACCTGTGGGTTTAAACCAGATATCAAGGTACACGTGCAGTTTGTTATAAATAGAAGTGGGTGTGTGAGTGCTGGACAGTGGTCATTCCTAAGTCAGCTGTCGGCTTGAAAGCATGTAATGCTAAACTGGTTTGAGAGAAGGTTGAAGGAAGCTTGAAAGCCTGGAATTATGTAAGTTACTGCATTCTTATATGTTTACTATTTACTGCAGTTACCTGTGAATTATCTGAAATGTTAAATTGGTTATATTTGACCCATAATAAATGTCTGACTTGAAATGGCTCGGTTGTAGAAACGTACTTTGTACTGTTTGCAGTCCATGTTGTATTGACGGGCGAGCCAAACGCAATATTACCATGAGGCACTGAGCTCCTTTTGTCTGCGTGTATGCCATGCCAAGGTTGAGTCAACATTTCCTGTGTGGAACCTGATACCTTAGTGGAACAAATGCCCTAAGTGGAAAACGTCTGAGTCCTGGGTGGAATTGCTAGAGTATCCAGAGCGGAATAGTCCTAGGTGTATCCTTAGTGGTTACGACTTTTAGATATTTACATCGTTAGTGGTAACGAGTTGACTAAGCATTAATGTAGTATCCTACAAATTTGACCTGAGACTCATGCATATTCCGTGTATCATAGTCGGTAATCTTCGAATAAATTTCCGAAGGTATAAGAATGAACATTAAGAATACAGTAAAACTCCTCTAATACGACCTGCAAAAGGGGGCATAATTCAAAGTAGCTTAATACAGGACGAATGATATGCAGAAAGCTCCCGTGGGAACTTTCTGTATAACTTTTGTCCTGTATTAAGCAACCATCTGCTTATAAAGACAGTCATGTTTATTCATTAAGTGGTCGCATTAGAGGGGTTTTACTTTACAATCCTCGTGGAACATGATTATTACCGGCTTTTGGTTTGCTATGTTTTGTCACAGTGTATTACGAACCATCCCGATAAACACGCCGAAATTTAATTGAGTCTCAGTTCAAATTGGGAGGATAATACATGTTTTGTTAAAGGTACGCTGTCTAATAGTATCCTTGGTGGAACTGGTGGCAAGAGACATTTAAATAATGTTGCACAGATAGACGTAGTGTGGATATTCCTGTGTGGACAGGCCATATATTGGTGTAGATCCAATTTGTTAACGTATCCTTTGTGGAACTGACTTTATTCAGGCATTTAGCTACTCAGATAAACTTTAAAGGTCGTGACAGTATTATACGCTTATGTCTGACATTGACAGTTTATAGTACTACGAGATGTATATGCAGTGTAGACTCACGTAAATGGCATGACTATATATATTTAGAGACTGTGTGATTGTGTATCTTGGAATTAGTGAAAGGGTTATTAGCTTTTGTGATAAGTAAAGTGTAAAATACTAGTTCGTGTTGTCTATGCAAATGTTTTCCTACAGAGATACCCAAAAGAATCCTGCACCACAAATCGAATTTGTGACAGACGTGTTAACCCTTTAAGTACTGCATGCATATACTTATGTATAACAGACCCACTCATTATGAATACAACTTAACTAACAATGTTAAATGAAGTTAGTAAATACAGTCAATTCCCTTTAAGCGGACGTTCAGGTATAAATATACATGTATAGGTATTGGAGACAGCTGGCAGCTTCTCCTGGAACATTCTGCACGACTTTCACCCTGCAATAAGCAGCCCCTTGTCTAAAGGTATCTTAAGCCTTCTCTTGTTGAATTTTAAGATACATTTCTCCTTTACCATGTCCTGTCGTATAATTACATTTATCTTCACTTCATACAAATTTACCTCTGTGCAATCAGTTTTGGAGTACACTGGTTGCAAAATCAATCCGTAAATAGTGCAGACCCTGATGATACAGCTCATGCAATTGAGACAGATACCGCAATTAACACTTCTCTTGCTGTTCACGTCAATATACCTACATGTAAATAGTGCAGACCCTGATGAGACAGCTCCTTCATCAGGGTCATCACTATTTACAGGTAGGTGTGAGCTGTCTCATCAGGGTCTGCACTATTTACAGGTAGGTATATCGACGTGAACAGCAAGAGAAGTATTAGTTCTTCTCTACCAGAATTCCTGCTTAGATGGGTTTTACTGTATACAACTTTATAAAATAATATAGAATGTGATCTAAGATATTCTATAAGCAAATAGAAACACTCCGAACAGACGTCTCTTACATGAGCCGGCTTTTTAGGGTCAACTCAGCGAATATGTCAAGTAGTATACCTATCGCGTTAGGGGTTAAATCGATGATCTAACTTATAACTAAACTCTTTGAACACCTACCAGACATGAACAGAACAGAACAGATATTTTATTAAGACTTATACATAAGTACATCGTCTAGTTCACATGAAAATATATATAATATCACGTGAGTATTTACAATATATACAAACAAACAACAAAGGACATCAAGCGTCCTTTGCACCAAAGCATCTTATCAAGCTATTCAATAGTCTGTTAAAGTTTTACTATATGAAGTCAACCATAATAAGATCAAATTATGAAATGAATTATTACATAATCAAATCAAATTGAGTTAAGAGGATGAACATACACTTTCATATCTACCTATCTATATAGATTCAAAATGCCTTTCCTTATTGACAAAGCTTCCTTAATGAATAATGATATTTTAACCAATTTTGCCCGGTCGTTAATATTCAATAATTGCAAAAATTTCAACATTGCTGGTCTACGATAATAATATTTTTCAATATATGTCCTGCGTAAAGTATCATAGCAAGGACATATAAATAAAAAATGATATTCATCTTCAATATCTAAAGTGTTACAGCACATGTAAAGCGGTGGGTGGAGGGAGGGGAGACAACCGCGTCGATGTTGTACAGAGCCGTGTAGTAGGTATCCTCGGTGGAACTGTAAACACTGAAGAGGCAGCCAAGAAGTCTAGAACCTTAAAAAGTCAGACCACAATTATCTAAAACAGTTCTTATGTGTATTACAGTAGAACCTGTCTTAAGCGGCCATCAAAAAGGTATATTGATGAGCCTGTAAGACAGTAGGTAGCTTAATGCAGGTCAGGTTTCAGAAAGCTCTATAGGGGCTTTCTGCATTAATATTGTCCTGCATTAAACAACCACCTGCTTTTTAAGACCCCCGTGATCAATAAATGAATGACCGCTGAAGACAAACATTGTAAACCCATACTATCTGCCAGTGTCTACAGTGTTTGACACCTATCATACTACATGCAAGTGTATGCAGTGTTTGACACCTATCAGACTACCTGCCAGTGTCTGCAGTGTTTGACACCTATCATACTACATGCCAGTGTATGCAGTGTTTGACACCTATCAGACTACCTGCCAGTGTCTGCCGTGTTTGACACCTATCAGAGTGCCTGCCAGTGTCTGCAGTGCTTGTCACCTATTAGACTACCTGCCATGCAGTGTCTGCAGTGCTTGCCACCCATTAGACTTCCTGCCAGTGTCTGCAGTGTTTGACACTTGTGGAAATTTGTTCTCGTGGAAAAGGGTATATAATTGCATTGAAAGCAGTAAAGACTCACATTAGCCTTTGGGGTTCTGCACTGTTTAACATCCATCAGAATCTGTAGAAAGGTGTTATTTGTCTTTCAATACTGGCTAACACTTGACCGGAGATCTCATCATAGAGGTGCTGTGTAATCTGTATGTATACTATTTGCAATGCGATGAGACCATAAAATATATAACGTCAAATTATGATAATAGTTAACCCATTCCCGCATATTGGTGTCTCTGTAAAAGTCACTTTTTGAAACCATTCTGATAAATTGAACACCGTGGATAAAACATTCATGCTGCTTGAACCAACACGTGGATAAACCTTTAGGCTGCTAGGCCCAACACGTGGATAAACCTTTAGGCTGCTAGGTCCAACATGTGGTCAAAACTTTAAGCTGCTTGGCTCAACACGTGGATAAAACATTTAGGCTGCTTGGTGTACATTTCGTACACTCAAAACATGTACATTACCACTACCAAACACATCAGTGTTGATTTGCCCCTAAGGGATTAGTCACTAGAAAGATGTGTTAACCCTTAGCCTGTTAACCAAGACCTGATTAGCATTTGCAAACATCTAGGACCCAGATGAGACGCTGTGGGTCCAAGCTGTTTGACACTCCGTCAATAGTTTCTCAAAAGTTTTTTTTCAAATCTGAACCGGTCAATATTGTACCACATCCAGATTGGAGCAGGCACTATTCTCTTTAATGTAAAGGGGTGGTTAACCCTTTACTTCATATAAATGTATTTCATGCATTTGCAAACAGAGTAGATCCAGTTATAGGAGCCGTCTGATCAGGGTCTGCTCTGTTTTCTAATGGAATTTGAACGATCTGTTTCTTTACTTTCTAAAATAACTACAATGTTCCACTTTCCATATTTCATTGTTATATAAAAAAACAAACTAATTTGACATTTGGAGTGAACATAGAACAGGGAAAGGGTTAACACGGGGACACTTATCCACCGCACGGTTATGTGTATACTCCATACATGTACCAATCCTAAACTAGAAGAAGTGTCGCTAGGTTTATTCATTCTCTAACAATCAGCACTGGGCGAATTTCGTGGAAAGGTGTGAAGTTTCGTGACATGTGCTCTGTCTATATCGCATTGGACACGACGAGATCACGTGATAAGCATCCCGCGAATTCAAAACGTATTCTTCGCCATACAGATCGCATGTGTTGTAAAGACAGGAACAAAGATAGGAAGCGGCGGACAAAGCTGGAGAAACACCACCATGTGCCATTTGAGTAAGTGTAAACTTGTTTGTGTTTGTTTCATGTTTTAGTACAGCCGTCCAGATGAGATGCGTAAATTAAAACATATTCAAGAATAACTTCTTTATTTCTCCGCCAAACCCTTTGTTGTGACGCCTCTTGACTCGTCACACCACAGGGTTTGGTGTAGAGTGACGACTTTCGTATTTGAGTACTCACCATTGCCTCTTGCTCTGAATGTTAAAATCAGTTTGGTATATTTGCCATAGTTGATAAGAACAAAGACCTATGATAGCAGATGTTATCATAGGTCTTTGATAAGAGCGGGCGGTTGCTTGATGCAGAACTTTCGTATAACTTTCATCCTTTAAAGCAAGGTGAAAGTATAGGAGTGATCTGTTTTACTTTCACATTGCTTTAAGCAGTCACCTGCAATAAACACTAAATAATTAATGTAGTTTAGTTACCATTATAGAGAGGTTTTACTGTATTGTGAGAAAAAAACACTCAAAAGTGATAGCTTGGTGATGAAATCTCATCTGGATTTTAAATAATTTGGATTGCCTTTGTGATGAAAGAGCTAGCTCAGTCCCTCATAGGCTATTTTTAGATCCCGCCTCTTAACCTATTCCCTCCTAGGCTATATTTAGATTTTTAGTCTGGTACAGTCTAGTAGAGTCTGGGGACTTTTAAAGACGATTAGGTGCATTAGGCCTCTTTGAATTAATCTACCGAAAAAGAGCATTTACCCTTTCCCTCATATAAACGTGCTTTCATGCATTTGTAAACAGAGTAGACCCATATCAGATGGCTCCTAGCTAGAGGAGCCGTCTGATCAGGGTCTGCTCTGTTTGCTGATGGAATTTGATAGATCTATTTCCTTACTTTCTAAAATGGCTATAATGTTCCACCTTCCATTTTTCAATTTAACTTCTTTGTTCATGAATATTCAACAGGTATGGATATTTGAAATAAATATAGAACAGGGAAAGGGTTAACTAGAGAAAAGGAAAAGTTTAGAATCTTGTGGTTTTTTTTTAAATCATTGTGATAAACAGAGGATTTGCATCTGCAGAGGCGTAGAAAGGCGTATTTATGGGGGAAAGGGTTAAAGACTTTGAATAAATACTGAAAAGGAGCATTTAGTAATTTACCATAGAAAAGGAACATTTTAGAACTGTGTAGTTTTGAAACCATTGTGATAGGCTAAGAGCATTTGCCCCTATGGAGCAAATGCTTATCACAATGGTTTTAGAAAGTAAAAAACTGGATCATTCAAATTCCATTAGCAAACAGAACAGGCCTGATAAGATGGTTCCTATAGGAGCCTAATTCTTATCTGGGTCAATTCTGTTTGCAAATGTGTCAAAACACATTTATATGAGGGAAAGGTTTAAATCTATTCCTTATCCGTTGTACAAATAAAATTGGGTCCAGTGCAGAGCAGTATTGTTCCTTTTTTTTTTAAAGTTATGTAACATCCGATTTGGATATAAACTATTTTGAAAGAGTTTGACCTCAGCCTCAACAGTAATTGTGGTTTAACCCTTTGAGTGATGAAGTTTATCTCAGCCTATTCAATAGCCTTTGCTAGAGTATTTTAACCCTTTTCTTCATAAATATACTTTTTCTAAGCCTTTGCAAACAGAGTAGACCTAGGTTATTCGTCTCCTATTGGAGCCATTTGATCAGGGTCTGCTCTGTTGCTTATGAAATAATTAAGATATGAAATAATGATTCTACAATGTGTCATCATAGAAATTAAACCAATTAATATTCATGTTTTCATTTCTTTCATGAATATCCATGGTGTAAAGGGTTAAATGACAAATGTGTTTGCAAAGCTACAACTGATGCCATCCACCAGCACGAAGTGTTTCTTTGTAACACAGACTGCAGCAAGACAATACAACAATTTTATTTACATTGTTTTATGGTCTATTCAGTATAAAAAGTTTGACTTTGCTTGAGGACTAGCTGTAACCCTTTACTCCATAAATACAAAGAAAGTCAACAAATCAGATGGCTCCAATAGAAGCTGTCTGATCAGTGTCTACTCTGTTTGCTTATGATATGGTATAGAAATGATTCTACACTTTCTGCAATGGCCAAAATTTCTTGTGTCTATGGGCTATTATAACAATTAATATATTCATGATGTCATTATTTCTTACATGAATATTCATGGAGTAAATGGTTAAATGACAAACAGTTCAGACCCTGATCTCCCCAGGTACTCTCCTGTCTGTATCTACATTATTTACAAGTTCAATTGTTTCCCCCATTCAGATGTCTAAAGAAAAAGTCAGTTGCAGGTGTGACTCTCCATTTTTGGGTGCTTTGTATTTTTATACGCCCGTTTGAAAAAACGGGATGTATTATGGAATGGCGCTGTCTGTCTGTAAGTCTGTCTGTAACTCAAGCTCCATTTAGTAGATCATTCCCAAATTTAACCACAATGTTTATCTGGACATGCTACAGTAGCATGCCCAGTCCTGGTATGTACATCCAAGGTCAAGGTCACACAGTTGGACTTAGAATTTGCATTTAGCAAAAATGTTAACCTGTCAGTTTGTCTGTAACATCTCTAACTCAAGTTCTGCTTGGTGGATCCTTCTCAAATCTCACCACATTGTTTATCTGGGCATGCTACAGTAGCATGGGTGTTTCCCAGTACGTTTATCCAAGGTCAAGGTTGCACAATTGGACTTAGTAAGTCCTCTTACATAACCCTTTGATATACTTAAGCTTTGAAACTTGGAACACTTGTTTACCATCAGAAGCTTCATCTGTATTTCATCACAATGGTTTCAGAACAGCACAACTCTAAAAGATTCCTTTTCTCTAGTTAACCCTTTCTCTGTTCTATGTTAAATTTCAATACCTACTGAATATTCATTGACAAAATATTTAGAAAGAAATATAGAAGGTGGAACATTGTAGACATTTTAGAAAGCAAAGAAACAGATATATCAACTTCTATTAGCATACAGAGTAGACGCTAAGATCAGACTGCTCCTAGGAACCGTCTGATCTGGGTCTACTCCGTTTGCAAATGCGTGAAAACACGTTTATATGAGGGAAAGGGTTAATGCTCCTTCTCGGTCAATTTATTCAAAGAGGTTGGATCTAAAAATAGCCTATAAGGGAATGGGTTAAATCTTTTAGCCCTTCACCTTATGAACACTTATACTCCAATTCATGGCCTTAAATATTTATTAGCTTTATTTTGATAATTGCCAATTATAACAAGGAATGTTTTTGCCATTTCAGAATCTGTAAAAGAAGATCTACATGAAAAATGGATTATTTGGTCAAGGCAGAAACTAGAATCATAATCATCAGAGCAGATCCGTTATCAGATGACTCCTTTATCTACACAGTAAAAGGTAAATCTATAGTAAATATCAAATATTTTCTGTATATCTCAGCCAGGCCCCATCTTACTGTAACCTTTCCCTCATACAAAAATGTTTTCACACATTTGCAAACAGAGTAGACCCAGATCAGATGGCTCCTAGAGGAGCCGTCTGATCAGGGTCAGCTCTGTTTGCTAATATAATTTGATAAATATGTTTCTTTACTTTCTAAAATGTCTGCAATATTCCAAGTCCCATATTTCTTTATAACTATTTTGTTTATGAATATTCAGTAGGTATTGAAATTTGGACTAAACTTAGAACAGGGAACCAGGGTTAATTATTAAATCTTTTAGGCCTTCATCTCATGAACACTTATAGTCCAATTCATGGCCTTAAATATTTATTAGCTTAATTTTGATAATTGTCAATTATAACAAGGAATGTTTTTGCCATTTCAGAATCTGTAAAAGAAGATCTACATGAAAAATGGATTATTTGGTCAAGGCAGAAACTAGAATCATAATCCTCAGAGCAGACCCGTTATCAGATGACTCCTTTATCTACACAGTAAAAGGTAAATCTATAGTAAATATCAAATATTTTCTGTATTTCTCAGCCAGGCCCTATCTTGCTGGTAATTATTAGGAAAAAAGAAATTGAAGAAAACCCCACTTCAAAAATAATTTTAGCAGAAAACATTCTGTTTTGGAACAAAAAGATTTAACCATGAGAATCAAATAAAGAATGTGTGCATTTGCCACAGTATCCATATGCCAGACAATTTCGCTAGCTATTCAGTTTGCAAAATGTGTTGCCTGGTTAAAACAGTTTAGATTCTTACAACAATTTGAGTCACATGCATTTTTATCTGGATCCAAACTGTTTCTAGTTAATATGTCATCTTTTATTTACAGTAAAACCCCTCTAAACTAGATATTCAATTTAGTATAAATGTCCGTTGTAGAGACAGGTGGCAGCTTACGCAGGGTGAAAGTTATGCAGAAAACACCTGCAGTAAGAATCCACCTGCCTAAAAATATCTACATGTAAATTCTTCTCTATTAGAATTCCGGTTTACAGGAGTATTGTTACTGCACGTGCATTGGACAATAAGCTGTAACTGCATTCAATTTTCTTTCAGGTGCAACAAACATCAGACAAAAATGACCGACCTAGGAAATATCAAAGACTGATGTCGGACCTTGATGTAAAACCCCTCTTGAGCTGGCCTGTACTGATGAGCTACGATAAGTAGGCCTTTACTGGAGCTGCCCTCCTACTTATCACACACATTTCAGTGACGTGTACCCTAATCACCCTAAGTATTCAGACACATAATGTCACCTGTCCATGGGTTTGACAATTTGACATATCTGTGATTACTTTAAAATAGACATAAAAAATAAACATAGCGAACAATGCAGACCCAGATCAAAATGCTCCAGTTTGATCTAGGTCTGCACTATTTGCCCATGTTTGTCCTGTCCAATTGCATAGGGTAACTAGCGTATACTCATTCACACATACATACATATACACACATACACATTTACCACTTCAGTTAAGGCTAACTCTTTGAATGCTGAATTATCATAGAAAACAGCAGACCCTGATCAGACAGCTCCTATAGGAAGGAGCCAACTGAACTGGGTCTACTCTGTTTGCAAAGATGTAGAAAGGCGTATTTATGGAGTAAAGTGTTTAAAATGGTATCCATGAGATATGAAATGATTAGTCATTTGCTAGGAGTTTTTGAATGACACAGTGCAGACCATGATCAGAAGGGTTCTGTAGGAGCCCTTTGATCTGGGTCTACTCTGTTTGTAAATGCCAGTTAACCCTATTCCTGTATTCAAAGGGTTGAATTGAGAATAATAGATTGATGCTACTTAGGCTTGTCTGTCCAAATGGACTGAGAAACCAAAGAGGGTTATTCTTTGTACGGAATTCTAGCCTAAGAGGATTTGGTGTGCTGGAGAATCTTGAATAACAAGCAGTGCATACCCTGATCAGAGAGCTCCTTCAGTTGACCTCTGTCTTGGTCTACACTGTTTGCAAATGCTGGTTAATTCATCCTCCACATTCAAGGGGTTGAACAACTCTTAGTCACCTCTCTTGATCTTGTGATAGTTTGACCGCGGTCTTGAACTCTTGTGCCTATTCCAGTAAGCTTCAGAACCACATTGAGTTGTGCATGACTGTAAATGGTTTAAATATGAACACCCAATTTTGACTGGTCCAGGGGCAGATGTCAAAAGCACAATTCCACAAACCCACGCAACAATAGATCAATTAGGGGTAAAGCTTTAGAAGCCTGGCAAATCTCTGACGATTTACTTATGGGTTATCAATTTATTTCATGTTGGTAAATTGTTTCAATCTGTACTTTGACATAGAAATGTACGTCAGATTTTCTACAACCTTAATTAGTTATGCAATAATGTTGAAATCTGTAAATTGATTGTTCAGCCAATGACAAGTTACCTGAATAAAACAATTTGCCAACAAAGGTCTCCATGATATCTTGGTAGGGATAAGAACGCATTGGTGATTTTCATTTTCATTTTTCTAGATCATTAATTTGAAGAAACATATTTTTTCTATTAACAGTGTGATGATGCTTATCATCATGGCATTGATGATGCTTATCATCATGACATTGATGCTCAAAGTTACAGTGGCTGCAACTTTACATTATTTTAAATGCATTTTGCTGGCTGAAACCTTTTTTAAAACCCTTTTATCATGTGGAAGGATATTAGAATATGTATATTCCTTTTTAACACAGCACTTGTTTAACACACACGGTTTATACTGACTTAACATAATCATAACATTATCACTTATAACTTATACTTAACGTAATATACATATTCTAAATTCCTTTTTTTGCGCCCACTCTAATTATTTCTATTTTTTGAGCCATTGGCAGCTTTGACATTTTCAAAATGCAGCAGTCTGTTTTTTATTTAAAAGGTATTTTCATTATTTCAATGTCAATATATGCTAAACCAAGGAACAAATCCATTGTTTAGAATTTGGAAATGAAAACCCTCCACCATTCTTCTTGTAGTCACCATGAAATCACGGAGGCCAATGATGAAGAATTGTTTTCTTCATGTCACTTGACAGTGGCTAAGAATTTACTCCAGGCCCATGCAAGTTTCAAGGGTTGGATTTCCATGTTGAATTAGGATACCTGTCGGTTTCATGATTACTGTGTAAATATTTAAGGTTATACAGGGATGTGGGCAAAATTTTGAAGATAAAGCTTAGAAACTGTGATGCCAAACTTCCATTGCTTCAAAATCTAGTTGAGCGTCTGTTGGCAGGTGTTTGCAAAATCATGTTTTTAGCTTCGAAGCCATCTGATCAGGATCTGCTCTGTTTGCTAATGGAAATTGAAAGATCTGTTTCTAAAATGGCTACTATGTTCCATGTTCCATGTTTCATTAACTATTTTGTCCATGAATATTCAGTATGTATTGAAATTTAGAATAAACATAGAACAGGGAAAGGGTAACTTAAATCTTTCCCAAACAGAGTAAACCCAGATCAGATGGCTCCAACAGGATTTTCTATTTTCTTATTGGAAATCTTCAGTTTCTATCGCAGCCGAAATTTGTTCATATACTATTGTAAGTATCATTACAGTCGTTTGTAGCTCAGCGTGGTTTCTAGGCTTGCTTGAAAGAACATGAGAGTTGAGACCCCTTCCATACCCTTGCATGGTCATAAGAGGTGTCTAAGAGGGGTTTTACCCCTTAACTGTCGAGAACGAGTTAATTAGCATTATGCAAACATGCAGACTCTGATCAGAGGGCTTCTGTAGGAGCTGTCTGATCAGGATCTGCACTGTTTGTTGTTCAAGATCCTCTAGTACATTTTATCCTTTGAGGCCTGGATTCCATATACAGGGTAACCCTGTTTGGTTTCTCGGCCCTCATGGGCAGATAAGTCTGACAGCACCAATCTGCTATTCAATATTCAGCCCTTTAAATGCAGGAAATAAGATGACTCATTTGCAAATAGTTCAGATCCAGATCAGAAGGTTCCTAGAGGATCCCTCTAATCACGCTCTGCACTGCTTGTCTTTCAAAATCCTTTAGCAACTCTGATCCTTTCACACTTAATGGCTCCTACTGTTGAGCACTGCTGGACCAATCATTCTATATTGTAAGTTCAGCATTCAGCCTGAGGATTAACTGAAGTGGTCAATGTCATGATACCATATGCCAACATTATGATGTTATGGTGCCGCTTACAGTGATTGAAGTACTCGCTCAATCCACCAACCTCCCACAAGTGTCCATCACGAAGGGCTTTGAACTTACAAGTGAATGCAGCAGCTCCATAAGATACAAAAGGTAAATCACTAATTGTAGTTTTCATGATGTAAATATTATTCCATTATCCTGACTATTCAGACAAGCAAATAGTGCAGAACTAGATCAAACTTCTCTTGAGAGTTCGTTCTTCAGGGTTTTCACTGTTTGTTACAATATCAGTATTTATCAATATCAATATTTATTTGTTATAAAATTGTGCTGAAGTGAATTATTCATCTCTTCAAACTATGGAGAGAGGAGATTGGCTGTTAGGGTTAGGGTATTTAACCCATTCCCTCATATTGATGCATTTTGACGCCCCTGCAAAAGTCACTTTTTAAAACCATTTTGACAATGGAGGATATTTGTACGTTGCAGTGAGATATCAATTTTTATTTTCGTTGTATAAGAAGGGAGATAACTCATTATTTCCACAAGGCTTGTCATTTATTTGCAATACACCCCTTCTATTCCATGAATATTCATTAAGAAATAATGACATCATGAATATTCATTGAAATTTTTATTATTAGCTGAAATTTAAAAATGGAACACAAGGATTTTTTATTTCGGCAGAAATTGTAGAATTATATCTACATGTATACAATTCCATAAGCAAACAGAGAAGACCCTGATTTGACTGCACCTATCGTTACAAGATGTCTTTATGGAGTAAAGGGTTAACATAAATAGTGCAGAACCAAATTAACAAATGCATTTCGGGTTGAGGTTACTGTTGCTAATACAGATCCTGACAGAAACATAAATAGTAACAGCTCCAGATATCATGCATAGATTAAATTATTTTCACCAAATCCTATGTTGTGACCAGTCTACGTAGAATTATCTCGAGGAGACAATTCTAAAGAGTGGTCACAACATAGAATCTGGCGGAGAAATGACAATTTTAGTATTTTGAGTATGCATATTTTTGTTTGCAGGATAAAACCGATGTAGCATGAGCAATGACCCCTTGGATATGGAAATTGAGTTAATTGGCAGACTTGGACCCAGATCAGCACTGTTTATTAAAGATGCCCAGGAATGTGTATACGTGTTCATACTGAATAGACTGTACTGTTCAATAAGGTTGGAACTACTTGCTTCGCTAGTTTGAATTCGCAAGGTTTTGCTGTATTTTGATTAGTTGACTTGTTAACCCTTTCCCTGGTATAAACACTTTTTCATGCATTTTCAAACAAGGTAGACCCAAATCAGATGGTTCTTATAGGAGCTGTCTCATCAGTGGCTGCCCTGTTTGCTAATGGAATTTGATAGATCTGTTTCTTTAGTTTCTAAAATGGCTACGCTGTTCCACCTTCCATATTTCATTAAAAGTATTCCGTCCATGAATATTCAGTAGGTATTAAAGTTGGAATGAATATAGAACAGGGAAAGGGTAAAGAGAATTGAATCAAGAGCATGTTTCATCAATGGACATATATATATATATATATTACTGATTTGCTTATGAAATATTAACCCATTCCCTCATATTGATGACTTTTGATGCCTCTGAAAACTTTACTTCCTGAAACCATTGTGATAAATAGAGCATTTGTTCCATAGCAGCAAATGCTCTGTTTATCACAATGGTTTGAACACTACACTAAAAAATTCCTTTCCTCTAGTTTCTGCTCTTTTTGGTAAATATACTCACTGTCAGGTAGGAACTACAAAAATAGCCTATGAGGGAATGTGTTAATGATCTGATCCTACAGCTTGTGCCATAGTATCAGATTTCTTTGTTTGTGAAATCTTAAAACTTCAGTGATAGTCAGTCTTTAACCCTTTACTCCATAAGCCTTTCTACACCTTTGTACAAACAGAGTAGACCCATATTGGATAGCTACTGTAGGAGCTGTCTGATCAGGGACTGTTCTATTTGCCTTTGATGTAATAAACGTATAATTCTACAGTGTCTGCCGTGGCCAAACATTACTGTGCCCATGTGCTGTTATAACAACAAATCAAATTAATATTCATGATGTTATTATTTCTTCCATAAATATTCATGGAGTAAAGGGTTAAGACAGGTTGAAACTAATGCAGGATGAAAATCTTACAGAAAGCTCCTGTGAGCTTTCTAAATGACTTTCACCCTTCATTTAGCAACCACTTGCTTCACTAAAAGTTTGAATTCACAAGGTTTTTCTGTATTTTGATTACATGCAGTTGACTTGTTAACCCTTTCTCTCATATAAACACTTTTTCATGCATTTGCAAACAAAGTAGACCCATATTAGATGGTTCTTATCGGAGTCGTCTCATCAGTGTCTGCCCTGTTTGATAATGGAATTTGATAGATCTGTTTCTTAGTTTCTAAAATGGCTACAATGTTCCGCCTTCCATATTTCATTAAAAGTATTTTGTCCATGAATATTCAGTAGGTATTAAAGTAGGAATAAATATAGAACATAGAAAGGGTAAAGAGAATTTAATCAAGAGCATGTTTCATCAATGGACATTATATATATATATTGGTATAATTACTGATAGTAAATAGAATCACCATAATTTTATTGTATCATAAATGATCAATGAAAATCATGTAAATTTATCGCGATGTAAATGAGATATGGATCAGCAACTTTTCTCCCGTCTCTAAAACCTAACTAAATCAACCAATCACTAGATTCCATGTCGTAACCCATTACACACCTTTGCAAACAGAGGAGACCCAGATCAGATGGATCCTTTAGGAGGTGTCTTGTCAAGGTTTGCTCTGTTTGCTTATGAAACAATATTTATCTGATTCTACAGTTTCTGCCATTGCCAAGATATGCTATTATAAATATTCAGATAATTAATATACTGCGGATATGCAGTTTGGCCATAACCAATCCCAATGATTCATATATTTTTTCGGTTAAAATTGATTGAATGCCTATTAAGAAATTCTTCCAATCTTTTTCCGTGCTTGTCGGCATGCTGTCTCAAAGGACAAAAATGTCCTTCCATGCTATATCTGATGGCTCACAACAGAAAATCTGTTTCTGAGGGTAATTTCTGTCAGTTAACCCCCCCCCCCTCTCCACACACACACACACACTTCCCCTTCTTACTCTGGGAACTGGTGACAAGTTTTAATCGCATAATTGCCGTATGAAGCTAAACAGATTGAGTTATTCTTACAACTAGCTACATTGAGAATATCATCCAAGGGGGCATGATTGACAAACAACCACCAGTTAGAAACGGCCCTCTGTTCATAAGGCAGATCTGAAGGAAATTTAAGATCTCGGTCAGAGAGATCTATCTAAGCCTGTCTGGATCCTGGGTGAATCAGGATGTTAAAGTATGTTTGCGTCCCACTGATAAGATGCGATGGCCAGCCTGATGGATGACTGAGTTTTCATCTTTGAAAGAATCAATCTTAAGAAAAAAATTGAGAGCTGACAGATTAATGATGAGATGGTATATTCATTCTACTTAGTTATAGTACCTAGTTACAGTCTACTTTCAGTCCGAAGGACTGCTCAGATGACTGTACATTTACTCCCCTGGTCATTGAGTCATTCACCTAAAATATTGAGTATGCTAACATATCTGGCTATCACGCAGCCACAGTACCGGTTAGTGACACTCACAGGTACCCATTTTGACCCCTGGATGGAGAGGAAGGGTGGGTAGGAGACACTGAAATCGACTCTTAAATTTCCAGGAGGGACTGGGATTTGAACCCTGGACCTCCAGATTGGTAGTAAGCGCGTTACCACTAGACCACCGCACACCACAAATGAGAAAATCTGTTGTAAAAGACAGGAAAGTGGATGTTGGAGACAACAACCCAGCACTTCCACGCAACTTAAGCTGGTTTGTCTCAGGTGTTGTAGTTGTTCAGAAGTCTCACCCTGCGCTGTGAGTTCCTCTTGGTCGGAGCAACTCTGGTGGCGAGTTTATTCTTGTTGGCGTTGTGTTTCAAAGGACAAAAATGACCTTCCATGGCATCTGATAGCACACAACAGATAATCTGTGGGTAATTCTAAGGGTTCTGCTCCTTAAGCTCCCGTTAGGTTAAACCCCTCCCCCTCTCTTCCTTCTAGGTCTAGATCTAGCCACTTTTATTTTTATTCATTTTTATTTCATTTTATTTATTTTCCCCCATATAGCTCTCACTCTAGAAAATCTCTGCATCAGGCCGGACTCTCTGAGAGGCATAGACAGTCTGTTGTCAGTTCAACCTTCTTGACTGCTTTGACCCCTGTGGTCACTCCAGTTTCAACACCAACTACGGCCCCCATGGCCCTTTCTGTTCCTACAGCTCCTACAGTTATTCCTGATCTGTATACCCTGCAGTATTGGAGCCCAGAGGCCTTCATTGAAGGCAATCCTCTGCTCCGGGGAACTCTGGAAGCGAGCCATTTCTTGCCAGCGTTATGTCTCAAATGTCCTATGCCATTTGACAGTGCACAACAGATCTGTTTCTGCGGGTAATTCTAAGGGCTTTGCTCCCTTAGCTCCCGTTAGTTTTAAATGCCCTCCCCTTTCCCCTTCTAGAGCTCTAGATACTGGTGACTGGTTGGTTTTAATCTTATTTTATTTTTATTCTATTACATGTGCCCCAGAGACCTTCCTACCTTGCCGTGGTTCTGGGGCCTAATTGTCAAAGGGGATGTTTTTGTTTATTTGACAGAGATTATCCCCTCTGGCAAGAACTAAAAGGAAGCTCCTGTTATTTTTAACACCCTCCCCTACCAACCCCATCCCTCCTTCCCCTTCTAGGTCTAGCTCTAGACACTGATGACAGGTACATTTTAATCATGTATTTGCTCTATGGAGCTAAATAGATTTTATTTTAATTTTTCCCGATATAGCCCCAGAGACCTTCCTACCTTGCCGTGGTTCTGGGGCCTAATTGCCAAAGGGGATGTCTCTGTTTATTTGACAGAGATTATCCCCTCTGCCAAGAACTAAAAGGAAGCCCCTGTTAACCCTTCGCTTGCTGAATTTTAATACATTTCTCCTTCTTTACTCATGCCCTGTTGTATAATTACATATATTTTTACTGTGTACAAGTATATTGCTGTGCAATAACTGCTGTGGAGTGTACTTGTTGCACACTCAACTTGTAAATAGTGCAGACCTCATCTGGGTCTTCATTATTTACAGGTACAATTATTGACATGAATAGCAAGCGAAGGGTTAATTTTTATAGATACACAATTCTAACATTTTCCTTTTCTCTGGAGGTGAGGGTTAATAAATGTATTATTTATATTCTTGTCCAATTTCTATCTTGTTGGTACTCACTAGAATTGGCTCGAGACAAATCTAATGAGTACCAGCAAGAATGAGTTTGTCAGAGAAATTGAACCCTTTACTCCATAAATGTGCCTGGTTTCTACACGTTTTCAAACAAAGTAGACCCGGACTAGACGGCTGCTGTGATTTTCATGAGTACCAACAAGAATGAGATGGATATTTTAGCTGAAGTTTAATGATGTAAACTTTTTACGGAATTTATTTTCTTTGACACAAACTGTAGAATCAGACCTGTGTCATGTCTAAAGCAAATATAGTAAACTCTGATCTGACAGCTCAAATATAGTAGACTCTGATCTGACGGCTCATGTAGGAACCATCTGATCTGGGTCTACTCTGTTTTCATTTGTGTGAAAGTGTCTTTATATGAGGGAATTGGTTATAGATCTGTAGCCGGATAGAGATTGTGGTGAAACAGTTCAGTCATAGGTTTTACTGTGTGGCTTGGTAGCTCAGTCGGTAGAGTGTTGGCCAGTAAGCCAGAGGCCCTGGGTTCAAGTCCCAGTCGAGTCGCACACAATTTGGATCCATATAAAACATCAAATAATGAGTTGACCTTTCTACACTGGGGGCGAAGAAGTCTGTTTGCAGTTTAATTGTAGAATCTACACTGATGAATTTGAAGAAAGTTTTTTCGTAAATAAATTATATTGAAGATGGTTCCATAAACAAGAGGCACCAACCCTCGTCTGATTTGGTGCTTGTCCCGCAAAATTAAACATTTTGAGAAATATAAACGGCCATCAATCCAAAATCTTGAAATCAAAAGTTCTAATGGTAGGGGCTTTCCCCTCAATGAGATCTACTAACCCATGAAACTTCATGTTGTTTCGAGTTCTGGTCAATGTTCAGATTTCGGACTACAACGTACGATGACGACAACGCAGACTCCGGAGTTACGATAATAGCTCTTGATTTCTTCGAAGCAGACGAGCTAAAAATTAAATTTCAAACATAATTACTAACTACGTTTATGTCTTATATTCAGACTCTGCCTATAGGATTTGGACTACATATTTTCTGTCTTTGATGGATGATACTGTCAGAATATTAGAATACATCTCCTTCCCTGCATCGTTTACACTGCACTGTTGGCACATGCACTTAATATTTAACCCATAACCATTGCACCCTCAGCACTTGTACCCCTTGAAGGTGTTTACAGGAATATGCAAATATCTGCAGCAAACCCCTTATGTAAACCTACATACAAAATTTTATTTAAACTTGCTTAACCCGGTAGTATTTTTATGCCTTTAAAAAACAGTGGACCCACATGTCAGATGGCTCCTGCAGGAACCGTCTGATATAAGTCTGTTCTGTTCGTGCAAATTATGTAGATATAATTCTGCAGTTTCATTAAACAAAATAAGTGTTTGATAGCCTCCCATTTGTGTCAAAGTTTTTTCATATCTAAAACCTTTTCTTGGATGCCTTTGGTTCTGATCAGAGTTGGCTCTGTTTATTCCTTTCCCTTTTCTATGTTTATTCAAAATTTCAATATGTAAAGAATAATTTCAGAAAGCAAAGAAACAGTTCTATCAAATTCTATCAGCAAACGGAGTAGATCTGATCAGATGGCTCCTCTTGGAGCCATCTGATCTGGGTAAGAGGAGCCATCTGATCTGGGTCAACTGTTTGCAAATAGGTGTTTATATGAGGGAAAGGGTTATGTAACCGTCTGATATAAGTCTGTTCTGTTCGTGCAAATTATGTAGATATAATTCTGCAGTTTCATTAAAAAAAATAAGAAGTGTTTGATAGACTCCCATTTTTAATATCACTGGATCAAAACAACAAGTTTTAAAATGTCTTTGATAAGCTTTTTCTTGAAACTTTGAGTAAACTGAAGACTTAGTGTCACATATTTGTAGAATGAAACTTAGGAATTATATGTATGTTGATGTTCCATATTTCCTGTAAACAACTAAATTTATCTGAACTGTGTTCAAATATTCTGATGTTATATCTCCATAGTGACTGATTCCCAATCTCATTTGATCTTGCTTTATAAACAAATTACTATTTTCTAGGTGGAGTCTTTTCAAGTCAAATTTTGAGTAACTAGTCTTAGACTAATTTTTAGAGTTTTAGCTCGTCTATTTCGAAGAAATCACTGGCCATTGTCGTTGTCGTCGTCCAAAATCTTAACATTGACCTTAACTTCAATGTTTCATTTACAACCTTCAATTTTGGTATGGGTGTTCATCTTGATGGGGCCTATCCACACATACCAAAATGTTAACAGACGAGCGTTCGCACCCGCTTGCCCAAGTTTCTCTGTATTCTCTCTCTGGGGCGTCCAATTAGCCCATACTTACTTACTACTTATCGGTCTTTTGATTAACATGCAGGTGCAGGAGCATCTTCCACTTCGGTGGGCTCCCTTCCAGGCAACTGGTTCGCTGCACGCATGGCAGATTTTACACATCTTCTCCAGGCTTCCCCGTCACATGGGTCAACCTCTTGCAATCTCCACTCACGACGGTCTCTATCTGTCGGTGCTCTCCAGGTCATCTTGGGCCTTCCAGGCCAATGTCTTCCCCGTTTCTCCATGTTGAAGACATTGTTGATCGCTCCGTTGGATCTTTCTACATGCCCAAACCAGCGTAACCTCTTCTCCCTTAGGATGGCATCAAGGTCGGGTCTTTTATGACAGGTGGCTGGACGAAAGGGAATTATTCAATCCTTTCAACCTTTTTAGCTGCACATATCAATGTAAGCATTTTGGATGTTTTTTAAAACCATTGTGATAGAGCATTTGCTCAATGCTCTATTTATCACAGTGGTTTCAAAGCTAAACAATTCTAAAAAATAATCTTTTCTCTTGTAAATGCTCCTTTTCTGTAGATTTATTCTAAAAAGTTGGATCTAGATATTAATAGCTTTGGGGGAATAGGTTAAATGAATATTTATCGGGTAATGGGTGGATTAGAATTTACATTGTGTACAAATACAAAAGAATTGTCTTAGTGTTCTCTTATGTTTTATCTTAATTTTTGTGCCATTGTCTACTACATGTTTTGTGCAATGAATAAGATGTATCATGGGTGAAAGGACACCGTGACAGAGCAAACCCAAAGCCGAATTTTCAGAGAAATGGCCTACATTGGTTAATTATTCACTATGGAAGGCTTATTTTTTACTTGATGATTTTAATGATAAACAATGCTGACTCTAGTCCGACGGTTCTTACACTGTTTGCAACTGTCACTATACAGAATGTTACCCCTCTAAACCAGACATTGAATTAAGTATAGATATCGGTCTTGTAGACAGCTTAATGCAGGGTGAAAGTCATTAGGGGTTTTACTGTACATGTATATTTATACATGTACATTCAAAGGGTTAGCTAATTCCCTAGGAATTATTCAATCTTTTCAACCTTTTTAGCTGTGGAATGTGATTATCAATGTAAGCACTTTGGAACAAAACACCATGAAATGTTGCATCTCATCAGAATACAAACTATTGACTATTTTAAGAAACTAGCAGACAGCAACCCTTTGCAGACTATAATTAACTGAATTTGTATATTGGTCAGTGCCATTTAACAAACTGTATCTGAGTAAACAGTAGTTTCTGATCAAATGGTTCCTACAGTGGCGGTCTGATCTGGGTCTATTCTGTAGTCAAAGGTCAAATGGTTCCTACAGTAGCTGTCTGATCTGGATCTACTGTTTGCAAAGGTTAAATGGCTCCTACAGTACTGTCTGATCTTGGTCTACTGTTTGCAAAGGCCAGATGATTCCTACAGCAGCTGTCTGATCTGGATCTACTGTCTGCAAAGGTGCCAAACAGCATTTAGTTTACATTAGAGAAAGGGTTAAACATTTTACAATTATGAGGAGCTTTCTGCATAACTTTTATCCTGCTTAACCCTTTCCTCCATAAATACGCCTTTCTACGCCTCTGTAAAAGTCTCTTCTTGAAACCATTGTGATAGAGCATTTGCTCCTATAGGAACAAATGCTCTATTTATTACAATGGTTTCAAGCTACAAAATTCTAAAATTTTACTTTCTCCAGTAAATGCTCCTTTTGGGTAGATTCATTCAAAGAGGTTGGGTCTAAAAATAGTCTATGAAGTAATGGGTTAAGCTGCCACCTGTCTCACAGACAAATATTGATGCTTAGTACTTTAACCCTTTCCATATTCTGTATCTTGGCCAAATTTTAATTTTAATTTATAATTTATTTTAATATTCATTAACAAACTATTTTAAAGAAATATGGAAGGTGGGACACTGTATACCTGGACCCTGACCTTCTGAATAAATAAAAATTCGTAACATTGTATGGGTTTATCTTCAGCACGTGTCCAGTAAAGCAACTATGCAATGGACACGCTCATGCTTGTATGGTTTACACATGCACAGGTTAATTTCATTGATAATAGACTTCATGATTTACTGGCGGAGTTTTATTTATACAGCATCATCTCTCTCATTATGAGGGTCCAGGTCAAATTGTTTGAGCTAAAGACATTTAAGAAAGCAAAGAAATAGATCTATAAAATTTTATTAGCAAACAGAGCAGACCCTGATCAGACGGCTCCCCATTGAGCCGTCTGATCTTCTGTCTACTCTGTTTGCAATTATTAAAATTGTTTGTTATAGCTGTTATTGTTTTGCATTAGCTGTCAAATTGTTCAATTATTAATTGTTAGCTCTCAAATTGTTAAATTGTTAATTGTTATTGATATATTGTTAAATGTTATTGTTGAGATATTTTTGTGTTTTGAGTTATTATTGTAATTGTTTTGTATTTGTTCTTAAATTGTTAACCCTTTCCCTCATATAAACGTGTTTTCACGCATCTGCAAACAGAGTAGACCCAGACTAGACAGCTCCTAGAGGAGCCGTCTGATCATGGTCTGCTCTGTATTCTAATGGAATTTGATAGATATGTTCCTTTTCTTTCTAAAATGGCTACAATGTTCCACTGTCCATATTTAATTTTGTAAATGAATATTCAGTAGGTATTGAAAATTGGCTAAATATAAAACAGGGAAAGGGTTAAATTGTTAGAGATATTTTTGTGTATTGGGTTATTATTGTAATTGTTTTTTATTAGTTCTGAAATTGTTAAATTGTTAATTGTTAGCTCTCAAATTGTTAAACTGTTAACTGTTAATTGTTATTGTTATATTGTTAATTATTATTGTTGAGATATTTTTGTGTTTTGAGTTATTATTGTAATTGTTTTGTATTTGTTCTTAAATTGTTAACCCTTTCCCTCATATAAACGTGTTTTCACGCATCTGCAAACAGAGTAGACCCAGACTAGACAGCTCCTAGAGGAGCCGTCTGATCATGGTCTGCTCTGTATTCTAATGGAATTTGATAGATATGTTCCTTTTCTTTCTAAAATGGCTACAATGTTCCACTGTCCATATTTAATTTTGTAAATGAATATTCAGTAGGTATTGGAAATTGGCTAAATATAAAACAGGGAAAGGGTTAAACTGTTAGTTATTTTTATGTTTTGAGTTATTATTGTAATTGTCTTTGAGCTATTTTTATGTTTTGAGTTATTATTGTAATTGTTTGTATTTGTTCTTAAATTGTTAACCCTTTCCCTCACATATAAACATGTTTTCACGCATCTGCAATCAGAGTAGACCCAGACTAGACAGCTCCTAGAGGAGCCATCTGATCAGGGTCTGCTCTGTTTACTAATGGAATTTGATAGATCTGTTCCTTTTCTTTCTAAAATGGCTACAATGGTTCACTGTCCATATTTAATTTTGTCAATGAATATTCAGTAGGTATTGAAAATTGGCTAAATATAAAACAGGGAAAGGGTTAAATTGTTAGAGATATTTTTGTGTATTGGGTTATTATTGTAATTGTTTTTTATTAGTTCTGAAATTGTTAAATTGTTAATTGTTAGATCTCAAATTGTTAAACTGTTAACTGTTAATTGTTATTGTTATATTGTTAATTGTTATTGTTGAGATATTTTTGTGTTTTGAGTTATTATTGTAATTGTTTTGTATTTGTTCTGAAATTGTTAACCCTTTCCCTCATATAAACGTGTTTTCACGCATCTGCAAACAGAGTAGACCCAGACTAGACATCTCCTAGAGGAGCCGTCTGATCATGGTCTGCTCTGTATTCTAATGGAATTTGATAGATATGTTCCTTTTCTTTCTAAAATGGCTACAATGTTCCACTGTCCATATTTAATTTTGTAAATGAATATTCAGTAGGTATTGGAAATTGGCTAAATATAAAACAGGGAAAGGGTTAAACTGTTAGTTATTTTTATGTTTTGAGTTATTATTGTAATTGTCTTTGAGCTATTTTTATGTTTTGAGTTATTATTGTAATTGTTTGTATTTGTTCTTAAATTGTTAACCCTTTCCCTCACATATAAACATGTTTTCACGCATCTGCAATCAGAGTAGACCCAGACTAGACAGCTCCTAGAGGAGCCATCTGATCAGGGTCTTCTCTGTTTACTAATGGAATTTGATAGATCTGTTCCTTTTCTTTCTAAAATGGCTACAATGGTTCACTGTCCATATTTAATTTTGTCAATGAATATTCAGTAGGTATTGAAAATTGGCTAAATATAAAACAGGGAAAGGGTTAAATTGTTAGAGATATTTTTGTGTATTGGGTTATTATTGTAATTGTTTTTTATTAGTTCTGAAATTGTTAAATTGTTAATTGTTAGCTCTCAAATTGTTAAACTGTTAACTGTTAATTGTTATTGTTATATTGTTAATTGTTATTGTTGAGATATATTTGTGTTTTGAGTTATTATTGTAATTGTTTTGTATTTGTTCTTAAATTGTTAACCCTTTCCCTCATATAAACGTATTTTCACGCATCTGCAAACAGAGTAGACCCAGACTAGACAGCTCCTAGAGGAGCCGTCTGATCATGGTCTGCTCTGTTTTCTAATGGAATTTGATAGATCTGTTCCTTTTCTTTCTAAAATGGCTACAATGTTCCACTGTCCATATTTAATTTTGTAAATGAATATTCAGTAGGTATTGGAAATTGGCTAAATATAAAACAGGGAAAGGGTTAAACTGTTAGTTATTTTTATGTTTTGAGTTATTATTGTAATTGTCTTTGAGCTATTTTTATGTTTTGAGTTATTATTGTAATTGTTTGTATTTGTTCTTAAATTGTTAACCCTTTCCCTCACATATAAACATGTTTTCACGCATCTGCAAACAGAGTAGACCCAGACTAGACAGCTCCTAGAGGAGCCATCTGATCAGGGTCTGCTCTGTTTACTAATGGAATTTGATAGATCTGTTCCTTTTCTTTCTAAAATGGCTACAATGGTTCACTGTCCATATTTAATTTTGTCAATGAATATTCAGTAGGTATTGAAAATTGGCTAAATATAAAACAGGGAAAGGGTTAAATTGTTAGAGATATTTTTGTGTATTGAGCTATTATTGTAATTGTTTTTTATTAGTTCTGAAATTGTTAAATTGTTAATTGTTAGCTCTCAAATTGTTAAACTGTTAACTGCTAATTGTTATTGTTATATTGTTAATTGTTATTGTTGAGATATTTTTGTGTTTTGAGTTATTATTGTAATTGTTTTGTATTTGTTCTTAAATTGTTAACCCTTTCCCTCATATAAACGTGTTTTCACGCATCTGCAAACAGAGTAGACCCAGACTAGACAGCTCCTAGAGGAGCCGTCTGATCATGGTCTGCTCTGTTTTCTAATGGAATTTGATAGATATGTTCCTTTACTTTCTAAAATGGCTACAATGTTCCACTGTCCATATTTAATTTTGTAAATGAATATTCAGTAGGTATTGGAAATTGGCTAAATATAAAACAGGGAAAGGGTTAAACTGTTAGTTATTTTTATGTTTTGAGTTATTATTGTAATTGTCTTTGAGCTATTTTTATGTTTTGAGTTATTATTGTAATTGTTTGTATTTGTTCTGAAATTGTTAACCCTTTCCTTCATAAAAACGTGTTTTCACGCATCTGCAAACAGAGTAAACCCAGATCAGACGGCTCCTCTACCCAGATCAGATGGCTCCTAGAGCTGTCTGATCAGGGTCTGCTCTGTTTGCTAATGGAATTTGATAGATCTGTTTCTTTACTTTCTTTTGTCAATGAATATTCAGTAGGTATTGAAAATTGGCTAAATATTAAACAGGGAAAGGGTTAAATTGTTAAGAGTTTTTTGTATTTTAATTACTGCTTAGTATTAGTTCCTAAATTGTTAAATTGTAGAGCTATTTTTGTATTTTGTTATTTTGTATTAGCTTTCAACCCTTTGCATTTACAAGTTTGGGTCCAATTGAGACACTGATTTACTTTGTCAAACATCTTGATCCTGAGAAGACACAGTCAGGAGGTTCTCAAATGGAAGTAACTTGTAACACTTATTACATGAAGGCATGTATTTATTTTAATAAAGTATATATAAGAGCAGAAATATTTTGTTGAAGACTTTGTTGATGCATTTTCAAACCAACTTTCCTGTAGGAGCTTTTGGACATATAATAGATCTGACTCTACTGTATCTACTAATAACAAATATTCATTACATGTATTTCATTTCATAAAAATTCAGGTAGCATCTTATTATTAATATTCAGCAGCGAAAGGAATAAAGGAGAGGCCTGGGTGACCCATGACTTTTATAAACTATAGGAGCCACCTGATCTGGGTCTACTGTGTTTGCAAAGGTGTAGAAAGATGTATTTATTGAGTAATGTCTGTCATGTGGTTTTGGGGCGTGCCTGAGTGGCACAAGAATTTAGGGCATGATCGTAAGAGGCGACTATTTAAACTCGAGTTTCTGAATCTCCGAGTCCCCAGCAGGTTTCTCGATCCATATCCCATATTTTTTTTATCTCTATGTAAATGAGGTGTGGATCTGGCAACTTTTCTCCTGTCTCGGCGCCATATAACCTTTAAATGTTGCGGTGCCGTAAAACCCAATTCATTCAATAGTGGTTGCTTTAGAGGAGCTCTTACATGCATTATAGATTTCCTCTAGAGTTTCTGTTTTGAATGTTGCATTTGAGATGGGAGAAAACCTCACCAAACCAAACTTTAAGTAAAGAAGAAATAAGTAAATTCTGCTAACCCTTTAACTGGGACACCTTTACATGACTTTTCAAACAGAAAGTGCAGGTCTGATGGCTCCTATAGATCTGGTTCTACTATTTCTGCAATGATATCAAATATGTAAACTTTCCTATTTCCTTTATTAAAAATCATCTCATCATCTTGTGATTATTTCTTACATGAATATTTATCAGCTAAAGGATGAAATATTATAGTAGATGCTATTTCCCATGACAGAAACTGTAGAATGAGATCTATGACTTAATTTACAATGGTGTGTGTACGCAGGGTGTTTTGGCCATGGCAGAAACTGCAGAATTACATTTATACAACCCCATATTCAAACAGTGGCTCCTGATCAGACGGCTCCTACAGGAGCTTCTGATCTGGATCTACTCCGTTTGCAAATATGCCAAAACGCACACTGTCTTAGAGCCTTAGAGTAGAATAAACAGGTCACTGGTTTAGTGTACAGTAAAACCTGTTAACATCGACTAGAGCTGGGGTTTTAAAACCAGTGGTAGCTTAATGCAGGATGAAAGTGAACCTTTCTGCATTTTTGTCCTGCATTATGCAACCACCTGCATTCTTACTCTCATTCTTATTTCTTATGGTCTTTATAGAGAGCCTGTATTGTATATGTCCGAATAAAATAAAATTTACCAACACTGAACCTCTGTTTGTCATGAATCCTTTCCCTGTTCTTTGTTTATTCAAAATTCCAATACCTACTGAGTACTGAATATTCATAGACAAAATATGTACATTATGGACACAGTAGCCATTTTAGAAAGATCAAACGAACAGATAAGTTAAATTTCATTTGCAAACAGCAGCCCCTGACCAGTCTGCTCCTCTCGGAGCCGTCTGATATGGGTCTACTCTGTTTGCAATTTGTTTATAGTAAGGAAAAAACCTTTAACCTGCTGAGGTGAATGTCGTCTGCAACATTTGACCCGATTCTTCTGCAAAGCAAGCATTAGTATTCTGGCAGACGAACTAAGGCAAATAGTGCAAGGAGCAGTCTTATCACTATATGCTTATAATTTGAAGTTATAAAAATGGTGCCAGATTGAATTAACTCGAGGAGAGTAGAGATTAGGTGTCGGAGGGTAAACATCATGGGAACTGACGAGGTGCAAGGATACAAAACGTTTAATGGGAATCCAAACTGTTTGAAACAGTACAGTGAAACCCCTCTAAACCGGAATTCTAGTAGAGAAGAATTTAGATACTTTTAGGCAGGTGGCTGCTTCATGCAGGGTGAAAGTCATGCAGAAAGCTCCTTTAGGAGCTTTCTGCATCACTTTCACCCTGCATGAAGCTGCCACCTGTCTCCAATACCGATATTTATACCAAATTTAACGTCCGGTTTAGAGGGGATTTACTGTAACTATAAATTCGCCCGTAATAGGCTAAGGATTTGTAATGTTACTGGACAGAGGTCCAGCTAAGATCTGTAAATTAAAACATATTCAATAATAGCTCCTTTATTTCTCCACCAAACCCTATAATGTGACCACTGTTTAAAATCGTCCCAAAGAGACGAGTCTAAAGAGTGGTCACAGTATAGGGTTTAGTGGAGAAATGATGAGGGGTAGTTCAGAGACATATACATTGATTTCGTGTAAATGAAATGGTACGATGAGTCTCCTGTCTCCCTTCCTTAGACACCAACAATTTACACATGCGTCAAACCAGACTACCATAGTAGCCATAGACTACCCTAATTATTCGGACAAACTGCCGAACCAGAAGGACCAGTTTGACTTTGCTTCTACAGTAAAATTCCGCTAATACGACCACCTAAAATAGATATAATTCTGGGTGCTAGATGCAGGTGGTAGCTTAATGCAGGACGTAAGAGGCTCCTAGAGGAGCTTTCTGCATTAATTATGTCCTGCAATAAGCAACCACCTGCTTATAAAGACACCCATGTTTATTCATTAAGTGGTCGCATTAGAGGGGTTCTACTGTATATCAGTCTCATTCAGAGTTATCAAAATATTGCCAAATTGAATTACATGTATTCAGCTTAACAATATTCAAACAGAGATTTGGCGTCTGAGCTGGGTCTGCACTATTTCACACACATCAGTATCTATCGTGTTTTTATATGCAGCAAACAGTACCGCTACTTATCAGATGATGTATAGATGATGAAGAATTTAATCTGGGTATACACTGTTAGCTTGATATTAACCTTTTACTCCATGAATATTTATGTAAAAATTAATGACATCATATCAATTTTTAAAATTGCATATTAACACAGAATCTTTTTATATCATAAGTAAACAGAGCAGACCCTGATCGGGCGGCTCCTTTAGCTAGAAGAGCCGTCTGATCTGGGTCTACTATGTTTGCAAATGCGCAGAGAGGCGTATTTATGGGCTAGTTTATTCATGGATTGACGCATCTATATGGCATGAAGTTTGGCTTTCAAAGTCATCACATGGTTATAAAAATAACATCTAATCACAGATGAGATTATACTAAACAGTTTCCTACAGTTAGCGGGATTTCATTCTAAACCGGAATTCTGGTAGAGAAGAATTTAGATACATTGTACTTTTAGGCAGGTAGCTGCTTAATGCAGGATGAAAGCCACACAGAAAGCTCATAGAGGAACTTTCTGCATGACTTTCACCCTGTATTAAGCTGTCACCTGTCCCCAAGACCGATATTTGTACTGAATTTAACGTTAGGTCCGGTTAAGAGATGCTTTACTGTAAATACGTACTGGCCAACTAATATTCAAATCTGCATAAATCCCATGAATACCTAACACGAAATGCATAGCTCAAATTATTTAAAACCACCACCATTGTGTTGTTAACTCATTCTCTCCTAGGCTATTTTTAGACCCAATCTTTTTTAATTAATCTACCGAAAAGGAGCATTAACTAGAGAAAAGGGAAATTTCAGAAATTTTTAGTTTTGAAACCATTGTGATAAATAGAGCATTTGCTCCTATAGGAGTAAATGCTCTTTTTATCACAATGGTTTCACAAGGTGAATTTTAAAAAGGCGCAAACATGCGTCTCTATGGGGTAATGTGTTAATTGTGTTGTTAATTACACAACATGTGGTTCGCATATTTTTTGAAGGAATTATTCCTGAGGAAAGCAAAGGGTCTGATTTATCATTTAGAGCAATAAAACAACCCATACACCACAAAAACTCTTGTCGGTCAAATCTGATCTGTGTGGCTCGTCTATTTAAAATTTTATTTATTTAAAATCATTTTTTAAGAAAGAGGTTTGCTTGTACACGACATGTTTATTGCTTTGCCATTGAAACTAGGGAAAAATTGTACTAAAATGTCTGACAGATATGTACATGTCTACTCCATATATATGCATTTCTGCCATTTTGCAAATTGCCGTGTCCATATGTGGATCTGAATCAGATCTGTATCATGTCAGAAGCAAACATAACCGACCCTGATCTGGGTCTGCCTTGTTTGAAAATGCATGAAAATAAGTTTACATGAAGAACAGGGTTAACTGGTGCTAAGCTATTTTTAGACGCATCCTCTTTGAATAAATCTACCGAAAAGGAGCATTTATTAGAGGAAAGGGAAATGTTAGAATTGTGTAGCATTGAAACCATTGTGATAAATAGAGCATTTGCTGCTTTGGAGAAAATGCTCTATTTATCATAATGGTTTCAAGAAGTAACTATTTATATAACAGATGCGTAGAAAGTCGTGGAGGAAAGGGTTAATTCCTTCTCTGTTCTACGTTTATTCCTAATTTCACTACCTATTGAATATTCATGGGAAAAAAGTAACGACGAAATATGGAAGGTGGATCATTGTAGCCATTTTAGAAAGTAAAGAAAAATATATTTCAAAGTCCATTAGCAAACAGTATAGACTCTGATCATACGGCTCTATACAATCATTCTTATTATCAACATATTTTCTCTGGTTCTTTTAGCACCAAGTGTAAAGCACTGATAGATCGGAACTCGGTTTAACCCTTTCCCTATTCTATGTTTATTTTTAAATTTCAATACCTACTGAATATTCATGAACAAAATAGTCATAATAAAATATTGAAGGTGGAACATTGTAAATAGCCATTTTGGAAAGTAAAGAAAAGGGTCTATAAATTCTATTAGCAAACGGAGCCGACCCTAATCAGACGGCTCGTATAGGAACCGTCTAATATGGGTCTACTCTGTTAAATTTGCAAATGCGTGAAAACCCGTTTATACGAGGGACAGGGCTAAAGTCATGTATATATACATTTGTACATGTAATAGTTAACGAACCCTTAGTCTGCTATAGAAATAATGTCAACATTTTCACGTGCATCCGCTTCGCTCCAGCTTTTGAGAAACTGTCAAACAGCTTGGATCCTGATGTAATGCCGAGTTACTCCGTGATGTCGGTGTCTCATCTGGATCAATGATGTTTGCAAATGCCTACTAGTATCTGATCGCCCTTAGCAGGCAGAAGGCCAACAGCAACAACATAATCGACACATCAGTTGATATTTTTTATTAAGCATTTTACATATAGAGACCAATGTTTTTAGATTTACGCCAAATCTGAATTAAGCGACCAATTACAGATCAACCATTTGCTAATTGCTAAATGCGAAATGCTAAATGCAAAATGCGAAATGCTTTTTGCCAATTGTGTAAATTGCTAGGAAAATGACCGGAATGTTCCAAATGATGGATGTAAAAAAGCAAATGCGAAATGCTTATTGCTAAATGCATGATTGCACTACTAGCATTGAACAGTGTCCTTTTTAATTAAGTAGTGCAATAAGCAATAAGCTTTAATATAAATAAACATGCATTTAGCAAATAAACAGTCATTTTAAAATCGCAGTGTTCAATGCTAGTTGTGAAAACATGTATTTAGCAATTAGCATTTCGCATTTGTCATTTACATCCATCATTTGGAACATTCCCTAGCAATTTACACATTTGGCAAAAAGCATTTTGCATTTTGTATTAAGCAATTAGCATGGCAGAATGGCGTTTCATAGTCAAGCGGAACATTCCCTAGCAATTTACACAATTGGCAAAAAGCATTTCGCATTTTGTATTCAGCAATTAGCATGGCAGAATGGCATTTCATACAGAATGTCGTTCCATAATAGTGACCTATTTCGGAAACTCTCCGAATCTAGTCGTTCGTACAGCGCATTGTATATTTTCGGTAAAACCCGGCTATTTCGAATTCGACCGAAAGTATCGTACATGCATAACGAAAAGCTACGATAGTTGCCGATGATTTCCGAATTAAACCAGCCTTACTGTGGGTGGGATTAGTTTACTCTTTCGACGCCATGGGCAACCATGTGATAACCTTTGCAAGCAGCCCGGACTCCCGTCAGAACAAACACTGTTTGGTACTGTTATTATGTTGTTATTATTGTTTTTGAAATGACATGTATATTAAAGAACATTCAAAATTGAATATTTAAGCAGACGACAACATGAGACAATGAAAGAGTTAATGAAAAGGGAACCCTTTTTGTATTTTACAGTTACATTGAAACTACCTAACATACAAACTGGACTATCTAGGGTGTGTTAGTAAAAGAATGCGTGAACAGTCGATAGAACCTGATCTGACTTTTAAATATAATTATATTATTCCGTTTTGACAAGAAGTAAAGAAGAACAAAAAGCAATCTTAGCCTACAACATCCATATGCTGTTACTATTAGATCTACATCTATTTAACGGACATCCACAGTATTTCCTTCCTTTGTAGGAAATTATCGATTACGACTAACGCTGTCAAAGATCTTTCCGACAGATCTTCCAAAGTATCTCCGTCTCTGAGACTGTTACAATGCAGCCTGTCTAAAGCAGTCTAAAGTTTTGCAGAAGCGTTGAAAAGGTAAAGTATGGTTATTCAAATCACTGATTTGTTTTTCAAGCCAGTGGATAACTATCAACTGCTCACACATAACTTTAAGTCAGTTAGACGGTCCAAGACTGTTAGATGGACGATTCAGGTATAGGATAGGAATAAACCTAATAGGAGGATCTGCATGGCCCACTTGGGGTGTTTGCTAGATATCTAAATCAATGTTTTGACCTTGGTCTTGATCTTGATCTTATACAGTGTTACGTCTTTCGACACTTGTTCACCGCGCATGCGTCATAAGATTTTACATATCTATTTTTTTTTATTTCATTAACAAAAGATACTGTGGAATCTTTTTTGAAGTCGATGGAACTGCTTTCCATTAGACCTTTGCCTAAGCTATCCCAATCTCTCACTATTTGTTCGGGCGTAAATATGATTGTAATGATATTTATGCATGTTTATAGTTATACGTTTTGGGGATTAAAGATTTTCTGTCGGAATGTTTGCCTGTCTTGAAAAACAAGATTATTCTACTTCTCTTTCTCCTTTCCATTAGTGGTTCTGGTTCAAGTTCATTTAGGAGATTGGTCATAATTCCTGGTTCATACACATAATTTGAAGTGATAAATCTTACTGACTCCTCTGTACTTGTTCTAATTTATCCTGTAAACCTGATTGATGTGGATCCCAAGCCGTACTGGCATATTCTACTACCGGCCTGATAAGTGATTTGTATGCTGCCAGTTTAACATCTTGCGGACAAAAAGATAAATTTCTTCTAAGAAGACCTAAAGTTCTGTATGCTTTGTTACAGACTTCTTGGATTTGTGTATTCCAATCCAGTGTATTTGTTATATTAACTTCTAAATATTTTATAGATTCTAGGAATTCCAGTGTTATTCCGTCCAGAGTATAGCCTGATAAAATTATGTTTTTCTTTCTACTTATGCTCATCATATTACATTTTACTGGTTGAAATCTCATTCCCCAGTTCTAAGCCCATTGTCCTAGGTTATTAATATCATTTTGCAAGAGAACACAAACATTACTGGTTTGAATTTCTCTGTAACATACACAGTCATCAGCAAACAGTCTGATCTCGGATTTAACTCATTCAGCTATATCATTTATTTGTATAAGAAATAATATGGGTCCCAAAACTTTCCTTGTGGGACACCTGACTTGACTTGTGCATCATCCGATTTCGTACCGTTCACCACTACTGTTATTATCACTACTGTTGAGAAAAGCGTCAATCCATTTTAAAACTTGTTGGGAAACTCCATACTTATACAATTTAGATTTAAGTAATTCATGCGGAACTGTGTCGAACGCTTTTTCGAAATAAAAAACAACGACGTCAACCTGTTGTTTGTTATCCAATGAGTTTTGCCAATCATCTAAAACATTTATCAACTGGGTTTCACAGCTGTGATATTTAGGAAAAGCATGCTGTCTATCAGAGATGATATTGTTTTCATCTAAGTGTTGCATAAGATTAGAGCATACTACGTGTTCCAGCAGTTTACAGCAGATACATGTAAGGGATACCGGGTGGTAATTACTTGGAATGGTTCTATCATTTTTCTAAAAAGTGGACATATGTTTGCAAGACTCCAATCATGTGGTATAGATCCTGAATCTAAAGACTTTTGGAATAAGTGAGCTAAGATACTCGAAAGTTCAAATGATAGTTCTTTAAGGATTTTCGGATGAATTTCATCTGATCCCATTGCTTTAGAAGCATTTAAACCCGCAAGCAATATCTGAACACCGTTAACAGGCATTTTCATGTGACTTAGATCTTCATGAGGCAGCAAGATGAATAAAATGTATTGTGGTTTATATGTGATTTGTCAATATGTGCAGGCTTAAGTTTATTTATGATACATGTGTTTTAATATGTTCAATCATAAATCTTTTCGTATATATTGATTCGTAACCCGAGAGGGTCAATGGTTGGTAAGATGACTGGATAAGTTCCAATGCGCAGTCAGGATACATTTTTTTCAAAGAACTACTTGCGACGACCCAGAAGTGAACGCATAAATTGTCGACGCTTAATATAATACATCCTTTATATCATTTTCCGTAACTTTATATTATCTCCTAGGCAGTGGCGCTTTATAGACCTCGTCTTCGTTCTGCTTATTAGCGCACATACTATTTGAAAGTATAATAATTATTTATAGAAACCATATAATTTACGATCCGGTGCCAAACCCTTGTCAAACGATTGCCTATATATATTAGTAATTGTTTGATAAGAAACTGCTGCAGACGGGTTGGTCTAAAACACGCAATGGAAGAAATGGAAGAAATGGAACACAAAACACGCAATGGAATTTTTTAAGGCATTTCTGGGTCGATTTTAATAATTTTTTCAACAAATATAGGTACAATAAGATAATTTCGATTGATTAAGACCATATAAAACAAGACTGGTCAATAGATAACCATAAAATCGCGTAGTTACTGAAAACTTTTCCATTTCGCCAGTAGAGAAATGGAGAAATTCAGATGAAATATGCATTTTTATGTTGATTTTGTCTATTTTTTAGGCATTATGACTACTCTTACACGAATTCTATCGAATTAGATCAAGCTTAGTATATGTCGTCCATTAATAATTGTGCAATCGTATATTTACTTTTAAAAAAAAGTCCATTGCGCCACAAGAGAAATGGAGAGAAAACACGCAATGGAAATTTTAAAGTCATTTCTTGGTTGATTTTTACAGTTTTTCGAGCAATATAGGTACAATAAGATAATTTCGATTGATTTAGACCATATAAAACAAGACTGGTCAATAGATAACCATAAAATCGCGTAGTTACTGAAAACTTTTCCATTTCGCAAGTGGAGAAATGGAGAAATAGAGATGAAATGTGCATTTTTATGTTGATTTTGTTCATTTTTTCAGGCATTATGACTACTCTTACACGAATTCTATCGATTTAGATCAAGCTAAGTATATGTCGTCCATTAACAATTGTGAAATCGTGTATTTACTTTTAAAAAAAAAGTCCATTGAGCCACAAGAGAATGGAGAGAAAATGCGCAATGGAAATTTTAAAGTCATTTCTTGGTTGATTTTTACAGTTTTTTCAAGCAATATAGGTACTATAAGATAATTTCGAATGATTTAGACCAACTAAAACGAGAATTATCAATAGATAATCTTAAAATCGCGTAATTAATGAAAAAATTCCATTGCTCCAGTGAAGATTAATAGTAGAAATGGAAATGAAATATGCATTGATATGTTTTTGTTTTTGTTTTTTTCAGGCATAAGCATAATAAATTCCATAAGCAACCAGAGCAGACCCAGATCAGACGGCTCCTATAGCTGTTTGCAAATTCGTGAAAAAAGGGAAAGGGTTAAATCAGTAGCTTAAGTGTAAAGCACGCGTGTGATAGCAGCAGGGTTCCGTTTACGGTACTCTGAACGGTAGCACGTGCGACCTTTGTGTATTAAATCAACTGATACGAACCAGCATGGGATTTAAAGACATTCCCTTGGCCGGCTTGGGTCTTTACAGCTAACCTGTGAAAAAGCATGCGGCACATGGTAAGAGCTATAGCAGTCTGCCTGTCAAGAACCACTGGAGCGTTCCATGTGAGGCCCGTCTCTTACATTTGATGATTTGGAAATGATTAGATTGTCACTAATGCAGTATATGTTTTTATTTTTTTATTATGCTCCCTGTTATAGCTCTCCTCCACTGCAGGTTAAATGGATTCTACTGCAGGCTAAATGTCCAGAGTTTTATCTCTGATATACATAAGCGCTCAGGTTTTTTTAATGTATTTAATCCGTATAAAATATTCATCTGCTAAATTGCTTGTCTGCTTCAAATGTGAAAGTGCTTCATAGTTTGTAAAGATTTGTGAAAATGTTGTCTGTCAAATAGCTTGGATCCAGATAAGATGCCGGGTTACTTGACGTCTCATCTGGATCCAACCTGTTTGCATATGCAGATCCCCAGATAATGTGTATTTCGAGAACTAAAACCGTTATGCCTCTATCAAACCCTATGTTGTGACCATTCTTTAGAATCGTCACAAAATGACGATTCTAAAGAGTGGTCACAACATAGGGTTTGATGGAGGCAAAAAGAAAATGCGATGGAAAAAAGTTGTTTCTGGAGCCTTGTTGTTTCGGAAACAGTGACATGCGTTGTTGTAAGGAGGGAATCGTTATTGAGAGGGTCGTTGTAGGGAGGGAGCACTGTATTAGATACAGATCAGACGGTTCCTATAGAGGCCGAATGATCAGGGTCTGCTCTGTTTTCCGAATAATTAAATTACACTTTACTTTTTGCAGTGACCAACACTCTAAGTGGGGAATGAAATCTAATTAATGTTGACATCGTTATTTCTTAGGATTAACATAATTAGTAGACCCAGATCAGATGGCTCATGTAGGAGCCGACTGATCACAGTCTGCTCTGTTTGCTTCTCAATTTGTGAAAGATACTTGTAATTTTCAGAAACTTACTCTAAGTATTGGTAACGTCGTTATATATTTATTACACTAACATAGTAGACCTAGATGAGACGGCTCATGTAGGAACCGGCTGATCAGGGTCTCCCTTGTTTGCGTCAGAAATCTTACACTAACATAGTAGACCCAGATGAAACGGCTTATAGTACCTATATTGCTTGAAAAAACTGTAAAAATCAACCAAGAAATGACTTTAAAATTTCCATTGCGTATTTTCTCTCCATTTCTCTTGTGGCGCAATGGACCTTTTTTAAAGTAAATACACGATTGCACAAATATTAATAGACAACAGATGCTTAGCTTGATCTAAATCGATAGAATTCGTGTAAGAGTAGTCATAATGCCTGAAAAAATGAACAAAATCAACATAAAAATGCACATTTCATCTCTATTTCTCCATTTCTCCACTGGCGAAATGGAAAAGTTTTCAGTAATTACGCGATTTTATGGTTATCTATTGACCAGTCTTGTTTTATATGGTCTAAATCAATCGAAATTACCTTATTGTACCTATATTTGTTGAAAAAAAATATTAAAATCGACCCAGAAATGCCTAAAAAAAATCCATTTCGTGTTTTGTGTTCCATTTCTTCCATTTCTTCCATTGCGTGTTTTAGACCTACCGCTATAAATAAGACCTGACGTTGCTATTTCACATTTTTACATTTGCTAGTACGGCACATGCACGATAAATAATTATAAAATAAGGAGCATGTAGATACGTCTAAATGTTTGGACTACTTTAACCTCTGTCCTAAAACTACGCACGTCATAGCCCAATGCATAATCACAAAAAAGAGCATATCAAAATATTTCCATATTGCTCTCTTCCTTTGTTTTTCCCGGGATTTGTAGAAAGCAGTCAAATAATTTGTAAAATATTCAAAATGACTGCGAAGGTTAGGAACCAGTTCCCGTATGAATAGATAGAAATTACTCTGAACATTTGGAACCTTCTTCCGTGTTCTTCTTTGGCGTGTAGAAAAACTGATAATCGTACTGCCCGCTTTCAGCATCTTGTAAAGTCTTCAAGACGAAACTTGTTAAACCGTACACATTCTGTCACTGACATGACTGATTCAAACCATTGTTGCAAGGGTAAACTTGTTATTTGTTAGCAATTTGATACTTATACTTTCTAATCAGGGCACTGCTACAAATGGAACTTTAGTAGACTTATTATAGTTTAAGTTGACAGCGTTTCACGGTTTGACACGCTTTTGAAAGTTCATTAAGGTCAACACATGAAATACTAAATGAAACGCATTAGATCTTTGAAAAGATATCCTATATTGTTTTGAGCAAAACAGGACTGTATTGTTACATGTCAATGCTGATCACAGTAGTCAAATGTTCCACAGAGAAATATTGACCTACATATATTGTTTAAAATGTTGCCATGAGCCACAGAAAAAATAACAACGGAATATTAATCATTCACTTCATGAATATTCGTGAAAGAAGTGATGGCATCATGAATATTAATTTGATTCATTTTTGAAATGGCATTATAAACACATGCAAATTTTGCCAAAACAAATTGTAGTAATCAGATAGATTTATAATATTATTTCAAAATATTAGCAAACAAAACAGACCCTTTAATCAGATTTTGTCAGACAGTTCCTATAGGAGTGATCATATCTGGATCTCCTCTGTTTGCTAATGCATAGGAAGGATTATCTTAACTCCGTGAATATTCATGTAAGAAATAATGACATCATGAATATTGATCAGGTTAAATCTTTAATTGCACATGATTTCAAGAAAAAAATCTTATAATGGATAATCTTTTATAGACATAAAAATTCCAACTGCTCTAAATAATTCAGGGATTTTCTGCTTCAAGAATCAACCCTTTAACCTTTTCCCCGTTTTATGATTATAATAAATACTATTGAATATTCATGGGCAAAATAATAAATAATGAAATATAATATGGAAGGTGGATCATTCAAGTTCCATATTATAAGCAAACAGAGCAGACCTTGATCAGATGGCTCCCCAAATATGACAAGGTGAAAAGGCATTTATATGAGGGAAAGGGTTAATGGATTCCTTTTACACCAAAGATCTTACTTATGATTATTGTCTTCTCTGTCTGCTTGTGGAATAATATAATTTTTACAGTTTCTGTCATAGCCAGAAATTACTGTGTTCATATTCCATTAATAAGAATTAATGATGTTATTTTATCTTACATTGATATTCATAAGGTAATTACTTATTATATCTTACAGTAATATCAAAGATTTATTTTTAAGATGGCTGCCAGGCATATTGACATAGAACATTTTGGCCATGGCAGAAACAGCAGAATCAGATCTATATACTTTCCTTGCAAGAAATAATGCTGTCATAAATACTTATTAGCTTAACTAAACATGTTTTCACACATCTGCAAGCAGAGTAGACCCAGATCAGACGGCTCCTATAAGAGCTGACTGATCAGGGTCTGTTCTGTATGCTAAAAGAATTTGATAGATCTGTTTCTGTACTTTCTAAAATGGCTAGAATGTTTTACCCTATTTCATTGTGACTAATTTGTCCATGTATATTCAGTAGGTAATGAAATTTGTAATAAACAAAGAACAGGGAAGGGTTAACCCTTTACTGTACATAAATGACATACTGTAGGAGCTATCTGATCTGGGTCTGCCCTGTTTGCTTATGGATATAATATAGATCAGATTCTCCAATTTCTCCGTCTGATCAGGGTCTTCTCTGTTTGCTCATGGAATATAAAAGATCTTTTTCTTTTAATTCTAAAATAACTACAATTTTCCATTTTCCATATTTCACTATAACTAGTCTGTGAATATTTAGTAGGCATTGAAATTTGGACTAAATATAGAACAGGGAAAAGGTTAAAGTGTTGACTGTTTCAAGTTCTTCCTTATGAGGAAAGTTTGTTGAAAATGTCATTCCACCTTTGTCTTTAACCCATTACCTCATAGGCTGTTTTTAGATCAAACCACTGAATAAATCTACCAAAAAGGAGCATTAAATGGAGAAAAGGAAAATTTTAGAATTTTGTAGTTTGAAACCATTGTGATAAATAGAGCATTTGCTCCTATAGGAGCAAATGCTCTATTTATCACAATGATTTCAACAGGCGACTTTTCAGAGGCGTCAAAAGGCGTCAATATGGGAATGGGATAATGAACTATATACTGAGTGATACGTACAGTGTAATTAAGTATTACTTCAGAATGCCATAGGCCATACAGTTCAGAATTGTGTGGCCTATGGCAAACTTCAGATATGGTAACTGTGTAATAAATACTAGTAGTTCGTTGCTTTAGGGGGAGAAAGCCATGATGATGAAATACTTTTCCAAGCTGTTGCAATATTTACTTTAGGGCAATATTTAGATGTTTTGTTTTAACCTAATTTATACTAAGTATTCAGACACACAATATTTCCATTGGTTTGCAAAGCTGAGTTAATTTTGATAACTTTAAGGTGAATGACACAATAGCAAAAAGTGTAGACCCTTATCAAGAAATAACTTATAAACATTATAAAAAAATTATTTAATTGATAGTACATGTATACACTATACAGTAATTACTTCTTACATGAATATTCATTAGGTAAAGGGTTTAAACATTACCATTAACCCTTTACTCCATAAATACACCTTTCTGCACCTTTGCAAACAGAGTAGACCCAGATCAGACGGCTCCTATAGGAGCCGTCTGATCAGGGTCTGCTCTGTTTGCTTATGATATAATATAGATATAATTCTACAGTTTCTTCCATGGCCAAAAGTTCCTGTTCTCATGTGATATTGTAATAATTAATATTCATGATGTCATTATTTATTACATGAAAATTCATGGAATAAAGGGTTAACCCTTTCCCTCATATAAATGTGTTTTCATGCACTTGCAAACAGAGTAGACCCAGATCAGGGTCTTCTCTGTTTGCTAATAGAATTTGAAAGATCTGTTGCTTTGCTTTCTAAAATGTCTACAATGCTCCACCTTTCATATTTATTTATAACTATTTTGTTAATGAATATTCAGTAGGTATTGGAATTTGAGCTAAATATAGAACAGTTTAGCATGAATTGGTCACTTCATGAATATTCATTAACTTAAATTTTTCATGTAATTTTTTCAAGGAATCGTATCAATAAACAGAGCAGAGTGAACCTTCTGATTTGGGTCTACTTCTTTTGCAAATGTGTAAAAAGGCATTTATATGAAGGAAATGGTTAATCAACTGGTGGAGGCTAAACCTTTTTCCTGTTCTATGTTTATTCCAAATTTCAATACCTACTGAATATTCATGGACAATATATGTAGTTATAATTAAATATGGAAGATGGAACATTGTAGCCAATTTAGAAACTAAAGAAACAGACCTTTCAAATTCAATTAGCAAACGGAGTAGACCCTGATCAGACGGCTCCTCTTGGAGCCATATAATCTGGGTCTTCCCTGTTTGCAAATGCGTGAAAAGGCATTTATATGAAGGAAAGGGGTAAAACTGGTTTTACATATTGGAAACACTGAGTGTCATTGGCCTTGACTTGAGCAATTGTTATTGTCAATTTTGTGATAGTCTTTATACAAACAGTTTTGATCCAGATTAGACTTTAAGTAACTAGGCATCTGATTAGAATACAAATTCCAAACTTTCATTATTAACCTCTTACTCAATAATCCTGCCTTTGCAAACAGAGGAGACCCAAATCGGACAGCTCCTACAGGATCTGCTCTGTTTGCTCGTGTTGTCGATACTGTTTGCCATGGCAATGCGTTTCCTTATTTTATATTTGAAGTACCATAGTTTAAGTCAAGACTTATATGAATATTCATAATAGAAAGAATTAAAAGAAACTTTGCTAAAGATTACACTATATCTGTAGGTTATTTACTTATTATTGTATGAATAAGCTGGATTAACCCTGAACTTGCTGTAGGGAAAATGTAAATAAATGCTAACAGACAGGTTGTGTCAAGATGAAATTCCAAATAAATAGATGACTATTAGGTTCCACACTGTTTGATTCTCTTGAAAAAAAAATTCAAGTAATTTGGAGCAAATGATAGTATTTTGGGGTGAAGTTTTAATAGCATGCAGAAAACTGAATGAAACTGCACATGCAGAGAGTCAGTAGTGATTTGCTTTAGGTATCATAAGTGTAAATACAGTAAAACCCCTCCGAACTGGACGATCAATTGAGTATAAATATCGGTCTTGGAGACGGGTGGCTGCTTAATGCAGGATGAAAGTCATGCAGAAAGCTCCTCCAGGAGCTTTCTGCATGACTTTCTCCCTGCATAAAGCAGCCACCTGTCTAAAAGTATCTAAATTCTTCTACATGTACTAGAATTCCAGTTTAGACAGGTTTTATTGTATTTGCCAATAGTATGTTCTGTAGTTTCCAATACAGTATGCTCTGACAATTCTGTTCCATTTATCATGTATGGTTATGTATCATAATGGTGATTTGATGGATCTTGGGACTAGATTTAGTTTAAAGTGGTTGAATATTTAGTTCATTAGGTATATGTTAGTATTTATGTTGTGGGACAGCTTGTATTGAATGTATTCATAGTCATATAGATTAAGTACTTCAGCTGAATTTGCATTTACTGAATATTACCTGTTGGCTACTGGAATGTATGTAAGTATGTTAAACAGTACTTAACCCTCAGCTTCATATAAACATGTTTTCACATATTTGCAAACAGAGTAGACCCAGATCAGATAGCTCCTATAGGAGCCGTCTGATCAGGGTCTGCTCTGTTTACTATTTGAATTTGAAAGATGTTTCTTTACTTTCCAAAATGGCTCAAACAGCTCCTACTGCATTAATTTTGCATTAAAATGTGTATCTATGAAGTAAAGGTTTAAAAAAAATGGAAGAAAAAATCAGCTTTGGAAAAATTAAGCGGAAGGTTACTTTTGCAAAAGCAATTACTGAGGATGATAGGAGAGTAACCTAAATGTAAATAATATGTAAACATCTGTGGTTTTGACTTTGTCATTGGTCATTCCCCTCTGGCTTTTGATATTTGTTATTTTTTATGGATCATGACTCATTTCACAGACCAGTACATTTCTAGATATAGGTATAATAAGATATTCATGAGCTTGTTATAACATGTAAAGACACGGAAGAGTAATTCACCTACATTAGTGAAAAAAATTATTTTATTACAACCACCGCCCGTTGAAAAGCTGTCTTTCCCAGATAGAAATATTTTTCCATGCCTTTCGTGGCATTGCAAACAGAGTAGACCCAGATCAGAAAAAATCCTATTCTACAGTCTTGGCCAAGGTACAAACTTCTTGTGTTCGTATTCCATTATAACAATTCAGTTTATATGTGCAGTAAAACCCCGCTAATGCGACCACCTAAAAGAGGTACATTTTGTATAATTCTGGGTGCTAGATACAGGTGGTACCTAGAGGAGCTTTCTGCATTACTTTTCTCCTGCATTAAGCAACCACCTGCTGATAAAGACACCAGTGTTTATTCATTTAGTGGTCGTATTAGTTCTACTGTATTTACTGATTACAGTAAAACCTCTCTATAACAGCCACTCAGTTATATGAAGTATTTTGTGTCAAAACCAGGTGGCTGCTTAAAGCAAGGTGCTTTAAGCAGCCACCTGCCCAAATTACCAACTAATTAACACAATTAAGTGGCCGTTATAGAGAGGTTTTACTGTATATATTCATGAGGTACTGGGTTTAATTCTTCATCATCATCATCACATTCAAGTATCATCATCATCATCATCATCATCATCATCATCATCATAATTTATTGAGCATCATAAACACCCATCACAATTATCAGTCTATTCCAATTTAAACAATGTCATGTTTTCATCATCACAACTTGTAATAGCAAACATGAAATATGTTTTCTTATACTTGACACTTTGTTGACAGATTCCTCAGATTTTTATGTTGAAGTTAAAGTATTCTTGTGGTGAAGTTCAAACCCTTACATATACATACATGATACATAGACCTTTTGGAATATAGAGTACAATACAGTTATTGCTATGGCCATTCAGACTGAGAAGTGATGTTTACCTTGAAATGTTTATCAACTTTTACATGTCAGATTACCCGTTTTCATAACGATTTACCTAAAGCATGCCATGGTTTGACAAATCTATAATTATCGAAACTTTAACAGATACAGTAAAAACTAGTCATCAGCAACCACCTAAAAAGTAAATTACAGTAGAACCCCTCTAATGTGATCACTTAATAAATAAACATGGATGTCTTTATAAGCAGGTGTTTGCTTAATGCTGGACAAAAGTAATACAGAAAGCTCCTCTAGGAGCTTTCTGCATTACTTTTGTCCTGCATTAAGCTACCACCTGCATCTAGCAGCCAGAATTATACCTCTTTTAGGCAGTCGCATTAGCGGGGTTTTACTGTATTGGTTTTGGAGGCAGGCTCCTCTGGGAGCTCTCTGCATTACTTCCATCCTGCATTAAGCTACCACCTGCTCTTGTAGACTGCCATGTTTATTGATGATTAGGTCGCTATAGGCTAGTTCTACTCTTACTTTATCTTTATGGGGATTTAGGAAGTTTTCAATCTGATTCATTGCTCGATAAGCAGCAGTTTGTCTACAAAAATTATCATCTGCTTCAATTCTCAAGTTTCTTCAACTTCTCCTCAAGCATTCAGTCACAGTGTAAAAATAGACCCATGGTCACAATATACCATTATAAATACAATGTAAAAGAAAAATAGCTATTGAGTATTGATCAAATAAAGGGCTCACTACATTGTATATGTAGGACTAACTTGGTTAATGGTTTTATCTGTGGAACATTATTGGGAATTTTATGTAATTCCAGTACTTTTGTATTGATTTCTTGTAATGTTGATGGGAGGATGTATCATTGTTTATCATTGATTGGATTGTTCATGTTGTGATATCATGAATAGGTAAGAATGTTTGATATAATCCTTTAATACTCCATGAAATATCATTAACTTTACAAGGGCACTATGAGCTAAGGAAGTTCTTCTTATCCCATTCACGCATAGGTTATTTTAAGATGCAACCTCTTTGTATAAATCTACCAAAAAGAAGCATTTACTAGAGAAAAGAAAAACTTTAGAGTTGTTCAGTATTGTAACCATCCTGACAAAATAGAGCAGAATGGAGCAAATGCTCTTTTTGTCTCAATGGTTTCAATAAAGGGATTTTACAGAAGCGTCAAAAGGCATCAGTATGAGAGAATGAGTTATGGCAAAAACTGTCGGCTCTTTATTATTCCAATAAGCACACAGAGCAGACCCTGATCAGATGGCCCCTACAGGAACTATTTGATATGGGTTTAATCTGTTTGCAGGGCATTAGCCCTTTCCCTGTTCTACATTTATTCCACAGTTCAATACCTCCTGAATATTCATGGACAAAATATGTGGAACATTATAGCCATTTTAGAAACTAAAGAAACAGGTATATCAAATTCCATTAGCAAACAGAGTAGACCCTGATAAGACAGCTCCTATAGGTCTACTCTGTGTGAATAGGTTAAGAGGTGTATCTATGGAGTAAAGTGTTAAATACTCAGAAATATAATTATGGTATATATGTTTGCCATTCCAAAGTACTTTCAATAATGATTACCATTTATGTAATACTGTGAATAGGATGTATATTGTGTACACAATGATGGATCATTCAACTTTGAAAACTCAGGATATTGATTATCTATGTGGAATGTAATGACTCATGAGATATAACTTTGTATTAGTAGTCATTAATTCATTATTAAAACTTCAAAAGTGGAATTTTCAGTGAATAATTGTTTAACCCTTTATATATGTTCCGAATTTCAATGCCTACTGAACATTCATGAACAAAATAGCTATAATGAGATGGAAAGTTGAACATTGTAGCCATTTTAGAAAGTAAAGAAACACATCTATCAAATTACATTAGCAGATTGGTCAGCCATCTGATCTAGGTCTACTCTGTTTGCAAAGGTTTATATGAAGGAAAAGGGTTATGGAAGAGTCAATTTAGTATGACAGGTTTAAATTTGCAAGAGTAATTAGAATGGCAAACAATACAGACCCTGATCAGAGGACTCCTCTTTTAGGTCTCTGATCTAGGCCTACACTGATCTAGGCTTACACTGATCTAGGCCAGTGTAGGCCTACACTGATCTAGGCCTACACTGTTTCCAGATGCCAGTTCACCTATTTATCACCATAATTTTGCCCTGGTTAGCCGACTTGTTCAAGATTTATATATAGTGTTAACTCTTTTAACCCTTTCCTCCATAAATACGCCTTTCTACGCCTCTGTAATAACCACTTCTTGAAACCTAAATGCTCTATTTATCACAATGGTTTCAAAAAGTGGTTACTACAGTGGCATAAAAAGGTGTATTTATGGAGGAAAGGGTTAAGAGGACTATTTCGAGATCTCGAATCCAACATACTTTTTTCCATTTCTCCCGCCAAGCCCTAGCTTGCTGGTACTCATTAGCTTGCTGGTACTCATTAGCTTGCTGGTACTCATTAGTTTGCTGGTACTCATTAGAGGTGATTTTAATAGTACCAACCAGATAGAGTTTGACTGAGAAATAAGAGGCTGACAGCGATCCAGATAAGATGCATAAATTAAAACATTTTCAAGAATAAGTCCTTTGTTTCTCCACCAAACCCTATACTGTGACCACACTTTAGAATCACAAGAGTGATCACAGTATAGGGTTTGGTGGAGAAATGATGATTTTAGTATTTGGGTACACACCTTAAAGCTTTATCTGTAGTTCAGGGTTGAGATATGTCAGAAAGCCTTTTATCAGCAGTCTTAAGGAGTGTGGGAAGTTTTGTATTGAAAATGGAAGCAAAAAGGTCAAGTGTAAAAGTTTTAAATGTCATATATAAAGTTTAAACTTTGTATGTTATGTGGGGATATGAGTGTATTAGCATTTGCATATAGTTTAGATACAAATCATATATCTACCAGATGAACTATCAGATTGGGGTCTGCACTGTTTGTCATTCAAAATTCACTTACTAATATAAGCCTTTCTTACTGAATGTACTCTAAATTGAACACTTTGAGTATCAGTATTCCAATGGTAAACCATGTTTAAAACAAACTGGTTAGTGAATGTTGCCAACTGCTCTCATTCTCAAAGTAAAGTTGTTGTTGTTTTTTTTCAGAAAAGAAAATCATGTCAGAGTGTCAAACAATTTAGATGTTGATGAGGGGCAATCTTTATGTATTATCATATACTTGGCCTTTTCTCTCAATTTTCTTCAAACTTTCCCATGATCTATACATACAACATCATGACTTGTTTCCCAGACTCTCTTTCAGTCTAGTAGATTCCCCTCATTATTAACCCATTCGCCCATAGGCTATTTTATTTTTTGACTCAACTTCTTCGAATGAATCTACCCAAAAGGAGCATTGACAAGAGAAAAGGGAAATTTTAGAATTGTGTTACAAGTTTTGAAACCATTGTGGTAAATAGAGCATTTGCTCCTATGGAGCAAATGCTCTATTTATCACAATGGTTTCAAAGAGTTACAATTTCAGAGGCGTAGAAAAGCGTATTTATAGAGGAAATCATGAGGAATTCACAAATAATGCTGGTCCAGATTCCTGTAGCACTGTTTACCAATAGGCCTATAGAAAACCCTGGTGAGGCATATTTCCCCTTTTAAATTACCCTTTCAAAATAAGGATTTATGTGTGAATTGATCAATTTATGAATATTCATTTAATTTTCATGTTAAATATTCAAAGAAATGCTAAATGTTTAGATAAAAAACTGTAAAATCAGATCTAAATCCATAAGCATAGAGAGCTTATCCTACAGGAGCTGTCTGATCTGGATCTACTCTGTTTGCAAAGACATGAAAAGATGTTTGTGTGAGGTAATTTAGGGCTAAAAAATATCTTGTAGAATCTATCTGTACCCCACTAATAAAAATAAGAATCACTCAGACACTTATTTGGACAAGTCCACTTAGGTCTTTGGTTTACATAGGATAACTTTTATCCTATGAATACTCGTATAAGAACTAATAAGAGCATGAATATTTATTAGCTGAATTTTATAATGGTATATGCTCACAGGAAATTTTGTCCATGACAGAAACTGCAGGATCAAATCTGTATCATTTATCTGAGGGCTTCTACATGGGCTGTATTATCTGGGTCTATTCCATTTGCCTATGAAATGATAGCGTTAAAAGTTGTCGGTCAAGTTAAGTGTATTAGTTTGACTAATGTAAAAACTCGATTATTAAATACATTCCATTATTGATCTGCAACACAAGTGGGAGCTTAATGCAGGATGAAAGTCATGCAGAAAGCTCCTAGAGGAGCTTTCTGCATGCCTTTCAGCCTGCATTAAACAGTCACCTGCGTACAAAGACACACATTCTACATTACTAAAAGTTTGTACAAAAATACTTGAACTGCTCTGATCTAATATTTCGACCACTAAGGACCTTTTTCAATGAGGGACAATCTTTATGTATGATTATAGCCCTTACCCGAATACATGATAATCTTTGTAAAAGGCCCTTAGTGGTCGAAATATTAGATCAGAGCAGCTCAAGTATTTATGTATTATATTAATTCCCTATGTTGGAATACTTTCTTCATTGTAAAAGTTTGTAGTATCCAGTTTTTACTGTAGTAGTAATGGATAGTTTTTAGAATAAGTCATTCAACCTAACCTACTTAAGCCCAGGAATACAGGGAAATATTAAGTGTACTGGCATTTGCCAGCAGTGTTTATTCAAATCATAGGGCTCCTAGGGTAATGGAGGAGTCCTTTTATCAGGGTCTATAATGATTGTCATTCAAAATCCTCTGGCAGATTGTATCCTGTTCATACTTTTTGGACTGTGCTGTTAAACAATAATAGACCAATCCACTTTCAAAATTCGGCATTCCTGAGGTTAACTTCTAAAAATAGAATCGTGGTATACTGGGAGCTGTGCAGTACACTTGGGTGAGTCTATTGTGTAACATTAAAGATATTTTTATGTGGTTTATAACTTACCGGGTTATGATTTGTGAAGTGTCTATGATGAAGGAATATAGAATAGATTTTTTGTTAGATCTTTTGGTTGAACAATTTACTCCATAATCAGTGTAAAAACAGTTGGATTATGGTGTGTCATTTTAACACTTTCCTTTATATAAACGCTTTTTCATGCATTTGTAAACGGAGTAGATCCTGATCAGACGGCTCCTATAGGATCGATCTAGCTGCTCTGTTTGCTAATGGAATTTGATAGGTCTGTTTCTTTACTTTGTAAAATGGCTACAATGTTCTACCTTCCATATTCCATAACTATTTTGTCCATGTATATTCTGTAGGTATTGAAATTTGAAATAGAACTGGGAAAGGGTTAAAAAATGTTTCAAATTATATCCTACATTATATTTATATTCAGTTGGGCCATTCCACTTCGAATATTCAGTGTTCAAAGGTTCAACCCTTTCAACCCTGAATTTTCTGAATGGGATAGCCCATCAGTGTTTAACTATAGAGTCCATTCAGTATGAAAGGTTTAAACTTGCTAGATGATTTTGGATGACAAACAGTGCAGACCCTGATCAAAGGGTTCCTTTAGGAGTCATCTGATCTGGGTCTACACTGTTTGAAAATGGTAGTGCTTGCATTTCCAGTATTCAAAAAGTTAAACATGATATAACATATATTATATAGTCACATGACCTATTCATTTTCTTTCCAGGGGTAGTGGCTTACAACTGACAATTTGGAGGTACTATAACACAGTGACTGTATTTTGATAAGGACAGTTATAACTGGACAGTGATCATAGAAGTGCTGTAATATTGTATTCAAAGTTTGTAAAACGGAGATAACATTTCCAATTTCATTTCCTTGTGAATTATATTTTTTCACCATGCCCTACAATATTGTGTGAACATGAAACGGCATAAATCAGATGTTGATATGTTGTACATATATATTGTCGCTGGTGAGGAATTTGGACTTCGCTGACGGAGATTCTGCATTTGTCGGGAAAGTAAGATGGAGTTTTAATGCTTGACGTACACACAGACTTAGCACAATGATTTCGTCATTCAACTACGAAGTTTTGTTTGAAGTTCGCGTCAAGACGCAACCAGGAGAACAAGTTTGTGTAACAGGAGACTGTGATGAACTAGGAAAATGGAATCCACACAAGACCATAAAATTACACCTGAAGTCGAAAAATCAGGCAGTTCTAGGCGAGAACAAGAACAAAGATGATGTTGATGATTCAGAAGGGTGAGTGATATTTACATCTAACCCTTTACTCTATGAATATTCATGTAAGACATTATGACATCATGAATAGTAATTAGATTATTTGCTATAATAGCAGATGGCTATAGCAAGTTTTGGCCATGGCAGACACTGTAGAATCATAATATATATGTACATGTATATATAAGCAAACAGAGCAGACCCTGTGTCTGCTCTGTTTGCAACGGCATAGAAAGGCGTATTTATGGAGTAAAGGGTTAATTATTAACTCATCCAATCTCCTCTCCTACACCACTTTGTAAAGCTGAATAAGTGAATTATGCACCATTTTGATAACCTTTACTCCATAAATACGCTTCTACACCTTTGTAAACAGAGTAGACCCAGATCAGACGGCTCCTGTAGGAGCCATCTAATCAGGGTCTGCTCTGTTTGCTTACGATATAATATATATAGATACAATTCCCACAATTTCTGCCATGGCCAAAAATTCCTAAGCCCATGTGTAACATCAACAAATTTATCCAATTAATATTCATGATGTCATTATTTCTTTCATGAATATTCATGGATGAAAGGGTTAAATAAATTACCAAATTAGAAAATAGTGCAGACCATGATCAAACAGCATCTAAAGAAATCTGCACTGTTTGCCTCGAGGTTTGTTCAAATATTAAACATTTCCCTGTTCAGTATTTATGTAAGAAATAATGACATCATGAATGTTTACTAGCTGAAATGTTATATTAAGTTATATCGAGCTACAGGCAGACCAAAGCTGTCCTGGGATGACCTAGTGAATCGGGGCCATGAATCGCTCGGAATGGGTCATTCAAATCCACAGGACCGCCAGGCATGGAGAGGGAGAATTTGCTCTCGACCAGACAGCCAGGTCTCCCCCTTGTAAAAGGAATAATAAAAGGCCAGAATAATCTAAACAGGATGATGTTGATGGTGATATGAACACAGGTTTTGTTCTACCTTGGCAGAAACTGTAGTATCAGATCTCTTTTATGTCATAAGCAAACAGAACAGACCCTGATCTGATGGTTTCTATAGGAATCATCTGATCTGAGTCTACTCTGTTTGCAAGGCGTGAAAAGGCATTTCTATAAAGTAAGGAGGTGCAATATAAGACAAATATTTTGTGAACAGATACTTAGACGTCACTGATGTCCAAGCTTTCAGTCTGCAGAATCCAAAAATATTGTCAAACTTTAAAATGTCATGTCTATTTCTTGCATCTGTTCCAGGGACTTATGGTCCAAGAGGGTGAAAGTTTCTAGCCATGTGACACTTAAGTATAGGTACTTCACATGCCGTGTTTTCCAGTCAGACAATGAAGATGAGGAGGAGAGTGTTATCGTGACTCGATGGGAGACAAATCTCGAACCGCGGATATTCTCTTTGGAAGGTATTGACTTAAGTCTTACCTTTTGAATGTGGGAAATGAGTTATCCCATTCCCACATATTGACACATTTTGACGCCTCTGCAAAAGTCACCTGTTGAAACCATTGTGATAAATAGAGCATTTTCTCCTATAGGCAATAAGATAAACAAATTTGAAAAAATCTTTTTCTCAAGTTAATGCTCCTTTTTGAGGCCAAAATGACTATCATGATAGTCGAAATACTATCACGATACTATTGCGATAGTTTAGAAACTATTGCAATACTATTAATATTCTTAGACTTATAAGAGAAGAGTAGCAAATCAAAATGACTAGATCAACACTCAAGATGAGCTTTCTTGTCTCAATAATTATAAAAATAGCATACAAAGCAACACAAAGACATGTACATGTCATTTAACCATTTAAATGATATAAGCAAACAGGGTAGACTCAAATTAGAGATGGATGTTTTCTTTTCATATGATTGATAAGTGTTTCCAATGTAGTTAAGAAAACTATTGACACTATCGATTGTTGAATTAATTACATGTATTGGCAATAGTTCTTGATTGTAAGAATTACTATCTAACTATTACTATTGGAAGCTGGACTAATGCGATATCTCGATAGGTCGACCTATTGTTACACCTCTAGTTAACCCTTCGTTTGCTGAATTTTAAAATACATTTATCCTTCTTTACCCATACCCTGTTGTATAATTACATATATCTTCACTGTGTACACGTATTTCGCTGTGCGATTACTGCTGTTGAGTGCACTGATTGCACAATCAACTTGTAAATAGTGCAGACCCTGATGAGACATCTACAGGAGCTGTCTCATATGGGTCTTCACTATTTACAGGTAGGTATATTGACATGAACAGCAAGCAAAGGGTTAAGATCCAGCAGAGAGGTTAGAGTGAAGCTGATAACATTTTGAAAAGAAGATTTACCTTGCGTTGAAAGATTTAGGCAATAAAAATGTGTTTGCTTATCGCTCCACCTAATTTGGTTGTTAATCTATATATTACCAAGTATTACCACTTTAAATATTAAGCTATTTTAGGTACAGTTAAACCTCTATATTTGGTATGAATACATGTATTGGTCTATGAGACAGGTGGCAGCTTAATGCAGGGTGCAAGTCATGCAGAAAGCTCCTCTAGGAGATTTCTGCATGACTTTCACTCTGCATTAGACAGCCACCTGTCTAAAAGTATCTTTATTCTTCGCTATTAGAATTCCAGTCATGAGGGGTTTTACTGTATACATTTTATGTATGAATTATTTATTTTCCCTTTGTATGCTTCAGTAATCATCAGTCTGCACAAATTGTCGTCTGCTATTGACATTCTTCTTCAGAACTACAGTCATAGTGTCAGGCTAGGACCCTGATAAGAGTTACTCAGCTTCTCTTCTAAACTATATGCATGGTTTATGATCACAAAAGAACAATGAGTTAACCCTTTCCTTCATATAAACGCCTTTTCATACATTTGCAAATAGAGCAGAACCAGATCAGATCGTTTCTATAGGAGCAATCTGATCAGGATCTGCTCTGTTTGCTTATAGTATAACATAGATCTGATTCTACAGTTTCTACCTGAGCCAAAACATCCTATGTGCATAATAAAAAAATTCAGCGAATAAATATTCATGATGTCTTTATATCTTACATGAATTTTAAACAGGCAAAGGGTTGAGACATACACACTGACTAATGTAATACATGTACCCGGATAAAACTTGCCTTTCAATGACAGAAATCACAAACTTGATGTTTATCTAACCCTTTTAATGTGGAAAACAAGTGCACTGTCATTTGAAAACAGTGTAGACCCAGATCAGAGGGCTCCTAGAAAATCCCTTAGGTTAGGTCTGTACTGTTTGTCATTCAAAATCTTCATGCAATATTTTGTGGGCTCTACTAATAAACAATGATGGACTATTTCCACTTTGAAAATTCAGAGAAATGGTTAAGCCTTTGAGTATTCATGGAAAAAATTGTTATAATAAATTATTGAACATTGAAGGTAGAACAATGTAGTCAGTTTAGAAACTAAGATATGGGTCTTTCAATTTCTATTAGCAAACAGAGCAGACCCAGGTCAGACGGCTACTATAGGAGCCGTCTGATCTGGGTCTACTCTGTTTGCAAATGCTTGAAAACATGTTTATACGAAGGAAAGGGTTAACCCTTTGCCTGTCTTTTTATGCAAACAAAAGTATGAGTTATATAATTAGGGTCTGCTCTGTTTGCAAAAGCACGAAAACATATTTATATGAAGGAAAGGGTTAACACTTTACCTGTCTTTTTGTGCCATTGCAAAGAAGAGTATGAGTTGTATAATTAGGGTCTGCTCTGTTTGTATACATGTTTCAAATCTGTCTGCCATGGCAATAAAATTTCCTACAATAATTAACCCTTTCCTTCATGGATATTCATGTAAAAATAATGATGTCTTGAATATTAATTATATTTGTGTTAAAATAGCACATGGATACAGGAAATATTTTGGGCTATGGCAGAAACTCACAGACAGTAGAATCAGATCTTTATTATATATCATAATTAAATAGAGCAGACCTACAGGAGCTGCCTGATCTGGGTCTACTCTGTTTGCAAAGGCTTAGAAGGGCATTTTATGGAGTAAAGGGTTAAATTAAGTTAATTAGCTGATACTCATTTAAATATACAGAGTCTCGCATTAATATCCATTAAGTAAGGGATGAATGTGTGCATGCTATTTTCAAATTTTGATAAACTATGCATTGAGCAAACAGTTTGGATCTAGATGATGTGCCAAGTAGCTTTGATTAGGGTGGATCTTTATGAAGAGGGGGCCACATTGTAATGTAAACATTGTGAATTTTGTTTCTGAAATCTTATGTTTTTTCGAAATCTTAATTCTTTTCACACATTTGTGATATTCTTTACAATCAGGTTGAACTTAATTTAAGTTATATTAGGATTAATTATTTAACCCATTCCCTCATATTGACGCTTTTTGATGGCTCTGTAAGTCACTTTTTTTTAAAGGCGTTGAATTTGGTATTGTTTTTCAGATGCTTTGAAGACCAAGAAAACAGAAGAAGTGCCTGTGTTTGGAGAATACGGTAAGGTGACCTTTTACCTCATAAATATTTATAACCCCCCCCCCCCCCTTTTGAAAAATGGGGGTATATTGCTTTGCACATGTCGGTTGGTCTGTCGGTAGTTATATATAATATTATATACTTTTACTTCCAAGTGAATCCGCGTTAATAATGTTTATCACGTTAACAGCGAAATTTCTGTTCAGCTAATCGAGTAACGAGACTCTTGTCCTACAGCCAATCAAAACATTGTATTTTGCAGTGTTTGATCAACCTTCCAAAATGGCCTCCATGTTATGAAATTCTGTAATCTGTCAATTAATCTGAATGTAAGACAAAAATGAAAAACACAGGCAAAGATTACGAAAACAGCATGAAAAATAAGTTCTACACATGAAAGAAATGACATTTGGTAAAGAAACAAGAAAATTTGCAATGATTTCATGAAACTGAATGTAAACCTTCCCAAACTTGGTACCAAACAAATGAATTACGGAAAACGCAACTGTGTGTCCTTTCAAGGCCTATTGTTATGATGAGAGAGAGTGCGTTGTGGTCACATGAGAAAGGTGAAAAACACAAAATGAACAATCAATGTCATTCTACGCAAAGAGGCATGGATGCGTTTAACTTTACAGTTTGTCTCCCATCAGAAAAAGAGAGAATTTTTTCTCACATAACCAAATTCAATGCTCTCAGGGGAAAAGGCAAAAGAGAAAAATGTTATATTACAAAGCTGGAAAGTAAGATCATTGACAGGGTAACAGAACTGAAAACAGTTGAGGTTTAATTAAGTTTACTTCTTATTAGTGTAACAGCGATGCTGTTAGGTATATAAGCACTATAAACTCTCCCTGCCAGAGAGTTAACTCTTTGGTGACATGGTTTAAGTGCTTGGAAATGTTGCAAAGTTAAGCAACAGTCCGTGCGGCTACTGGCTGGATGGGTGACCTCCAGGGATTGCCGATGGTGCACGTTGCATTAGAAATAAAAGTCTGTATGAACCATGTAAAGGGTTAATACTGGTACCAACTGGTGAAAGGTTGAACTTGATAACAGACTAGTTTCTTCCTAAACCCTTATCTGTTCTGTATGATTATAATACCATACGTGGCGCTGCCAATATCATGATCACCAACTTAACCCAGATATAAGATACCACTCTATTTACCTACCCTTTGTCTGTTAAATATTTATGTAAAAAGTAATGACCACAGGAATATTGATTAGCCTCAAATTTTAACTCTTTACTCCATAAATATGCCTTTCTGCGCCTTTGCAAACAGAGTAGACCCAGATCAGACGGCTCCTATAGGAGCCGTCTGATCAGGGTCTGCTCTGTTTGTTAATGATATGATATAGTTATGATGCTACACTTGCTATGGCCAAATCTTCATGTGTCCATGTGCTATTATAACAAAAAATCTAATTAATATTCATGATGTCATTATTTCTTGCATAGATATTGATGGAGGAAAGGGTTAATAGCATTATTAAAAAGGGCAGTTTTGACTGTTGTAGAAGCATATAATAGGCAAACATAGCAGATTGCTCCTACTGAAGTTACTGAACCTGTCTGATCAGGGTCTACTCTGTTTGCAAAGGTATAATAACTGATACAGATTTTAGATGAGGGAAAGAGTAAAGACGCTTCTCTCTCCACCAAGGGAAATGCCTTGTTAATATGCTGATAAGGCACTTCTTTTGATAACATGACCCTTCACTCCATAAATAATGTTGGTAGATAATGCTTATGAAGATTAACCCTTTACTCCATAAATACTTATTTAGAAATAATAAATACATTAACCCTTCGCTTGCTATTTTTTCACGTCAATGTACCTACCTGTAAATAGTGAGGACCCAGATGAGACAGCTCCTGCAGGAGCTGTCTCATCAGGGTCTGCACTATTTACAAGTTGATTGTGCAACCAGTGCATTCCACAACAGTGACTGCACAGCGAAATACTTGTGCACAGTGAAGATTTATGTAATTATACAACAGGACATGGGTAAAGAAGGAGAAATGTATTTTAAAATTCAGCAAGAGAAGGGTTAATATTGATTAATATTGATGAAGGAATGTAATACCTTGGCAGAAACTGTAGAATCATATCTATAATGTTTCCTTAGCAAACAGAGCAGACTCTGATCAGACAGGTCCTACAGGAGCCGTCTGATCTGGGTCCATGCTTATAAAACATTTTGTTGAGTCTGAGTACGTTCTCAAGCTTTTGATTGGTCAGATTTGAGCCTCTGGCTCAAATTTGACCAATCAAAAGCTTGAGAACTCAAATCTGACCAATCAAAAGCTTGAGAACGAAACTCAGACTCAACTAAAAGCTTTATAAGCATGGACCCTGGGTGTACTCTCTTTGCAAAGGCGTAGAAAGGGTAAGTTAGCCTAAAATATATAATGGTATCATGTACATAGAAATTTTTACCATTGCAGAAACTGTAGAAATATATGTGTTATATCATAAGCAAACAAAGCACAGCCGGATCAAGCTCTTTGACAGTCACTCAGTAATTTCTTAAAATTTTGATCCAGGTGGAAAAAATTTGAGCAGTCATTATTTCTTTACAGTGGGCTAAGGGTTAACCATTTCCCTCATATAAATATGTTTTCATGCATCTTCAAACAGAGTAGACCCAGATCAGATGGCACCGTCAGATCTGGGTCTACTCTGTTTGCTAGGTTTAAGAGAGATGGGTGTGACAGTTTTGCCTCAAGCCTTTTAGTTGTGATAAGTCATGAACAGAATGAGGGTCTCTTTATCTTTGTCTCATTTCTAGTGTCATATGTCTGTGAATAAGGACAAGACGACCGTGATCTGAATAATAGACACCACTACTATAAGATTTTAGTGACATACTCTACCCTAATTTTCCTGAAAGTGTAGCCAGACAAAAGGCAAATACATGTAGTATAGATTCAGATGATATTGCTGAAGGAGTCTGCACTATTTATTTGTCCATTCCTTTCAGTTTCCTCCATAAATATTCAATTCAGTAATAATGACATGATGAATATTAATTAGATTAATTTGTTATAATATCACATGGACACGGGAATTTTTAGCGATTGCAGAAACTGTTGAATCATATCTCTACTGTATCATGAGTAGAGAATACATCTAGGGGGGAGAAATGTGCCGGCCTGTGTTTTCACGACGTCCAGCTAATTAAAATTGGGGGGAGACCCCAGAGGTTCTTCCGTGCACGGAACAAATTGCATTTTTGGTGCAGATTTCACAGTTTCTAGTGATTTAGAGTCCAATTGTTTGCTTAGGCTATTTTATATTAAAGTCTGTTTACTAAGAATTAATACAGATTTGTTTTCAAAATTGAAGGCGGAAAGCGTAATGTCATGCCAGGATGGCTAACAGACCAGACCCAGATTACAATCAACCTACACAACAATCCAATCAAAATGTGGAACACCAGATCTCGAAATCAGGTCTACCATGTGAAGTGCACCCCTCTGGACCACAGATACAGGGATGTGAGTAGTCAACTGTAAACTGTACTGTTCATTGGCATTTACAAACAGTGTAGACCCAGATCAGAGAGGTCCTTGAGGCGCCCTCTGATCAGGGTCTGAACTGTAAGTCATTCAAAATCCTCTAGCAAATGTAATCAGTTCCAACTGAATTGGCAGTGCTGTTAATCCTTTCCCTCATATAAATGTGTTTTCACACATTTGCAATCAGAGGAGACCCAGATCTGGGTCTGCTCTGTTTGCTTTGACATGATAAAGATCTGATTCTACAGTTTTTGCCAAAGCTAAATATTCCCTCAAAAAGTTTACGTTATAAATATAAATAGTAAAACCCCTCTAAACTGGAATTCTAGTAAAGAAGAATTTGGATACCTTTAGGCAGGTGGCTGCTTAATGCAGGGTGAAAGTCATGCAGAAAGCTCCTCTAAGAGCTTTCTGCATGACTTTCACCCTGCATTAAGCTGCCACCTGTCTCCAAGACCGATATTTATGCTAAATTTAACGACCGGTTTAGAGGGGTTTCACTGTATTCATCTTATGAATATTCATGTCGTCATTATTTCATACATGAATACTGAATAGGCAATGGGTTAACTCTTTACCTGATAGAAACACGTTTTTAACTTTTTACGCATTTGCAAACAGAGCAAACCCAGAACAGACGGCTCCTGTAGGAGCCGTCTGTTCAGGGTCTGCTCTGTTTGCTAATGGAATTTGATAGATCTTTTCCTTTACTTTCTAAAATGGCTACATTATAACTATTTTGTCCATGAATATTCAGTAGATACATGTATTGAAATATGAAATGAACATAGAACAGGGAAAGGGTTAAAGTACACTTGTACAGACAACTACTAGAGAGTAGTCACAATATAGGGTTTGAGGGGAATTTGCAGTTTTTGGTTTTGAAATAGGTCGCTTATCAATTTTTCTGCAACATACCCTAGATCTCATTGAATTACAAACAGTCTTAACCCTTTCCCTGTTCTATGTTTATTCCAAATTTCAATACCTACTGAATATTCATTCACAAAATAGTTATAAAGAAATATGGAAGGATGAACATTATAGACATTTTAGAAAGCAAAGAATCAGATCTATCCAATTCTATTAGCAAACAGAGTAGACCCTGATCAGACGGCTCCTCTAGGAGCCGTCTGATCTGGGTCTACTCTGTTTGCAAATGCGTGAAAACACATCTATATGAGGGAAAGGGTTAAACAAGATCAACTCCAAAATGATCTGGCTCTATACTTTTTCAAATGCATGTATGCAATTGATCTTTTTATGCTCCCCAACAACGTTGTTTGGGAGCATATAGTCGCCGCTTTGTCCGTCCATTCGTCCATCCGTCAATCCATCCATCCATCCGAACTTTGTCTGGAGCATAACACAAAAACTGTAATAGATATCAACTTGAAACTTCATAGGTAGAATGATCTCGACGAGGAGAAGAGGAGTGCTTAAGAACCATTACTCTCTTTTGCATAATTCAGGAGTTATTGCCCTTTGTTATTTTTCATACTTAAAATTTGTCCGGAGCATAACACAAAAACTATAACAGGTATCAACATGAAACTTGATAGATAGATTGATCTTGATGAGGAGAAGTGCAGTGCACAAGAATCATCACTCTCATTTGCATAATTTAGCAGTTATTGCCCTTTGTTATTTTTCATACTTAAAATTTGTCTGCAGTTGGGGAGCATCCATCGTTTCTACCGATTCTCTTGTTTGGGAGAATACCAATATTATGATTCAATCTTACTTGCAGTAGATTTTGATAAAGTGAAGATCTGAAGGCCTGTACATGTATACTGTGACAGCTGTGAAAATTGCAATTGTTAATTGGTATCTGATCATGCTGTAGAAAATATGTGTCTGCTCAAATACTGATCTGGTGCATTTGATTACTTTTGATCTGCTTAAGGTTTTTTTTAGATATTATTGAATGAGAGGCAAATATCATGGATCCTGCGTGTCACCAGTGTGTCACCAGCGTGTCATCAGGATTCAAGGTGTTTGCAAATGCCAGTCATGTTTCACGTAGCATGATAAAGGTTTTCTGATCCAGCCCGGCGTGCATTTTACACACATGCCCTTTTGTGAATGCTTTTTGCATAATAGAAGTGATTTAGGTTGGCAAACTATTGGAGGACGATATGAATACAATGGTGGTTATGCATGTATTGCGATTTTATATTTGTACACCATATAGCGCTTTAATCCTTTACTCAATAAATACGCCTTCCTGCACCTTTGCAAACTGGAGCTGTCTGATCAGGGTTTTCTGTGTGCTTTAACCCATTCCCACTTAGGCTATTTTTAGACCTAACCTCTTTGATCAAATCTACCAAAAAGAAGCTTTAACTAGAGACAAGGAAATTTTCAGAATTGTGTAGTTTTGAAATCATTGTGATAAATAGAGCATTTGCTCCTGTGGAGCAAATACTCTATTTATCACAATGGTTTCATAAAGTGACTTTTACAGAAGAGTCAAAAGGCGTCAATATGCGGGAATGGGTTAAATATGGAAATTTGTAGATCTGATTATGCAGTTTCCACAACAGTGAAAAAAAGCCCTTTTCCATAATCAAGAAGAAAATTTGAGTAGATATGAAACAGGTAAAGGGTTAACCGAATCCCTCATATTCACGCCTTTTGACGTTTCTGTAAAAGTCAATTTTTCAAACCATTATGATAAGTAGAGCATTTGCTCCATAGGAAGAAATGCTCTATTTTTAGCTCACCTGAGCTGAAGGCTCAGGATGAGCTATTGTGATCGCTCTTTGTCCGTTGTCCGGCGTGCGTCCACATTTTCAAACGACATCTCCTCTGAAACTGCTGACCCGATTTTAACCAAATTTTGTCAGAAGCATCAGTGGCTAGGGGGAACGAAACGTTGTTCACATTATTATCAGATCTATTAATATTTCATAAGCAAACAGAGCAGACTCTGATCAGATTGTTCCTATAGGATCCGTCTGATCTGGGTCTACTTTGCAAATGCATTAAAAGGCTATTATATGAAGGAAAGGAAACTATTATAGATCTGATTCTACAGTTCCTACCAGTACCAAACCAGAAAAATCCTATCTCCATGTACCATTATAAAAATTCAGCTAATAAATATTCATGATGTCATTATTTCTAACATGAATATTGAACAGGGAGATGGTTAAAACAGTGATGGGCCATTTGGCTTAAAAAAAAAACAGCATTTAAAAAGTTAAGACTATCTATAAAGATTAACCTGTTATTGCAGATAATGAAACATTGTAATGGAAGAGCCCCAAGAAATTAATGAATTGAATTAAAATTTAGATAAACAATTCTTTATAATGTATCAATGTTGTTGATTTTTTCAGCACAGTGAAGAGGACGATGATGAACATTTGCCAAAGGCTGCCAATACTACAGCAGCTGTTGCGGTAAGCTCAATTCTAGATACTGTAGACTTTGTATACCTCCACAAAGATGATTTATTGGAGGGGTTTATGGACTAAGCGTACCATTACCGTAGCGTACCATTACCAAATCGTACCATTTTCGGTCTAAGCGTACCATTTACCAAATATATGAAACTGGTATAAATGTTTTTATAATTGTTATATATGAAAACACAAAAAATGTTATTAATGCATTATTTAATCGTAATGTGTTTTAATTGAGCATAGTATTGTCATGACACACGGTTACCCGTATCCAATGTATGACCCATACACCGACTTTCCTAGACAAGAGGAAGATCCTAAATACGGTGTCCTAAGTTTCTTTCAAAATACGTACTTTGAATTTGAGGATATCATTCATCCATCCAGCGTGTTGGCTACTGCCAAATCACTTTTTATGTACAGCGAATATCGGAAATGTGTAAACTTTCCATTAAGGGTTTCACTGTGTGGTAATTGCCCCGTAGAGTTTAAGTTAACAAAGGTCATATGCATACACAAAAAGTATTTGCAAGCAGGTCAGACCCAAAATAAAACAGCCAGAATGCAAAAACAGGATGAGAAATCGTTTTTGAGACAATTTTTACACTTGAACTTAGCTTCGTTCCAATACCGATATTCCCTTACAGTTTCCACTGTTATATGCCAGTGTGTATTTGGCACGTGCCCATAATCACGTGACATTGGGCCACGCGCTAGTGTGTGAATGCCGATGTGTATTGATAATACGATGCGAGAGAACCCCAATTGGATTGCACTAATCTGATATATTAGCCCAAGTATTCCATAAATACACGTTTGCAAACAGAGTAGATCCAGATCAGACGACACCTTTAGAGACTGTCTGACCCACAGGGGACGATTTCGTGGGTCTGCATGGTCTAAAAAGTAAAAAAAAAATGATTGGGTCTGACCAGGGCCTACCATGTCTGGTTATGAAATATAACTATACAATCATGTAGTTTACAAATTACAAAATGTTATCTATAGCCTACATGTCTTTACAAAAAATCAGTTAATAATACTCATCATATTTTTTTCTTACATGAATGTTTATGGAGTAAATGTTATAAGCGGGTATTTGTTTCCACAGGCCTTAGGCTCATGAAATATGTCTAAAATAAGTTAAAATGTCCCTAATTTGGCGTTTTGTAACATTTGGGGCCGAAAGAATAAAGCTTGTGGCGTTTTGAGACAAAGCTGAAATTTCATATATTCTATATAAGAGAAAATAAACACATATTATTTTTATTGTTTTATTTCAGTCCCGGTTAACATGTGGTGGTTCTAAACCTATAATAAATGAATAGAAACACTAACTATAGTTACATACAACAGAACACGGACAGAATGGGTGTACGCTTTTTATGCATTTGCAAACACAATAGACCCTGTGTAGACGGCTCGTATAGGAATCATCTGCTGCTGTTTGCTCACGAAACTATATCGGACTCTCTAGTTTCTGTCATGGCCAAAATTCCTATGACAGTGTGTCATTGCAAATTTGATATTCCCGATGTCATAGAACATACACTCAGCAGCACATTTTTAAAGACTCGTACCCGTTCACGTTTATTAGCCCATTACTGCATGAATACGCTTTTCTACGTCTCTGCAAACACAGTAGACCCAAAGCAGACGGCACTTAAATGAGTTGTCTGATTAGGGTCTGCTCTGTTTACTTATGACAAGTTTACATTTGCCGCGGAGGCCGTACGATTTCTTTCTCTGCGATTTTCCTACGATTTTGTTTGGCATCGTAGAAGTCTACGGGCTGCGATGTTTTGTCTACGATAACAAACGGCGTCCGAGAATCCGTAAGAAAATCGTACGGCGACCGTATGCCTCCGTACGGCGGGTCTATATGGGCGCCTTAAACTCATCGCAGGGCAAATACGAACGCTCGATCGTCTGTTATCGTTTTGTTATGTGTGGATAGGCCTTGTCAAGATGAACATGCATACCAAAAATGCAGGTTGTAAATAAAAACTTGAAGAAGTTATGTTAACGCCGGAGTTACGACAATAACTTGCGATTTCTTCGAAACCAGAACCGACGGGACAGTGAATGGGTTAAATCGGAACATATAATAGAACATGGATCAACAATCAATAAAATGAAACACATATCTGTAACAACACCCGTTGTTGTTTCCGGTACATGTCTATACTGTGCTGGTGTTTCACCTGAAACATAAAGCAAATTCCAAATACGGAGAAATTTTGGATTGATACTAATTACATGTTCAACGGAATAAGATTTATACATCTGACACGCTGCTACTCTATGATGCTGAACTTGCATAATAGACATTTCAAGTACGCCTGATTAGGTACTATTTTGAAACAAATAGGAATACATGGCAGTGATAGTTAACAGAGCTACATATAAAGATGCGTGTCCAAATACAATGTTACACCTTTCTTTAGAATGATTCCATAATTCAACTTATTCTCGCAATCGCAAACAAAACCTACCCTATCAGACGACTTGGAAAATATTTAAAAAAACAAAACAAAAAAAACCACGAAAATTGTTCAGAAATGTTACCAGTATTGCACTTTCTGTGTTGCCATCTAGAACAACTTCTGCACTGCACAGCCCGGCCCGTCCTTTGATGTCTAATGAGCCGTCTAAACAAGGATAGTCCGGCATGATGCTTTCTTGACTGTCAAGTCTTCATTTGCGCGAGACCTTTATTCGCGTGCATATTAGCGAATTGAGTCTTTTGAGTAAAGTGTCATATTGAGTTGTGACTGAGGCGTAACGACATTAACTGCAGTCAATTATCAATTAATTCGCCGTTTTTAATCCAGTGTCTCAAACACGCGTGTATTGCGTATGTGTTGTCTCGGGTTGGGACCGAGGCATTACGATAATGATTACACTCATTGATTGATAATTAATTCACCGCTTTAAAAGTTATTCAAACACTGACCAACGATAGTGACAATTTCTAAGCACACGCATACTTATTTAATTTATTTCTAGTATATTTGCAGTTAAAATATTTTAACCCTTCCCCTCATATGTGTTTTCACGCATCTGCAGAGTAGACCCAGATCAGACGGCTCTTATAGGAGCTATCTTATCAGGGTCTGCTCTGTTTGGTAATGGATTTTAATACATGTAGTTCTATTTCTTTTATTTACTCCATATTTCATTATAAATAATTTGGCCAAGACTATTCAGTAGGTAATGAACTTTGGAATTGGGAAAGAGTTAAATTATTGATTACAGTACAATCAAATCTCCGGATTTTCCATAACGCGTGCCACCTTCAATGCAGTGCATACCAGATCATTCGCAATACACATAGGTCATGATTCGTAAATAGAGTTGACTTGTTTAAATCTTGGGCTATTTAAAACTAATTCAGAATATAAGATTCATCTAAGGTGTTCTTTTTTTTTTTATAAAGGATACTTGTGCGTTTTATTATGGCTGTGTTGAGGAAACTTGTAAATGGTCGATTTCCTGTATGTCGATGTCAACAAATCGGCATATATGAGGTTCTACACAGAATCTAAAATGTCGGCATATGATGTCCAATACAGGTGACTTTTGTTAATGTTTATTTGTGCAGTTTACATGTATTATGACTGTGTTGAGAAAACTTGTAACCTGTAGATTTCCTGTATGGCGATGTCAAGAAATCGGCACATTGGGTTCTTACACAGAATCTAATAAGTCGGCATATGATGTCCAATACTTGTAATCTTGTAAGAGTATATTTTTAAAACACTGTATAATACATTAGTATAATACTTTAAGTGTTATATTCAAATATAATTTATATTTTTTATTATTGGTACGCTCCGTCCAGGAAATGGTACGCATAATCCAGGTACGCTTCGGCAATGGTACGCTTAGTCTATTTTCCATTGGAGGTACAGACAGGATTTCAATAATACCTTATGAGAAGCTTCATCGCATTATCAAGAGGGGATGCACATATCATTACAAAATTTGGATAGATGAAGATTTTTTTTAACCGTTTACTCCATATATATGCTTTTTACACATTTGCAAACAGAGAAGAGCCATATGAAGCAGCTCCTGTAGGAGCTATCTGGGAGGTATCTGATAAGGGTCTGCTCAATTTGCCTATGAAACAGAATTGATCTGATTCCGGTTTCTGCCATTACCAAACATTGCTATATGCCATAATGAAAATAAATCTAATTAATATTCATGATATCATTATTCCTTACATGAATATACATGGAGTAAAGTGTTAAAAGGTTTACTTCCCCTTTGACTATTCAAAATGTCATTAATTATATAACAAGCACTTTTGTGATTGTGAGTATACCTTTGATTGAATAGGGAAATATGTGCCATTTCCTAAAATATTTTGTAAAAACCATGTTATGAAAGGCCTATTTAATGCTTTAAATACCAAAGAGAGCCAAGTAAAGCGTTAGCATTTTGGGTGTGTCATATTTTTTAGCCAAAACTTGCTGAAAATGATCTCAATTTGAGTTTATATAAATTAAGAATTTTATCTTGACATAAATCAAATCATAACCAATTATCCCTTTATTAAACCTTGTACCTGTTAGGACATAAACAGAGTTGACCGAGATCAAACAATTCCTGTATGGGCCGCCTGATCAGAGTCTACTCTTTTGCTCTTTTTAACCCTTTCCCTCATATAAACGTGTTTTCACGCATTTGCAAACAGAGTAGACCCAGATCAGACGGCTTCTATAGGAGCCGTCTGATCAGGGCCTACTCAGTTTGCCAATTGAATTTGATAGGTCTGTCATTTTACTTTCTAAAATGGCTAAAATGTTCCACCTTCCATATTCGGTTATAACTATTTCATCCATGAATATGCAGTAGGTATTGGAATTTGGAATAAACAAAGAACAGGGGAAAGGGTGAATAGTATGAATATGATTCAAGGAACTTGCATGCCCTTATAAAACTTCGACTAATTAATATTCATCATTTCTGACATTGTCTCATTTTGTTTTTACTATTTTGTTTTTTACAGGTTCTAGAGAAGGGCAAGTCCATTCCCACCAGACAAGATGAGTTTGGCACAGCGTGCAAGCCCGATACTTTCCTATGTTTTATGATACAAACTCTGGAGCCAGAGAACACGGTAAAAAAACTTGATATTTCTAATCCTTTCCCTATGCTATGTTTAATTCAAATTTCAATACCTCTGTCCATCAACTCAAAAAAACATTGTTCGCTTAATAACTTGATTACATGAACCCCCTCCCACATAACATTGAGCATGTTACAACAGCACATACCGGTACTTCGGGGGTGTAATGCTCCAGCACATGGAGCTCTTGTTTTATATAGAAATACAGTGTATACAGTGTATGCATAAGTCTATAGAAACTAGGTGAGCGATTAAGGGCCATTATGGCCCTCTTGTTTACTTTTGATTTGGTTTGCTCTGTTCACTTAATATGAAATAATATAGGTCTGATTCTACAATTTCTGCTATGGCTGAAACTTCCTGTCTGTGTATGCCATTATAAAATTCCCCCCTACTTAGTATTATATTCTCACCTAATTAATATTAATGATGTCATAATTATTCATGGAATAAAGGGTTAAACTTATTCTGACCCCATGCTATTGCATACTTTCTCACACATTGGCTGTATGTCACTGTTTCCGAAACAACAATGCTCCAGCAACAACTTTTTTCCATCGTGTTTTCTTTATGCCTCCATCAAACCCGATGTTGTGACCACTCTTTAGAATCGTCACTTTGTGACGATTCTAAAGAGTGGTCACAACATAGGGTTTGATTGAGGCATAACGGTTTTAGTTCTCGAAATACACCTTATCTGGGGATTTGCATACAAGCTAATTATGTTTGATTTTCCCTCCCTACACATACAATCTTCGTATCCCAAAGGGTGTCGTTGTAGAGAGGGAGCACTGTACATGTATGACAGGGAAATATTTTGTCTGAGTTTTGGTATTCATCTATTTTCCTGTCACTTGTAGGGGTACCAACTGGATTTCTACAGCCACACAGAGGAGACTGATGAAGCTGGGAAACCGAAGACTCCTGTCCATATTGGTTACACCTTTATACTCCCATTCGACCTGAACAGGAGTCGGGACTTCAAAACGTTACCAATATCCAGCCTAAAGCACAAACCACTGGGACAAATCGAAAGTAAGTAATGCTTTAGATATATTGCCCTAAATATTCTTACCAGACAAACTTTGGTAAGTAGGGCAGACAGAGGTCAAGGTCTACACTGTTTGCTTCTGGTAGTGTCAAAGAAACACTTTTAAATGTTTTTGTTTAACCCTGCCCTCCATAAATACACCTTTCTATGCCTCTGTCATAGTCACTTGTTGAAACCATTGTGATAAATACAGCATTTCTTTTTTCTAGTTAATGCTCCTTTTTGGTAGATATATTCAAAGAGGTTGGATCTAAAAGTATAGACTTCCTCTTATTTGATCTACTTCTTAGCAGAATAGCAAATAACATAATTCAGATTGGCTATTTGAAATCGTCCATCATGTTGTGATTTATAGGTTCTAGATTCAGGATCCAAACTTCTAACATTGTTTGTGTTTATATTTTACAGTTGACTACCTGATGGTGAAGCCAATGATTTTTAAGAGATTTGAAATGGAGAAGTGTTTCCAGAAACACTGGAATCCCCGCCGTAAACCCCTTGACATCGCACACAGGGGCATGGGTGTTTCTTTCAGTGACAACGTCTACAAAACGTATGTATACAGGTTTTATTTGTTGTTGTTTTTTGTGGGGCAGGGGGGGGGGGATATTGTTTTTGCCCTGTCTGTATGTGTGTTGGTTTGTGGACAAGTTTAACTTAGGCGATGAGTTTGTAGCCATTGCACATACATACTTCAAACTTGGCATGCATGTGCAACTTATGGAGGCAAACATTTTTAGGGGCAAGTAATTAAGGCCAAGGTCATACATCAAGGTCAATGGTCAAATCGTTTTCAAGTGATTTTATAGCCGTTATTTGGCAATGTTCCCAATGGCAAAAAGTGTGATTTTTTTCCAATTTTGATTGGAAAAATCCCAATTTAGTGGTAAAAGTGTTTAGCCAAAAAATTCAGGCAGATCAAAACTTTTAAACAAACAGCTGATCTAGCAGACCTAGATCAGACAGCTCCCATAACAGCTCCTATAAGAGCTGATCTTGGGTCTGTTGTTTGTTTGTGAATTTTAGAAGTTTTGCCCTGACTGGGTCTAATTTGTTGACAATGGACATTTATAGGAGCAAATTTGTTGAAATCATCTTACAGCTAAAACATTCCCTAATCAGACAAATTCCCAATTTCAGGGGTATGGGTCATCTTCATAAACTGGTGAAAAAACAACCTGGTATAAACCTTTTACATGTGTATTGGGGGGGGGCAGGAAGGCACTTTAAAAAACAGCTATGCATGGATGGGTTTCGCTGCAAAAATGATACTAATTGGTTTGTGCATTAGTAAAAAACTTCTATGGGTGGTTGGCCGAATTTGAAAGTGCCTTCCTGCACCCACGTACACATTTAAATGGAAAAGCCCTGATGAATTTTCCCATAAAAATTAACCCATTCCCTGTTCTGTATTTATTCCAAATTTCAATATCTACTGAGTAAATGTTCTGAACATTCATGGAATTTATTTTGTGAATTACTACAGGCCTCGAAGAAGACTTCTTTTGCATTATAATTTGATGCTAATAGAATTCGATAGATTTGTTTGGTTTCTAAAATGAATGGCTACAGTCACAGTGTTCCACCTTTCATATTTCATTATAATTATTTCACCCATGAATATTCAGTAGGTATTGAATTTGGAATAAATATAGAAACAATGAAAGTGTTAACCCTTTCCTCCATAAATACGCCTTTCTACACCTCTGTAATAGTCACTTCTTGAATGAAACCATTGTGATAAATAGAGCATTTCGAGGGCTTGGTGCAAAACTATTCTAACTCCTTCACAAGGTGAAGGAGTTAGAACAGTTTTGCACCAAGCCCTCGATTTGCTCCTATAGGAGCAAATGCTCTATAGTAATCTACTGGCAAATTTGTAAATAACATCTGCAAAGAGTTTGGTCCAAATGAGATGTTGAGTACTTTTGTCTTTTGCAGGTTATCCACAATCACAGAGAATACTGTACAGTCCATGAAAGATGCCTTTGAGCATGTAAGTATGTAACAGTTTTTAAACCCTTTACGTGATACAGACATCATTTAACGCCTTTGCAAACAACGTGGACCCAGATCAGACGGCTCGAGTAGGAGCCGTCTGATCATGGTCTGCTCTGTTTGCTTATTTAATTTTATCCAGTCACCAGGCTTCTCTAGTGACATAATAAACGGGGTGCAGATAAACTTAGGCTCTGTTTGCTTATTTAATTATATATAGATCTTATGTTACAGTTTATGTCATGGTAAAAACAAATTCCTTGTTCAATTAATTAGTATTCATGTTTACCCTTTCCTCCATAAATACGCCTTTGCAAACAGAGTAGAATCAGATCAGACGGCTCCTACAGGAGCCTTCTGATCAGGGTCTGCTCTGTTTGCTTATGATATAATGTAGATATGATTCTATAGTTTCTGCCATGGCCAAAAATATTCCATGCCCATGTGCTATAATAAAAATTAATCTAATATTCATGATGTCATGATTTCTTACATGCATATTCATGGAGTAAAGGTTTCACCCTTCCTTGTTCTATGTTTATTCCAAATTTTAATATCTACTGAATATTCATGGTCAAAATAGTTATAATGAAATATAGAAGTTGGAACATTGTAGATATTTTAGAAAGCAAAGAAACAGATCTATCAAATTCTATTAGCAAACAGAGCAGACCCTGATCAGATGGCTCCTCTAAGAGCTATCTGATCTAGGTCTACTCTGTTTGCAAATGGGTGAAAACAGGTTTATATGAGGGAAAGGGTTAAATCATTTTTAATATGAGTAAAGGTAAGATAAAGGGTTATTCCCCTTTTTCGATTTGGCCGATATTATTTGCTTGTATCAAGCTCGTCGAGCAGAAATTGTGCAATATTGTAAGAGGGTTTTGTGACTGAACTCCAAAGTCATGTGATTAGTGTCATTTCTGATGGAGTTCTTGTGTGCTTTGCTTGCATCTATCACACACCCAACACCCTTTACCAAAGAGAGATACATTTTTTCGATACCTTTGCAAACAGAGTAGAACCAGATCAGACGACTCCTGATCTGGGTCTTGTCTGTTTGCAAAGGCATAGAAAGGTGTATTTATGGAGTAAAGGGTTGAAGGAAAACATATGCTTGAAAAATTGCAGAATAAACTGTTCTCTTCTTATTGTTAGGGAGCTGATTTTGTTGAGCTTGATGTTCATCTGACGAAAGACAAGGAGGTGATCGTTTACCATGATTTCAAAGTCTACATCACATATAAAAAGGTAAAAAAGAATTTTTTTACGCTAATTGTTTTAAACATTTGGACAGACAAATTTATGTCAATAGAGTAGACGTATATCAGCCTGCTTCTGTATGCTTCTCCCGTTACCCATCAATACAGTGGCCAATCCATACCACTACCATTTCATACAAACCTATTCCATTTATTCCAATATTATTTAACCCTTTTCCTCTTCTATGTTTATTACAAATTTCATTACCTACTGAATATTCATGAATGAAATAGTTATAATGAAAGGTGGAACATTGTACAATGTAGTTATTTTAGAAAGGAAAGAAACAGATCTATCAAATTCCATCAGCAAACAGAGCAGGCCCTGATCAGACGGCTCCTATAGACGGCTCCCTCTTCTCTATTTGCAGATTACCATTTCATACAAACCTATTCCATTTATTCTGTAATCCGTAAGGAAACAGAGCAGACTCTGACGCCTTTTGGCTGTAAAAGTCACTGTTTGAAACCATCTGTGGGAGCAAATGCTGTATTTATCACAATAGTTTCAAAACTACTCAATTTTAAGAAGTTTCCTTTTCTTAAGTATATTGTCCTTTTCGGCAGATTTATTCAGAATTTAGGTCTAAAAATAGTCTATAATTGTCTTAAAAAAGCCTATGAGGTAAAGGGTTAACCACATTTGTAATTTTCTGTCTTCAGAAGAAGCAAGGTGAACACGAACTGTTGTCGATCCCGGTGAAGGACCTGCTGCTGTCAGAGTTGCAGGGCATGAAGGTAAAGAGGCTAGAATACTGTACTATCAGCTCAAATTTAAAACCTGCCAGTGGTTAATTATTCGCATCTGTTTCATGAAGGCTTTTATATTTATTGCTTATTTTGACATGAAAACCTTTTTGCTTTTTTAATGTGTGGATAAATTCCCTGCTCAATTTGTTTGAAACAAGTCTTGGTTATTTTCATACTCAGTTTTGGAAATGCAGATGTAAGCTTTACGGTTAGATTTGGTGGTGAAACAAACTATAAAAAAGTTTGTTTTCAAATGCTTGGAGATGAGTTTTGATATAGAAACAGAAACTTATTAATTTATAATGGTCAAATATGAGTCTTATTGTTGAATAGAGACAACTGAGGGATTGTTAACCCATTACCTCATAGGCTATTTTTAGATACAACCTCTTTGAATAAATCTACGAAAAGGAGCATTAACTAGAGAAAAGGAAATTTCTGAATTTTGTAGTTTGAAACCATTGTGATCAATAGAGCATTTGCTCCTATAGGACCAAATGCTCTATTGATCACAATGGTTTCACAAAGTGACTTTTACAGAGTCGTCAATATGAGGGAAAGGGTTAAACAGAAAATTAATATTATTTAAAGCTCTGTGAAGCCGAAACTGAAGTACTAGAAGGGTCTGATAGAAAGGTTACAAACTTGCCTCAGCATATATTCACAGCAGTTGGGGTCATATTAACCCTTTCCCTGTTCTGTATTTAGGCCAAATTTCAATACCTACTGAATATTCATTAACAAAATAGTTAATAGAAATATGGAAGGTGGTACATTGTAGACATTTTAGAAACTAAAGATAAAGATCTATCAAATTCCATAAGCAAACAGAGCAGACCCTGATCAGACAGCTCCTATTGGAGCCGTCTGATGTGGGTCTACTCTGTTTGCAAATGCATGAAAACACGTTTTTATGAGGGAAAGGGTTAAGCAATTTCCTCATAGGCTTTTTTTAGACCCAACCTCTTTGAATATATCTACGGAAAAGGAGCATTTACCAGAGGAAAGGAAAATGTTAGAATTGTGTAGTTTTGAAACCATTTTGGTAAATAGAGCATTTGCACAAGGGAAAGGGTTAAGGCACAGGTGACAGTATGCAGCTGAATTTGTGATGTGATCAAGAAAATCGTACTAGAACCTCCTGAACTAAACAGATCCATTATGCCTGAGTTCAAAAAATCATCCATCAGATTTGCTATATACATGTACATGTAAAGTATTTACATCTTGGATAGTTTGTATTTCAGAAATGTAGTTTGAATGATAACATACCAAAAAAGATCTCAAATGGGTTTGAATATGGAATTGCTGCGGGAACTGTCTGATCTGGGTCTACACTGTTTGCATAGCTGTTAAAGAGATGACATATGTCTGCTCCTCTGAAATTTTGATATGCATTTGCCTAGAGAAAAGACTGATTCACAGGGACTCAGACTCTGAAGGGAGTAAGGAATCTTCTGTGTTGGGAAGCAGGGAATCTTCTGTTTGTCTTGCTTTCAAATTCTTTTACCAAATTGGTACCTTCACACAATGAATGGGTTAAACCTATATAAGAAGTCTGAAGAATCCATTTGCAAAATAAAAAGGATTGTTTGACGCAAACCCTTTCTGATCTGGTCATAGGGATTGGTAACAAAGCTCCAGGTAAGATGCGTAAATTAAATCATTAACAGGAATAACTTCTTTTTTTCTCCACCAAACCCTATACTGTGACCACTCTTTAGAATCGTCTCTTCGAGGCGATTCTAAAGAGTGGTCACAGTATAGGGGTTGGTGGAGAAATGATTATTTTAGTATTTGGGTACGCACCTTTGGTGGAGAAATGATTTCTGTAGCTCTGTGTACAGGCGTGATTTCTTTTCTCAGACTTTGTTACCAATCTCTATGGATCATGTAGGAGCTGTCTGATCTGGGTCTTGTCTATTTGCAAATGTGTCAATATGTATCTTAATCAAGTAAAGGGTTAAAAAAAAACACACATACATGTAATAAACAATTTTTTTCCAGAATTTTTGATGGAGAACTGCTGCAGTGAATTGAATCACTTATCAAATTATTTGGATTTCAGCACTAGCTTATAGCGAATTTTATTTTTGGGGGAAGCCAACAAGAGTTTGTTCCTTGCAAGACGAACGTATCATCACGAAACCGAGAGTGTTGTACACTACTGAGTGATATTAAACTGGACTTTTATTTCAGTATCAGCTGGATACCTCATAACTTGACTTAAGAGGCAAGCGTCAATTTTGCCTCGTATAATGTTTTTTTTTGCCATGTGCTTAGTGCATTTTTCTCTTTCTAGCTGTCGCATACAGCAAGACCCCACGACAAGGGTGAGTTCAAGAAAGAAATGTGTACTTTACACAATGAAGATGCAAATGAAAAATCAGCATGTAGAAGCAAGAATTGCTGGCATAAGACTTGTTCTATTTTGTAGTTTCTTTTTTAATATTACTATTTTTTAATTTTTTTTTGGGGGGGGGGGGGGGGGGGGGGGGGGGGAATGGGGGTGGGGTAATGGAAATATTGAGGCATGTCATACCAGAATAAACAGCTGATAATGAGACTTAATCGAACAGAATGACCACCCAGATCAAGATGCAAAATGTTTTAAGTCCTTTTAATGCTTTAATCAATGAATATTAACCCATTACGTCATAGGCTATTTTTAGACCCAACCTCTGAAGAAATCTACCAAAAAGGAGCATTTACTATAGAAAAGGAAAAACTTAGAATTGTGTAGTTTTGAAACCATTATGGTAAATAGAGCATTTGCTCCTATGGAGAAAATGCTCTATTTATCACAATGGTTTCAGGAAGTAGCTTTTACAGAGGCATCAAAAGGCGTCAATATGAGGGAATGTGTTAATGTGTAAAATATTGCCTTGATGAATATCTTACTTTGGGAATAATTGGCCGTGGTAAATAATTTGCCTATTTCGCCACCAGGTACAAAAGGGCAAAATTTAACCCACAAAAATGTATCCATTACGAACAAATAACACTTTCTCGCCGATATGTAACTGATCCATTGTACACACACAGATTAACACCTATGCGACACTACCGTAATTAATTCGTGGCAAATACGCAAACAGCAATTACAGCGTTTGCTACTTCTAGTATTTCCGTTTTAACAATTCCAACTTGAATACTTGAAATTAACCAAAGGTAGAATAATCTTTTCTTCTTTCGATTCATACATGTGTTAATCTTTTGCCCCTTTAATCCCGGAATGGCGAAAATTAAACTGACCAAAATAAAACACGGGCATTTTGAAGCAAAGTGGCGAAAATATCATGACACCAATTATTCCAATGTACGGTATTTATTTTGCTGCATTTTATAATGGGATGTGGATAAGTTGCATTTTGGCCATGTGAGAGGGTGTAGACTCAGATTTATATTATTCCCTAAGCAAGCAGAGTAGAACTTAATTAGACAGCTCCTACAAGAGCTGTCAAATCTTGGCCTGATCTGTTTGCCCATGAGTCAGAATGCATATTTATAAAGTTAAAATTTAAGATGTTTAATTAATGAACATATTTGTTGAAGAAAGCAATTAAAATGGGCAATCAGTTTGATTAAGAACTGCAGGGTCATGAAAACTCTTCAGACAATCTATGTATACATGTACACTGTTTCCAAGGCAACTGTTCATTTTTAAACATGTTGAGTGTTTCTTGCATTTATTTGTTTATCCTCCTTTTCAATAACCTTTATGAAGAATCATTTGACAATTTAGTATGCTGAAATGTAGCTCACTAATCATTTACAATGAAGATCTCCCATGAATCAATTGGTAAGGAAAGTATCCCATGAAGTGAGATCCTCATTGCTGAGAGAATCCCAGACACACACCTTCGATATTTTCTGCAGAGCTGGAGAAAAAGGTGCGTTCCCAAATACTAAAGTCTTCGTTTCTGCACCAGACACTATACTGTGACTACTCTTTAGAATCACCTCTTCACAGTATAGGGTTTGGTGTAGAAATAATAAACATACTTGAAAATGTTTAAATTTACACATCTTATCTGGACCTCTGTTATGTGTGGAAGATAAGAGCAATTTCAGGAAATGGTTTGTGATGTAAATATGATGAGCAACACCCTTGAAGTAATTCTTAAATAATAATGGATGCATAGGAAAAAGTGCAACATTATTGAAACATTTATAAATTATAAAACAGATTGTGAAGATGCAAGGGACACCGATAAACTCCCTTGAGTAAATTGCGGAGCAAATGATGATAAACTCCCTTTAGTTTATTACAGAGTTAACCCTTTCGGCCATAAATACGCCTTTCTACGCCTCTGTAAAAGTCACTTCTTGAAACCATTGTGATAATAGAGCATTTGCTCCTATAGGAGCAAATGCTCTATTTATCACAATGGTTTCAACACTACACAATTCTAACATTTTCCTTTTCTCTAGTTAATGTTCCTTTTCTGTAGATTCATTCAAAAAGGTTGGTTCTAAAATTAGCCTATGTTGGAAAGGGTTAATGATAAACACCTTTTAACCCATTACCTCATATTTAAAGCTATTTTTAGATCCCACCTCTTTGAAAAAACCTACTGAAAAGGAGCATTTACTAGAGAAAAAGAAAAGTTTAGAATTGTGTAGTTTTGAAACCATTGTGATAAATAGGAGCAAATGCTCTATTAATCATAATGGTTTCAGAAAGTGACTTTTACAGAGGCATCAAAAAGCATCAATATGAGGGCAAGGTTAAAGCTATATACAGGACTTATGATAATGGTAATCTGTTTTGGGCAAGTTACAGAACTAGAAATAAATGGCCTTGAGCAAATTACAGATTTGATGATGACATTCTCCTGTGAGAATATTACAGAGCTAATGGTAACAAAGACCTGTGAGCAAATTACAAAGCTAATGATGAAAAACTCCTTGAGCAATTTACAGTGCTAATGATGACCAACTCCTGTGAGCAAATTTCAGACCTAATGATGAATTGATAATTAACTTGTGTGTGCAAATATTAGAACTATTGATGATAAAGACTGTTGGATAAGTTACAGAGATAAATACCCTTATAGCTCTTCAGCTATTGATATTGGTAAACTACCCGGATGTTCTGTGCAATTTAGTCTATACATGGAAGAACATCTGGGGTCGTCCACCATCTATAATTAAATTGACGTTGCGATATGACCGAAATGCTGTTAACCCATTACCTCATAGGCTATTTTTAGAAACAACCTCTTTGAATTAATCTACCAAAAAGGAGCATTAATTAGAGAAAAGGAAAATTTTAGAATTTTGTAGTTTGAAACCTTTGTGATAAATAGAGCATTTGCTCCTATAGGAGCAAATGCTCTATTTATCACAATGGTTTCACAAAGTGACTTTTAAAGAGTCGTCAAAAGTCATCGATATGAGGGAAAGGGTTAAAGCAATATAAAACTACATACATGCAATCTAGACAATAATTTTATCAAATAACAGAGCTAACATTGAACAGGTTAATGATAAGTCAAACGGTTTGACATTAATGCTGCCATCCCTAACAGGCTTCACACGTTTGTTTACCTTCATAATGGATGCGGGTGCCGTCTGCATATAACTGAAATACTGTTGGTCGGACGTTAAACCCAACTCACTTACTCACTCACTCATAATGGATACATTCTGGTAAGGAGTGTTACTCTATCTTTCATGTTAAAAAGGTTTTTTTGTGTGAGGACAGATCAGCATTGGCCTAAGCATGCCATGCTCTTGCTAGTGTCATTGGATCATTTAAAAATTCTTAACACTTTTTCACTCACTTTCTAATCTTATTTTTGCTACCCAGTTTTGATTTCTTTGGACTTTTAACCCTTCCATACATACAGTTCCCAATCACCTTAAGTATTCATTCTTCCCTCTCCTCCAATGTGTAAAGCTGAATATGTGTGTCCCCATGTTGATAAATTTTGCATAGTAAGAAATACATTGTAGTTTAGACCAATAAAATGGCCTTTAACACAGTGTCTCACTATTTATCAGTCCTAATATTTTAACCCATTCCCTCATAGGCTATTTTTAGATTCAACCATGTTAAATAAATCTACCGAAAAGGAGCATTTACTTGAGAAAAGGAAACTTGTAGAAATTTGTAGTTTGAAACCATTGTGATTGGTAGATGATTTGCTCCTACAGGAGCAAATGCTCTATTTGTCACAATGGTTTCAACAGGTGATTTTTACAGAGGCATAGAAAGGCGTATTTATGGAGGAAAGGCTTAAATAGAGAAATTAGGATGTTTATCTTCTTTAATTCCCTTTCCCATTCACGGTACAGTAGAACCTCTCAAAAATGACCTTCAGCCCTTTACTCCATGAATATTTATGTAAGAAATAATGACATCATTATTGTTATTATATCATAAGCAAACAGAGCAGACCCTGATCAGACATCTCCTACAGGAGCTGTCTGATTTGGGTCTACTCTGTTTGCAAAGGCATTGAAAGGCAAAATTACGGAGTAAAGTGTTAATAATTTACTATTTGTGTGTACCTTCACCCAAACTGCTCATGAGAGCTTTCTGCATAGCTATCATTTTGCATTAATCCTTTCTCTGTTGAATATTCATGTAAGAAATATTGGCATCATGAATATTAATTGGATTTTTGTTTACAATTTCATATGAACTGAGGCAAAGGAAGAACATGTAGAATCATATCTATATTCTTAAGAAAATGGAGCATACCCTAATCAGACAGCAGATACAGTGAAACCCCACTAATGCGACCACTTAATAGATAGCCACTGGTGTCGTTTAAAGCAGGTGGTTGCTTAATGCAGGACGAAAGTTATGCAGAAAGCTCCTATAGGAGCTTTCTGCATAACTTTCGTCCTGCATTAAGCTACCACCTGCCTCTGCCACCCAGAATTATGCCCCTTTTTGGTGGTCGCATTAGCGGAGTTTTACTGTATACTGTACATTTCTTTGCAAAGGCCCTTCTTTGATGGAAAAGGTTAAGCTAGAACATGCCTTAACCCATTCCCATATAGGCTATTTTTAGATCGTACCTCTTTGAGTACATCTACCAAAAAGAAGCATTTACTAGATGAAAGGGTAATTTTTAGAAATGTGTAGAAACATAATTAAGGCAACGTATGAACTAGACACCCAGGATAACACAATTTTTAAAAAATATTTTCCTTTTTTCCATTGTGGTCCTTGATTCTAGTGGCAAGACACAGAGTCACGGTATCATTATAAATTACTATCACCAAGTATTATCTTAAAGTATCACAGAAATATCCCTTTAAACACTGTTAAGTTGAAAATTTGTTGGTTAGAGAATGTCTAGACTGTATTCACTAATTAACACAGCAGAGTATAGAAAAATTCATACGAATCATAAATAAAGAATAAAGTGAAAAAACAAAAAACCATCAAATTAACAAAGATTAAAAAGCAAATGAATAAGGTGGAGCCTGTTATTGTGATGAAGATATATCCACTGAATAAAGAGCTTACTGAGGGTAAGTTTTAGTCTTTGGTCTACAGTACTCGTTTGGTTTGGTTTGGGTGATAGGGACGAAAGGAAGGTTTGAATGGTGCCACTATGGAGTAAAAGGTTAAACTAGTCCAGAAGTAGACTTTTTTTTTTTAAGTCATGGCTGTAGGGTTTGACTGTACTTTCTCTATAATAGAATTACAGATAAAGGTGCATAACCAAATATTAAAATTGTCATTTCTTCACCAAACCCTATAATGTGACCACTTTTAGACAATTTTAAAGATTGGTCACAGTATAGGGTTTGGCTGAGAAATAAAGGTGTAATTCTTAAAGATGTTTGAATTTATTTGGACCTCTGTATATAGTATCCTATCCTACATTTTCATGCCCCCTGTTCCCCCTCCAACCCCCCAACAAGCATATATTAATCGCATTGTCCGTCCATCTGTCCTTCCATCTGTCCATCCATCCCAAATTTCGTGTCCCTTCTATAACTTTTTTTATCTGAATGGATTACAAAATAACCTGGCACAAATGTTCACCACACAAAGACGATGTGTCACGTTCAACTCCCTGGTCCATGGGTCAAAGTTAAAGGTCATCCTTCAGGGTCAAAGGTCGGGGCATAAGTGTTTCACAAACACACTCTTGTTCATTCAGTCCTCGTCATGTATTCCTGTGTCACCTCATTTAACTCTTAGCACACTTGTGATGATCTTCCCAAACATTTTGGATCAAAATAAGAAACCAGTATAACCATGGCAAACCATGGAGACCCAGATGAGAGAGCTCCTATAGGAGCCATCTGATCTGGGTCTATGTCTATATGAGGGAAATGGTCAACCCTTTCCTCCATAAATACATCTTTTCTACGCCTCTGTAACATCACCTGTTGAAACCATTGTAGGAGCAAATCCTCTATTTGTCACAATGGTTTCAGAACTACAAAATTCTAAAAATAATTCCTTTTCTCAAGTTAATGCTCCCTTTTGGTATTCAAAGGGGTTTGATCTAAAAATGGCCTATGAAGGAATGGGTTAAACACTGTAGTTATCCTGAATATGACCGACATGTTTTGGCAAGTGTTGTAGATCCAGATCAAACTGATTCTTGATCAAGATCTACATTATTTGCCTCCTCATTAGTTTCATTTAACCCTTTCCTTCTTTTAACCCATTACCTCATAGGCTATTTTTAGATACAACCTCTTTGAATTAATATACCGAAAAGGAGCATTAGAATTTTGTAGTATGACACCATTGTAATAGAGTATTTGCTCCTACAGGAGCAATTGCTCTATTTATCACAATGGTTTCACAAAGTGACTTTTACAGAGCCGTCAAATGTCCTCAATATGAGGGAAAGGTTTAAATGCATTTGCTAACAGAGTAGACCCAGTATAGATGGCTCCTAGAGGAGCTGTCTGATCAAGGTCTGCTCTGTTTACCAAAGGAATTTGATAGATCTATTTATTTTAGCTTCTAAAATGGCTACAGTGTTCCACTTTCCATATTTTATTTTGTCCATGAATATGCAGTAGGTATTGAAATTCGGAAAGTATATCTAACAGAGAGAGGGTTGAACCTTTACGTAAAATTCCAGCCAGGGCATTCGGGACGCCTTCCAGCTTTCTTGGGTAGAAATGGTAATATGAATAAATGTACTACAGTGTGGTGAGAGTTAATGATTTTCGCAGCAGCAATTTGTGGGAACTAATTAATAGAGCATAGTTTCTGTTATATTTACAGATGATATATCTGCAGAGGATCTGGATCCACTGGATCAGCAGCCCTTCCCGACACTCCAGAGGTGTCTAGAGGTCATTGACAACCACTGTGGTTTAAATATTGAGATCAAGTACCCACAAGCTGTGAAGGTAGGTCAGGCTGATAAGCAGGGGTAAATATTAGCATCTGACCATTGATATGGTTGTCTCATTATATGTATTACTGGTATCATTTTATTTCATATGTACGCCCATGTTAGCCATCGATCAGGGTCGGCTCTATTTGCCTATGAAACAATGTAGATCTAAATATGAAGTTTCTGCCACAGTCAATACTTAACCCTTTCCTCCATAAATATGTAAAAATCACCTGTTGAAAACATTGTGATAAATAGAGCATTTACTCCTCTAGGAACAAATGCTCTATTTATCACATTGGTTTCAAACTACAAAATTCTACAAGTTTTCCTTTTCTCTAGTTAATGCTCTTTTTCGGTAGATTTATTCGAAGTGGTTTGATCTAAAAATAACCTATGGGGGGGGGGGGGGGGGGGGGAGTTATAAAATTGCATCTACATGTATTTGATATTCATTATGTCATTTCTTCTTACATGAATATTCATGAAGTAGAGGGTTTGACCTAAAGTTATGCAAATCATTTCTTTATAGGGATGTAAATGATTAACTGACAATTCAAATGACCAGTTATGGATTAGAAATTTGCCAACCAATTTATTTATGATATAAATGTCTGCACAATTAAATTTTTAAACCCTTTACTCCATAAATACGCCTTTCTAAGCATTTGCAAACAGAGTAGACCCTGATCAGACGTCTTCTATAGTAGCTGTCTGATCAGGGTCTGCTCTGTTTGCTTATTGTATAATAAAGACATTATTCTATGGTTTCTGTCATGGTCAAAAATTCCTGTGTTCTTTTGCTACTATTGTTAATTTGTCTAAATAATATTCATGACATCACTATACAGTAAACCTCTCTATAACAACCACTAAATTACATCAAGTATTTTGTGTTAAAGGCGGGTGGATGCTTAAAGCAAGGTGAAAGTAAAACAGAAATGCTCCTACAGGAGCATTCTGTTTTACTTTTACCTTGCATTAAGCAACCACCTGTCCAAAATACCAACTAATTAACACAATTTAGTGGTCATTAAAGAGAGGGATTACTGTACCTTACATGAGTTAACACTTTCAATGCTTACCTGGCATGTTTATCTTTAGAGTCCATAGGGTCTACACTATTTGCACTATTTGCTACTGTGTCGGTCTATTTTAAAGTTATCAAAATGATGCTAAATTGAATTATTAAGACTTACAAACTTAACCCTTTCCCCCATAAATACACAATATCGCTATGGTTTCAATACAACACTATTCTAACATTTTCCTTTTCTCTAGTAAATGCTCCTTTTTGGTAGATTTATTCAAAGAGGTTGGATCTAAATATAGCCTATGAGTGAATGGGTTAATACTTAGGGTAATTACTAACTAGGATATGTCACATTGCAGGATGGTGGCCACGAGATGGACAACTATTTCAACCTCAATGAGTTCATAGATATAATCCTTGGCGTGGTGTTCCGGTATCACAATGGCCGCAGAATAGTCTTCTCAAGCTTCGACTGTGATACTTGCGTGGCGTATGCTTAGTTCATTTCTTGTTTCATAATACAGTAAAACCTCTCTAAAAAGGAATTCTAGGAGAGAAGAATTTAGAAACTATTAGCCAGGTGGCTGCTTAACCATTTCCCTTATTTATATAAACATCTTTTAACACATTTTCGGACATCAGGAGCCTTCTGATCAAGGTGTGCTCTGTTTGCTAATAGAATTTGAAAGATCTGTTTCTTTAGTTTCTAAAATGACAATAATGTTTCACCTTCCATATGTCATTATAATTATATTCTCCATGAATATTCAGTAGGTATCAAAATTTGTAATAAACATAGAACAGGGAAATGGTTAATGCACGGTGAAAGTCATGCAGAAAGCTCCAAGAGGAGCTTTCTGCTTGACTTCACCCTGCATTAATCTGCCACCTGTCTCCAAGACGGATATTTATACCAATTTTAACATCAAGTTTAGAGAGGTTTTATTGTATAGATTTGCAGGTTACAATCTAAACCCTATAAAGCCGGACAAGTGTACTGGCATTTGCTATAGAGCTACATATAAAGGTGCATACCCAAATACTAAAATCGCTATATCTAAAACCAACCCTATATTGTAACCACTCTTTAGAACCGTCTCTTCAAGACGATTCTAAAGGGAGGTCACAATTTAGGGTTTGGTGGAGAAATAAAGGAAGTTATTCCTGAAAACTACTTAACTTGGAGCTCTGTATCCTCAGATCAGATGGCTCCTGTCGGACCTTCAGGGTCAGTATATTTATTGATATTTTAAGCTTTTCATATTAATGAAGTCTATGATTAAACTGATGGGTCATACAGTTTTTAAGTAGACTCAGATCAGATGACTCCTGTAGTTGCCGTTAGTGACAGCTCTTCTAGGAGCCATCTAATCAGGGTCTGCTCTGTTTGCTTATGGAATAATATAGATATCATTCTGGTAAGAATTTTATGTGTTAACATGTCATTTTAAAGATGAATCTAATTAAAATTCATGATATCATCATTACTAACATGAATATTCATGGAGTAAAGAGTTAATATACGTCTGACTTGTTCTCTGGTTCCAGGCTGAGACTGAAGCAGAACCAATATCCAGTGCTTTTCCTGACCCAGGCTGACACCCCGTCGTATGCCCAGTATGAAGACACCCGCACACATTCAATACCAATAGCTGCTGAATTTGCTATTGCAAATGGTTTGTTGGTGAGTAGACAGTAATCGTTCAGCTCCCACGTTGTATGTGGGTTTCATTTAGTGTTTAGTCTGGTCGTCCATACATTCAAAAAGCCTTGAGATTTGAACTCCTGCAAAAGCTTTGATGGGCATTGTTTCGAATTTGATGGTCATGTTGATGTACAAATATCATACACATAAAGGAAGGAATTACTGAGCTCTGTGATTTTTGATGGAATAAGGACTCTTTTTTATGCCCCCAAAGCTAGGCTTTGGCGGCATATAGTGATCGCACCGTGCGTGTGTGTGTGGGTGGTTGTGTGTGTGTGTGTGTGGGTGGGTGTGTGGGTGTGTGTACCTTTTGTCCGGAGTATATCTCCTTTGTCACATCAGCTACGGATACCAAATTTGGTGTGTGAGTTCATCTTGGGATGGGGGAGTGTCGCGTACCATTTTCATGTCACTGTGACCTTGACCTTGACCTTTGACCTTGATTTTACAAAAAGCTTGTCCGGAGCATATCTCCTTTACCTTACCAGCTACAGATTCCAAATTTGGTGTGTGAGTTCATCTTGGGATGGCGGAGTGTCGTGTACCATTTCCAGGTCACCTTGACCTTGACCTTTGACCTCGATTTTGAAAAAAGATTATACCTTACCAGCGACAAAAAGCTTGTCCGGAGTATATCTCCTATTCCTTACCGGCTAAGGATTCCAAATTTGATGTGTGAGTTCATCTTGGGATGGAGGAGTGTCGTGTACCATTTTCAGATCTCTGTGACCTTGACCATGACCGTTGAACGATTTTACAAAAAGCTTGTCTGGAGCATATCTCCTTTACCTTACCAGCTACAGATTCCAAATTTGGTGTGTGAGTTCATCTTGGGATGGCGGAGTGTCGTGTACCGTTTCCAGGTCACTGTGACCTTGACCTTTGACCTCGATTTTGAAAAAAGCTTATACCTTACCAGCTACAAAAAGCTTGTCCGGAGTATATCAACTATACCTTACCAGCTAAGGATTCCAAATTTGGTGTGTGAGTTCATATTGGGATGGAGGAGTGTCGCCTACCATTTTCAGATCACTGTGACCTTGACCTTGACCTTTGACTGATTTTACAAAAAGCTTGTCCAGAGCATATCTCCTATACCTTACCAGATATGGATTCCAAAGTTGGTGTGTGAGATCACCTTGAGATGGCGGAGTGCCGCGTACCATTTTCAGGTCACTGACCTTGACCTTGACCTTTGACCTCAATTTTACAAAAAGCTTGTCCGGAGCATATCTCCTATACCTTACCAGCTACCGATCCAAAATTTGGTATGTGAGTTCATCTTGGGATGACTGAGTGTCGCGTATCATTTTCAGGTCACTGTGACCTTGACCTTTGACCTCGATTTTACAAAAAGCTTATACCTTACCAGCTGCAAAAAGCTTGTCCGGAGTATATCTCCTATACTTTACCAGCTACGGATTCTAAATTTGGTGTGTGAGTTCATCTTGGGATGGAGGAATGTCGCGTACCATTTTCAGGTCACTGTGTCCTAGACCTTGACCTTAGACCTCGATTTTACAAAAAAGGTTGTCCAGAGAATATCTCCTATACCTTACCAGCTACGGATTCCAAATTTGGTGTGTGAGTTTATCTTGGGATGGCGGTGTGTCGCGTACCATTTTCAGATCACTGTGACCTTGACCTTTGACCTAGATTTTACACAAAGCTTGTCCGGAGCATTTCTCCTATACCTTACCAGCTACGGATTCCAAATTTGGTTTGTGAGTTCATCTTTGGATGGCGGAGAGTCGTGTACCATTTTCAGATCACTGACCTTGACCTTTGACCTCAATTTTACAGTCCGGAGCATATCTCCTATACATTACCAGATACAAAAAGCTTGTCCAGAGCATATCTCCTATACCTTAAACATTGACAATCAACCCAGGGTCCTTTTTAACGTTGAGAATGACTTAGGGTCCTTTTTAACCAAGTTTTGACCCTTGGCTCTTTTCTTCGCTATCATAATCGTCAAAGGTTCTGTTTCTAATGTTAAGAACTGACTCCTGTGTCATTTTTAACAGTATCAAAATTTCATGTTACACCTGCATTACATTGTATTGTTTTTCCGCCAAAATGCATTTCGGTGTCAAACACTTTGGGGGCATTTGTCACCCGTGACGACTCTCTTGTTTTTTTATCAGCTCACCGGCTTAATAGTACCAGGATGAACTATTATGATGATTGTGCACCTGTCAGTAGGTATTGAAATTTGGTTAAAAATATAGAATAGGGAAAGGGTTAAAAAGCATGGCTATCACTGTCACAGATGAGGCTAAATTTTTGTTCATGTCCATAGAGAATGATGTTGTAGGAATATTCCTTAAACAGCCCTTTGCCAAGAGTGCTAAAAATATTGTAATTCCTGTTAAATACTCCAATAGGGGGCATCCGAGTCCTATGGACACATATCCAGATAGGACTCAGATCCAAGTCCTACCGACACAGTTGTTACTCTGACCAATCAGAAGCTTGAGAATGAAATCAAAACTGGAGCAAAGATTTTTATCCCCCTCCCAATCAAAGACGGAGGGGGGAGGGGGGGGGGGGCATATTGTTTTTGTCTTGCCTGTATGTTTGTTGGTTTGTGGACAACTTTAACATTGGCGATAATTTTGTAGCCATTGCACATACATACTTCAAACTTGGCATGCCTGTGCAACTTCTGGAGGTGAACATATTTAGGGCTGACTTATTAAGGTCCAGGTCATCAAGGTCAAAGGTCAAATTGGGGGCATAGTGTTTCACAAACACATCTTATTTAAAACCCATTCCCTCATCGGCATTTTTTAGATCCAACCTCTTTGAATAAATGTACCGAAAAGGAGCATTAACTAGAGAAAAGGACAATTTTAGAATTTTGTAGTTTGAAACCATTGTGATAAATAGGAGCAAAATTTTAATGCTCTATTTATCACAATGTTTTGAATAAATCTACTGAAAAGGAGCATTAACTGGAGAAAAGGAAAATGTTAAAATGTTGTAGTTTGAAACCATTGTGATAAATAGAGCATTTGCTCCTAATAGGAACAAATGCTCTATTTATCACAATGGTTTCAATATGAGATTTTTACAGAGGCGTTGAAAGGCGTATTTATGGGGGAATGGGTTAAAACCATGATAATAACTGTTGTTGTCTTTTGTGTTCAGGGAGTTAATGCAATGTCTGAGGTGCTCCTGAAGGACTTAACCTTGATAGACTATGTCAAGAGCAGGGATCTTGTTCTGTTCTGCTGGGGTGAAGATAACAATGACAAGGAAATGATCAGTCTGCTCAAACAGAAGAAACTGGATGCAGTCATTTATGACAGGTACATCAGTAATTTGTTTATCGCTTTACTCCATGAATATTCATGTAAGGAATAAACACCATCATGAATATTAATTAGAATAATTGATATAAAAACACATGAATACAGGAAATTTTGGCCATTGCAGAAATTATAGAATCATATCTATTTTATACCACAAGCAAACAGAGCAGACACTGATCAGACGGCTCCTACTGTGGGTCTACTGTGTTTGCAAATGTGTAGAAGCCCATATTTATGGAGTAAAGGTTAAGAGACCTTCTCATGCTGAAAAAATAATGTCTGCTCAATTTCTGATCTACAGAAATTTCCACTGGCCTCCGATTCATTCAATATATTGAGAAATGATTGACTGAATCTTGGATCCAATCGGCTTGCCAATTCCAACCAAGAGAAGGGTTAATCTTATCACATGCTTTTAGAGACACCTATCATCATTAATTAGTTTATGTGTTATAATAATAAGTAATCTAAACCATGTTCAGGACATGATTTTTTTTACATGAATATTCATGGAATAAAGGGTTAACCCTTTCCCCGCAAACAGAGTAGACCCAGATCAAATGGCTACTATAGGAGCTTTCTGTTCAGGGTCTGCTCTGTTTGCTAAAGGAATTTGATAGATCTGTTTCAGTGTGACTGCAGTCTATTGGGTAAATTTATGATAACCATAATTGAATTTGATAGATCTGTTTCAGTGTGACTGCAGTCCATTGGGTAAATTTGTGATAACCATAATGTAAACAGTTTGGATCCAAATAAACTGCTGAGGGACACAATGTCCCATCAAGAACCAATCTTATATTCTGATTGTGTTTTTTCGGATGTAATAGGAAGAGTAAATGTAAGATTATGAAGAAAATATTATGTAAAAACTTATAAAGGTAAATCCTGGAATAGAAAAAGATGCATATTCATTTCATACCTTTGTAATCAGAGTTTGACATATATCAGCTGTGGTTGCTTGTGGAATATGGATTTAACCCGGTCCTCCATAAATACGCCTCTCTATTCCTCTGTAAAAATCACTTTTTTGAAACCATTGTGATAAATGGAGCATTTGCTCCTATAGGAACAAATGCTCGATTTATCACAATGGTTTCAGAACTACAAAATTCTAATATTGTCCTTTTCTCTAGTTAATACTCCTTTTCGGTAGATTTATTCAAAAAGGTTGGATCTAAAAATAGCCTATAAGGGAATGGGTTAAAAATTTAACCAGCTTGCTAATCAATACTTATGATGTCATTATTTCTAAAATGAATATTCATTTTCAGGATTGACTGTTTCAAGCCACCCGGGAAGGAGAATGTGTTTAAGATGGAACATGCAGAAAAGTTCAAGGCTTACCAGACCGTTCCCTCACAAAAAATCATAGAGCCGATAACAGTGATACTGAATGGCTCTACAGTTATGTCAAACGGTGGAGGTTTCTCAATGAGCTAGGGTGGTGCCTCCACATGATATCATTCACCAACTATGGACAGTTTATGTGAAACTGCTATGCAGAGATGTCATTGCTAGAAATGATATTTATAAATCATCAATACCTGTCAGTTGATATTGAATCTAAACGATTAATATAGATAAAACACAGGGTTGTCTCTTCAAAACCATCTGTCACAATACGGTTATTTACACTAGTTAACCCTTTCCCTGTTCTATATTAATTCCAAATTTCAATACATACTGAATATTTGTGGATAAAATACATGTAGTTATAATGAAATATGAAAGGTGGAACATTATAGCCATTGTAGAAAGTGAAGAAACATCTTGCAAATTCTATTAGCAAATGGAGAAGACCATTAGCAAACGGAGCAGACCCTGATCAGACAGCTGCTATAGGAGTCATCTGATCAGGATCAACTCTTTGGGTTAAACATATTAAAACTCTGTTATTGAAGTGCCATTTCTATTTATTTACAGTAAAGCTTCTGTAATGTGACCAACAAAAAGGGATATAAATCTGGGTCTTAACCCTTTCCTCCATGAATATTCATGAAAGAAATAATGAGGTCATGAATATTAGTTAAATTAATTTGTTATAGTTAAACATGGGCAGAGTTGTTTTTGGCCATGGCAGAAACTGTAGAATTATATCTATGTTATATCATTTAGCAAACAGAGCAGACCCTGATCAGACGGCTCCTTTTAGGAGCCATCTGATCTGGGTCTAGTCTGTTTGCAAAAAACTTAGAAAAGCTTATTTATGGGGTAAAGGGATAAAGGCAGATGGGACCTTAGCGCTGGGTGAGAGTTATACAGAAATCTCCCATCTAGGAACTTTCTGCATTGGTTATATCCTGTATTATCACTTCCTTCATACAAACTATTTTTTATGCCTTTGCAAACAGAGTAGACCAGATCAGATGGCTCCAGTAGGAGCCGTCTGATCAGGGTTTGCTCTTTTTGCTTATATAATTATAATAGATCTGACTGTACAGTTTCTACCAATACCAAAAAAACATGTGTACATAAAAAATTATGCTATTTTAAAAAGAGTTTGCTAATAAATATTCATAATGTCATTTTTATTTCTTACCTGAATATTCAACAGGGAAAAGGTTAGGCAACCACTTGCTTTTAAAGTCATCCATGTTTATTTATAAATTGGTCGCATTAGAGAAGTTTTAATGATTATTAATTATTTATTACTATTCCTTTCTTTTTTATTATTATGAAAGCCCTTAGGCCTCTATTCAGGAGGTGGGCTATTTATTACCAAGGAGGCGGACCAATATAGCTCTCAGGTCCTAGCTGCCCATGTATGTTTTGTTATAACCTCTTTGTGTTATTGATATTTTGCATTTGGTATATCAGTGCAGGTGGGGGGTTTTTTCTGTTGATGACACCTTTACTGTGAAAGTGAGTGAGTGAGTGAGTTGGGTTTAACGTCCGACCAACAGTACATATTAATGTGACATGATGGGATAGGATTAGTACAGATTTAATTATTACAGTTAGCGACCATTAAAAAAGGGGTCTGATTAAGAGTGTGTAAGGCAGGTGGTAGCTTAATGCAGGTCAAAAGTAATGCAGAAAGCTCCAAAAGGAGCTTTCTGCATTACTTTTGATCTGAATTAAGCAACCTCTTGCTTTTTAAGATTCCTATGTCCAGAACATAAAGTCACTTAAGACAGGTTCTATTGTATTTATGTAATAGTAATAAGCCCACAGAAACAAAATAAATTCAACTGCTGCACGATGTATGCTTCTTATACCTAATTTTTATTATTGTTATTTTTAGCTCGTCTGTTTCGAAGAAAAGTCGAGCTATTGTGATAACTGGGTTGTTGGCGGTGGTGGCGTGCAAAAACTTTAATGTAGCTCATTAATCAAAAAGTATAAGAGGTATCAACATGAAACTTCATAGGTTAGTAGATCTCATTGAAGGGGGAAAGGTCCCTACATAAGAACCATAACCCTTGATTTCAAAATTTTGGAGTTATGACCCTTTATTGTTTTCAAAAAAACTTAATTTACCTGGGCAAGCACCAAATTAGACAAGCGTTGTCGCCACACGCAGCTCTTGTTATTATTATCATTATTCAGGGGCTAAGCGTTGACAATTTACCATGATGAGAATTTTATTTTTATTTATTTGGTTTTTGAGGATGATGCATAATAAGTCGAGTATTCAGTTGTTTATTCATAAATCATTCGGTAAAGTATGTTGAAAATCAAATGATCAATGTTTTGGACATTATATGGCGATATTGCATCACCTGACTTTACACTAAATTGACCATTGCATTGGTGAAATCGAACCAGCACTAGCAATTAGGGTATTATTCATGTATTTTTATCATTGTGAGACTCAGCACAAACAAGTGCAGCTATGTTAACCCTTTCCCTGTTTAATATTCATGAAAGAAATGATGATGTCATGGATATTAATAAGTAATATTTTGTAATGGCATATATATGCACAGGTCTATATTATTTCAGAAGCAAACAGAGCAGACCCTGATGAGACGGCTCCTATAGGAGCCGTCTGATCTGGGTCTTCTCTGTTTGCAAATGAGTGAAAATGCGTTTACATGAAGGAAAGGGTTAACCTGTGTACAAGAGATTCAAATGCTTTTTGCTCAATGAATTTTAAACTGTTTATGAATATAATATATTATTGTAGACTCTGAGCTACAGATAACGTGCATACTCAAATACTAAAATGGTCCTATCTCCATGAAATACTATGTTGTGACGGTCACAGCATAGGATTTGGTGGAGAAATAAAGTAGTTATTCTTGAAAATGTTTTAATATACGCATCTTATCTAATCTAAGCTTTGGGTAGATTTTAGCATCCATTGCCTAGGAAAACTTTTTGGATCGAGATAAGAGGCAGAGTAAATTTGCATATCATCAGTATCCAAACTGTCTGACAGTAATCACAATCAAACTGTATCAAATCAAATTAAAGAAATACTGATGTTAAACCCCCTCTAAATCGAAATTCTGGTAAAGAAGAATTCAGATACTTTTAGCCAGGTGGCTGCTTAATGCAGGGTGGCAGTCATGCAGAAAGCTCCTAGAGGAGCTTTCTGCATGACTTTCACCCTGCATTAAGCTGCCACCTGTCTCCAAGGCCGATATTTATACCAAATTTAACATCCGGTTAGAGGGGTTTTACCGTATTGCCTAATAATATTTGCACAGCATGTTGTTGTAGCTTAGATAAGTGGAGATATCATTCGTTTCCTATGGAAACAATCTGGTATATTTTCAAGTGTGTGCTTCTTTATTAATTGTTCCCTGAATATGTATTTTTAATGCTTTTTATGCCCCCATTGACGATAGTCGGGGGCATATTGTTTTTGCCCTGTCTGTCTGTTTGTCCGTTTGTCTGTTTGTTTGTCAGCAACTTTAACATTGGTCATAACTTTTGAGCCAGTGTAGATAGAGACTTGATATTTGGCATACATATGTATCTCATAAAGCCGCACATTTTGAGGGGTGCCGTGTCAAGGTCAAGGTCATCCTTCAAGGTCAGAGGTCAAATATATGGGTCAAATCGCCAACTTTAACATTGGCCATAACTTTTGGACCAGTAGAGATAGAGACTTGATATTTGGCATGCTTGTGTATCTCATGAGGCTGCACATTTTGAGGGGTGACATGTCAAGGTCAAGGTCATCCTTCAAGGTCAGAGGTCAAATATATGAGGGGGCATAGTGTTTCACAAACACATCTTGTTGCATATGGAGTAGACTCAGATCAGACAGTGGTACGATAAAAGAAACATTCGTGAGTCTTGAGCATGGTGTTCATTTTAACTGTTAAAATCTAAGGAAATAGAGGATCTGTTGCCAGTTGTCTTTTAAGATCACATGTTCCTAAACGAGCCTTAGAAAATGTCATGCTTAATAACATTTTCTTGGTGAGTTTAGGAACATGTGATCTTAAAAGACAACGAGCATCAGATTCTTTTTCTCACATATCAAAAAAGTGTATTTTCGGCGTTTAAATGACATGTAAACATAGGTTTCCATGGCTTGACGTCATGTATGACGTCATACGTTCTAAAGTGATCTTACACGTGTTACAGATAAGGAAATCTTAACCTGTTGTTCTAACTCGGAGATAAGGGAAGGTATGTGAGAAATGTATCATAAACAGCCAAACACCTCTGAAGCCATTATTCTCATTTCTAATCCTTACCTTCATGAATATTCATGTAAGAAATAGTGACATTATGAATATTAATTAGATAATTTGTTATAAAAGCACATGGACACATGCAGTTAGGGCCATGGTAGAAACTCTAGAAACATATCTATATTATATCATAAGAAAACAACAGATCCTGATCAGACGGCTCCTATAGGAGCCGTCTGATCTGGGTCTACTCTGTTTGCATAGGCATAGAAAGGCATATTTATGGAGAAAAGGGTTAAAATAAATGACAGCTGGTAGTTTGATGCAGGACAAAAGATACAGAAAACTCCTATAGGAACATTCTGCCTTACTTTTCTAAGCTGCTTTTGTAAGCTCCCTGCTTTTAAACCTTTCCCTTGTTGAATATTCATATAAGAATTAATGTCGTCATGAATATTTATTAGATAATTTTTTATAATAAGCATATTCACACAGGATGTTTGGGGTTGGCAAGGACTTCAGAGATAGGTATTTTATAATTTCATAAGCAAACAGAGCAGACCCTAATCAGTCAGCTCCTACAGGAGCCGTCTGATCTGGGTTGACTGTTCGCTAAGGTGTGAAAGGTCATGTTGTTATAAAGGAAAGGATTAATGGCTGCTCTGCTGTGTAGTAATTGGCTTTAGACAAGTTTTACCTATACATATATGCATGTTTTTACATGTTTAATAAATTCATACTGTTGTATGACGCTATGCAATTTCTTTTTGTCTTTTATGATTGCACCTTTCATTTTACATGGATAAAATATTAAAAACCATATCTCACCTTTCATGATATATTATCAATAGTATCGTGAATTATTGCGAACTGTTAGGAGTCGATGTCTACAAGTGAGGTCTGCACTATTTGCCATGTTTGTCTGGGTCCATGCTTATAAAGGTTTTAGTTGAGTCTGAGTTTCGTTCTCAATCTTTGATTGGTCAGATTTGAGTTCTCAAGCATTTGATTGATCAGATTTGAGCCAGAGGCTCAAATCTGACCAATCAAAAGCTTCTGAACGCACTCAGACTCAACTAAGAGTTTTATAAGCATGGACCCTGAATGTTTATGGTAATTGTGATGTTTAATTGTGGAACTATGAAAACTTATACTTATATAGTTTTATTATAAGCACTTTGAAAGTGTATCATAATTTGCATTGGAACCTACACAATAACATCTTTGCATTCGAGCATGCAAATGCAGTTAAAAAGCAGACGGTTGCTTAGTACAGGACAAAGGTAATGCAAAAAGCTCCTCTATCGTTGTCTGGAAACATTATTGTTGGCTATTACTTCTTTACTGTTCATGCAAATGTTATGAAACTTCACAAACGTGTTCACAGTCACATTGACTACAATTGAACAGATGAAGTAATCTGTTGGCACCCGCAAACGATGCACTTGTGATATTTTATGCCTTTGCTATTTTTGGCTCACCTGAGCATGAAGTGTTCAAGTACTCTTTGAATAATTGAACGTGCCCTTTTCTGTCATCTGCTAACACTTTCCTTCATTTAAGGTGTTTTCATTCACACATTTGCAAACCGAGAATACCCAGATCAGACGGCTCCTGTTAGGACCTGTCTGATCAGGGTCTGCTCTATTTGATAGAGCTGTTTGTTTAGTTTTGAAAATGTCTATAATGTTCCACCTTCTATACTTTATTGTAACTATTTTGTCTATGAATAGTATGTAGGTATTGCACAAAGTATCTTTATAGAAAAGGGTTAAATCATATCCCTCTATTGGTTATTTTTAGATCCAACCTCTTTGAATAAATCTACATTAAAGGAGCATTAACTAGAGAAAAGGACAATTTGCCCCAAGAACTGCAGCTGGAAAAGTTGGACGAAGTTTTCCCAATGCCATAGTTCCAACAAAAAAGCAAGGACTTCAGAAATATGTACGGCTCAATATTCGGTAGCCCCGAGAAAAAATCCACAGCTGACAAAGCTGGATGAAGTCTGTGTTTAACCCGCTACCATAGGTCTGACAAAAACACAGACTTCAGCTTCAGAAATATATGCGACCAAAAATTCGGCAGCTCCGATGAAAAAAATCCGCAGCCTGAAAAGCTGGATGAAGTCCATGTTTTACCCAATATCCAGTACCATAGTTCAGACTTCGGCTTACAAAAAACGGACAACCGAAATATAGTGGGCCAAATATTCGGCATCTCCGAAAATAAAATCTGCAGCCGGAAAAGTTGGATGAAGTCCCATTACTCCGACTAAAACATGGATTTAAGAATTATATGCGGCCAAAAATTCTGCAACTCCGAGAAAAATCCGAAGCATGGGAAAGCTGGATGAAGTCCTTGTTTTTCCCAGTTCCATAGGTCTGACAAAAACACAGACTTTAGAAATATATGTGGCTCTGTCTTTGGTTTGTCGAAATCAGAGAACTTCACTAATATTCATATAATAGCAGTGTAGAATAGCTGCCCGTTACCCCACCAGGGATAAACTGGATTTAGTCAAGCAATTATTTGTATGGCACTTGTATATGAATGTTATAATTGTCCACTATCACATTATCCACACGGTATAATTTATGAATCACAATATTAACACACAGTGCAATATAGTTCGAAATGCACTAAAATCCACAGTACACGTATAACTCTGAATCTGGTGAATTTATCTTAAAGTACAAATATGAGTCGTGTAGGAAACACCACATATAGAACAAACAACCGCTCGATCAGCAACACAAAAAATACAGCAATTGTACATAACTATCAAAACATAAAAAGACGCACAAAGACTAAACAAACATACGTGTACCACTTTGGAACGGTCAGTGACAACAGTCACTGGGGGTTTAAACCGGTTTAGGGGCGTCCAACCTCACACTTATTCCATCCCCACTCCAAAAGACAAACAGTGTAAATAAACGTATCCCCTTTCCGACCAAATCACAACCGCGATGGCAAATACAGTGGTAAAGTGCATGTAAAACGAAAACATTTAAGTAAAAAAAAACTATCCACCTATAGCTAGTGTACTCAATAATTGAGCTGCAAACAGAGTAACCGTAGAAAAGTAATAAAGGGTATGACAAAAACGAAATAGTATAGATATCGGACGTCCTCCTTTCGTTTCCGGAGTTGAGAAGTCGCTGTCATAGAGTACTAAACCTTTATTTTCGGCGTACATGCAAAGAGGGCAGCGTGATTGCCAACTGTAAAAGGGTATAGGATCATATCCCTTTTTAATGAATTTTTAATTTATTTGATGAACAAAGTGAGAAAATGGGTATGTCCAATAATCATACTATAAATCACATCACCATAAAGTTCAGGATGTGAAATACCGTGTCACAATAGCTCCTTGAGGTTACATTTGTATTTGGCAATAAGTGAGAGATTTCGATAAACAAATAACACAACTACTGATTTGAAAATATAACATCTAGATCTAAAGTATTTAGAGTCTGTGTTGATGGAAAAGGCTGACCAGATTGCCGAGAAGCTAGGGATCACAGATGCGAGGCAAAAATTGGGTGGCTGACACACTTTAAGGTTGGTAATGGGATATCTTTCAAAGCAGTCTGTGGGGAATCGAAATCTGTCGATGATTCCACAGAGAGTCTCACTCAGTGGAACTCCAAACTGAGCACGCTCCTACAGCGTTATGACGCAAACTGCGTGTACAGCGCTGATTAAACCGGCCTATTCTTTCGGATGCTGCCAGACAAGACCCATGAGTTTAAAAATGTGGACTGTCATGGTGGCAAACGGTCCAAAGAACGCCTCACTGTTTTAGTGCGCGCAGATATGGCCGGCACAGACAAACTCTCACTACTCGTAATAGGCACAACAGTCAAGCCAGGGCGTTTTAAAAACATCAAAAGCTTGCCTACAAAATACACGAGTAAATTCTGAAAGGGGGTGATAAAAAGGCATGTATGACCTCAAACATATTCACACAGTGGCTTCGATAAGTCGATTCTGTGATGAAAAGACGTGGACTAAAATAGTGTCATAGTCGTAGACAATTACCCTGCCAATCCTAAAGTGGACAAGCTGGCAAACGTGGAGTTGGTATTTCTGCCACCAAACACAGCCAGCAAGACCCAGCCGATGGATCAGGGGGTCATTAATAACCTAAAGGTGCACTACAGGAAGCAAATTGTTTTTCGCCAAATTCATGCAATCGATAGGAAGAAATACTTCAGGGTCCATGCTCATAAAGCTTTTAGTTGAGTCTGAGATCGTTCTCAAGCTTTTGATTGGTCAGATTTGAGCCATTGGCTCAAATCTGACCAATCAAAAGCTTGAGAACTCAAATCTGACCAATCAAAAGCCTGAGAACGACCCAGGACTCATGTGAATGCGTGACGGTGGTGACAGTTGCCAACTGTTTTAGGCATGCTGGATTTGTCAGAGACACAACCGCACCTGTCTTCCAATCTTTAGAGGAAGATGATGAATTTGATGACATACCATTGGCATGATTAGCGTCATTAGGAAACAAAGTCGAGATCTCTTACTTTGTAGAGTTCATTGAAAGCATTCCAACTTCATCGCTGGTTACTGACGAAGAGATTGTCTTGTCAGTCGTGTGAACAAGACCAAATGCACAGACGGAAGAAGATGAAATGGAAGACGAGTCTCTCCCTGAAATCAAGCCACCTATACTTAATCAAGCTGTCGAGGCACTTGATCTACTGAGAACATTCTACGTGTGTAGTGAGGAGGCTGTCTATGCTGTTTGAGCTGAATAGGAAAATGCTCAATGGGAATATCAGCTTCCATGGCAGGGGAAATCAAAAGTCCATGTTGGACATTGTGGCAAACAGACGCAAGTTTGAGTGAGTCTATGTACATTTATAGCGTATGTTTCTGTATTTGTATGTGGAATGTTCATGCCTGTATATAAATATTGTCTTGAAATTTGCATCGCTGTATGAATTTTTAGATGTATGTGTTTTATATTTATTGAAATAGACTATAACATGCAAATGATTATGTGTACTGGAGGCTGGAGCGGCTGGGTCCTATACGGACAGTCGCGAATTAAACGTCATCAATACAACACGCTTGTGTTCTTATACGTATTCCTCATTTGAGATAGTATTTAATTGATGGCTTATCAACAGTAACAACTTATATCGCCGACCCAACAACATAACAAAACATGGTGTCAGAGTAAACTGGACTTTTATTACACGGAAATTATTATTTGGAATTTGTGATAAGTTAGACACTTGCAAAATGGACATGTGCGGTGTATCCATCCCAACCATGGACTGGGGTAACTCCAATTTGCCAGAATCATGGGACAAATTTCAGCGACATGCTCAACTAGTGTTTTCGGGCCCGTTGAAAGGAAAAACGGAAGAGGAGAAATATCCTATCTTCTTCTGTGGGTTGGCGACAAAGGTCGGGACATACAGCACACTTGGTCTGGAATTAGTGCCGAAGATGCAAAGAAATTGGACACATATTACCAAAAATTCAAAGATTATGTTCAACCTAAACTCAATCCAATTTTCGCCAGATACAAATTCAATAACATAACGCAGAGTGCTGACAGCATCGAGACATTCGTCACCAAATTGAAACTCGCAGCAGCAGACTGCAAGTTTGGAGCAGCCAGCGATGAAATGATCCGTGACCGGATTGTCTTCGGGACTTCATCCGTTAAGCTCCGTGAAAAGCTGATCAACATAGGAGAAGCGTTGACGCTAGATAAAGCTGTAGAGACTGCACAGACATTTGAATATTCGTGTGAGCAGCTGAAGACGATGGCATCGTGTGGTGGTGCTCAGGCGCTTGCGAGCGGAGTAGACCTCGTGCGGAGGCGATGGCCCCAACAACAGCAACGCCAGCAACCACAAAAGCATCAGCAGCATCAGCAACAAGGACGAAAGACGTGCAACAACTGTGGGACTTTTCATAAGATTGATAAAAGACTGTGTCCGGCTTTCGGTAAACAGTGCCATAAGTGCAAGAAGCGCAACCATTTCCAATCCATGTGCAAATCTAGAAAAACTGTTTATGACATTGACAATGAACTTCCGAAGGAAATGGATTATGTTGCCGAATACTACTTAGACACGGTAAGCACTGTTTCTCATTCACCAGACCGTGCATTTGTGACCCTTGACCTTGGCCCAAACCAGAACCATATCAAATTCAAAATTGATTCAGGTAGTGCTGTGAATACAATTTCTCAAAATGTATTCCATTCACTCTCCCTGCAAAGCCCCTTACAGCCACATGACTGTAAGCTTACTGCATATTCAGGGAACACAATAAAGGTCCTCGGCAAAATTACACTGCAATGCAAACACAACGGCAGGGCGATCCGTGCACCCTTTTATGTTGTAGAGGGTACATCCCCTTGTTTGATAGGTCTGCAATCATCGCTTGATCTCGAGTTGATCAAACTCACATACTCTGTAGATTCACACAAGCATGAACATGATAAAAAGCCCGTATATAGTAGCCCGCTGACTAAAGGAAAGGTCATGAGCGAATACGGCAATTTGTTTGATGGTATAGGCGTCATTCCAGGTTCGTGCCATTTGCACCTGAAGGAAAACGCTATGCCAGTAGTCAATCCGCCGCGCCGGATACCTGAAGCTCTTAGATCCAAATTAAAGATAGAGCTTAACAGAATGGAAAAAGACGGCATCATATCAAAGGTAACTGAACCCACAGACTGGGTGAATTCGATTGTTGTCGTGGAAAAGCCAAAAACTGGCAAATTGCGCGTCTGTCTTGATCCTAAGGCTCTAAACGAAGCCATTCGAAGACCGCATTATCCGTCACCGACATTAGATGACGTGACGTCAAAGCTCTCGGGCGCGACGCGTTTTAGCATACTTGATATTACACATGCTTATTGGAGTGTTCGGCTCGACGAGGAATCGTCAAATTTGACCTGTTTCGGTACGCCATTCGGGAGGTATAAATACTTACGACTTCCCTTTGGCATATCATCATCAGGTGACATATCAAAACGATATCAGCTCGAAACGTTTCTCGGGATGGTCAATTACATGGCCAAATTTGCGCCAAACCTGTCAGAGGTCACGGCGCCACTTCGCGCTCTATTGAAAAAGGAATCAGAATTCTTATGGGATGAGCCGCAAAATAAAGCTTTCATTGAGGTTAAACAAATCATTACAAATGCCCCAGTTCTAGGATATTACAACCCTTCAGAGCCCCTCACGCTTGAGGTAGATGCTAGTAAATCGGGATTGGGCGCGTGCCTTATGCAAAATGGGAGACCCTTAGCATTCGCGTCAAAAAGTTTAACTTCAGCTGAGACTGGTTATGCACAAATAGAGAAGGAACTTCTCGCAATTTTATTTGGTTGCAAAAGGTTTCATCAATACACATACGGACATGAAGTCATTGTGCATTCTGATCATAAACCAATTGCTTCAATTATGCTCAAACCGCTGCACGCTGCACCCCCTCGTTTGCAGAGAATGTTACTACAGCTGCAGAAATACAGTATTACGGTTCGTCATGTAAGCGGAAAGGACATTCCCGTCAGCGATTGTCTTTCTCGACATTATATGAAAGAAACGTTCCCTTCCCTGATCCAAGATCTGGATCTACATGTTCACACGGTGAAAAAACACCTGTTTGTCACTGATAGGCGTTTAGAGAGTTTGAGACAAGAGCTTTCAAACGACCCGCAAATGTCATCTCTGAAACAGACTATACTCGAAGGTTGGCCCAGGGAAAGGTCAGACTGCAAACCGGAAATTCGCGAATACTGGAATCACAGAGACGAATTATCCGTCGAGGACAACCTCATTTTCAGAGGTCAAACGTTACTCATTCCACGCGGCTTGCGAAATCACATGATTCAGCAAGTACACTCCAGTCATCTCGGGGTTACAAAAACATTAGAAAGGGCGAAAGATAGCTTGTTTTGGCCCGGAATGAGCAAAGCAATTACAGAACACGTGCTACAATGCTCAGTTTGCCTTACACATAGGGACTCGAACGCAAAAGAGCCCATGATATCGACCGAGTTCCCAGACAGACCGTATCAAAAAGTAGGCGCAGATCTATTTCATCTTGACGGCAAGAACTATCTATTGACAATTGATTATTACAGTCGCTTCTTTGAAGTTGATTATCTGCCAGACACGCGATCTGATACAGTTATACGCAAACTGCAGGTGCACATGTCGCGAAACGGAATTGTCGAAACATTAGTAACCGACAATGGTCCTCAATTCAGCAGCCAGGAATTTGCAAATTTTGCAAAAACTTGGATGTTTGAACATCACACATCCTCTCCTTTGCATCCGAAAGGAAACGCTCTTTCTGAGAAAGGAGTAGGCATTGCCAAGAAACTCATGAAGAAAGCTAAAGCATCTGGTCAAAGCCCATATTTAGCTTTTCTGGAGTATAGAAATACACCTCTTGAATGCGGATTTACGCCTGCACAACTTCTTTTAGGCCGCAGGACAAAGTCCGTAGTGCCAATTACCAACAAGGCGCTAACACCCCAAACTGTCAAACATCAAACCGTCAAAGTCAAAATGCAACAGCTAAAGTTAAAGCAAAAAGCAAACTATGACAGAAATGCAAGGCCTTTGAAACAAATTTCGATCAATGACCCAGTAAATGTTCAATTTGGCAAAACTTGGTTAACTGCAAAGGTTATTGGGACGCATGGAAAAAGGTCATTTTCAATTCAGACAAAGGATGGTAGAATATATCGCAGAAATAGGGCAGCTCTGCACAACACCAATGAAAATGTATCAGACATAACACCCTTCTGCCCAGACATATTAGCTAGGGATGTAAATCAACCAATTTCCCCTCAGCAGCCCCTTCTACTTGACCGCCCAGCAACAACTTCATTAAATGCCCCTTATGTAACACGGTCTGGGAGAATGGTGAAACATAAGTGCTACGACAGCCGTGAATGGACTGTGTAATACGATCAGCACGCAGCCAGTACATTGATGTTAATTGTTTCTGACATTTCAATTAGTTTAATGTTAATGCATGTTTACAATAGAAGATAGAGTTTCAGATAAACTTTCACACTATAGATATCCCTTATTTTTCATAATAGTTGATATGTATTAAGATACTTTAATCAATTCATATATCTATATAAATTCATATATTGATACATTGATTTTCTTTTTTAAAAGAAGGGAGATGTTTTATATTTATTGAAATAGACTATAACATGCAAATGATTATGTGTACTGGAGGCTGGAGCGGCTGGGTCCTATACGGACAGTCGCGAATTAAACGTCATCAATACAACACGCTTGTGTTCTTATACGTATTCCTCATTTGAGATAGTATTTAATTGATGGCTTATCAACAGTAACAACTTATATCGCCGACCCAACAACATAACAGAACAGTATGTTTCACTATGTGTGTGTGAAATGCTCTTGTTACCGTTGTGAATCGTTGTGTACATTTATAACGTATGTTGCTGTATTTGTATACGTAATGTTCATGTCTCTTGAAAATGTATGTTTTGAAATTGTATCGCTATATGAATGTATGTATGTATGTTTAAGTATGTGTTCATGTATGTGAAATGCTCATGCTACTTTTGCGTTTGTATTGCTTGTATGCTGTATGTAAATATTGTCTCGTATACAATGTGATGTACATGTATGTTTCATTTCTGTTTTTATATTCTATTGATCATGTTTATCATTAAAATAAATAAAATATAAACAACAACAACAACATATTTGTCTTTATTTCAATGCCGAATAGTTATCATTTATTCAAGTACATGTACATGAATACTCTTTACACCGTACATTGGGTAATTTTTATGATACACATGTACATCGAAAATTACGATAGACAAGACTCCTCATTGAGGAATACATAAGTAACACCAAAAGTCAGTAAAATATTTGTGCAGTTCATTCTTCCTTTATTTTTCTTTTGTAAAGAAATGTCTCCTCTTACTTTCTTAATTCAGATCAGTCAAATATTTGTTACATTTAGTTGCACATTAGGAAATTCATAAGGATGTGTGAATTAAAACTGAACAGTACACACACATTACTGGTTTTCTCGGCAAAACTCCGAACCTGAATCAACCGGTCACCTCTGAAAACCGGCCGATCGATCTGTCCCCGAGGGGGGTCCAATTTTCACAGGGTTCACTGTATTACAAATGGCCCCTAACGTGCCATAGCACAAACTGCCGAACAAAATCTGACAGATCCTAATCAGGGTCTTCTTAGTAAATGTGTTAAATGGCGCATCTATGGGATTTACCTATTCCCTCATATTGGCACCTTTTGACGCTTTTCGAAATCATTGTGATAAATAGAACATTTGCTCCATAAGAGCAAATGCTTTATTTATCACAAGGATTTCAAAACTACACAATTCTATAAGTTTCCTTTGCTATAGTATATATTCGTTTGCGGTGTATTTATTCTAGGAGGTTTTGTCTAGCCTATGGGAGAATGGGCTGAATCATCTAGTTATATACATTTGCTGTGTGTTTTTGTGTTGCTGTTCGGGTGGGTGTTTGTTCTGTATGTGGTATTTCCTGTATAACTCATATTTGTACATGAATGGGTTAAGGATGAATTGCAACGACTTGTCTTCGTTACAATGTTTAAAAAGTAAAAGAAAACACCATGGTTTCTTCAGACAAATATGCATTTCTTCACTAGGTGGATTACTATTTTTTTTTTGCCGACATATTTATGTCTGAGCTCGTCTAAAGTCGGAACAGTTATCGCATTTTGACACAGTGTAAATCTCTAGGATATTTGGACTCTTCGCTGAGGGGTTATCGTGGTAATCAATGTCGCCATCTTGTAGGTTGGCATGGTGCAATGCTGGCTCATGCACCATGATAGGTGTAGCGATAGCATCCACATTGTCTACTTCTGCGGGAGGGTCTGTGTTTTGATGATTGTCACGTATTTTGCCTTTGCCTTTGCCTTTGGTATGAGGTTTGAGGTCACCATGGGTCACGTGTTTGTTTCTAAGGGTATTGACTATAGCAGTGCGTAATCCCCAACTTGACACAGTGTCTGTAGTAATACTATCATCAGTATCATTTTGCAGGGACCTGACCTCCAGCATATACCTCTTCATTTTCTTTCGACGATGGATCTTGTTATTATAGCGAAGCACGTCCATTTCATTTCCAACCTTGATAATCATTCTCTGTGGCAGCACGCTTTCTATAAAGAGAATTGCAGAGAGCCGTTGCAATTTCCAGTGGCGATCACGTGCGCTAATATTCCCAACATTTTCAACAAGCTCTGTACATGTCTTTGACATCATTGCAATCAAAGCATTCAGCATCAAGAGCGTTGTCATGATGATAAATCCGATAAAGATAATAATTGCCAAAGCGGGATGCCTCGTATCGTACAGTTCTGCTACTTCACCGAGGCCAACCATCAGTTTTAACATGGAAAACAGAACTCGCCCAAAATTTGAAAAGTCGGTGGTTCCAGTGACATTCGAACCCTGAATTACCATGTACATAGCCGTGGAGAAGGCTATAAGTAGGATATCAAGTATGACGAAAAATCTCATCATGTCTTCAAAAAGTACCCTTTGAATGAGAACTGTGAAGAAACTGAATGGTCTAATAACGCGAAGAAAGAATATGATGCTTAACCAACAAATGACCACCGCCACGATCAGACAATAGTTCTCGTAGTGTTCGCTAACAATCGCAAATATAAAGTCGGTAACACAAGACAATCCTAGCAATATAAACATAACTCTAAACCAACCATTGCTGTACGGATTAAGGAAAGAATTTAAAGTCCATGGCATTTTCCCTTTCACTGTTCGGACTATTTCTTGAATGAAATAAAATACTGACACAAACAGTGTGATGGCGCCAAAACTTGTGACGAAAGCGTTTTTCGTCATTTCAGATTTGAAATTTGGCTGTCTGTTAACATCATATTCGGTGCCGGTGTTGGTATTCTGCTGGGCTCTCTCTACGCCATACCATGTAAGGAAGCATGTGAAAATGAAATGAACTAGCCACCAAGGGTAAAAAGCCACACGATAGGCGTCCCACTTCCGGTCAATTGTTCGTCGCATAGAATGAAACTGAAGAAAATGAAAGGCACACAGCGGATCTAACTCAAGCATCATCATCAGGATAGATTTGTTGCATGGTTTAGGTTGAGTGACTGTCGCTCGCCTGACAGGAACATTCTCTGGTATTGTACTCTTCAACGCATTTTCATCACTTCCCGTTATATCTTCTAACCTCATGGAGGCTATAGCATCGATGTCAGTGACGTCATAGATTTTGATGTCAAACAATCCATCCTTTGTATTTTCAAAGCAGTATACCTGAAATCAATAGAATCATAATGAACACGTCTTTCACTATTTCAATGAAATAAAGAACAGCGCCATATTGAATATTTACTCGCGAATATAATTGCCGGGTTAGAAAAGTAGCACAAAACCTGTCCGCTGGTCAATAAACCTTTAGCCTGCTGAGCAAATTATTTTTACAATTTTTTTCAACCACTACATCTTTAAATTTCTAGCTATAATAAGTGAGTCTACCAAAATACTATCAGGGCGTCAAACAGTTTGGATTCTGATGAGACGCCGGCAGTTACTCGGCATCTTAATCCCATCTGGATCCAAACTGTTTGAATTGGTATTCACCCATCCGCGCATAGGAGGCTAAAGGTCGAGGCATACATACGTTTTGCTGTTTAATTTTAAAACGTTCATTGAGTGCTCAAAAGAAAACACGACAGCATGAATATTTATTAAATCAAATTTATAATTTCATATGAACATACATTTTTGGCCACGCCTGAAACTGTAGAATCAGATCAATATCATTTACATAAACAACAAAGAACATTCTCTGATTAGACGTCTGCTACAGGAGTCGTCTGATCTAGTCATCTTTGTTTGCAAAGGCGTAAAACTAGTGAGTAAATGCTTAATTGTGTTCAAGCAGGCACAGAAGATGAGCTTCCCAATGGCATTTCATGCCACCGACCCAAACGTAATGTGTTTTAATGTCGTGAGATTTATTTCTTAATAAAACTACTCAACAATTCCCACCCTGGACAAGATACATGTATATTAACCCTTTACCTACTAAGGATGACCCTGACGCGTTTGAAAATGCAATAGACCCATATCAGACAGCTACTTCTGGAGACATCAGGGTATGTTATGCTTGCTTATGAAATAATATACAGTAAAATCTCTCTATAACGGCCATTAAAAAGTTTTAATTAATTGGTATTTATAGGGCAGGTGGCTGCTTAAAGCAAGATGAAAGTAAAACAGAACACTCCTATAGTATTTTTGGTCCTTTGTGTCTTTTTTGAAACCATTTGTGATAGGTATAGTATGTGTTCCATAGCAGCAAATGGTCTGTTTATCAGTATGGTTTCAAAACTACGATTCTAAGTTTCCTTTTCTCTAGTAAATGCTCCTTTTTTGTAAATTTATTCAAAGAGGTTGGGTATAAAATGAATACAGTAAAACCTCTCTTAACCGGCAGTTAACTTTAGTATGAATATCGGTCTTGGAGACAGGTGGCAGCTTAATTCAGGAGCTTTCTGCATGACTTTCACCCTGCATTAAGCAGCCACCTGCCTAAAAGTATCTAAATTATTATCTACTAGAATTCCGGTTAAGAGAGGTTATACTGTATATAGGATGGAATGGATTAATATACCATTAGAAAACTTCAGCTAATACTATCATAACTTGTTGTATAATTAACCATTTGGACCCAGACTGCTTATACAGGTGATATAAGTGCCATCACTGATAACAAAAGTAATAATGCTTTTTTTATTTTATTGTTAAAACTATCCAATATGAACGATCAAATGCAAAGACCAATCATTATGCAAGACGAGACAAATAATTTGGTTGTGATCTTTGCAAGCTCTTGTTAAAACAAAAATCATCAAATGCAGGCTCATACGCATCTGCGTTCGCAGAGTGAGTCAGACAGACATACATAAAACGAGAGAGAGATAGAAGAGAGAGAGAGATAGATAGATAGAGAGAGAGAGAGAGCGAGAGAGAGAGAGGAGAGAGAGAGAGAGAGAGAGAGAGGAAAAACCAGACAGACACAGAGTAAGAGACAGAGGTATGGAATGAAAGAGTCATATTTACCTCAAGGTTCATTATGAAACCAAAGAGCTCGTGTTGGCCCAGCTTTGTTGCCAGTTGCAGTGGATTCAGACCCTCTTCATTCTCCATCACCCAGATTTTCTTGCGTAACTTGCGAGTCTTGATGGCCTTTGCGCTTATATCGTAAGGCGCTGGATCCTCGCTAATATAGCGACACATCTCAAGAACATCGCCTAGTTTCTCATTGTATAGGAATGCGTAACTGAAACAAAACCCGAATAGGCGTAATACACTAAGAATAGATACGCTGTGTTGTGACGAATAGGCGTAATACACTAAGCATATATACGATGTGTTGTGACGAATAGGCGTAATACACTAAGCATAGATACGCTGGGGTGTGACGAATAGGCGTAATACACTAAGCATGATACGCTGAGGTGTGACGAATAGGCGAAATACACTAAGCGTAGATACGCTGGGGTGTGACGAATAGGCGTAATACACTAAGCATAGATACGCTGTGTTGTGACAAATAGGCGTAATACACTAAACATAGATATGCTGTGTTGTGACGAATAGGCATAATACACTACGCATAGATACGATGGTGTGTGACGTTTGGAATCGTCTCAAAGTATACTATTTGAAATAACTTTGCTCTGATTGAAGTGTTAACTTTCTAAAATGTCTGCACTAGTCAATATGGAAAAACAGTCAAACAGGGAGAGCCACACACGAAATAACACCGCACCAAACACCATCAAACAAGAAACGGTATAGCCACAAGACAAAACATAACAGGACGCACATCAAGACGAAAAACATTAAACATTAAGCATATTAAACAACAAAATTGACCATAGGCTGAAAGCAGGAGTACCGCCTTGGAACGGTCAGTAACCAAAATAAGCTACTGGGGGACTTAAACCTGGTTTACGGGTACCCAACCTCGTCCTTATCCAACTTTCATATTTCAATATTTCATTATAACTATTTTGTCCATGAATATTCAGTAGGTACAGAAATTCGGAATAAACAGGGAATGGTTAATGTATTGAAGTTACTGATACATAACAATAATTTTGACAGTTCCTTTTGAAAAATAACATTAACAAGTGTTTTACATAACAAATCGAGAGACCTGGTGGTAGAGCGTCCACTCTGGTGTACATGTACCCGCTTCGTTTCCAGGTTACCGCATCATACCAAAGAACACAACGAGTGTGTAGTCTTTTTCTATGGGCTCAGAGAAATGCAGTTTTCTGTCGATTTATTTCAGTAAGTCCCTTATTGTACAGTGACAATTATGAGAGGCACAACGACAATTTTTAGAAAATATCATTTCCTATGGTATGAGCTAAACGAGAGTGTTTCTGTTTAATGGAGGTGTGATTGAATGTTTTGCGATGGAAGGATTACTAACATTGACGGATATGACCGCTTTCGGTAACATTTTGGAAACAATCTTGTAGTATTAATTGACGAGACAAAATAGACCTCGTTTATTGCGTTGTCGTAACACATGATTGGTAGTTATTTCTGTAAAGACCTGGTCAGGAGCATTTTGACATTGGCTTGCACTATTTGTCAAAGTTTGTTTACATACTTTGGGAGTATTACTCTCCCGATTTGACCTGAGACTCGATTAATCTTCGGCGTGTTTATCCAGATTGTTCGTAGTACTCTATGACAAAAATAGCAAAACAAATGACAGAAATAATCATGTTTTACGAGGACTGTACAGTGCTCCCTCTCCACAAGGACTGCTCCCTCTCTACAATGACTGCTCCCTCTCTACAACGACTGCTCCCTCTCTACAACGACGTGCTCCCTCTCTACAACGACATGCTCCCTCTCTACAACGACGTGTTCCCTCTCTACAAAGACATGCTCCCTCTCTACAACGACTGCTCCCCTCTCTACAACGACTACTCCCTCTCTACAACGACTGCTCCCTCTCTACAACGACTGCTCCCTCTCTACAACGACTGACCCCTCTCTACAACGACACCCTTTGGGATACGAATATTGTATGTGTTGTCCAGAGGGAGTTGTTATAGGGAGGGAAAATCAAACATAATTAGCTTGTTTGCAGATCCCCAGATAAGGTGCATTTCAAGAACTAAAACCATTATGCCTCAATCAAACCCTATGTTGTGACCACTCTTTAGAATCGTCACTTTGTGACGATTCTAAAGAGTGGTCACAACATAGGGTTTGATAGAGACATAAAGAAAATACGATGGAAAAAAAGTTGTGTCTGGAGCCTTGTTGTTTCGGAAACAGTGACATGCGTTGTTGTAAGGAAGGAATCGTTATTGAGAGGGCCGTGGTAGGGAGGGAGAACTGTACTCTTACGGCGCCTTTGTCGGGATGAACGTATATTATCAAGTATGTTATTGATTGATAATGAATACCTTCGTAAATTTATCCGAATAGATTACCTACGATAATAAACGGAATATGCACGAGTCTCAAGTCAAATTGGGAGAGTAATAATTATAACAGCGATGCTGGCTTATTTTGTAAACATGACCTAATTTAGTCGATACTCAATAACAGGATCAGCAAAGTTTCTGTTGCACAACTTTTTTAGAAATTCAGATCTGTAACTGTATGCAGTAAGCGGTCATTCATTTTTTGAACATAGGAATCTTAAAACACGTGGTTGCTTAATACAGGGTAAATGTATAGGAGCTTTCTGTATTACGCTTGACCTACATTAAGCTACCACCTGCCTTATATTCCCACAGCTAGACTTCCTTTTGATGACCCTCAAAGACAGGTTCTACTGCATTCAAATTATTCAGTCACACCCTTATAGTGGCTCATTTCATTTATGCGTTCAGAATATCTCTGTCAACTAATAGGTTATTCCGAAAGTGTACAACTGTTGCTCTTTAGCACACTGTTAGCTGGAACACTTACATATAACTACGCATACATGTATGTTGTGTATATACTGAACAATGACTGACAATGACTGATAATGACTGACAATGACTGACAGACGGGTTTGAAGATTGCAACCATCTACATGTACGTGTGCAAGTGTCCTTCGACAATTTATTATTTGCCTTACCGAATCAGAGAATGACTAACACATTCCCCATATCTGTTAGTACCGTCTAGATCTGCACCTTTGTTGAGAAGTAGGTCAAACATTCCTTGAAGAGAGAAAAAAAGTGACCAACTTTAACGGCTCGAAGAGAATTCTAGCTAAAATGGATGGAAAATTGCTGTTATGGATTAATGCGAAACCGTTTATATATTAATTTGACATTTTGTATCAAAGCAAAACTATGTAGTCCATGTGTACTAAACTCTTCCATGCCATACAGAAGTAAATATGTATATTAACTCCCCTGTAAGTCTGAGGAGACTGATCTAACTCAACACCACAAACCCTTAACCCATGTCTCCATAAGCTATGTTTGGACCCAATCTCTTTGAATAAATCTACCGAAAAGTAGCATTTACTAGAGAAAAGGAGATTTTTAGAATTGTGTAGTTTTGAAACCATTGTGATAAATAGAGCATTTGTCTATTTTAATGGTTTTAAAAAGTGACTTTTACAGCGGCGTAAAAATGCGTATGTATGGAGAAACGGGTTAATGGTGGTTATCCTACAGCGGGGCTCTACTTTCCGTGTACACGTGTAAGATTACCGTAATTCCTTGCAATATCAATCACGAGACGAGAAACCTTCATAAAACCTTTTGTCTTCATTAAATAAACAGATCTGAACATATTATAAGAGTATTAATCCTTCACTTCATTAATATGTCCTTAAACGTCTTCGCAAATAGAGTAGATCCAGATCAGAGTATTCCTGTACGAGTCGTCTGATCAAGGTCTGATCTTTTTGCTAATGGAATACAATAGCACTGATTTTACAGGTTGTGCCATGAAAAACACTCCAAAAGTTCATACTCCATTACAAATTAATTATTATGATTTCACACTGTTTATTATATTAACTCTTTCAGCGCCAACATTTTAATTGTCGTCTGCAATCCAATTTTTGTTAAAGCTTTCGGTAAAATAAGGAAATGAGATAAATAAATGCAAATGAATAAAGCACAGATATATAAATAGAGATTGAGACAAAAAGTGAAGTCCCTGATCAGACGCCGCCTTTTTAGGCGGCGTCTGATCTGGGACTGCGTTATTTGTCGTGTGCAAATTTATGCGACGTTGGCGGTGAAAGGGTAAAATGTAGACTTTAAACGATCATGTAGGTTTAAGGTCGAATAAAATATGTGTATGTATGTATATGTATGTTAAACCCTATCCTTCATATAAACGTGTTTTCATGCATTTGGAAACAGGGTAGACCCAAATCATGCGGCTCCAATAGGAGCCGTCTGATCAGGGTCTACTCTGTTTTGCTTATTGGAATGTGGAAGACATATATCATTACTTTCTAAAATGGCTACAACGTTCCAGCTTGTCTATTTCATTATACATGCAACTATTTTGTCCATGACTATTCAGTAGATATTGAAATTTTGAATAAACATCGATCAGGGAAAGTGTTAACATGAAGGGTTAAAAATGCTGTTTTTACTTATGCTACAGCACTAAGGATTGTCTTACAAACACTTGACCTTGGTAATTATACCTTTGTTGAAGGTCAAGGCCGCAATGATTAGCGGCAGTTCACCCATCATAACCGTGTTCTGGAATATAATCCCATTCGCCCTCTTCTTAAACAGCGTTGTCCTCCAATGTTTGTTATCCTTTTTGGAAAGCTCACGGAGCAGCGTATCCACGATCAATATATTTCCCTTGCATACGGCCATGTGAAGGGGCGTCTGGCCCGCGTACTCAGTTTCTCCACGGTCGTGAAGAATAAGCTTTGGGAAATGTATTGCCAAGTATTTGACCAACTGCTTCTCCACTTCCGATCTACAGCTAAACAGTTTGATCGCTGTATGAAGCACGGTCTCGCCACGTCGTTCTATCGCTGCCCGTAGCAGCATGTTCAACCTGTCCCCTTCTGGCATGTGTTCTAATATGTCTTTGAAGTCGAGAAACTTGCGTTCAGCATTTTTGGGGTTTCTTGCGATTTCTTCTATACATGTATAGAGACGCGACCCGACTGTTTTGTTGTCGAATTCAAACAAAGGCATCTCACGGTTCATGACTGCACTTTACTCACAGTTGTTTCAACTTTAAATCTATAATTAACAGAAACTATCCATTAGAAATATTGATCAACTTTTTGAAAGCGATCTACACACAGATAGTATTACCCATTAACCCATTGATCATTTAATCCATATTCATGTTAAGTTAACCCTTTCGCTGCCAAACTCTGTCGTCTACCAACTTTGTCGTCTGCTACAAATTTTTATTCTTTTGATTTTCTTTATTATTTTTTCAAAAACATAGTAACAGTAACAAACAGGTTGGATCCTGATGAGACGCCGAGTTACTCGGCGTCTCATCTGGATCCAAACTGTTTGCATAGGTAATCACAGATCCGGCATTGGCAGCGAAATGGTTAATGACATCATGTATATCGATTAGATTATTTATAATAATTGCACAAAGGCACAGGAATGTTTGGCAATGGCAGAAACTGTAGAATCATATCTATTATATCATAAGCAAGTAGAACTGACAACAACTTACACACACCAACTTACAGGAACCGTCTGATCTGGGTTTGTTATGTTTGCAAAGACGTATTTAAGGAATGAAGTGTCAATCCCATATTGTTTAAGGAAACACCACCCAGGTCTTAATTTGGAGCGCAACTATTTTTCATCCGAGGGGATGCAGCAAACAAACTATTCGCTGGCATAAGCCAGTGGCACTGATGAGTTCAGGAAACAGTGCAGACACTTAAATAAGAAAGGTTCCGTAACCCTTCGGTTGCTGAATTTTAAAACACATTTCTCCTTCTTTACCCATGCCCTGTTGTAGAATTACCTATATCTTCACTGTGTACAAGTATTTCGCTGTGCAATCACTGTTGTGGAGTGCACTGGTTGCACAATCAACTTGTAAATAGTGCAGACCCTGATGAGACAGCTCCTGCAGGAGCTGTCTCATCTGGGTCTTCACTATTTACAGGTAGGTATATTGAGGTGAACAGCAAGCGAAGGGTTAACCCTGATTGCCTATGTCCCTTTAACTCTTTCCGTGTTCAATATTCATGCAAGAAATAACGACTTCATGAATATTTATTAACTCAAAACTTATGATGCAAATTTTTCAATTGAAGTTTTTGCTTTGACAGAAACTGTAAAATCAGATCTATATCATGTTGAAAGCAAACAGAGCAGAGCCTCCTATGGGAGCTGGATGATCTGGTTCTACTCTGGGAAACGGTTAAATGACACTGGGAACCTTTATCCCGCTGCGAAAAATGGTGTCTTCTAAAACTGTTACCTGGTGTAATTATATTAAACTGATGTTATTATATTAACCTGATGTAATGATATTGACCTGGTGTAATTACATTAACCTGGTGTAATTATATGAACCTGGTGTAATAATATTAACCTGGTGTAATTATATAACCTTGTGTAATTATATTAACCTGGTGTAATTATATTAACATGGTGTAATTATATTGACATGGTGTAATGATTTTATGTTGATGTTTGTTCAAAATGTTGACCTGGTGTAATGCTATTAAGTTAGTGTCTGTTCAAACTTTGAGCGAAAAGGTTATACGTTCATTTTCATAAACCCGGTACAATTTCGTGATCAATTTTACCATATCGCCAACTGTGCAACGGTTTTCAGATATTAGCCCATTCCCTTATATTATATTGTCACCTTTTGGTGCCTCTGAAAAGGGCACTTTTTGAAACCATTTTGATAAACAGCAATTGCTCCATACATGCAAACGCTTTGTTTATCGAAATGATTTCAAAACTACAGAGTTATAAAAATTATATTTTTCTAGTAGATCTACATGTGTATGCTTGTTTTCAGAAGATTTATTCAAAGAGGTTAGGTCTAAAATTAGACTATGAGGTAATAGGTTAATATATGTTATCCCTTATCCCACTGTAAAAATAACGTAAGATAAAATTTGCTCAAATTCTAATCTGGGGCACATTTTTGTCTCCTTGCGATTCGTTCAAACTTTTGAGAAGCAACCGTTTCCCTTTTGTATATTCATGTAGGAAATAATGACGTCACGAATATCAATAAATAATGACGTCATGAATATCAATAAGATTACATTAAGTATTTTTATAATGGCATATGAACACAGGACATATTGCTTCAGACAGAAGCTGTAGAATCAGATCTTTACTAAGCCATCAGCAAACAGAAGCGATCCTGATCAGACGGCACCAATAGGATCCGTCTGATCTGGGTCTACTCTGTTTGGTAATACGTCAAAATGCGCTTACATAAGGGAAAGGGTTAACGAACTGTCACAGAGCCTGGATCCTGATGAGACGACGAGTTACTCGACGTCTCATCTGGATCGAAGCTGTTTGTAAATGTGAAATCAAGTCGTCATTGCGGGTGATAAATGTTAACAACAGAGTTTAACCCTTTCCTTCATATATACGTGTTTCCACGCATTTGCAAACAGAGTAGACCCAGATCAGACGGCTCCTATAGGAGCCGTCTGATCAGGGTCTGCTCTGTTTGCTAATGGAATTTGAAAGAATCTCTTGCTTTATTTTCTATAATACAACACTTGTCCACCTTCCATATTTCGTTATGAATATTTTGTCCATGAATATTCAATTGGTATCGAAGTTTAGAATAAATATAGGGCTGGGAAAAGGTTACATAACGTGAACATAACGTGAACTTAAATGTATCATAACAACATACCGACTAAATTCCAGCTCCGTCACATCAACTTTCCATGAAGTCTTCCCACTGTTTCTTTTCGCGTTTATAAGGAACTATCAGACCATTTGTCATAATCGTACTTTTTTACACTGCTTTGTTAAATCCAGCTACGATCTGAAATTCTCCACCCTGTCAGAGGTATTGTTTGTATTGTAATCCATAAATACTTAAACTGCTCTAAGTATTTAAGTATTTATGTATTATATTAATTCCCTATTTTGGAATATTTACTTCATTGTTTTATTGTAATCATTCTTTGTCTCAACACTTTCATGCTATGAAGTACGCATTTGTCTTTGTGTTCATTGTAAGCGGTTCATAGAATCCACTGTACATCAATAATAGATCGAACAAACGCTTAACAACTCACACATGGTCTTAGAGAAACGTTTTTCTCGCATTTGCGAACAGAATAGACCCAAATCAGACGGCTCATATAGGGACCGTTTGATCAGGGCCAACTCTGGTTGCTTATGTTATTGCATACATGTAGATCTGAGTCTACAGGTTCTGCTATTCCAAAAACAAACAGTCTGGTCATACTCATTATAAAGAAATCAGGTAAAAACATTCATACAGTAATTATTTCTTTCATAAATATTCATGAGTTAAAATGATAACCTTTAGCTCTCTACTATCGACGTTTGCACTCTATACTATCGATGTTTGCAACTTGGATTCACCAGGGTTCAAATTGTTTGTTACTCAGACGCTCTTTTTTAAAAACGTATTTTAGAATTTGATGCAGACGACACTTATTGCAGACGACACTTATTGCAGACACTTATTGCAGACGACACTTATTGCAGACGACACTTGAGGGTGGCGATGGTTAACATGCTGGGTTAAGGTGTTGGTTGAATTTTTTTTATTCTGTTTCAGTTCAGTGCGAGTGCAAACAGTTGGGTCCTGATAATCTGTCGGGTTATTCGGCGTCTCATCTGGGTCTACATTGTTTTAGAATGTAGACGGATACGTGTGTAATGTACTAAAGTGTATCACTTTAGTGAGCACACTCTGACAGGCATTGCACACGGATTGTATCCAGATACAACGTCCAGTTACTCAGCGTCTCATCAGGATCCAAGCTGTCTAACACTCGGGCTGTAGTTGACAGTCAATCAGAATCCAAGCTGTCTGACACTCGGTCAGTAGTTGACAATCAATAAGTACACCTACAGAGCTCGCATTATTCGGTATTTTTGGGGTGTATTTTTTCAGGAGTTGAGCAGACACTATCTTTAAGCATGATAGGCTTAAGGGTCAACCCTTTATTCCGTAAATGCGCATTTCTACGGTTTTGCAAACAGAGTAGACCCAGATCAGACGGCTCCTATAAGACTTCCTCTTCCTCTAAGTGAGCACAATCTGACAGGCATTGCAAACGGATTGTATTAGATATAATGTAATGTCGAATAACTCAGCGTCTCTTCAGGATCCAAACTTGCATTATTCGGTATTTATCAGATCCGGGGTTGAGCAGACGTTGTTTTTAACCTCTCTCTTGCTGAATTTTGAAATACTTTTCTCCTTCTTTACCCGTACCCTCTTGTATAACTACATATATCTTCACTGTGTACACGTAGTTCGCTGTGCAATCACTGCTGTGGAATGCATTGGTTGCACAATCAACTTGTAAATAGTGCAGACCCTGATGAGACAGCTCCTGCAGGAGCTGTCTCATCTGGGTCTTCACTATTAACAGGTAGGTATATTGACGCGAATAGCAAGCGAAGGGTTAAGAATGATATTTCAGATAAGGGTTAATCATCCGTTACTCCATCAATACGCCTTTCTACACCGTCGCAAACAGAGTAGACCCAGATCAGACGGCACCTATATGAGCCATCTGAATCGGGTTTGCTCTATTTGCTTATCAACAATTGCTGTTGCAGCTTTGTTTTATTGTTGTCGCTGCAGCATCGTGTGTGCGTGTGCGTGTGCGTGCGTGCGCGCTCGTGTGTGCGTGCGTGCGTGCGTTCGTGCGTACGTGCGTGCGTGTGTGTGTGTGTGTGTTTGCATAACCTGGAAAGTCACTACGGCCATGTTATCGCACACCAAACAAGTCACTACGTTTTGGCAAGTCACTACGTTTTTTGGTGTAGTGACTTTCCAAACTGGCCAAAACTACTTATTTTGCCAATTTATGTCATACAATCGAAAAAATATCGGATGGTGTGAGTTTCACGGAAACACTCTAATTTTAAACACAGTCGTCGTTGTGCGAAAAGTTGGAACCGCACACATCGACGCCATTCGCTGCACAGCGCATGCGCACTACGTACAATATTCCAATATCGGTAGATCCAATATCGCCGCTAAATAACACGAGACAAGGCAGTAAGTTATTTTATATTTACCAAATATCTAGTTCTACTGCATATTCACTGCAAATTACGATTGTTCTGTAGTGCTGAATAATACAAATAGTGAAGATAATACATAAAATAATATATCTACATTATAAATATCTCGGACATTGGCAAATCCTTCTTTTTTACTTTCGTTGTGGACTTTTTCCCTCGCTCAGTTTAAAAATTAGTGTTTTTTTTTAATATCTTAAATGGTTGTGTTTCCACTAGGTCTTAAGCATACTGAACATGAACTTTAGCAAAAAATAAGCTACATTCCGTCAATGAGGTTGAGTTAGGTGTATTTATAGTATAGAGACAAAGCGCCCCAAATGCCGACACGTACCTAGTCCAAATTATTTAGACGTTTCGCTTGCTCTTTATTAAAAATCATATATCTCTCCAAGCATCAACGACGAAGCATATGCCAGAAAATGAAAAATGTAAAATATCAATAATAATGAAGGGAAATGTTGATATTAGCATATGCGACGGCTTTCTGGGCCATTGACAAACGTTCGTTCACCCCGGTTTCACTATATCACAGCCATAACCTGGCGAGTTTCAGTTCAAAAGATGGCGTGGTTGAATAAAACACGCCAATTATATCACTAATCTCCATTTGTTTTGTCCTCTTAATAAATAAGCAACTAGCAACAGCGGCCGTTCTGTCTGTCGTTATGTTCCTATTTCGGATGCTGCCATTTTGCAATAACTTTGAATGGAGCCATTTCATTGGATGAGCGAAGGAAAAGTTGGAAAATCCGTGACGTCACGTACAATGGCTCCTTCCTCGACGATATGCAGTAAACTGACAAAACTCGCTAGTTTCACATCATTCTTTTGATGTTGGGGACTAAATAATTGGAGGTTGGTGTTAGAATTGATTAGTTTTATTGACTTACGCCCTTTTTTGAACTGCAAATTGCCAGGTTATTGCTGTGATATAGTGAAACCGGATTGAACGAACGTTTGTCAATGACCCTAAAAACACGTGAAATTTTGTGAAAATCGATGTTGGATTGATACTATTTCATAAGTTACCGTTATAAATTCTGAAGGGAGGTCATATTAATTTGATAGAAAAATATATTGGCTTTCAATAGCCGAAAGAATTACGAAATTATCATTTAAATTGTAAGAGTTACAGTCATATTTGTACTCGTGGTACACGGATATCCGTTCTGTTAGTTGGAACTCTTGTTATTATATAGTACATGTAGACCCCCATAAAGCGGTCCAGACCCATGTGCCCTAATCGGACAGCGGATATACTGTACATGTCTTTGCAAAGGCTTCTATGATGGAAAAGGTTAAGCTAGAACATGCCTTAACCCATTCCCTCATAGGCTATTTTTAGATCCTGCCTCTTTGAGTACATCTACCGAAAAGAAGCATTTACTAGATGAAAGGATAATTTTTAGAAATGTATAGAAACATAATTAAGGCAACATATGAACTAGACACCAAGGATAACACAAAAAAGAAAATATTTTCCTTATTTCCATTGTGGTCCTTGATTCTAGTGGCAAGACACAGAGAGTCACGGTATCATTATAAATTACTATCACAGGTATTATCTTAAACCACAGAAATATCCCTTTAAACACTGTTAAGTTAAAAATTTGTCGGTTAGAGAATGTCTAGACCGTGTTCACTAATTAACAAAGCAGAGTATAGAAGAATTCATACGAATCATAGTAAAGAATAAATGGAAAACAAACCAACTATCAAATTAACAAAGATTAAAAAGCAAATGAAAAAGGTGAAGCCTGTTATTGTGATGAAGATATATCCACTGAATAAAGAGCTTACTGAGGGTAAGTTTGAGTCTTTGGCCTACAGTACTCGTTTGGTTTGGTTTGTGTGATAGGGGCGAAAGGAAGGTTTGAATGGTGCCACTATGGAGTAAAAGGTTAAAATAGTCCAGAAGTAGACTTTTTTATGTCATGGCTGTAGGGTTTTACTGTACTTTCTCTATATCAGAGTTACAGATAAAGGTGCATAACCAAATATTAAAATGGTCATTTCTTCACCAAACCCGATACTGTGACCACTTTAGATAATTTTAAAGATTGGTCACAGTATAGGGTTTGGCTGAGAAATAAAGTTGTAATTCTTTATGTTTTAATTTATTTGGACCTCTGTATATAGTATCCTATCCTACATTTTTATGCCCCCCATTCCCCCTCCACCCCCCACCCCCCCCCAACAGGCATATAGTAATCGCATTGTCCGTCCATCTGTCCTTCCATCTGTCCATCCATCCCAAATTTCGTGTCCCTTCTATAACTATTTTATCTGTGAATGGATTACAAAATAACCTGGCACAAATGTTCACCACACAAAGACGATGTGTCACGTTCAACTCCCTGGTCCATGGGTAAAAAATAAAGGTCATCCTTCAGGGTCAAAGGTCGGGGCATAAGTGTTTCAACACACTCTTGTTCATTCAGTCCTCATCGTGTATTTCTGTGTCACCTCATTTAACTCTTAGCACACTTGTGATGATCTTCCCAAACATTTTGGATCAAAATGAGAAACCAATATAACCATGGCAAACCATGGAGACCCAGATGAGAGAGCTCCTATAGGAGCCATCTGATCTGGGTCAATGTCTATATGAGGGAAATGGTTAACCCTTTCCTCCATAAATACGCTTTACTACGCCTCTGCAACATCACCTGTTGAAACCATTGTAGGAGCAAATGCTCTTTTTGTCACAATGGTTTCAGAACTACAAAATTCTAAAAATAATTCCTTTTCTCAAGTTAATGCTCCCTTTTGGTATTCAAAGGGGTTGGATCTAAAAATGGCCTATGAAGGAATGGGTTAAACACTGTTGTTATCCTGAATATGACCGACATGTTTTGGCAAGTGTTGTAGATCCAGATCAAACTGATTCTTGATCAAGCTCTACATTATTTGCCTCCTCATTAGTTTCATTTAACCCTTTCCTTCTTTTAACCCATTACCTCATAGGCTATTTTTAGATACAACCTCTTAGAATTAATATACCGAAAAGGAGCTTTAGAATTTTGTAGTATGACACCATTGTGATAGAGTAGTTGCTCCTACAGGAGCAATTGCTCTATTTATCACAATGGTTTCACAAAGTGACTTTTACAGAGCCGTCAAATGTCCTCAATATGAGGGAAAGGTTTAAGTGCATTTGCAAACAGAGTAGACCCAGATCAAATGGCTCCTAGAGGAGCTGTCTGATCAAGGTCTGCTCTGTTAACCAATGAAATTTGATAGATCTATTTCCAATGAAATTTGATAGATCTATTTCTTTAGCTTCTAAAATATGGCTACAGTGTTCCACTTTCCATATTTTATTTTGTCCATGAATATGCAGTAGGTATTGAAATTCGGAAAGTATATCTAACAGAAAGGGTTGAACCTTTACCTAAAATTCCAGCCTGGGCATTCGGGACGCCTTCCGGCTGGTTTGGGTAGAAATGGTAATATGAATTAATGTACTATAGTGTGGTGAGAGTTAATTATTTTCGCAGCAGCAATTTGTGGGAACTAATTAATAGCACATAGTTTCTGTTATATTTACAGATGATATATCTGCAGAGGATCTGGATCCACTGGATCAGCAGCCCTTCCCGACACTCCAGAGGTGTCTAGAGGTCATTGACAACCACTGTGGTTTAAACATTGAGATCAAGTACCCACAAGCTGTGAAGGTAGGTCAGGCTGTTGAGCAGGAGTAAATTTTAGCATCTGACCATTGGTATGGTTGGCTCAATATATGTATTACTGGTATTTTATTTCATATGTACGCCTGTGATAGCCATTGATCAGGGTCGGCTCTGTTTGCCTATGAAACAACGTAGATCTAAATATAGAGTTTCTGTCACAGTCAATACTTAAATCCCTTTCCTCCATAAATATGCCTTTCTATGCCTGTGTAAAAATCACCTGTTGCTCTATTTATCACAATGGTTTCAAACTACAAAATTCTACAAATTTTCCTTTTCTCTAGTTAATGCTCTTTTTCGGTAGATTTATTCAAAGTGGTTTGATCTAAACATAGCCTATGGGGGGAAAAGTTATAAAATTGCATCTACATGAATATTCATGAAGTAGAGGGTTTGACCTAAAGTTATGCAAATCATTATTTTATAGGGATGTAAATGATTAACTGACAATTTAAATGACCAGTTATGGATTAGAAATTTGCCAACCAATTTATTTATGATATAAATGTCTGCACAATTAAAATGTTTAACCCTTTATTCCATAAATACGCCTTTCTAAGCATTTGCAAACAGAGTAGACCCTGATCAGACATCTCCTATAGTAGCTTTCTGATCAGGGTCTGCTCTGTTTGCTTATTGTATAAGAAATACATTATTCTATGGTTTCTGTCATGGTAAAAAATTCCTGTGTTCTTTTGCTACTATAGTAAATTAGTCTAATTATTACTTATGACATCACTATACAGTAAAACCTCTCTTTCAATGCTTACCATGCAATATTTATCTATAGAATCCATAGGGTCTACACTATCTGCTACTGTGTTAGTCTATTTTAAAGTTATCAAAACGGTGCTAAATTGAATTATTAACCCTTCGCTTGCTGAATTTTAAAATACATTTCTCCTTCTTTACCCGTGCCCTGTTGTATAATTACATATATCTTCACTGTGTACAAGTATTTCGCTGTGCAATCACTGCTGTTGAGTGCACTGGTTGCACAATCCACTTGTAAATAGTGCAGACCCTGATGAGACAGCTCCTGCAGGAGCTGTCTCATCTGGTTCTTCACTATTTACAGGTAGGTATATTGACGCGAATAGCAAGCGAAGGGTTAAGACATACAAACTGGAGATTGGTTGTCTTAACCCTTTCCCCCCATAAATATGCTTTTCTACTCCTCTGTAATATTCACTTCTTGAAACCATTTTGATATATACACAATATCACAATGGTTTCAATACAACACAATTTTAACATTTTCCTTTTCTCTAGTAAATGCTATGTAGATTTATTCAAAGAGGTTGGATCTAAATATGAGGGAATGGGTTAATACTTAGGGTAATTACTAATTGGGGTATGTCACATTGCAGGATGGTAGCCACGAGATGGACAACTATTTCAACCTCAACGAGTTCATAGATATAATCCTTGGTGTGGTGTTCCAGTATCACAATGGCCGCAGAATCGTCTTCTCAAGCTTCGACTGTGATACTTGCGTGGCGTAAGCTTAGTTATTTCTTGTTTAATAGTACAGTAAAACCTCTCTAAAAAGGAATTCTAGGAGAGAAAATTTCGATACTATTAGCCAGGTGGTTGCTGAATGCAGGTTGAAAGTCATGCAGAAAGCTCCAAGAGGAGCTTTCTGCATGGCTTTCAACCTGCATTAAGCAGCCACCTGTCTCCAAGACCGATATTTATTACCAAATTTAACGTCAAGTTTAGAGAGGTTTTATTGTATAGATTTGCAGGTTACAGTCTAAACACTATAAATGCAGACAACCGGTATACTGGCACTTGCTACAGAGCTACATATAAAGGTGCATCCCCAAATACTAAAATCGTCATTTCTCCACCAAACCCTATATTGTAACCACTCTTTAGAATCGTCTCTTTCAAGACAATTCTAAAGGGAGGTCACAGTTTAGGGTTTGGTGGAGAAATAAAGGAAGTTATTTCTGAAAACCACTTAATTTACGCACCTTACCTGGAGCTCTGTATCCTCAGATCAGAGGGCTCCTGTCGGACCTTCCGGGTCGGCATTTTTGTTGCAATTTTAAGCTTTTCATATTAATGAAGTCTATGATTAAACTGATGGGTCATACAGTTTTTAATTAGACTCAGATCAGACTACTGTACATGTCGTCCGTGACAGCTCTTCCAGGAGCCGTCTAATCAGGGTCTGCTCTGTTGCTTATGGAATAGCATAGATCTCATTCTACCGTTTCTGCCTTGTTAACATGTCATTTTGAAGATGAATCTAATTAATATTCATGATATCATCATTACTTACATGAATATTCATGGAGTATTAGGGTTAACCCTTTCCCTGTTCTGTTTTTATTCCAAATGCCTACTGAATATTCATGAACAAAATAGTTATAATGAAATGTGGAATGTGGAACATTATAGCCATTTCATTAGCAAACAGAGTAGACCCTGATCAGACGGCTCCTCTAGGAGCCATCTGATCTGGGTCTACTCTGTTTGCAAATGCGTGAAAACATGTTTATATGAGGGAAAGGGTTAATATATGTCTCTCTTGTTCTCTGGTTCCAGGCTGAGACTGAAGCAGAACCAATATCCAGTGCTTTTCCTGACGCAGGCTGACACCCCATCGTATGCCCAGTACGAAGACATCCGCACACATTCAATACCAATAGCTGCTGAGTTTGCTATTGCAAACGGTTTGTTGGTGAGTGGGCAGTAATTGTTCGGCCCCCACATTATATGTGGGTCTCATTTTGGTTTAGTCTGGTCATCCATACATTCAAAATGTCTTGAGATTTGAACTGCAGTAAAAGGTTTGATGGGCGTTGTTTCAAACTTGATGGGCGTTGTTTCAAACTTGATAGTCGTGTTGATGTACAGATATCATACACATAAAGGAAGGAATTATAGAGCTCTGTGATAATTTTTGATGGAATAAGAACACTTTTTTTTTATCAGCTCACCGGCTTAATAGTACCAGGATGAACTATTATGATGATTTTGTGCCTGTCAGTAGGTATTGAAATTTGGAAAAAAATATAGAATAGGGAAAGGGTTAAAAAGCATGGCTATCACTGTCACAGATGAGGCTAAATTTTTGTTCATGTCCATAGAGAATGATGTTGTAGGAATATTCCTTAAACAACCCTTTGCCAAGAGTGCTAAAAATATTGTAATTCCTGTTTAATACTCCAATAGGGGGCATCCTATGGACACAGTTGTTACTCTGACCAATCAGATGCTTGAGAATGAAATTAAAACTGGAGCAAAGATTTTTAATATCCCCCCCCCCCCAAAGTGGGAGGGGGCATATTGTTTTTTTGTTTTTGTCTTGTCTGTATGTTTGGTTTGTGGACAACTGGAACATTGGCGATAATTTTGTAGCCATTGCATGTACATACTTCAAACTTGGCATGCATGTGCAACTTCTGGAGGCAAACATATTTAGGGATGACTTATTAAGGTCGTGATCATACATCAAGGTCAAAGGTCAAATTGGGGGCATAGTGTTTCACAAACACATCCTATTTAACTCATTCCCTCATCAGCCATTTTTAGATCCAACCTTTTTGAATAAACGTACCGAAAAAGAGCATAACTAGAAAAAAGGACAATTTTAGAATTTTGTACTTTGAAACCATTGTGATAAATAGGAGCAAACTTTTAATGCTCTATTTATCACAATAGGTGATTTTTACAGAGGCTTGGAAAGGCGTATTTATGGGGGAAATGGTTAAAACCATGATAATAACTGTTGTTGTCTTTTGTCTTCAGGGAGTTAATGCAATGTCTGAGGTGCTGCAGAAGGACCTGACCTTGATAGACTATGGCAAGAGCAGGGATCTTGTTCTGTTCTGTTGGGGTGAAGATAACAATGACAAGGAAATGATCAATCTGCTCAAACAGAAGAAACTGGATGCAGTCATTTATGACAGGTACGTCAGTAATTTGTTTATCCATTTACTCCATGAATATTCATGTAAGGAATAAACACCATCATGAATATTAATAAGAATAATTGATATAAAAACACATGAATACAGGAAATTTTGGCCATTGCAGAAATTATAGAATCATATCTATTTTATACCACAAGCAAACAGAGCAGACACTGATCAGACGGCTCCTACTGTGGGTCTACTCTGTTTGCAAATGTGTAGAAGCCCATATTTATGGAACAAAGGTTAAGAGACCTTCTCATGCTGAAAAAATAATGTCTGCTCAATTTCTGATCTACAGAAATTTCCACTGGCCTCCGATTCATTCAATATATTGAGAAATGATTGACTGAATCTTGGATCCAATCGGCTTGTCAATTCCAACCAAGAGAAGGGTTAATCTTATCACATGCTTTTAGAGACCCCTATCATCATTAATTATGCCTGCTGATGTATACTGGGGATATAATTTAGATACGATTCTATTGTTTCAATCAATACAAAAACATCCTGCGTTTATGTGTTATAATAATAAGTAATCTAAACCATGTTCAGGACATCATTTTTTTTTACATGAATATTCATGGAATAAAGGGTTAACCCTTTCCCCGCAAACAGAGTAGACCCAGATCAAATGGCTACTATAGGAGCTTTCTGTTCAGGGTCTGCTCTGTTTGCTAAAGGAATTTGATAGATCTGTTTCAGTGTGACTGCAGTCTATTGGGTACATTTGTGATAACCATAATGTAAACAGTTTGGATCCAAATAAACTGCTGAGGGACACAATGTCCCATCAAGAACCAATCTTATATTCTGATTGTGTTTTTTCGGATGTAATAGGAAAATTCAAGATTATGAAGTAAATATTATGTAAAAACTTATAAAGGTAAATTCTGGAATAGAAAAAGATGCATATTAATTTCATACCTTTGTAATCAGAGTTTGACATATATCAGCTGTGGTTGCTTGTGGAATATGGATTTAACCCGGTCCTCCATAAATACGCCTTTCTATTCCTCTGTAAAAATCACTTTTTTGAAACGATTGTGATAAATAGAGCATTTGCTCCTATAGGAACAAATGCTCGATTTATCACAATGGTTTCAGAACTACAAAATTCTAATATTGTCCTTTTCTCTAGTTAATACACCTTTTCGGTAGATTTATTCAAAAAGGTTGGATCTAAAAACAGCCTATAAGGGAATGGGTTAAAAATTTAACTAGCTTGCTAATCAATACTTATGATGTCATTATTTCTAAAATGAATATTCATTTTCAGGATTGACTGTTTCAAGCCACCTGGGAAGGAGAATGTGTTTAAGATGGAACATGCAGAAAAGTTCAAGGCTTACCAGACCGTTCCCTCACAAAAAAACGTAGAGCCGATAACAGTAATATTGAATGGCTCTACAGTTATGTCAAACTGTGGAGGTTTCTCAATGAGCTAGAGTGGTGCCTCCACGTGATATCATTCACCAACTATGGACAGTTTATGTGAAACTGCTATGCAGAGATGTCATTGCTAGAAATGATTTTGATAAATCATCAATACCTGTCTGTCGATATTGAATTTGAACAATCAATCTTCCAAATTCCATTAGCAAACAGAGCAGACCATTAGCAAACATAGCAGACCCTGATCAAACGGCTGCTATAGGAGTCATCTGATCAGGATCAACTCTTTGGGTTAAACAGATTAAAACTCTGTTATTGAAGTGCCATTTCTATTTATTTACAGTAAAGCTTCTGTAATGTGATCAACAAAAAGGGATATAAATATGGGTCATAACCCTTTCCTCAATGAATATTCATGAAAGAAATAATGACACCATGAATATTAGTAAAATAATTTGTTATAGTTAAACATGGGCACAGTTGTTTTTAGCCATGGCAGAAACCGTAGAATTATATCTATGTTATATCATTTAGCAAACAGAGCAGACCCTAATCAGACGACTCCTTTTAGGAGCCATCTGATCTGGGTCTAGTCTGTTTGCAAAAAACTTAGAAAAGCGTATTTATGGGGTAAAGGGTTGTAGGCAGATGGGACCTTAGCGCTGGGTGAGAGTTATACAGAAATCTCCCATTTAGGAACTTTCTGCATTGGTTATATCCTGTATTCTCACTTCCTTCATACAAACTATTTTTTATGCCTTTGCAAACAGAGTAGACCCAGATCAGATGACTCAAGTAGGAGCCGTCTGATCAGGGTTTGCTCTTTTTGCTTATTAAATTATAATAGATCTGACTCTACAGTTTCTACCAATACCAAAAAATCATGTGTACATAAAAAATTATGCTATTTTAAAAAGAGTTTGCTAATAAATATTCATAATGTCATTTTTATTTCTTACATGAATATTCAACAGGGAAAAGGTTAGGCAACCACTTGCATTGAAAGTCATCCATGTTTATTTATAAATTGGTCGCATTATAGAAGTTTTAATGATTATTAATTATTTATTACTATTTCTTTCTTTTTTATTATTATGAAAGCCCTTAAGCCTATATCCAGGAGGTGGGCTATTTATTATCAAGGAGGCGGACCAATATCGCTCTCAGGTCCTAGTTGCCCATGTATGTTTTGTTATAACCTCTTTGTGTTATTGATATTTTGTATTTGGTATATCAGTGAAAGTGTTTTTTTTCCTGTTGATGACACATTTACTGTGAAAGAGTACATATTAATGTGAGTTGATGGAATAGAATTAGTGCAGATTTAATTAGTACAGTTAGCGACCATTAAAAAGGGGTCTGATTAAGAGTATGTAAGGCAGGTGGTAGCTTAATGCAGGTCAAAAGGAGCTTTCTGCATTACTTTTGATCTGAATTAAGCAACCTCTTGCTTTTTTAAGATTCCTATGTCCTATCAACATAAAGTCGCTTAAGACAGGTTGTATACTGTATGTATGTAATAGTAATAAGCCCACAGAAACAAAATAAATTAAACTGCTGCACGATGTATGCTTCTTATACCTAATTATTATTATTGTTATTATGAGTTTGTCTGTTTCGAAGAAAAGTCGAGCTAGTGTGATAACTGGGTTGTAGTCGTCGTTGGTGGCGTTGGCGTGCAAAAACTTTAATGTAGCTCATTAATCAAAAAGTATAAGAGGTATCAACATGAAACTTCATTGGTTAGTAGATCTCCTTGAGGGGAAGGTCCCTACATAAGAACCATAACTCTTGATTTCAAAATTTTGGAGTTATGAACTTATGACCCTTTATTGTTTTCAAAAAACTTAATTTACCTAGGCAAGCACCAAATCAGACAAGCGTTGTCACCACACGCAGCTCTTGTTATATTATTATTATTATTCAGGGGCTAAGCGTTGACAATTTACCATGATGAGAATTTTATTTTTATTTATTTGGTTTTTGAGGATGATGCATAATAAGTCGAGTATTCAGTTGTTTATTCATAAATCATTCGGTAAAGTATGTTGAAAATCAAATGATCAATGTTTTGGACATTATATGGCGATATTGCATCACCTGACTTTACACTAAATTGACCATTGCATTGGTGAAATCGAACCAGCACTAGCAATTAGGGTATTATTCATGTATTTTTATCATTGTGAGACTCAGCACAAACAAGTGCAGCTATGTTAACCCTTTCCCTGTTTAATATTCATGAAAGAAATGATGATGTCATGGATATTAATAAGTAATATTTTGTAATGGCATATATATGCACAGGTCTGTATTATTTCAGAAGCAAACAGAGCAGACCCTGATGAGACGGCTCCTATAGGAGCCGTCTGATCTGGGTCTTCTCTGTTTGCAAATGAGTGAAAATGCGTTTACATGAAGGAAAGGGTTAACCTGTGTACAAGAGATTCAAATGCTTTTTGCTCAATGAATTTTAAACTGTTTATGAATATAATATATTATAGGTAGACTCTGAGCTACAGATAACGTGCATACTCAAATACTATATATAATGGTCCTTTCTCCACGAAATACAATGTTGTGACGGTCACAACATAGGATTTGGTGGAGAAATAAAGGAGTTATTCTTGAAAATGTTTAATATACGCATCTAATCTAATCTAAGCTTTGGGTAGATTTTAGCATCCATTGCCTTGGTAAACTGTTTGGATCGAGATAAGAGGCAGAGTAAATTTGCATATCATCAGTATCCAAACTGTCTTAACAGTAATCACAATCAAACTGTATCAATTTTTTTTAAAGAAATACTGATGTGAAACCCCCTCTAAACCGGAATTCTGGTAAAGAAGAATTCAGATACTTTTAGCCAGGTGGCTGCTTAATACAGGGTGAAGGTCATGCAGAAAGCTCCTAGAGGAGCTTTCTGCATGATTTTCACCCTGCATTAAGCTGCCACCTGTCTCTAAGACTGATATTTATACCAAATTTAAAATCCGGGTTAGAGGGGTTTTACTGTATTGCCTAATAATATTTGCACAGCATGTTGTTGTAGCTTAGATAAGTGGAGATGTCATTTGTTTCCTATGGAAACAATCTGGTATATTTTCAAGTGTGTGCTTTATTATTTGTTCCATGAATATGTATTTTTAACGCTTTTTGCATATGGAGTAGACTCGGATAAGACAGTGGTACGATAAAAGTACATTCGTGAGTCTTGAGCATGGTGTTCATGTTGACTGTTAAAATCTTAGGAAATAGAGGATCTGTTGCCAGTTGTCTTTTAAGATCACATGTTCCTAAACGAGCCTTAGAAAATGTCATGCTTAATAACATTTTCTTGGTGAGTTTAGGAACATGTGATCTTAAAAGACAACGAGCATCAGATTCTTTTTCTCACATATAAAAAAAGTGTATTTTCGGCTTTTAAATGATATGTAAACATAGGTTTCCATGGCTTGACGTCATGTATGACGTCATACGTTCTAAAGTGATCTTACACGTGTTACAGATAAGGAAATCTTAACCTGTTGTTCTAACTCGGAGATAAGGGAAGGTATGTGAGAAATGTATCATAAACAGCCAAACACCTCTGAAGCCATTATTCTCATTTCTAATCCTTACCTCCATGAATATTCATGTAAGAAATAGTGACATCATGAATATTAATTAGATAATTTGTTATAAAAGCACATGGACACATGCAGTTTTGACCATGGTAGCAACTCCAGAAACATATCTATATTATATCATAAGCAAACAGAGCAGACCCTGATCAGACGGCTCCTATAGGAGCCGTCTGATCTGGGTCTACTCTATTTGCATAGGCATAGAGAGGCCTATTTATGGAGAAAAGGGTTAAACTAAATGACAGCTAGTAGTTTGATGCAGGACAAAAGATGCAGAAAACTCCTATAGGAACTTTATGCCTTACTTTTCTAAGCTGCTTTTGTAAGCTCCCTGCTTTTAACCCTTTCCCTGTTGAATATTCATATAATGTCGTCATGAATATTTATTAGATAAACTTTTATAATAAGCATATTCACACAGGATGTTAAGGGTTCGCAAGAACTGCAGAGATAGGTCTTTTATAATTTCATAAGCAAACAGAGCAGACCCTAATCAGTCAGCTCCTACAGGAGCCGTCTGATCTGAGTTGACTGTTTGCTAAGGTGTGAAATGTCTAGTTGTTATAAAGGAAAGGGTTAATGGCTGCTCTGCTATGTAGTAATTGGCTTTAGACAAGTTTTACCTATAAATATATACATGTTTTTACATGTTTAATAAATTCATACTGTTGTATGACGCTATGCAATTTCTTTTTGTCTTTTATGATTGCACCTTTCATTTTACATGGATAAAGTATTAAAAACCATATCTCACCTTTCATGATATATCATCAATAGTATCGTGAATTATTGCGAACTGTTTGGAGTCGAGGTCTGCAAGTTGGGTCTGCACTATTTGCCATGTTTGTCTGAATGTTTATGGTAATTGTGATGTTTAATTATGGACCTATGAAAACTTATATAGTTTTATTATGAGCACTTTGAAAGTGTATCATAATTTGCATTGGAACCTACACAATAACATCTTTGCATTCGAGCATGCAAATGCAGTCAAAAAGCAGGTGGTTGCTTAGTACAGGACAAAAGTAATGCAAAAAGCTCATCCATCGTTGTCTGGAAACTTTTATGTTGGCTATTACTTCTTTACTGTTCATGCAAATGTTATGAAACTTCACAAACTTGTTCACAGTCCCATTGACTACAATTGAACAGATGAAGTAATCTGTTGGCACCCGCAAACGATGCACTTGTTGTGATATTTTATGCCTTTGCCATTTTTGGCTCACCTGAGCATGAAGTGTTCAAGTACTCTTGGAATAATTGAACGTGCCCTTTTCTGTCATCTGCTAACACTTTCCTTCATTTAAGGTGTTTTCATTCACACATTTGTAAACCGAGAAGACCCAGATCAGACGGCTCCTGTTAGGACCTGTCTGATCAGGGTCTGCTCTATTTGATAGAGCTGTTTGTTTAGTTTTAAAAATGTCTATAATGTTCCACCTTCTATACTTCATTGTAACTATTTTGTCTATGAATAGTATGCAGGTATTGAACAAAGTATCTATATAGAAAAGGGTTAAATCATATCCCTCTATGGTTATTTTTAGATCCAACCTCTTTGAATAAATCTACATTAAAGGAGCATTAACTAGAGAAAAGGAAAATTTGCCCCAAGAACTGCAGCTGGAAAAGTTGGACGAAGTTTTCCCAATGCCATAGTTCCAACAAAAAAGCAAGGACTTCAGAAATATATACGGCTCAATATTCGGTAGCCCCGAGAAAAAATCCGCAGCAAAGCTGACAAAGCTGGATGAAGTCTGTGTTTAACCCGCTACCATAGGTCTAACAAAAACACAGACTTCAGCTTCAGAAATATAGGCGACCAAAAATTCGGCAGCTCCGATGAAAAAAATCCGCAGCCTGAGAAGCTGGATGAAGTCCATGTTTTACCCAATATCCAGTACCATAGTTCAGACTTCGGCTTACAAAAAACGGACAACCGAAATATATGGGGCCAAATATTCGGCATCCCCGAAAATAAAATCTGCAGCCGGAAAAGTTGGATGAAGTCCAATTACTCCGACTAAAACATGGATTTAAGAATTATATGCGGCCAAAAATTCTGGAACTCCGAGAAAAATCCGAAGAATGGGAAAGCTGGATGAAGTCCTTGTTTTTCCCAGTTCCATAGGTCTGACAAAAACACAGACTTCAGAAATATATGTGGCTCTGTCTTTGGTTTGTCGAAATCAGAGAACTTCACTAATATTCATATAATAGCAGTGTAGAATAGCTGCCCGTTACCCCACCAGGGATAAACTGGATTTAATCAAGCAATTATTTGTATGGCACTTGTATATGAATGTTATAATTGTCCACTATCACATTCCAATCACAATATTATCCACACGGTATAATTTATGAATCACAATATTAACACACAGTGCAATATAGTTCGAAATGCACTAAAATCCACAGTACACGTATAACTCTGAATCTGGTGAATTTATCTAAAAGTACAAATACGAGTCATGTAGGAAACACCACATACAGAACAAACAACCGCTCGATCAGCAACACAAGAAAATACAGCAATTGTACATAACTATCAAAACATAAAAACACGCACAAAGACTAAACAAACATACGTGTACCACTTTGGAACGGTCAGTGACAAAAGTCACTGGGGGTTTAAACCGGTTTAGGGGCGTCCAACCTCACACTTATTCCATCCCCACTCCAAAAGACAAACAGTGTAAATAAACGTATCCCCTTTCCGACTAATATACAACAACCGCGATGGCAAATACAGTGGTAAAGTGCATGTAAAACGAAAACATTTAAGTAAAAAAAACTATCCACCTATAGCTAGTGTACTCAATAATTGAGCTGCAAACAGAGTAACCGTAGAAAAGTAATAAAGGGTATGACAAAAACGAAATAGTACAGATATCGGACGTCCTCCTTTCGTTTCCGGAGTTGAGAAGTCGCTGTCATAGAGTACTAAACCTTTATTTTCGGCGTACATGCAAAGAGGGCAGCGTGATTGCCAACTGTAAAAGGGTATAGGATCATATCCCTTTTTAATGAATTTTTAATTTATTTGATGAACAAAGTGACAAAATGGGTATTTCCAATAATCATACTATAAATCACATCACCATAACGTTCAGGATGTGAAATACCGTGTCGCAATAGCTCCTTGAGGTTACATTTGTATTTGCCAATAAGTGAGAGATTTCGATAAACAAATAACACAACTACTGATTTGAAAATCTAACATCTAGATCTAAAGTATTTTGAGTCTGTGTTGATGGAAAAGGCTGACCAGATTGCCGAGAAGCTAGGGATTACAGATGCGAGGCAAAAATTGGGTGGCTGACACACTTTAAGGTTGGTAATGGGATATCTTTCAAAGCAGTCTGTGGGGAATCGAAATCTGTCGATGATTCCACAGAGAGTCTCACTCAGTGGAACTCCAAACTGAGCACGCTCCTACAGCGTTATGACGCAAACTGCGTGTACAGCGCTGATTAAACCGGCCTATTCTTTCGGATGCTGCCAGACAAGACCCATGAGTTTAAAAATGTGGACTGTCATGGTGGCAAACGGTCCAAAGAACGCCTCACTGTTTTAGTGCGCGCAGATATGGCCGGCACAGACAAACTCTCACTACTCGTAATAGGCACAACAGTCAAGCCAGGGCGTTTTAAAAACATCAAAAGCTTGCCTACAAAATACACGAGTAAATTCTGAAAGGGGGTGATAAAAAGGCATGTATGACCTCAAACATATTCACACAGTGGCTTCGATAAGTCGATTCTGTGATGAAAAGACGTGGACTAAAATAGTGTCATAGTCGTAGACAATTACCCTGCCAATCCTAAAGTGGACAAGCTGGCAAACGTGGAGTTGGTATTTCTGCCACCAAACACAGCCAGCAAGACCCAGCCGATGGATCAGGGGGTCATTAATAACCTAAAGGTGCACTACAGGAAGCAAATTGTTTTTCGCCAAATTCATGCAATCGATAGGAAGAAATACTTCAGGGTCCATGCTCATAAAGCTTTTAGTTGAGTCTGAGATCGTTCTCAAGCTTTTGATTGGTCAGATTTGAGCCATTGGCTCAAATCTGACCAATCAAAAGCTTGAGAACTCAAATCTGACCAATCAAAAGCCTGAGAACGACCCAGGACTCATGTGAATGCGTGACGGTGGTGACAGTTGCCAACTGTTTTAGGCATGCTGGATTTGTCAGAGACACAACCGCACCTGTCTTCCAATCTTTAGAGGAAGATGATGAATTTGATGACATACCATTGGCATGATTAGCGTCATTAGGAAACAAAGTCGAGATCTCTTACTTTGTAGAGTTCATTGAAAGCATTCCAACTTCATCGCTGGTTACTGACGAAGAGATTGTCTTGTCAGTCGTGTGAACAAGACCAAATGCACAGACGGAAGAAGATGAAATGGAAGACGAGTCTCTCCCTGAAATCAAGCCACCTATACTTAATCAAGCTGTCGAGGCACTTGATCTACTGAGAACATTCTACGTGTGTAGTGAGGAGGCTGTCTATGCTGTTTGAGCTGAATAGGAAAATGCTCAATGGGAATATCAGCTTCCATGGCAGGGGAAATCAAAAGTCCATGTTGGACATTGTGGCAAACAGACGCAAGTTTGAGTGAGTCTATGTACATTTATAGCGTATGTTTCTGTATTTGTATGTGGAATGTTCATGCCTGTATATAAATATTGTCTTGAAATTTGCATCGCTGTATGAATTTTTAGATGTATGTGTTTTATATTTATTGAAATAGACTATAACATGCAAATGATTATGTGTACTGGAGGCTGGAGCGGCTGGGTCCTATACGGACAGTCGCGAATTAAACGTCATCAATACAACACGCTTGTGTTCTTATACGTATTCCTCATTTGAGATAGTATTTAATTGATGGCTTATCAACAGTAACAACTTATATCGCCGACCCAACAACATAACAAAACATGGTGTCAGAGTAAACTGGACTTTTATTACACGGAAATTATTATTTGGAATTTGTGATAAGTTAGACACTTGCAAAATGGACATGTGCGGTGTATCCATCCCAACCATGGACTGGGGTAACTCCAATTTGCCAGAATCATGGGACAAATTTCAGCGACATGCTCAACTAGTGTTTTCGGGCCCGTTGAAAGGAAAAACGGAAGAGGAGAAATATCCTATCTTCTTCTGTGGGTTGGCGACAAAGGTCGGGACATACAGCACACTTGGTCTGGAATTAGTGCCGAAGATGCAAAGAAATTGGACACATATTACCAAAAATTCAAAGATTATGTTCAACCTAAACTCAATCCAATTTTCGCCAGATACAAATTCAATAACATAACGCAGAGTGCTGACAGCATCGAGACATTCGTCACCAAATTGAAACTCGCAGCAGCAGACTGCAAGTTTGGAGCAGCCAGCGATGAAATGATCCGTGACCGGATTGTCTTCGGGACTTCATCCGTTAAGCTCCGTGAAAAGCTGATCAACATAGGAGAAGCGTTGACGCTAGATAAAGCTGTAGAGACTGCACAGACATTTGAATATTCGTGTGAGCAGCTGAAGACGATGGCATCGTGTGGTGGTGCTCAGGCGCTTGCGAGCGGAGTAGACCTCGTGCGGAGGCGATGGCCCCAACAACAGCAACGCCAGCAACCACAAAAGCATCAGCAGCATCAGCAACAAGGACGAAAGACGTGCAACAACTGTGGGACTTTTCATAAGATTGATAAAAGACTGTGTCCGGCTTTCGGTAAACAGTGCCATAAGTGCAAGAAGCGCAACCATTTCCAATCCATGTGCAAATCTAGAAAAACTGTTTATGACATTGACAATGAACTTCCGAAGGAAATGGATTATGTTGCCGAATACTACTTAGACACGGTAAGCACTGTTTCTCATTCACCAGACCGTGCATTTGTGACCCTTGACCTTGGCCCAAACCAGAACCATATCAAATTCAAAATTGATTCAGGTAGTGCTGTGAATACAATTTCTCAAAATGTATTCCATTCACTCTCCCTGCAAAGCCCCTTACAGCCACATGACTGTAAGCTTACTGCATATTCAGGGAACACAATAAAGGCCCTCGGCAAAATTACACTGCAATGCAAACACAACGGCAGGGCGATCCGTGCACCCTTTTATGTTGTAGAGGGTACATCCCCTTGTTTGATAGGTCTGCAATCATCGCTTGATCTCGAGTTGATCAAACTCACATACTCTGTAGATTCACACAAGCATGAACATGATAAAAAGCCCGTATATAGTAGCCCGCTGACTAAAGGAAAGGTCATGAGCGAATACGGCAATTTGTTTGATGGTATAGGCGTCATTCCAGGTTCGTGCCATTTGCACCTGAAGGAAAACGCTATGCCAGTAGTCAATCCGCCGCGCCGGATACCTGAAGCTCTTAGATCCAAATTAAAGATAGAGCTTAACAGAATGGAAAAAGACGGCATCATATCAAAGGTAACTGAACCCACAGACTGGGTGAATTCGATTGTTGTCGTGGAAAAGCCAAAAACTGGCAAATTGCGCGTCTGTCTTGATCCTAAGGCTCTAAACGAAGCCATTCGAAGACCGCATTATCCGTCACCGACATTAGATGACGTGACGTCAAAGCTCTCGGGCGCGACGCGTTTTAGCATACTTGATATTACACATGCTTATTGGAGTGTTCGGCTCGACGAGGAATCGTCAAATTTGACCTGTTTCGGTACGCCATTCGGGAGGTATAAATACTTACGACTTCCCTTTGGCATATCATCATCAGGTGACATATCAAAACGATATCAGCTCGAAACGTTTCTCGGGATGGTTAATTACATGGCCAAATTTGCGCCAAACCTGTCAGAGGTCACGGCGCCACTTCGCGCTCTATTGAAAAAGGAATCAGAATTCTTATGGGATGAGCCGCAAAATAAAGCTTTCATTGAGGTTAAACAAATCATTACAAATGCCCCAGTTCTAGGATATTACAACCCTTCAGAGCCCCTCACGCTTGAGGTAGATGCTAGTAAATCGGGATTGGGCGCGTGCCTTATGCAAAATGGGAGACCCTTAGCATTCGCGTCAAAAAGTTTAACTTCAGCTGAGACTGGTTATGCACAAATAGAGAAGGAACTTCTCGCAATTTTATTTGGTTGCAAAAGGTTTCATCAATACACATACGGACATGAAGTCATTGTGCATTCTGATCATAAACCAATTGCTTCAATTATGCTCAAACCGCTGCACGCTGCACCCCCTCGTTTGCAGAGAATGTTACTACAGCTGCAGAAATACAGTATTACGGTTCGTCATGTAAGCGGAAAGGACATTCCCGTCAGCGATTGTCTTTCTCGACATTATATGAAAGAAACGTTCCCTTCCCTGATCCAAGATCTGGATCTACATGTTCACACGGTGAAAAAACACCTGTTTGTCACTGATAGGCGTTTAGAGAGTTTGAGACAAGAGCTTTCAAACGACCCGCAAATGTCATCTCTGAAACAGACTATACTCGAAGGTTGGCCCAGGGAAAGGTCAGACTGCAAACCGGAAATTCGCGAATACTGGAATCACAGAGACGAATTATCCGTCGAGGACAACCTCATTTTCAGAGGTCAAACGTTACTCATTCCACGCGGCTTGCGAAATCACATGATTCAGCAAGTACACTCCAGTCATCTCGGGGTTACAAAAACATTAGAAAGGGCGAAAGATAGCTTGTTTTGGCCCGGAATGAGCAAAGCAATTACAGAACACGTGCTACAATGCTCAGTTTGCCTTACACATAGGGACTCGAACGCAAAAGAGCCCATGATATCGACCGAGTTCCCAGACAGACCGTATCAAAAAGTAGGCGCAGATCTATTTCATCTTGACGACAAGAACTATCTATTGACAATTGATTATTACAGTCGCTTCTTTGAAGTTGATTATCTGCCAGACACGCGATCTGATACAGTTATACGCAAACTGCAGGTGCACATGTCGCGAAACGGAATTGTCGAAACATTAGTAACCGACAATGGTCCTCAATTCAGCAGCCAGGAATTTGCAAATTTTGCAAAAACTTGGAAGTTTGAACATCACACATCCTCTCCTTTGCATCCGAAAGGAAACGCTCTTTCTGAGAAAGGAGTAGGCATTGCCAAGAAACTCATGAAGAAAGCTAAAGCATCTGGTCAAAGCCCATATTTAGCTTTTCTGGAGTATAGAAATACACCTCTTGAATGCGGATTTACGCCTGCACAACTTCTTTTAGGCCGCAGGACAAAGTCCGTAGTGCCAATTACCAACAAGGCGCTAACACCCCAAACTGTCAAACATCAAACCGTCAAAGTCAAAATGCAACAGCTAAAGTTAAAGCAAAAAGCAAACTATGACAGAAATGCAAGGCCTTTGAAACAAATTTCGATCAATGACCCAGTAAATGTTCAATTTGGCAAAACTTGGTTAACTGCAAAGGTTATTGGGACGCATGGAAAAAGGTCATTTTCAATTCAGACAAAGGATGGTAGAATATATCGCAGAAATAGGGCAGCTCTGCACAACACCAATGAAAATGTATCAGACATAACACCCTTCTGCCCAGACATATTAGCTAGGGATGTAAATCAACCAATTTCCCCTCAGCAGCCCCTTCTACTTGACCGCCCAGCAACAACTTCATTAAATGCCCCTTATGTAACACGGTCTGGGAGAATGGTGAAACATAAGTGCTACGACAGCCGTGAATGGACTGTGTAATACGATCAGCACGCAGCCAGTACATTGATGTTAATTGTTTCTGACATTTCAATTAGTTTAATGTTAATGCATGTTTACAATAGAAGATAGAGTTTCAGATAAACTTTCACACTATAGATATCCCTTATTTATCATAATAGTTGATATGTATTAAGATACTTTAATCAATTCATATATCTATATAAATTCATATATTGATACATTGATTTTCTTTTTTAAAAGAAGGGAGATGTTTTATATTTATTGAAATAGACTATAACATGCAAATGATTATGTGTACTGGAGGCTGGAGCGGCTGGGTCCTATACGGACAGTCGCGAATTAAACGTCATCAATACAACACGCTTGTGTTCTTATACGTATTCCTCATTTGAGATAGTATTTAATTGATGGCTTATCAACAGTAACAACTTATATCGCCGACCCAACAACATAACAGAACAGTATGTTTCACTATGTGTGTGTGAAATGCTCATGTTACCGTTGTGAATCGTTGTGTACATTTATAACGTATGTTGCTGTATTTGTATACGTAATGTTCATGTCTCTTGAAAATGTATGTTTTGAAATTGTATCGCTATATGAATGTATGTATGTATGTTTAAGTATGTGTTCATGTATGTGAAATGCTCATGCTACTTTTGCGTTTGTATTGCTTGTATGCTGTATGTAAATATTGTCTCGTATACAATGTGATGTACATGTATGTTTCATTTCTGTTTTTATATTCTATTGATCATGTTTATCATTAAAATAAATAAAATATAAACAACAGCAACAACATATTTGTCTTTATTTCAATGCCGAATAGTTATCATTTATTCAAGTACATGTACATGAATACTCTTTACACCGTACATTGGGTAATTTTTATGATACACATGTACATCGAAAATTACGATAGACAAGACTCCTCATTGAGGAATACATAAGTAACACCAAAAGTCAGTAAAATATTTGTGCAGTTCATTCTTCCTTTATTTTTCTTTTGTAAAGAAATGTCTCCTCTTACTTTCTTAATTCAGATCAGTCAAATATTTGTTACATTTAGTTGCACATTAGGAAATTCATAAGGATGTGTGAATTAAAACTGAACAGTACACACACATTACTGGTTTTCTCGGCAAAACTCCGAACCTGAATCAACCGGTCACCTCTGAAAACCGGCCGATCGATCTGTCCCCGAGGGGGGTCCAATTTTCACAGGGTTCACTGTATTACAAATGGCCCCTAACGTGCCATAGCACAAACTGCCGAACAAAATCTGACAGATCCTAATCAGGGTCTTCTTAGTAAATGTGTTAAATGGCGCATCTATGGGATTTACCTATTCCCTCATATTGGCACCTTTTGACGCTTTTCGAAATCATTGTGATAAATAGAACATTTGCTCCATAAGAGCAAATGCTTTATTTATCACAAGGATTTCAAAACTACACAATTCTATAAGTTTCCTTTGCTATAGTATATATTCGTTTGCGGTGTATTTATTCTAGGAGGTTTTGTCTAGCCTATGGGAGAATGGGCTGAATCATCTAGTTATATACATTTGCTGTGTGTTTTTGTGTTGCTGTTCGGGTGGGTGTTTGTTCTGTATGTGGTATTTCCTGTATAACTCATATTTGTACATGAATGGGTTAAGGATGAATTGCAACGACTTGTCTTCGTTACAATGTTTAAAAAGTAAAAGAAAACACCATGGTTTCTTCAGACAAATATGCATTTCTTCACTAGGTGGATTACTATTTTTTTTTGCCGACATATTTATGTCTGAGCTCGTCTAAAGTCGGAACAGTTATCGCATTTTGACACAGTGTAAATCTCTAGGATATTTGGACTCTTCGCTGAGGGGTTATCGTGGTAATCAATGTCGCCATCTTGTAGGTTGGCATGGTGCAATGCTGGCTCATGCACCATGATAGGTGTAGCGATAGCATCCACATTGTCTACTTCTGCGGGAGGGTCTGTGTTTTGATGATTGTCACGTATTTTGCCTTTGCCTTTGCCTTTGGTATGAGGTTTGAGGTCACCATGGGTCACGTGTTTGTTTCTAAGGGTATTGACTATAGCAGTGCGTAATCCCCAACTTGACACAGTGTCTGTAGTAATACTATCATCAGTATCATTTTGCAGGGACCTGACCTCCAGCATATACCTCTTCATTTTCTTTCGACGATGGATCTTGTTATTATAGCGAAGCACGTCCATTTCATTTCCAACCTTGATAATCATTCTCTGTGGCAGCACGCTTTCTATAAAGAGAATTGCAGAGAGCCGTTGCAATTTCCAGTGGCGATCACGTGCGCTAATATTCCCAACATTTTCAACAAGCTCTGTACATGTCTTTGACATCATTGCAATCAAAGCATTCAGCATCAAGAGCGTTGTCATGATGATAAATCCGATAAAGATAATAATTGCCAAAGCGGGATGCCTCGTATCGTACAGTTCTGCTACTTCACCGAGGCCAACCATCAGTTTTAACATGGAAAACAGAACTCGCCCAAAATTTGAAAAGTCGGTGGTTCCAGTGACATTCGAACCCTGAATTACCATGTACATAGCCGTGGAGAAGGCTATAAGTAGGATATCAAGTATGACGAAAAATCTCATCATGTCTTCAAAAAGTACCCTTTGAATGAGAACTGTGAAGAAACTGAATGGTCTAATAACGCGAAGAAAGAATATGATGCTTAACCAACAAATGACCACCGCCACGATCAGACAATAGTTCTCGTAGTGTTCGCTAACAATCGCAAATATAAAGTCGGTAACACAAGACAATCCTAGCAATATAAACATAACTCTAAACCAACCATTGCTGTACGGATTAAGGAAAGAATTTAAAGTCCATGGCATTTTCCCTTTCACTGTTCGGACTATTTCTTGAATGAAATAAAATACTGACACAAACAGTGTGATGGCGCCAAAACTTGTGACGAAAGCGTTTTTCGTCATTTCAGATTTGAAATTTGGCTGTCTGTTAACATCATATTCGGTGCCGGTGTTGGTATTCTGCTGGGCTCTCTCTACGCCATACCATGTAAGGAAGCATGTGAAAATGAAATGAACTAGCCACCAAGGGTAAAAAGCCACACGATAGGCGTCCCACTTCCGGTCAATTGTTCGTCGCATAGAATGAAACTGAAGAAAATGAAAGGCACACAGCGGATCTAACTCAAGCATCATCATCAGGATAGATTTGTTGCATGGTTTAGGTTGAGTGACTGTCGCTCGCCTGACAGGAACATTCTCTGGTATTGTACTCTTCAACGCATTTTCATCACTTCCCGTTATATCTTCTAACCTCATGGAGGCTATAGCATCGATGTCAGTGACGTCATAGATTTTGATGTCAAACAATCCATCCTTTGTATTTTCAAAGCAGTATACCTGAAATCAATAGAATCATAATGAACACGTCTTTCACTATTTCAATGAAATAAAGAACAGCGCCATATTGAATATTTACTCGCGAATATAATTGCCGGGTTAGAAAAGTAGCACAAAACCTGTCCGCTGGTCAATAAACCTTTAGCCTGCTGAGCAAATTATTTTTACAGTTTTTTTCAACCACTACATCTTTAAATTTCTAGCTATAATAAGTGAGTCTACCAAAATACTATCAGGGCGTCAAACAGTTTGGATTCTGATGAGACGCCGGTGTAACGAAGTAAAGTGACCCCCATAGAATACTGACCCCCCGGTCACTATTCTTCAGAAAAATCGACCCCCTTTCTGAAAAATATCGACTCCCCTCTGAAAAATAGCGACCCTCTCCGCGATATCTATAAAATATTGACCCCCGCCCCAACTATTACTTACACATTAGTAACCATTGCAAATACTTGAATACCTAATACTGCTGTGGCTGCAGCTTTGTTTTTGTTGCTGTCGCTGCAGCATCGGGTGGGTGGGTATGTGTGTGTTAGGGTTTGGGGGAGTTAAACGAATTATTTTTAAAAAATACTGACCGGGGGTCGATATTCTTCAGGTAATGTGACCCCCTATGTACACAATACAAAATATAGTTTACGAGTAAAGTTAAGCCCTTTCTTTAAATCATACTGGAGATAGATTACGTTCGCGGGAACTGTTCAACTAATCATAAACATGTGTCAAAGCACTATGACCGAGGGTCGCTATTTTTTAAAAACTACTGACCGGGAGTCGATATTCTTCAGAAAATGTGACCCCCTACGTACAAAATACTTGGGTTCAATTAGTATTGCGCGCTTTAGTTATGGTAGGATAAATTCGGCTGAACTTGCTATAACCGGGTGTCACTACATCTGTAAGAATTATGACCATGGTTAAATAGTTTACGAGTAAAGTTAAACCCTTTCTTTAAAATAAACTGGAAGTAGATTAAGTTCGAGGTAACTGTTCAACATATCATGAACGTGTGTCAAAGCACTATGACCGGGCGTGGCTATGTTTTAAAAAATACTGAGCGGGCGGTCGATATTCTTCAGAAAATGTGACCCCCTATGCACAAAATACTTGGGTTCAATCAATATTGCGCGCTTTAGTCATTACAGGATAAACACGGCTGAAATTGCTATGACCAAGGGTCACTACATCTGTAAGAATTATGACAAAGGTTAAATAAAATCAAGTAAAGTTAAATTCTGTCTTAAATTATACCAGAGGTAGATTAAGTTGGCAGGAGTTGGTCAACATATCATGAACGTGTGTCAACGTACTATGACCGGGGTCGCTATTTTTTTAAAAATACTGACCGGGGGTCGATATTCTTCAGAAAATGTGACCCCCTGTGTACAAAATACTTGGGTTCAATTAGCAAGGCGCGCATTAGCCATGATATGACAAACAGGGCTGAAATTGCTCTGACCGGGGATCATGACATCTGTAATTATGACCAAAGTTAAATAGTTTACGAGTAAAGTTAAACCCTTTCTTTAAATTATACAGGAGGTAGATTAAAGTCGCGGGAACTGTTCAACATATCATGAACGTGTGTCAAAGCACTATGACCGGGGGTCGCTATTTTTTTAAAAATACTGAGCGGGCGGTCGATATTCTTCAGAAAATGTGACCCCCTATGCACAAAATACTTGGGTTCAATCAGTATTGCGCGCTTTAGTCATTACAGGATAAACACGGCTGAAATTGCTATGACCGGGGGTCACTACATCTGTAAGAATTATGACACAGGTTAAATAAAATCGAGTAAAGTTAAATTCTGTCTTAAATTATACCAGAGGTAGATTAAGTTGGCAGGAGTTGGTCAACATATCATGAACGTGTGTCAAAGTACTATGACCGGGGTCGCTATTTTTTAAAAAATACTGACCGGGGGTCGATATTCTTCAGAAAATGTGACCCCCTGTGTACAAAATACTTGGGTTCAGTTAGCAAGACGCGCATTAGCCATGATATGACAAACAGGGCTGAAATTGCTCTGACCGGGGATCATGACATCTGTAATTATGACCAAAGTTAAATAGTTTATGAGTAAAGTTAAACCCTTTCTTTAAATTATACAGGAGGTAGATTAAAGTCGCGGGAACTGTTCAACATATCATGAACGTGTGTCAAAGCACTATGACCGGGGGTCGCTATTTTTTAAAAAATACTGACCGGGGGTCGATATTCTTCAGAAAATGTGACCCCCTATGCACACAATACTTGGGTTCAATTAGGATTGCGCTTTAGTCATTACAGTATAAACACGACTGAAATTGCTATGACCGGGGGTCACTACATCTGTAAGAATTATGACACAGGTTAAATAAAATCGAGTAAAGTTAAATTCTGTCTTAAATTATACCAGAGGTAGATTAAGTTGGCAGGAGTTGGTCAACATATCATGAACGTGTGTCAAAGTACTATGACAGGGGGTCGCTATTTTTTTAAAAATACTGACCGGGGGTCGATATTCTTCAGAAAATGTGACCCCCTATGTACAAAATACTTGGGTTCAATCAGTATTGCACGCTTTAGTCATTACAGGATAAACACGGCTGAAATTGCTATGACCGGGGGTCACTACATCTGTAAGAATTATGACACAGTTTAAATAAAATCGAGTAAAGTTAAATTCTGTCTTAAATTATACCAGAGGTAGATTAAGTTGGCAGGAGTGGGTCAACATATCATGAACGTGTGTCAAAGTACTATGACCGGGTCGCTATTTTTTAAAAAATACTGACCGGGGGTCGATATTCTTCAGGAAATGTGACCCCCTGTGTACAAAATACTTGGGTTCAGTTAGCAAGGCGCGCATTAGCCATGATATGACAAACAGGGCTGAAATTGCTCTGACCAGGGATCATGACATCTGTAATTATGACCAAAGTTAAATAGTTTACGAGTAAAGTTAAACCCTTTCTTTAAATTATACAGGAGGTAGATTAAAGTCGCGGGAACTGTTCAACATATCATGAACGTGTGTCAAAGTACTATGACCGGGGGTCGCTATTTTTAAAAAAATACTGACCGGGGGTCGATATTCTTCAGAAAATGTGACCCCCTATGCACACAATACTTGGGTTCAATTAGGATTGCGCTTTAGTCATTACAGTATAAACACGGCTGAAATTGCTATGACCGGGGGTCACTACATCTGTAAGAATTATGACCAACGTTAAATAAAATCGAGTAAAGTTAAACTCTTTCCTAAATTATACTGGCGGTAGATTAAGTTCGCGGGAGTTGATCAACATATCACGAACGTGTGTCAAAGCACTATGACCGGGGGTCGATATTTTTTTTATAAGATACTGACCGGGGGTCGATATTCTTTCAGAAAATGTGACCCCTATGAACAAAATACTTGGGTTCAATTAGCAGTGCGCGCTTTAGTCATGATATAATAAACGCTGCTCAAATTGCTATGACCGGGGGTCACTTCATCTATAATAATAATGACCAAGGTTATTTTTTTTCGAGTAAAGTTTAACTTTCTTTTATTATACTGGAGATAGATTAAAAAGCACTATGACCGGGGGTTGCCCTTTTTTAAGAATATTGGCCAGGGTCGATATTCTTCAGTAAAAGTGCCCCCTTTCTAAATAATACATTTGTTCTAATGCACGTTGTGCACATTGGTCAGTGATAAAAAGGGCTCAAAATGCTATGACCGTGCGGTCACTAGGTAGGTAGGTAGGGTAGGGTAGGGTAGGGTAGGGTAGGTAGGTAGGTAGATAGTAATATTTAAAATAGTAGTAGTATAGGTAGTAGTAGCAGTAGTATAGGTAGTGGAAGTAGTATAGGTTGAATGTAGTAGGCAATAGCAGAACTAGTACTAGGAAGTAGGAATAGTAATAGTAGCAGTTGTAGCAGCAGCAGCGGCACTAGTAGGTGGATGGGTTTGTGGGTGGTTGGGTTTGTGCTTGAGTGGGTGGCTGGGTTTTGGGTGGGTGGGTTTTTTATTGGGTATGTGTGAAGGTAGGTAGGTAATAGGAGGAGGTATAGGAGTAGTAGTAGGAGGAGCAGTATGTGTAGTTGTGGGATTAATAGTAGTAGTAGTAGTTGTAGTAGTGGTAGTAGTAGCAGTAGCGGTAATTATAGTAGTAGTAGTAGTAGTAGTAGTGACGGTGGTGGCGGTGGTAGACGAAGCAAACACAACAACAACAAAAACAAAATTATTTCCCACTTCGCTAAAATAATTCAAAAGGCATGATGTCGAACACGTATGTTGCCTCACTTCGATGAGACTTATTTCAATTAATTTCAATAGGTGATAAATTACAAATGTATTCAAAATATGGATATGATATATGGCATTGCACACAGCATTGACCATACAAAAATCCACTGCCAAATGAAGTTTTGTTTAGTTTTACAGTGACTGACACAATGTTCCATCCATGAAATGTTAAGTTAGAACTAAGATTATTGAAATTTTAACAGCTATTTACGTTTTGTAAAGTGTCAGATAGAAGTCAATACAACATTTTACAATTCATTAAGTGATCTCTTCATATATACATGTGTTCCTACGTGCGTGTGAGTGTGTGCGTGAGTGTTTGTGTGCTTGCATGTATGAGAGTGTTTCGAAGTGTATGTGCAAGTATCGGTATATGTGCGTGCGTGCGTTCATATGTGTACCGGTATGTGTGCGTACTTGCGTTCGTGTGTGTATTTGTTTATGTACATGCGTGTTGTGTGTGTGTGCGTGCGTGCGTGCGGGCGTATGTTTTGTTGAAACAAAGACAGGGAGTCACTATTCTATGGGGAGTCACAATTCTTCGTAAGGGGTCAGTTTTCTTCGTGTGCAGGGGTCGTAATATTATGACCGGGGGTCAAAATACTATGACCGGGGGGTCACTATTTTTTAAAAAATACTGACCGGGGGGTCAGTATTCTATGGGGGTCACTTTACTTCGTTACACCGGCAGTTACTCGGCATCTTAATCCCATCTGGATCCAAACTGTTTGAATTGGTATTCACCCATCCGCGCATAGGAGGCTAAAGGTCGAGGCATACATACGTTTTGCTGTTTAATTTTAAAACGTTCATTGAGTGCTCAAAAGAAAACACGACAGCATGAATATTTATTAAATCAAATTTATAATTTCATATGAACATACATTTTTGGCCACGCCTGAAACTGTAGAATCAGATCTATATCATTTACATAAACAACAAAGAACATTCTCTGATTAGACGTCTGCTACAGGAGTCGTCTGATCTAGTCATCTTTGTTTGCAAAGGCGTAAAACTAGTGAGTAAATGCTTAATTGTGTTCAAGCAGGCACAGAAGATGAGCTTCCCAATGGCATTTCATGCCACCGACCCAAACGTAATGTGTTTTAATGTCGTGAGATTTATTTCTTAATAAAACTACTCAACAATTCCCACCCTGGACAAGATACATGTATATTAACCCTTTACCTACTAAGGATGACCCTGACGCGTTTGAAAATGCAATAGACCCATATCAGACAGCTACTTCTGGAGACATCAGGGTATGTTATGCTTGCTTATGAAATAATATACAGTAAAATCTCTCTATAACGGCCATTAAAAAGTTTTAATTAATTGGTATTTATAGGGCAGGTGGCTGCTTAAAGCAAGATGAAAGTAAAACAGAACACTCCTATAGTATTTTTGGTCCTTTGTGTCTTTTTTGAAACCATTTGTGATAGGTATAGTATGTGTTCCATAGCAGCAAATGGTCTGTTTATCAGTATGGTTTCAAAACTACGATTCTAAGTTTCCTTTTCTCTAGTAAATGCTCCTTTTTTGTAAATTTATTCAAAGAGGTTGGGTATAAAATGAATACAGTAAAACCTCTCTTAACCGGCAGTTAACTTTAGTACGAATATCGGTCTTGGAGACAGGTGGCAGCTTAATTCAGGAGCTTTCTGCATGACTTTCACCCTGCATTAAGCAGCCACCTGCCTAAAAGTATATAAATTATTATCTACTAGAATTCCGGTTAAGAGAGGTTATACTGTATATAGGATGGAATGGATTAATATACCATTAGAAAACTTGAGCTAATATTATCATAACTTGTTGTATAATTAACCATTTGGACCCAGACTGCTTATACAGGTGATATAAGTGCCATCACTGATAACAAAAGTAATAATGCTTTTTTTTTTTATTGTTAAAACTATCCAATATGAACGATCAAATGCAAAGACCAATCATTATGCAAGACGAGACAAATAATTTGGTTGTGATCTTTGCAAGCTCTTGTTAAAACAAAAATCATCAAATGCAGGCTCATACGCATCTGCGTTCGCAGAGTGAGTCAGACAGACATACATAAAACGAGAGAGAGATAGAAGAGAGAGAGAGATAGATAGATAGAGAGAGAGAGAGCGAGAGAGAGAGAGAGGAGAGAGAGAGAGAGAGAGAAAGAGAGAGAGAGAGGAAAAACCAGACAGACACAGAGTAAGAGACAGAGGTATGGAATGAAAGAGTCATATTTACCTCAAGGTTCATTATGAAACCAAAGAGCTCGTGTTGGCCCAGCTTTGTTGCCAGTTGCAGTGGATTCAGACCCTCTTCATTCTCCATCACCCAGATTTTCTTGCGTAACTTGCGAGTCTTGATGGCCTTTGCGCTTATATCGTAAGGCGCTGGATCCTCGCTAATATAGCGACACATCTCAAGAACATCGCCTAGTTTCTCATTGTATAGGAATGCGTAACTGAAACAAAACCCGAATAGGCGTAATACACTAAGAATAGATACGCTGTGTTGTGACGAATAGGCGTAATACACTAAGCATATATACGCTGTGTTGTGACGAATAGGCGTAATACACTAAGCATAGATACGCTGGGGTGTGACGAATAGGCGTAATACACTAAGCATGATACGCTGAGGTGTGACGAATAGGCGAAATACACTAAGCGTAGATACGCTGGGGTGTGACGAATAGGCGTAATACACTAAGCATAGATACGCTGTGTTGTGACAAATAGGCGTAATACACTAAACATAGATATGCTGTGTTGTGACGAATAGGCATAATACACTACGCATAGATACGATGGTGTGTGACGTTTGGAATCGTCTCAAAGTATACTATTTGAAATAACTTTGCTCTGATTGAAGTGTTAACTTTCTAAAATGTCTGCACTAGTCAATATGGAAAAACAGTCAAACAGGGAGAGCCACACACGAAATAACACCGCACCAAACACCATCAAACAAGAAACGGTATAGCCACAAGACAAAACATAACAGGACGCACATCAAGACGAAAAACATTAAACATTAAGCATATTAAACAACAAAATTGACCATAGGCTGAAAGCAGGAGTACCGCCTTGGAACGGTCAGTAACCAAAATAAGCTACTGGGGGACTTAAACCTGGTTTACGGGTACCCAACCTCGTCCTTATCCAACTTTCATATTTCAATATTTCATTATAACTATTTTGTCCATGAATATTCAGTAGGTACAGAAATTCGGAATAAACAGGGAATGGTTAATGTATTGAAGTTACTGATACATAACAATAATTTTGACAGTTCCTTTTGAAAAATAACATTAACAAGTGTTTTACATAACAAATCGAGAGACCTGGTGGTAGAGCGTCCACTCTGGTGTACATGTACCCGCTTCGTTTCCAGGTTACCGCATCATACCAAAGAACACAACGAGTGTGTAGTCTTTTTCTATGGGCTCAGAGAAATGCAGTTTTCTGTCGATTTATTTCAGTAAGTCCCTTATTGTACAGTGACAATTATGAGAGGCACAACGACAATTTTTAGAAAATATCATTTCCTATGGTATGAGCTAAACGAGAGTGTTTCTGTTTAATGGAGGTGTGATTGAACGTTTTGCGATGGAAGGATTACTAACATTGACGGATATGACCGCTTTCGGTAACATTTTGGAAACAATCTTGTAGTATTAATTGACGAGACAAAATAGACCTCGTTTATTGCGTTGTCGTAACACATGATTGGTAGTTATTTCTGTAAAGACCTGGTCAGGAGCATTTTGACATTGGCTTGCACTATTTGTCAAAGTTTGTTTACATACTTTGGGAGTATTACTCTCCCGATTTGACCTGAGACTCGATTAATCTTCGGCGTGTTTATCCAGATTGTTCGTAGTACTCTATGACAAAAATAGCAAAACAAATGACAGAAATAATCATGTTTTACGAGGACTGTACAGTGCTCCCTCTCTACAAGGACTGCTCCCTCTCTACAATGACTGCTCCCTCTCTACAACGACTGCTCCCTCTCTACAACGACGTGCTCCCTCTCTACAACGACATGCTCCCTCTCTACAACGACGTGTTCCCTCTCTACAAAGACATGCTCCCTCTCTACAACGACTGCTCCCCTCTCTACAACGACTACTCCCTCTCTACAACGACTGCTCCCTCTCTACAACGACTGCTCCCTCTCTACAACGACTGACCCCTCTCTACAACGACACCCTTTGGGATACGAATATTGTATGTGTTGTCCAGAGGGAGTTGTTATAGGGAGGGAAAATCAAACATAATTAGCTTGTTTGCAGATCCCCAGATAAGGTGCATTTCAAGAACTAAAACCATTATGCCTCAATCAAACCCTATGTTGTGACCACTCTTTAGAATCGTCACTTTGTGACGATTCTAAAGGGTGGTCACAACATAGGGTTTGATAGAGACATAAAGAAAATACGATGGAAAAAAAGTTGTGTCTGGAGCCTTGTTGTTTCGGAAACAGTGACATGCGTTGTTGTAAGGAAGGAATCGTTATTGAGAGGGCCGTGGTAGGGAGGGAGAACTGTACTCTTACGGCGCCTTTGTCGGGATGAACGTATATTATCAAGTATGTTATTGATTGATAATGAATACCTTCGTAAATTTATCCGAATAGATTACCTACGATAATAAACGGAATATGCACGAGTCTCAAGTCAAATTGGGAGAGTAATAATTATAACAGCGATGCTGGCTTATTTTGTAAACATGACCTAATTTAGTCGATACTCAATAACAGGATCAGCAAAGTTTCTGTTGCACAACTTTTTTAGAAATTCAGATCTGTAACTGTATGCAGTAAGCGGTCATTCATTTTTTGAACATAGGAATCTTAAAACACGTGGTTGCTTAATACAGGGTAAATGTATAGGAGCTTTCTGTATTACGCTTGACCTACATTAAGCTACCACCTGCCTTATATTCCCACAGCTAGACTTCCTTTTGATGACCCTCAAAGACAGGTTCTACTGCATTCAAATTATTCAGTCACACCCTTATAGTGGCTCATTTCATTTATGCGTTCAGAATATCTCTGTCAACTAATAGGTTATTCCGAAAGTGTACAACTGTTGCTCTTTAGCACACTGTTAGCTGGAACACTTACATATAACTACGCATACATGTATGTTGTGTATATACTGAACAATGACTGACAATGACTGATAATGACTGACAATGACTGACAGACGGGTTTGAAGATTGCAACCATCTACATGTACGTGTGCAAGTGTCCTTCGACAATTTATTATTTGCCTTACCGAATCAGAGAATGACTAACACATTCCCCATATCTGTTAGTACCGTCTAGATCTGCACCTTTGTTGAGAAGTAGGTCAAACATTCCTTGAAGAGAGAAAAAAAGTGACCAACTTTAACGGCTCGAAGAGAATTCTAGCTAAAATGGATGGAAAATTGCTGTTATGGATTAATGCGAAACCGTTTATATATTAATTTGACATTTTGTATCAAAGCAAAACTATGTAGTCCATGTGTACTAAACTCTTCCATGCCATACAGAAGTAAATATGTATATTAACTCCCCTGTAAGTCTGAGGAGACTGATCTAACTCAACACCACAAACCCTTAACCCATGTCTCCATAAGCTATGTTTGGACCCAATCTCTTTGAATAAATCTACCGAAAAGTAGCATTTACTAGAGAAAAGGAGATTTTTAGAATTGTGTAGTTTTGAAACCATTGTGATAAATAGAGCATTTGTCTATTTTAATGGTTTTAAAAAGTGACTTTTACAGCGGCGTAAAAATGCGTATGTATGGAGAAACGGGTTAATGGTGGTTATCCTACAGCGGGGCTCTACTTTCCGTGTACACGTGTAAGATTACCGTAATTCCTTGCAATATCAATCACGAGACGAGAAACCTTCATAAAACCTTTTGTCTTCATTAAATAAACAGATCTGAACATATTATAAGAGTATTAATCCTTCACTTCATTAATATGTCCTTAAACGTCTTCGCAAATAGAGTAGATCCAGATCAGAGTATTCCTGTACGAGTCGTCTGATCAAGGTCTGATCTTTTTGCTAATGGAATACAATAGCACTGATTTTACAGGTTGTGCCATGAAAAACACTCCAAAAGTTCATACTCTATTACAAATTAATTATTATGATTTCACACTGTTTATTAACTCTTTCAGCGCCAACATTTTAATTGTCGTCTGCAATCCAATTTTTGTTAAAGCTTTCGGTAAAATAAGGAAATGAGATAAATAAATGCAAATGAATAAAGCACAGATATATAAATAGAGATTGAGACAAAAAGTGAAGTCCCTGATCAGACGCCGCCTTTTTAGGCGGCGTCTGATCTGGGACTGCGTTATTTGTCGTGTGCAAATTTATGCGACGTTGGCGGTGAAAGGGTAAAATGTAGACTTTAAACGATCATGTAGGTTTAAGGTCGAATAAAATATGTGTATGTATGTATATGTATGTTAAACCCTATCCTTCATATAAACGTGTTTTCATGCATTTGGAAACAGGGTAGACCCAAATCATGCGGCTCCAATAGGAGCCGTCTGATCAGGGTCTACTCTGTTTTGCTTATTGGAATGTGGAAGACATATATCATTACTTTCTAAAATGGCTACAACGTTCCAGCTTGTCTATTTCATTATACATGCAACTATTTTGTCCATGACTATTCAGTAGATATTGAAATTTTGAATAAACATCGATCAGGGAAAGTGTTAACATGAAGGGTTAAAAATGCTGTTTTTACTTATGCTACAGCACTAAGGATTGTCTTACAAACACTTGACCTTGGTAATTATACCTTTGTTGAAGGTCAAGGCCGCAATGATTAGCGGCAGTTCACCCATCATAACCGTGTTCTGGAATATAATCCCATTCGCCCTCTTCTTAAACAGCGTTGTCCTCCAATGTTTGTTATCCTTTTTGGAAAGCTCACGGAGCAGCGTATCCACGATCAATATATTTCCCTTGCATACGGCCATGTGAAAGGGCGTCTGGCCCGCGTACTCAGTTTCTCCACGGTCGTGAAGAATAAGCTTTGGGAAATGCATTGCCAAGTATTTGACCAACTGCTTCTCCACTTCCGATCTACAGCTAAACAGTTTGATCGCTGTATGAAGCACGGTTTCGCCACGTCGTTCTATCGCTGCCCGTAGCAGCATGTTCAATCTGTCCCCTTCTGGCATGTGTTCTAATATGTCTTTGAAGTCGAGAAACTTGCGTTCAGCATTTTTGGGGTTTCTTGCGATTTCTTCTATACATGTATAGAGACGCGACCCGACTGTTTTGTTGTCGAATTCAAACAAAGGCATCTCACGGTTCATGGCTGCACGTTACTCACAGTTGTTTCAACTTTAAATCTATAATTAACAGAAACTATCCATTAGAAATATTGATCAACTTTTTGAAAGCGATCTACACACAGATAGTATTACCCATTAACCCATTGATCATTTAATCCATATTCATGTTAAGTTAACCCTTTCGCTGCCAAACTCTGTCGTCTACCAACTTTGTCGTCTGCTACAAATTTTTATTCTTTTGATTTTCTTTATTTTTGTTTCAAAAACATAGTAACAGTAACAAACAGGTTGGATCCTGATGAGACGCCGAGTTACTCGGCGTCTCATCTGGATCCAAACTGTTTGCATAGGTAATCACAGATCCGGCATTGGCAGCGAAAGGGTTAATGACATCATGTATATCGATTAGATTATTTATAATAATTGCACAAAGGCACAGGAATGTTTGGCAATGGCAGAAACTGTAGAATCATATCTGTATTATATCATAAGCAAGTAGAACTGACAACAACTTACACACACCAACTTACAGGAACCGTCTGATCTGGGTTTGTTATGTTTGCAAAGACGTATTTAAGGAATGAAGTGTCAATCCCATATTGTTTAAGGAAACACCACCCAGGTCTTAATTTGGAGCGCAACTATTTTTCATCCGAGGGGATGCAGCAAACAAACTATTCGCTGGCATAAGCCAGTGGCACTGATGAGTTCAGGAAACAGTGCAGACACTTAAATAAGAAAGGTTCCGTAACCCTTCGGTTGCTGAATTTTAAAACACATTTCTCCTTCTTTACCCATGCCCTGTTGTAGAATTACCTATATCTTCACTGTGTACAAGTATTTCGCTGTGCAATCACTGTTGTGGAGTGCACTGGTTGCACAATCAACTTGTAAATAGTGCAGACCCTGATGAGACAGCTCCTGCAGGAGCTGTCTCATCTGGGTCTTCACTATTTACAGGTAGGTATATTGAGGTGAACAGCAAGCGAAGGGTTAACACTGGTTGCCTATGTCCCTTTAACTCTTTCCGTGTTCAATATTCATGCAAGAAATAACGACTTCATGAATATTTATTAACTCAAAACTTATGATGCAAATTTTTCAATTGAAGTTTTTGCTTTGACAGAAACTGTAGAATCAGATCTATATCATGTTGAAAGCAAACAGAGCAGAGCCTCCTATGGGAGCTTGATGATCTGGTTCTACTCTGGGAAACGGTTAAATGACACTGGGAACCTTTATCCCGCTGCGAAAAATGGTGTCTTCTAAAACTGTTACCTGGTGTAATTATATTAAACTGATGTTATTATATTAACCTGATGTGTTATGAATTAAATTACAACTATTACAGAAAAGCAGAAATGTACATATCTAGGTAGCATTGATTTCTACATCTTGAAAATTATAGATGTCTTGGTCTATAACTTCAATAGTATAATTCAATGTGTATGAGCAATGTTTAAATGTAAGATCCAACTCGGAATTACAAAACTAATAATGATTATTGCCCTAATGACTAATCATAAAAGATGACAATTGAATATATCAAAGAAATATTGAGATAAATTCATATGAAAACTTGATAAATACATGTACACGTGAATATCAATCAAATACATTTTTACCGGTGTCTTAATCTTCCGGGATGTTGCCATACATTAGTAATTGTATGGCACCATATCGGAACATTCAGAACCAAGGTACCCTCCCTCATAACATAATTGAAATAGTTTAAGATAGAAACAATAAGAAACAAACAGTTACCTCTAATACTTTAATGTCTCAATTCACTATTTTGTTAAATACACATGAAAAACGGCTCTTTAGACCCAAAAATCTAACATTTACCTATTTGCATAAAATACGCAGTAACTTTGGAAAGTATATTTCCATTTTCATGCAATTCTCTTAATTATATAATATTTTACTGAAACTTGACCAAATGGCCACCTGACCACTCACGGATCATGAGATCTCATGTTCTTAGAGCTGGTAATATGGCCATGCAATCTCTTACAATCTAACAAAACGCATACGCGAATAGCCGTTTTCCACGTGCATACTGGTTGTCATGTGACTATAATTATTATTATTATTTGTATGCTGATGTTTCCTGCATTGCAGGACTTATGCTTGAATAAATAAAAGTTGAAAAGTAAGATATTGACCTGGTGTAATTACATTAACCTGGTGTAATTATATGAACCTGGTGTAATAATATTAACCTGGTGTAATTATATAACCTTGTGTAATTATATTAACCTGGTGTAATTATATTAACATGGTGTAATTATATTGACATGGTGTAATGATTTTATGTTGATGTTTGTTCAAAACGTTGACCTGGTGTAATGCTATTAAGTTAGTGTCTGTTCAAACTTTGAGCGAAAAGGTTATACGTTCATTTTCATAAACCCGGTACAATTTCGTGATCAATTTTACCATATCGCCAACTGTGCAACGGTTTTCAGATATTAGCCCATTCCCTTATATTATATTGTCACCTTTTGGTGCCTCTGAAAAGGGCACTTTTTGAAACCATTTTGATAAACAGCAATTGCTCCATACATGCAAACGCTTTGTTTATCGAAATGATTTCAAAACTACAGAGTTATAAAAATTATATTTTTCTAGTACATGTGTATGCTTGTTTTCAGAAGATTTATTCAAAGAGGTTAGGTCTAAAATTAGACTATGAGGTAATAGGTTAATATATGTTATCCCTTATCCCACTGTAAAAATAACGTAAGATAAAATTTGCTCAAATTCTAATCTGGGGCACATTTTTGTCTCCTTGCGATTCGTTCAAAATTTTGAGAAGCAACCGTTTCCCTTTTGTATATTCATGTAGGAAATAATGACGTCATGAATATCAATAAGATTACATTAAGTATTTTTATAATGGCATATGAACACAGGACATATTGCTTCAGACAGAAGCTGTAGAATCAGATCTTTACTAAGCCATCAGCAAACAGAAGCGATCCTGATCAGACGGCACCAATAGGATCCGTCTGATCTGGGTCTACTCTGTTTGGAAATACGTCAAAATGCGCTTACATAAGGGAAAGGGTTAACGAACTGTCACAGAGCCTGGATCCTGATGAGACGACGAGTTACTCGACGTCTCATCTGGATCGAAGCTGTTTGTAAATGTGAAATCAAGTCGTCATTGTGGGTGATAGATGTTAACAACAGAGTTTAACCCTTTCCTTCATATATACGTGTTTCCACGCATTTGCAAACAGAGTAGACCCAGATCAGACGGCTCCTATAGGAGCCGTCTGATCTGGGTCTGCTCTGTTTGCTAATGGAATTTGAAAGAATCTCTTGCTTTATTTTCTATAATAGCAACACTTGTCCACCTTCCATATTTCGTTATGAATATTTTGTCAATGAATATTCAGTTGGTATCGAAGTTTAGAATAAATATAGGGCTGGGAAAAGGTTACATAACGTGAACATAACGTGAACTTAAATGTATCATAACAACATACCGACTAAATTCCAGCTCCGTCACATCAACTTTCCATGAAGTCTTCCCACTGTTTCTTTTCGCGTTTATAAGGAACTATCAGACCATTTGTCATAATCGTACTTTTTTACACTGCTTTGTTAAATCCAGCTACGATCTGAAATTCTCCACCCTGTCAGAGGTATTGTTTGTATTGTAATCCATAAATACTTAAACTGCTCTAAGTATTTAAGTATTTATGTATTATATTAATTCCCTATTTTGGAATATTTACTTCATTGTTTTATTGTAATCATTCTTTGTCTCAACACTTTCATGCTATGAAGTACGCATTTGTCTTTGTGTTCATTGTAAGCGGTTCATAGAATCCACTGTACATCAATAATAGATCGAACAAACGCTTAACAACTCACACATGGTCTTAGAGAAACGTTTTTCTCGCATTTGCGAACAGAATAGACCCAAATCAGACGGCTCATATAGGGACCGTTTGATCAGGGCCAACTCTGGTTGCTTATGTTATTGCATACATGTAGATCTGAGTCTACAGGTTCTGCTATTCCAAAAACAAACAGTCTGGTCATACTCATTATAAAGAAATCAGGTAAAAACATTCATACAGTAATTATTTCTTTCATAAATATTCATGAGTTAAAATGATAACCTTTAGCTCTCTACTATCGACGTTTGCACTCTATACTATCGATGTTTGCAACTTGGATTCACCAGGGTTCAAATTGTTTGTTACTCAGACGCTCTTTTTTAAAAACGTATTTTAGAATTTGATGCAGACGACACTTATTGCAGACGACACTTATTGCAGACACTTATTGCAGACGACACTTATTGCAGACGACACTTGAGGGTGGCGATGGTTAACATGCTGGGTTAAGGTGTTGGTTGAATTTTTTTTATTCTGTTTCAGTTCAGTGCGAGTGCAAACAGTTGGGTCCTGATAATCTGTCGGGTTATTCGGCGTCTCATCTGGGTCTACATTGTTTTAGAATGTAGACGGATACGTGTGTAATGTACTAAAGTGTATCACTTTAGTGAGCACACTCTGACAGGCATTGCACACGGATTGTATCCAGATACAACGTCCAGTTACTCAGCGTCTCATCAGGATCCAAGCTGTCTAACACTCGGGCTGTAGTTGACAGTCAATCAGGATCCAAGCTGTCTGACACTCGGTCAGTAGTTGACAATCAATAAGTACACCTACAGAGCTCGCATTATTCGGTATTTTTGGGGTGTATTTTTTCAGGAGTTGAGCAGACACTATCTTTAAGCATGAAAGGCTTAAGGGTCAACCCTTTATTCCGTAAATGCGCATTTCTACGGTTTTGCAAACAGAGTAGACCCAGATCAGACGGCTCCTATAAGACTTCCTCTTCCTCTAAGTGAGCACAATCTGACAGGCATTGCAAACGGATTGTATTAGATATAATGTAATGTCGAATAACTCAGCGTCTCTTCAGGATCCAAGCTTGCATTATTCGGTATTTATCAGATCCGGGGTTGAGCAGACGTTGTTTTTAACCTCTCTCTTGCTGAATTTTGAAATACTTTTCTCCTTCTTTACCCGTACCCTCTTGTATAACTACATATATCTTCACTGTGTACACGTAGTTCGCTGTGCAATCACTGCTGTGGAATGCATTGGTTGCACAATCAACTTGTAAATAGTGCAGACCCTGATGAGACAGCTCCTGCAGGAGCTGTCTCATCTGGGTCTTCACTATTAACAGGTAGGTATATTGACGCGAATAGCAAGCGAAGGGTTAAGAATGATATTTCAGATAAGGGTTAATCATCCGTTACTCCATCAATACGCCTTTCTACACCGTCGCAAACAGAGTAGACCCAGATCAGACGGCACCTATATGAGCCATCTGAATCGGGTTTGCTCTATTTGCTTATCAACAATTGCTGTTGCAGCTTTGTTTTATTGTTGTCGCTGCAGCATCGTGTGTGCGTGTGCGTGTGCGTGCGTGCGCGCTCGTGTGTGCGTGCGTGCGTGCGTTCGTGCGTACGTGCGTGCGTGTGTGTGTGTGTGTGTGTTTGCATAACCTGGAAAGTCACTACGGCCATGTTATCGCACACCAAACAAGTCACTACGTTTTGGCAAGTCACTACGTTTTTTGGTGTAGTGACTTTCCAAACTGGCCAAAACTACTTATTTTGCCAATTTATGTCATACAATCGAAAAAATATCGGATGGTGTGAGTTTCACGGAAACACTCTAATTTTAAACACAGTCGTCGTTGTGCGAAAAGTTGGAACCGCACACATCGACGCCATTCGCTGCACAGCGCATGCGCACTACGTACAATATTCCAATATCGGTAGATCCAATATCGCCGCTAAATAACACGAGACAAGGCAGTAAGTTATTTTATATTTACCAAATATCTAGTTCTACTGCATATTCACTGCAAATTACGATTGTTCTGTAGTGCTGAATAATACAAATAGTGAAGATAATACATAAAATAATATATCTACATTATAAATATCTCGGACATTGGCAAATCCTTCTTTTTTACTTTCGTTGTGGACTTTTTCCCTCGCTCAGTTTAAAAATTAGTGTTTTTTTTTAATATCTTAAATGGTTGTGTTTCCACTAGGTCTTAAGCATACTGAACATGAACTTTAGCAAAAAATAAGCTACATTCCGTCAATGAGGTTGAGTTAGGTGTATTTATAGTATAGAGACAAAGCGCCCCAAATGCCGACACGTACCTAGTCCAAATTATTTAGACGTTTCGCTTGCTCTTTATTAAAAATCATATATCTCTCCAAGCATCAACGACGTAGCATATGCCAGAAAATGAAAAATGTAAAATATCAATAATAATGAAGGGAAATGTTGATATTAGCATATGCGACGGCTTTCTGGGCCATTGACAAACGTTCGTTCACCCCGGTTTCACTATATCACAGCCATAACCTGGCGAGTTTCAGTTCAAAAGATGGCGTGGTTGAATAAAGCACGCCAATTATATCACTAATCTCCATTTGTTTTGTCCTCTTAATAAATAAGCAACTAGCAACAGCGGCCGTTCTGTCTGTCGTTATGTTCCTATTTCGGATGCTGCCATTTTGCAATAACTTTGAATGGAGCCATTTCATTGGATGAGCGAAGGAAAAGTTGGAAAATCCGTGACGTCACGTACAATGGCTCCTTCCTCGACGATATGCAGTAAACTGACAAAACTCGCTAGTTTCACATCATTCTTTTGATGTTGGGGACTAAATAATTGGAGATTGGTGTTAGAATTGATTAGTTTTATTGACTTACGCCCTTTTTTGAACTGCAAATTGCCAGGTTATTGCTGTGATATAGTGAAACCGGATTGAACGAACGTTTGTCAATGACCCTAAAAACACGTGAAATTTTGTGAAAATCGATGTTGGATTGATACTATTTCATAAGTTACCGTTATAAATTCTGAATGGAGGTCATATTAATTTGATAGAAAAATATATTGGCTTTCAATAGCCGAAAGAATTACGAAATTATCATTTAAATTGTAAGAGTTACAGTCATATTTGTACTCGTGGTACACGGATATCCGTTCTGTTAGTTGGAACTCTTGTTATTATATAGTACATGTAGACCCACATAAAGCGGTCCAGACCCATGTGCCCTAATCGGACAGCGGATATACTGTACATGTCTTTGCAAAGGCCCTTCTATGATGGAAAAGGTTAAGCTAGAACATGCCTTAACCCATTCCCTCATAGGCTATTTTTAGATCCTGCCTCTTTGAGTACATCTACCGAAAAGAAGCATTTACTAGATGAAAGGATAATTTTTAGAAATGTATAGAAACATAATTAAGGCAACATATGAACTAGACACCAAGGATAACACAAAAAAGAAAATATTTTCCTTATTTCCATTGTGGTCCTTGATTCTAGTGGCAAGACACAGAGAGTCACGGTATCATTATAAATTACTATCACAGGTATTATCTTAAACCACAGAAATATCCCTTTAAACACTGTTAAGTTAAAAATTTGTCGGTTAGAGAATGTCTAGACCGTGTTCACTAATTAACAAAGCAGAGTATAGAAGAATTCATACGAATCATAGTAAAGAATAAATGGAAAACAAACCAACTATCAAATTAACAAAGATTAAAAAGCAAATGAATAAGGTGAAGCCTGTTATTGTGATGAAGATATATCCACTGAATAAAGAACTTACTGAGGGTAAGTTTGAGTCTTTGGCCTACAGTACTCGTTTGGTTTGGTTTGTGTGATAGGGGCAAAAGGAAGGTTTGAATGGCGCCACTATGGAGTAAAAGGTTAAAATAGTCCAGAAGTAGACTTTTTTTTTAAGTCATGGCTGTAGGGTTTTACTGTACTTTCTCTATATCAGAGTTACAGATAAAGGTGCATAACCAAATATTAAAATGGTCATTTCTTCACCAAACCCGATACTGTGACCACTTTAGATAATTTTAAAGATTGGTCACAGTATAGGGTTTGGCTGAGAAATAAAGTTGTAATTCTTTATGTTTTAATTTATTTGGACCTCTGTATATAGTATCCTATCCTACATTTTTATGCCCCCCATTCCCCCTCCACCCCCCCCCAACAGGCATATAGTAATCGCATTGTCCGTCCATCTGTCCTTCCATCTGTCCATCCATCCCAAATTTCGTGTCCCTTCTATAACTATTTTATCTGTGAATGGATTACAAAATAACCTGGCACAAATGTTCACCACACAAAGACGATGTGTCACGTTCAACTCCCTGGTCCATGGGTAAAAAATAAAGGTCATCCTTCAGGGTCAAAGGTCGGGGCATAAGTGTTTCAACACACTCTTGTTCATTCAGTCCTCATCGTGTATTTCTGTGTCACCTCATTTAACTCTTAGCACACTTGTGATGATCTTCCCAAACATTTTGGATCAAAATGAGAAACCAATATAACCATGGCAAACCATGGAGACCCAGATGAGAGAGCTCCTATAGGAGCCATCTGATCTGGGTCAATGTCTATATGAGGGAAATGGTTAACCCTTTCCTCCATAAATACGCTTTACTACGCCTCTGCAACATCACCTGTTGAAACCATTGTAGGAGCAAATGCTCTTTTTGTCACAATGGTTTCAGAACTACAAAATTCTAAAAATAATTCCTTTTCTCAAGTTAATGCTCCCTTTTGGTATTCAAAGGGGTTGGATCTAAAAATGGCCTATGAAGGAATGGGTTAAACACTGTTGTTATCCTGAATATGACCGACATGTTTTGGCAAGTGTTGTAGATCCAGATCAAACTGATTCTTGATCAAGCTCTACATTATTTGCCTCCTCATTAGTTTCATTTAACCCTTTCCTTCTTTTAACCCATTACCTCATAGGCTATTTTTAGATACAACCTCTTAGAATTAATATACCGAAAAGGAGCTTTAGAATTTTGTAGTATGACACCATTGTGATAGAGTAGTTGCTCCTACAGGAGCAATTGCTCTATTTATCACAATGGTTTCACAAAGTGACTTTTACAGAGCCGTCAAATGTCCTCAATATGAGGGAAAGGTTTAAGTGCATTTGCAAACAGAGTAGACCCAGATCAAATGGCTCCTAGAGGAGCTGTCTGATCAAGGTCTGCTCTGTTAACCAATGAAGTTTGATAGATCTATTTCCAATGAAATTTGATAGATCTATTTCTTTAGCTTCTAAAATATGGCTACAGTGTTCCACTTTCCATATTTTATTTTGTCCATGAATATGCAGTAGGTATTGAAATTCGGAAAGTATATCTAACAGAAAGGGTTGAACCTTTACCTAAAATTCTAGCCTGGGCATTCGGGACGCCTTCCGGCTGGTTTGGGTAGAAATGGTAATATGAATTAATGTACTATAGTGTGGTGAGAGTTAATTATTTTCGCAGCAGCAATTTGTGGGAACTAATTAATAGCACATAGTTTCTGTTATATTTACAGATGATATATCTGCAGAGGATCTGGATCCACTGGATCAGCAGCCCTTCCCGACACTCCAGAGGTGTCTAGAGGTCATTGACAACCACTGTGGTTTAAACATTGAGATCAAGTACCCACAAGCTGTGAAGGTAGGTCAGGCTGTTGTTTTAGCATCTGACCATTGGTATGGTTGGCTCATTATATGTATTACTGGTATCGTTTTATTTCATATGTACGCCTATGTTAGCCATCGATCAGGGTCGGCTCTGTTTGCCTATGAAACAATGTAGATCTAAATATAAAGTTTCTGCCACAGTCAATCACCTGTTGAAACCATTGTGATAAATAGAGCATTTGCTCCTCTAGGAGCAAATGCTCTATTTATCACAATGGTTTCAAACTACAAAATTCTACAAATTTTCCTTTTCTCTAGTTAATGCTCTTTTTCGGTAGATTTATTCAAAGTGGTTTGATCTAAAAATAGCCTATATGGGGGGGGGGGGATAAAAGTTATAAAATTAAATCTACATGTATTTGATATTCATTATGTCATTTCTTCTTACATGAATATTCATGAAGTAGAGGGTTTGACCTAAAGTTATGCAAATCATTATTTTATAGGGATGTAAATGATAAACTGACAATTCGAATGACCAGTTATGCATTAGAAATTTGCCAGCTAATTTATTTATAATATAAATGTCTGCACAATTAAAATGTTTAACCCTTTACTCCATAAATACGCCTTTCTAAGCATTTGCAAACAGAGTAGACCCTGATCAGACATCTCCTATAGTAGCTTTCTGATCAGAGTCTGCTCTGTTTGCTTATTGTATAATAAAGACATTTTATTCTATGGTTTCTGTCATGGCCAAAAAATCCTGTGTTCTTTTGCTACTATAGTTAATTAGTCTAATTAATATTCATTACATCACAGTAAAACCTCTCTATAACGACCACTAAATTACATCAAGTATTTTGTGTTTAAGGCAGGTGGATGCTTAAAGCAAGGTGAAAGTAAAACAGAACGCTCCTATAGGAGCGTTCTGTTTTACTTTCACCTTGCTTTAAGCAACCACCTGCCCAAAATACCAACTAATTAACACAATTTAGTGGTCGTTAAAGAGAGGGTTTACTGTACCTTACATGAGTGAACTCTTTCAATGCTTACCTGGCAATATTTATCTATAGAATCCATAGGGTCTACACTATTTGCTACTGTGTTAGTCTATTTTAAAGTTATCAAAACGGTGCTAAATTGAATTATTAACCCTTCGCTTGCTGAATTTTAAAATACATTTCTCCTTCTTTACCCATGCCCTGTTGTATAATTACATATATCTTCACTGTGTACAAGTATTTCGCTGTGCAATCACTGCTGTGGAGTGCACTGGTTGCACAATCAACTTGTACATAGTGCAGACCCTGATGAGACAGCTCCTGCAGGAGTTTTCTCATCTGGGTCTTCACTATTTACAGGTAGGTATATTGACGCGAATAGCAAGCGAAGGGTTTAGACATACAAATTGGAGATTGGTTGTCTTAACCCTTTCCCCCATAAATATGCTTTTCTACTCCTCTGTAATAGCCACTTCTTCAAACCATTTTGATATATACACAATATCACAATGGTTTCAATACGACACAATTTTAACATTTTCCTTTTCTCTAGTAAATGCTCCTTTTCGGTAGATTTATTCAAATAGGTTGGATCTAAATATAGCCTATGAGGGAATGGGTTAATACTTAGGGTAATTACTAACTAGGGTATGTCCCATTGCAGGATGGTAGCCACGAGATGGACAACTATTTCAACCTCAACGAGTTCATAGATATAATCCTTGGTGTGGTGTTCCAGTATCATAATGGCCGCAGAATCGTCTTCTCAAGCTTCGACTGTGATACTTGTGTGGCGTAAGCTTAGTTATTTCTTGTTTCATAATACAGTAAAACCTCTCTAAAAAGGAAATCTAGGAGAGACGAATTTCGATACTATTAGCCAGGTGGCTGCTTAATGCAGGTTGAAAGTCATGCAGAAAGCTCCAAGAGGAGCTTTCTGCATGACTTTCACCCTGCATTCAGCTGCCACCTGTCTCCAAGACCGATATTTATACCAAATTTAACGTCGAGTTTAGAGAGGTTTTATTGTACAGATTTGCAGGTTACAGTCTAAACACTATAAATGCAGACAATAAGTGTACTGGCACTTGCTACAGAGCTACATATAAAGGTGCATCCCCAAATACTAAAATCGTCATTTCTCCACCAAACCCTATATTGTAACCACTCTTTAGAATCGTCTCTTCAAGACAATTCTAAAGAGACGTCACAGTTTAGGGTTCGGTGGAGAAATAAAGGAAGTTATTCCTGAAAACCACTTAATTTACGCACCTTACCCGGAGCTCTGTATCCTCAGATCAGAGGGCTCCTGTCGGACCTTCCGGGTCGGCATTTTTGTTGCAATTTTAAGCTTTTCATATTAATGAAGTCTATGATTAAACTGATGGGTCATACAGTTTTTAAGTAGACTCGGATCAGACGACTCCTGTAGGTGCCGTCTGTGACAGCTCTTCTAGGAGCTGTCTAATCAGGGTCTGCTCTGTTTGTTTATGGAATAGCATAGATCTCATTCTACGGTTTCTGCCTTGGTAAGAATTTTATGTATTAACATGTCATTTTAAAAATGAATCTAATTAATATTCATGATATCATAATTACTTACATGAATATTCATGGAGTATTAGGGTTAACCCTTTCCCTGTTCTGTTTTTATTCCAAATGCCGACTGAATATTCATGAACAAAATAGTTATAATGAAATGTGGAAGGTGGAACATTATAGCCATTTTAGAAACTAAAGAAACAGATCTATAAAATTTCATTAGCAAACAGAGTAGACCCTGATCAGACGGCTCCTCTAGGAGCCATCTGATCTGGGTCTGCTCTGTTTGCAAATGCATGAAAACATGTTTATACGAGGGAAAGGGTTAATATACGTCTGTCTTGTTCTCTGGTTCCAGGCTGCGACTGAAGCAGAACCAATATCCAGTGCTTTTCCTGACCCAGGCTGACACCCCGTCGTATGCCCAGTACGAAGACATCCGCACACATTCAATACCAATAGCTGCTGAGTTTGCTATTGCAAACGGTTTGTTGGTGAGTGGGCAGTATTCGTTTGGCTCCCACATTATATGTGGGTTTCATTTTGGGTTTAGTCTGGTCGTCCATACATTCAGAAAGTCTTGAGATTTGAACTCCTGCAAAAGGTTTGATGAGCGGTGTTTCAAACTTGATGGTCATGATGATGTTCAGATATCATACACATAAAGGAAGAAATTACAGAGCTCTGTGATAATTTTTGATGGAATAAGAACACTTTTTTTTTATCAGCTCACTGGCTTAATAGTACCAGGATGAACTATTATGATGATTGTGCGCCTGCCAGTAGGTATTGAAATTTGGAAAAAATATGGAATAGGGAAAGGGTTAAAAAGCATGGCTATCATGGCTATCACTGTCACAGATGAGGCTAAATATCTATATATGTCTATAGAGAATGATTTTGTAAGAATGATGTTGTAGGAATATTCCTTAAACAACCCTTTGCTAAGAGTGCTAAAAATATTGTAATTCCTGTTTAATACTCTAATAAGGGACATCCAAGTCCTATGGACACAGAACCAAGTCTTATGGACACAGAACCAAGTCTTATGGACACAGATCCAAGTCCTATGGACACAGATCCTAGTCCTCTGGACACCGTTGTTATCCTGACTAATCAGATGCTTGAGAATGAAATTAAAACTGGAGCAAAGATTTTTATTCCCCCCCCCCCATCAAAGAGGGAGGGGGCATATTGTTTTTGTCTTGTCTTGTCTGTATGTTTGTTGGTTTGTGGACAACTTTAACGTTGGCGATAATTTTGTAGCCATTGCACGTACATACTTCAAACTTGGCATGCATATGCAACTTCACTTCTGGAGGCGAACATATTTAGGGGTGACTTATTAAGGTCCTGGTCATACATCAAGGTCAAAGGTCAAATTGGGGGCATAGTGTTTCACAAACACAACCTATTTAACCCATTCCCTCATCGGCTATTTTTAGATTCAACCTTTGTGAATAAACGTACCGAAAAGGAGCATTAACTAGAGAAAATGACAGTTTTAGAATTTTGTAGTTTGAAACCATTGTGATAAATAGGAGCAAAATTTTAATGCTCTATTTATCACAATGGTTTGAATAAATCTACCGAAAAGGAGCATTAACTAGAGAAAAGGAAAATGTTAAAATGTAGTTTGAAACCATTGTGATAAATAGAGCATTTGCTCCTATAGGAGCAAATGCTCTATTTATCACAATGGTTTCAATATGTGATTTTTACAGTGGCGTTGAAAGGCGTATTTATGGGGGAAAGGGTTAAAACCATGATAATAATGTTGTTGTCTTTTGTCTTCAGGGAGTTAACGCAATGTCTGAGGTGCTCCTGAAGGACTTGACCTTGATAGACTATGTCAAGAGCAGGGATCTTGTTCTGTTCTGTTGGGGTGAAGATAACAACGACAAGGAAATGATCAATCTGCTCAAACAGAAGAAACTGGATGCAGTCATTTATGACAGGTACGTCAGTAATTTGTTTATCGCTTTACTCCATGAATATTCATGTAAGGAATAAACACCATCATGAATATTAATTAACCCTTTCCCTGTTCTATGTTTATTACAAATTTCATTACCTACTGAATATTCATTAATAAAGTAGTTATAAAGAAAATATGGAAGGTGTAACATTGTAGACAATTTAGAAAGCAAAGAAACACATCTATCAATTTCTGTTAGCAAACAGAGCAGACCCTGATCAGACTGCTCCTGTAGGAGCTGTCTGATCTTGGTCTACTCTGTTTGCAGATGCATGAAAACATGTTCATATGAGGGAAAGGGTTAATAGAATAATTGATATAAAAACCCATGGATACAGGAAATTTTGGACATTGCAGAAATTATAGAATCATATCTATTTTATCTGACGGATCCTACTCTGTGTCTACTCTGTTTGCAAATGTGTAGAAGCGCATATTTATGGAGTAAAGGTTAACCCATTACCTCAGGCTATTTTTAGATACAACCTCTTTGAATAAGTCTACCAAAAAGGAGCATTAAAAGGAAAACTTTAGAATTTTGTAGTTTGAAACCATTGTGATAAATAGAGCATTTGCTCCTATAGGAGCAAGTGCTCTATTTATCACAATGTTTTCACAAAGTGGCTTTTACAGAGTCGTCAAAAGTCGTCAATATGAGGGAAAGGGTTAAGAGACCTTCTCATGCTGAAAAAATAATGTCTGGTCAATTTCTGATCTACAGAAATTTCCACTGGCCTCCGATTCATTCAATATATTGAGAAATTATTGACTGAATGTCAAACATCTTGGATCCAATCTGTTTGCCAGTTCCAACTAAGACATTTTAATCTTATCACATGCTTTTACAGACATCTATCAACATTAATTATGCCTGCCCATGTATACTGGGGATATAATCTAGATATGATTCTATAGTATCATCCAATGCAAAAACATCCTGCGTTTATGTGTTATAATAATAAGTAATCTAAAACATGTTCAGGACACCATTATTTTTTACATGAATATTCATGGAGTAAAGGGTTAACCCTTTCCTTCATATAAATGCATTTTCACACATTTGCAAACAGAGTAGACCCAGATCAGACGGCTCCTAGAGGAGCCGTCTGTTCAGGGTCTGCTCTGTTAGCTAATGGAATTTGATAGATCTGTTTCAGCGTGACTGCAGTCTGTTGGGTAAATTTGTGATAACCATAACATAAACAGTTTGGATCCAAATAAACTGCTGAGGGACACAATGTCCCATCAAGAACCAATCTGATATTCTGATTGTGTTTTTTCGGACGTAATAGGAAAATTCAAGATTATGAAGAAAATATTATGTAAAAACTTTATATAAAGGTAAATCTTTGAATAGAAAAAGATGCATATTTATTGTCTACCTTTGTAATCAGAGTTAGACATAGATCAGCTGTGGTTTCTTGTGGAATATGGATTTAACCCTGTCCTCCGTAAATATGCCTTTCTATGTCTCTGTAAAAGTCACTTTTTTGAAACCATTGTGATAAATAGAGCATTTGCTCCTATAGGAACAAATGCTCTATTTATCACAATGGTTTCAGAACTACAAAATTCTAAAATTGTCCTTTTCTCTAGTTAACTTTTTTCGGTAGATTTATTCAAAGAGGTTGAATCTAAAAATAGCCTATGAGGGAATGGGTTAAAAATTTAGCTAATTAATACTTATGATGTCATTATTTCTAAAATGAATATTCATTTTCAGGATTGACTGTTTCAAGCCACCTGGGAAGGAGAATGTGTTTAAGATGGAACATGCTGAAAAGTTCAAGGCTTACCAAACTGTTCCCTCACAAAAAACCGTCGAGCCGATAACAGTGATACTGAATGGCTCTACAGTTATGTCAGACGGTGGAGGTCTCTCAATGAGCTTGAGTGATGCCTCCACGTGATATTATTCACCAACTATGGACAGTTTATGTGAAACTGCTATGCAGAAATGATTTTGCTAGAAATGATTTTGATACGTATATCATCAATACCTGTCAGTCGATATTGAATTTGAACAATCAATATAGATAAAACACATGGTTGTCTCTTCAAAACCATCTGTCACAATACGGTTCCCAATTATTTACACTAGTTAACCCTTTCCCTATTCTATATTAATTCCAAATTTCAATACCTACTGAATATTCGTGAACAAAATACATGTAGTTATTAATGAAGGGTGGAACATTATAGCCATTTTAGAAAGTAAAGAAACATATCTTCCAAATTCCATTAGCAAACAGAGCAGACCATTAGCAAACAGAGCAGACCCTGATCAGACGGCTGCTATAGGAGTCATCTGATCAGGGTCAACTCTTTGGGTTAAACAGATTAAAACTCTGTTAATGTTAACTCTGTTTATTTACAGTAAGGCTTCTGTAATGTGACCAACAAAAAGGGAGATAAATCTGGGTCTTAACCCTTTCCTACATGAATATTCATGAAAGAAATAATGATGTCATGAATATTAGTTAAAATAATTTGTTATAGTTAAACATGGGCATAGTTGTTTTTGGCCATGGCAGAAACTGTAGAATTATATCTATGTTATATCATTTAGCAAACAGAGCAGACCTTGATCAGACAGCTCCTATAGGAGCCATCTGATCTGGGTCTAGTCTGTTTGCAAAAACGTAGAAAAGCGTATTTATGGGGTAAAGGGTTAAAGGCAGATTAGACCTTTGCGCTCGATGAGAGTTATACAGAAATCTTCCATATAGGAACTTTCTGTATTAGTTATGTCCTGTATTATCCTTAATACAAACTCTGTTTTTATGCCTTTGCAAACAGAGTAGACCCAGATCAGATGGCTCCAGCAGGAGCCGTCTGATCAGGGTTTGCTCTTTTTCTTATTAAATTATAATAGATCTGACTCTACAGTTTCTACATTTGTACCAATACCAAAAAATCATGTGTACAGAAAAAATTATGCTATTTTAAAAAGAGTTTGCTAATAAATATTCATAATGTCATTTTTATTTCTCACATGAATATTCAACAGGGAAAAGTTTAGGCAACCACTTGCTTTGAAAGTCATCCATGTTTATTTATAAATTGGTCGCATTAGAGAAGTTTTAATGATTATTAATTATTTATTACTATTCCTTTCTTTTTTATTATTATGAAAGCCCTTAGGCCTATATTTAGGAGGTGGGCTATTTATTATCAAGGAGGCGGACCAATATCACTCTCAGGTCCTAGTTGCCCATGTACGTTTTGTTATAACCTCTTTGTGTTATTGATGTTTTGCATTTGGTATAATTATCAGTGCAGGTGGGGTTTTTTTTTCTGTTGATGATACCTTTACTGTGAAAGAGTACATATTAATGTGACTTGATGGAATAGAATTAGTGCAGATTTAATTATTACAGTTAGCGACCATTAAAAAAGGGGTCTGATTAAGAGTATGTAAGGCAGGTGGTAGCTTAATGCAGATCAAAAGTAATGCAGAAAGCTCCAAAAGGAGCTTTCTGCATTACTTTTGATCTTTTGATCTGAATTAAGCAACCTCTTGCTTTTTAAGATTACTATGTCCAGAACATAAAGTCACTTAAGACAGGTTCTATTGTATTTATGTAATAGTAATAAGCCCACAGAAACAAAATAAATTAAACTGCTGCACGATGTATGCTTCTTATACCTAATTACTATTATTGTTATTATTAGCTTGTCTTTTTCAAAGAAAAGTCGAGCTATTGTGATAACTGGGTTGTAGTCATCGTTGGCGGTGGTGGCGTGCAAAAACTTTAATTACTCAAAAAGTATAAGAGGTATCAACATGAAAAATCATTGGTTAGTAGATCTCATTGAGGGGAAGGTCCCTACATAACAACCATAACTCTTGATTTCAAAATTTTGGAGTTATGACCCTTTATTGTTTTCAAAAAAACTTAATTTACCTGGGCAAGCACCAAATTAGACAAGCGTTGTCGCCACACGCAGCTCTTGTTATTATTATCATTATTCAGGGGCTAAGCGTTGACAATTTACCATGATGAGAATTTTATTTTTATTTATTTGGTTTTTGAGGATGATGCATAATAAGTCGAGTATTCAGTTGTTTATTCATAAATCATTCGGTAAAGTATGTTGAAAATCAAATGATCAATGTTTTGGACATTATATGGCGATATTGCATCACCTGACTTTACACTAAATTGACCATTGCATTGGTGAAATCGAACCAGCACTAGCAATTAGGGTATTATTCATGTATTTTTATCATTGTGAGACTCAGCACAAACAAGTGCAGCTATGTTAACCCTTTCCCTGTTTAATATTCATGAAAGAAATGATGATGTCATGGATATTAATAAGTAGTATTTTTGTAATGGCATATATATATGCACAGGATCTGTTGGTATAGGTAGAAATTGAAGAATCAGATCTGTATTATTTCATAAGCAAACAGAGCAGACCCTGATCAGACGGCTCCTTTAGGAGCCGTCTGATCTGGGTCTTCTCTGTTTGCAAATGAGTGAAAATGCGTTTACATGAAGGAAAGGGTTAATCTGTGTACAAGAGATTCAAATACTTTTTGCTCAATGAATTTTAAACTGTTTATGAATATAATATAATATTGTAGACCCTGAGCTACAGATAACGTGCATACTCAAATACTTAAATGGTCCTTTCTCCACGAAATACAATGTTGTGACGGTCACAACATTGGATTTGGTGGAGAAATAAAGGAGTTATTCTTGAAAATGTTTTAATATACGCATCTGATCTAATCTAAGCTTTGGGTAAATTTTAGCATCCATTAAACTTTTTGGATCGAGATAAGAGGCAGAGTAAGTTTGCATATCACCGGTATCCAAACTATCCAACAGTAATCACAATCAAACTGTATCAAATCAAATTCAAGAAATACTGATGTTAAACCCCCTCTAAACCGGAATTCTGGTAAAGAAGAATTCAGATACTTTTAGACAGGTGGCTGCTTAATACAGGGTGAAGGTCATGCAGAAAGCTCCTAGAGGAGCTTTCTGCATGATTTTCACCCTGCATTAAGCTGCCACCTGTCTCCAAGACCGATATTCATACCAAATTTAACATCCGGTTTAGAGGGGTTTTACGGTATTGCCTAATAATATTTGCACAGCATGTTGTTGTAGCTTAGATAAGTGGAGATGTCATTTGTTTCCTATGGAAACAATCTGGTATATTTTCAAATGTGTGCTTCTTTATTATTTGTTCCATGAATATGTATTTTTAATGCTTTTTGCATATGGAGTAGACTCAGATAAGACAGTGGTAAGATAAAAGAAACATTCGTGAGTCTTGAGCATGGTGTTCATGTAAACTGTTAAAATCTTAGGAAATAGAGGATCTGTTGCCAGTTGTCTTTTAAGATCACATGTTCCTAAACGAGCCTTAGAAAAGGTCATGCTTAATAACATTTTCTTGGTGAGTTTAGGAACATGTGATCTTAAAAGGCAACGAGCATCAGATTCTTTTTCTCACATATAAAAAAGTGTATTTTCGGCTTTTAAATGACTTGTAAACATAGGTTTCCATGGCTTTACGTCATGTATGACGTCATACGTTCTAAAGTGATCTTACACGTGATACAGATAAGGAAATCTTAACCTGTTGTTCTAACTCGGAGATAAGGGAAGGTATGTGAGAAATGTATCATAAACAGCCAAACACCTCTGAAGCCATTATTCTCATTTCTATTCCTTACCTCCATGAATATTCATGTAAGAAATAGTGACATTATGAATATTAATTAGATAATTTGTTATAAAAGCACATGGACACATGCAGTTTTGGTCATGGTAGAAACTCTAGAAACATATCTATATTATATCATAAGCAAACAGAGCAGACCCTGATCAGACGGCTCCTATAGGAGCCGTCTGATCTGGGTCTACTCTGTTTGCATAGGCATAGAAAGGCATATTTATGGAGAAAAGGGTTAAAATAAATGACAGCTGGTAGTTTGATGCAGGACAAAAGATGCAGAAAACTCTTATAGGAACTTTCTGCCTTACTTTTCTAAGCTACTTTTGTAAGCTCCCTGCTTTTAACCCTTTCCCTGTTGAATATTCATATCAGAAATAATGTCGTCATGAATATTTATTAGATGAACTTATATACACAGGATGTTTGGGGTTGACAAGAACGGCAGAGATAGGTATTTTATAATTTCATAAGCAAACAGAGCAGACCCTAATCAGTCAGCTCCTACAGGAGCCGTCTGATCTGAGTTGACTGTTTGCTAAGGTGTGAAAGGTTAGGTCATGTTGCTATAAAGGAAAGGGTTAATGGCTGCTCTGCTATGTAGTAATTGGCTTTAGACACGTTTTACCTATAAATATATACATGTTTTTACATGTTTAATAAATTCAAACTGTTGTATGACGCTATGCAATTTCTTTTTGTCTTTTATGATTGCACCTTTCATTTTACATGGATAAAATATTAAAAACCATATCTCACCTTTCATGATATATTATCAATAGTATCGTGAATTATTGCGTTTGGAGTCGAGGTCTGCAAGTTGGGTCTGCACTATTTGCCATGTTTGTCTGAATGTTTATGGTAATTGTGATGTTTAATTATGGAACTATGAAAACTTATATAGTTTTATTATGAGCACTTTGAAAGTGTATCATAATTTGCATTGGAACCTACACAATAACATCTTTGCATTCGAGCATGCAAATGCAGTCAAAAAGCAGGTGGTTGCTTAGTACAGGACAAAAGTAATGCAAAAAGCTCATCAATTGTTGTCTGGAAACTTTTATGTTGACTATTACTTCTTTACTGTTCATGCAAATGTTATGAAACTTCACAAACTTGTTCACAGTCACATTGACTACAATTGAACAGATGAAGTAATCTGTTGGCACCCGCAAACGATGCACTTGTTGTGATATTTTATGCCTTTGCCATTTTTGGCTCACCTGAGCATGAAGTGTTCAAGTACTCTTGGAATAATTGAACGTGCCCTTTTCTGTCATCTGCTAACACTTTCCTTCATTTAAGGTGTATTCATTCACACATTTGCAAACCGAGAAGACCCAGATCAGACGGCTCCTGTCAGGACCTGTCTGATCAGGGTCTGCTCTATTTGATGGAGCTGTTTGTTTAGTTTTGAAAATGTCTATAATGTTCCACCTTCTATATTTCATTGTAACTATTTTAAATCTATGAATAGTATGTAGGTATTGAACAAAGTATCTATAGAAAAGGGTTAAATCATATCCCTCTATTGGTTATTTTTAGATCCAACCTCTTTGAATAAATCTACATTAAAGGAGCATTAACTAGAGAAAAGGAAAATTTGCCCCAAGAACTGCAGCTGGAAAAGTTGGACGAAGTTTTCCCAATGCCATAGTTCCAACAAAAAAGCAAGGACTTCAGAAATATATACGGCTCAATTTTCGGTAGCCCCGAGAAAAAATCCGCAGCTGACAAAGCTGGATGAAGTCTGTGTTTAACCCGCTACCATAGGTCTGACAAAAACACAGACTTCAGCTTCAGAAATATATGCGACCAAAAATTCGGCAGCTCCTATGAAAAAAATCCGCAGCCTGAAAAGCTGGATGAAGTCCATGTTTTACCCAATATCCAGTACCATAGTTCAGACTTCGGCTTACAAAAAACGGACAACCGAAATATATGGGGCCAAATATTCGGCATCCCCCAAAATAAAATCTGCAGTCGGAAAAGTTGGATGAGGTCCCATTACTCCGACTAAAACATGGATTTAAGAATTATATGCGGCCAAAATTTCTGCAACTCCGAGAAAAATCCGAAGCATGGGAAAGCTGGATGAAGTCCTTGTTTTTCCCAGTTCCATAGGTCTGACAAAATCACAGACTTCAGAAATATATGTGGCTCTGTCTTTGGTTTGTCGAAATCAGAGAACTTCACCAATATTCATATGATAGCAGTGTAGAATAGCTGCCCGTTACCCCACCAGGGATAAACTGGATTTAGTCAAGCAATTATTTGTATGGCACTTGTATATGAATGTTATAATTGTCCACTATCACATTCCAATCACAATATTAACACACGGTATAATTTATGAATCACAATATTAACACACAGTGCAATATAGTTCGAAATGCACTAAAATCCACAGTACACGTATAACTCTGAATCTGGTGAGTTTATCTAAAAGTACAAATATGAGTCATATAGGAAACACCATATACGGAACAAACAACCGCTCGATCAGCAACACAAGAAAATACAGCAATTGTACATAACTATCAAAACATAAAAAGACGCACAAATACTTAACAAACATACGTGTACCACTTCGGAACGGTCAGTGACAAAAGTCACTGGGGGTTTAAACCGGTTTAGGGGCGTCCAACCTCACACTTATTCCATCCCCACTCCAAAAGACAAACAGTGTAAATAAACGTATCCCCTTTCCGACTAATCTACAACAACCGCGATGGCAAATACAGTGGTAAAGTGCATGTAAAACGAAAACATTTAAGTAAAAAAAACTATCCACCTATAGCTAGTGTACTCCATAATTGAGCTCCAAACAGAGTAACCGTAGAAAAGTAATAAAGGGTATGACAAAAACGAAATAGTACAGATATCCGACGTCCTCTTTTCGTTTCCGGAGTTGAAAAGTCGCTGTCATAGAGTACTAAACCTTTATTTTCGGCGTACAAGCAAAGAGGGCAGCATGATTGCCAACTGTAAAAGGGTGTAGGATCATATCCCTTATTAATGAATTTTTAATTTATTTGATGAACAAAGTGAGAAAATGGGTATGTCCAATAATCTTACTATAAATCACATCACCATAAAGTTCAGGATGTGAAATACCGTGTCGCAATAGCTCCTTGAGGTTACATTTGTATTTGCCAATAAGTGAGAGATTTCGATAAACAAATAACACAACTATTGATATGAAAATCTAACATCTAGATCTAAAGTATTTAGAGTCTGTGTTGATGGAAAAGGCTGACCAGATTGCCGAGAAGCTAGGGATTACAGACTTCGAGGCAAAAATTGGGTGGCTGACACGCTTTAAGATTGGTAATGGGATATCTTTCAAAGCAGTCTGTGGGGAATCGAAATCTGTCGATGATTCCACAGAGAGTCACTCTCAGTAGAACTCCAAACTGAACACGCTCCTACAGCGTTATGACGCAAACTGCGTGTACAGCGCTGCTTAAACCGGCATATTCTTTCGGATGCTGCCAGACAAGACCCATGAGTTTAAAAATGTGGACTGTCATGGTGGCAAACGGTCCAAAGAACGCCTCACAGTTTTAGTGCGCGCAGATATGACCGCCACAGACAAACTCCCACTACTCGTAATAGGCACAACAGCCAAGCCAGGGCGTTTTAAAAAACATCAAAACCTTGCCTACAAAATACACGAGTAATAAAAAGGCATGTATGACCTCAGACATATTCACACAGTGGCTTCGATAAGTTGATTCTGTGATGAAAAGACGTGGACTCAATATTGTCATGGTCGTAGAAAATTACCCTGCCAATCCTAAAGTGGACAAGCTGGCAAACGTGGAATTGTTTTTCGCCAAGTTCATGCAATCGATAGGAAGAAAGACTTCGCCGTGACGGGTCTTGATGCCCTTCGTCTTCAGGACTCATGGGAATGCGTGACTCTGGTGACAGTTGCCAACTGTTTTAGGCATGCTGGATTTGTCAAGAGACACAACCGCATCTGTCTTCCAATCTTTAGAGGAAGATGATGAATTTGATGACATACCATTGGCACGATTAGCGGCATTAGGAAACAAAGTCGATATCTCTGACTTTGTAGAGTTCATTGAAAGCATTCCAACTTCCTCGCTGGTTACTGACGAAGACATTGTCTTGTCAGTCGTATGAACAAGACCAAATGCACAGGCGGAAGAAGATGAAGTGGAAGACGAGTCTTTCCCTGAAATCAAGCAACCTATACTTAATCAAGCTTGCGAGGCACTTGATCTACTGAGAACATTCTACGTGTGTAGTGAGGAGGCTGTCTATGCTGTTTGAGCTGAATAGGAAAATGCTCAAAGGGAATATCAACTTCCATGGCTGGGGGAAGCAAAAGTCCTTTTTTGACTTTATGGCAAACAGACGCAAGTTTGAGTGAGTCTGTGTACATTTATAGCGTATGTTTCTGTATTTGTATGTGGAATGTTCATGCCTGTTGAAAATGTATGTAAACATTGTCTTGAAATTTGCATCGCTGTATGAATTTATAGATGTATGTTATGTTTCAGTATGTGTATGTGAAATGCTCATGTTACCGTTGTGTATCGTTGTGTACATTTATAACGTATGTTGCTGTATTTGTATACGTAATGTTCATGCCTCTTGAAAATGTATGTTTTGAAATTGTATCGCTATATGAATGTATGTATGTATGTTTAAACATGTGTTCATGTATGCGAAATGCTCATGCTACTGTTGCGTTTGTATTGCTTGTATGCTGTATGTAAATATTGTCTCGTATACAATGTGATGTACATGTATGTTTCATTTCTGTTTTTATATTCTATTGATCATGTTTATCATTAAAATAAATAAAATATAAACAACAGCCACAACATATTTGTCTTTATTTCAATGCCGAATAGTTATCATTTATTCAAGTACATGTACATGAATACTCTTTACACCGTACATTGGGTAATTTTTATGATACATCGAAAATTACGATAGACAAGACTCCTCATTGAGGAATACATGAGCAACACCAAAAGTCAGTAGAATATTTGTGCAGTTCATTCTTCCTTTATTTTTCTTTTGTAAAGAAATGTCTCCTCTTACTTTCTTAATTCAGATCAGTCAAATATTTGTTACATTTAGTTGCACATTAGGAAATTCATAAGGATGTGTGAATTAAAACTGAACAGTACACACACTTTACTGGTTTTCTCGGCAAAACTCCGAACCTGAAACAACCGATCACCTCTGAAAACCGGCCGATCGATCTGTCCCCGAGGGGGTCCAGTTTTCACAGGGTTCACTGTATTACAAATGGTCCCTAACGTGCCATAGCACAAACTGCCGAACAAAATCTGACAGATCCTAATCAGGGTCTTCTTAGTAAATGTGTTAAATGGCGTATCTATGGATTTACCCATTCCTTCATATTGGCACCTTTTGACGCCCCTGTAAAAGTCGCTTTTCGAAATCATTGTGATAAATAGAACATTTGCTCCATAAAAGTTTCCTTTGCTATAGTATATATTCGTTTGCGGTGTATTTATTCTAGGAGGTTTTGTCTAGCCTATGGGAGAATGGGCTGAATCATCTAGTTATATACATTTGCTGTGTGTTTTTGTGTTGCTATTCGGGTGGCTGTTTGTTCTGTATGTGGTATTTCCTGTATAACTCATATTTGTACATGAATGGGTTAAGGATAAATTGCAAAGACTTGTCTTCGTTACAATGTTTAAAAAGTAAAAGAAAACACCATGGTTTCTTCAGACAAATATGCATTTCTTCACTAGGTGGATTACTTTTTTTTCCGACATATTTATGTCTGAGCTCGTCTAAAGTCGGAACAGTTATCGCATTTTGACACAGTGTAAATCTCTAGGATATTTGGACTCTTCGCTGAGGGGTTATCGTGGTAATCAATGTCGCCATCTTGTAGGTTGGCATGGTGCAATGCTGGCTCATGCGCCATGATAGGGGTAGCGATAGCATCCACATTGTCTACTTCTGCGGGAGGGTCTGTGTTTTGATGATTGTCACGTATTTTGCCTTTGCCTTTGCCTTTGGTATGAGGTTTGCGTTGAAACACTTGCTTTATTCTATCGCTTAAGGCTGATAGGGGGCGCTCCCGGTCACCATGGATCACGTGTTTGTTTCTAAGGGCATTGACTATAGCAGTGCGTAATCCCCAACTTGACACAGTGTCTGCAGTAATACTATCATCAGTATCATTTTGCAGGGACCTGACCTCCAGCATATACCTCTTCATTTTCTTTCGACGATGGATCTTGTTATTATAGCGAAGCACGTCCATTTCATTTCCAACCTTGATAATCATTCTCTGTGGCAGCACGCTTTCTATAAAGAGAATTGCAGAGAGCCGTTGCAATTTCCAGTGGCGATCACGTGCACTAATATTCCCAACATTTTCAACAAGCTCTGTACATGTCTTTGACATCATTGCAATCAAAGCATTCAGCATTAAGAGCGTTGTCATGATGATAAATCCGATAAAGATAATAATTGCCAAAGCTGGATGCCTCGTATCGTACAGTTCTGCTACTTCACCGAGGCCAACCATCAGTTTGAACATGGAAAACAGAACTCGCCCAAAATTTGAAAAGTCTGTGGTTCCAGTGACATCCGAACCCTGAATTACCATGTACATAGCCGTGGAGAAGGCTATAAGTAGGATACCAAGTATGACGAAAAATCTCATCATGTCTTCAAAAAGTACCCTTTGAATGAGAACTGTGAAGAAACTGAATGGTCTAATAACGCGAAGAAAGAATATGATGCTTAACCAACAAATGATCACCGCCACGATCAGACAATAGTTCTCGTAGTGTTCGCTAGCAATCGCAAATATAAAGTCGGTAACACAAGACAATCCTAGCAAAACAAACATAACTCTAAACCAACCATTGCTGTACGGATTGTGGAAAGAATTTAAAGTCCATGGCATTTTCCCTTTCACTGTTCGGACTATTTCTTGAATGAAATAAAAGACTGACACAAACAGTGTGATGGCGCCGAAACTTGTGACGAAAGCGTTTTTCGTCATTTCAGATTTGAAATTTGGCTGTCTGTTAACATCATATTCGGTGCCGGTGTTGGTATTCTGCTGGGCTCTCTCTACGCCATACCATGTAAGGAAGCATGTGAAAATGAAATGAACTAGCCACCAAGGGTAAAAAGCCACACGATAGGCGTCCCACTTCCGGTCAATTGTTCGTCGCATAGAATGAAACTGAAGAAAATGAAAGGCACACAGCGGATCTAACTCAAGCATCATCATCAGGATAGATTTGTTGCATGGTTTAGGTTGAGTGACTGTCGCTCGCCTGACAGGAACATTCTCTGGTATGGCACTCTTCAGCGCATGTTCATCACTTCCCGTTATATCTTCTAACCTCATGGAGGCTATAGCATCGATGTCAGTGACGTCATAGATTTTGATGTCAAACAATCCATCCTTTGTATTTTCAAAGCAGTATACCTGAAATCAATAGAATCATAATGAACACGTCTTTCACCATTTCAATGAAATAAAAGAACAGCGCCATATTGAATATTTACTCGCGAATATAATTGCCGGGTTAGAAAAGTAGGACAAAACCTGTCCGCTGGTCAATAAACCTTTAGCCTACTGAGCAAATTATTTTTACAATTTTTTTCAACCACTACATCTTTAAATTTCTAGCTATAATCAGTGAGTCTACCAAAAAACTATCAGGGCGTCAAACAGTTTGGATTCTGATGAGACACCGGCAGATACTCGGCATCTTAATCTCATCTGGATCCAAACTGTTTGAATTGGTATTCACCCATCCGCGCATAGGAAGCTAAAGGTCGAGGCATACATACGTTTTGCTGTTTAATTTTAAAACGTTCATTGAGTGCTCAAAAGAAAACACGACAGCATGAATATTTATTAAATCAAATTTATAATTTCATATGAACATACATTTTTGGCCACGCCTGAAACTGTAGAGTCAGATTTATATCATTTACATAAACAACAAAGAACATTCTCTGATTAGACGTCTGCTACAGGAGTCGTCTGATCTAGTCTTCTTTGTTTGCAAAGGCGTAAAACTGGTGAGTAAATGCTTAATTGTGTTCAAGCAGGCACAGAAGATGATCTTCCCAATGGCATTTCATGCCACCGACCCAAACTTAATGTGTTTTAATGTCGTGAGATTTATTTCTTAATAAAACTTCTCAACAATTCCCACCCTGGACAAGATACATGTATATTAACCCTTTACCTACTAAGGATGGCCCTGACGCCTTTGAAAATGCAATAGACCCATATCAGACAGCTACTTCTGGAGACATCAGGGTATGTTATGCTTGCTTATGAAATAATATACAGTAAAATCTCTCTATAACGGCCATTAAAAAGTTTTAATTAATTGGTATTTATAGGGCAGGTGGCTGCTTAAAGCAAGATGAAAGTAAAACAGAACGCTCCTATAGTATTTTTGGTCCTTTGTGTCTTTTTTGAAACCATTTGTGATAGGTATAGTATGTGTTCCATAGCAGCAAATGGTCTGTTTATCAATATGGTTTCAAAACAACGATTCTAAGTTTCCTTTTCTCTAGTAAATGCTCCTTTTTTGTGAATTTATTCAAAGAAGTTGGGTATAAAATGAATACAGTAAAACCTCTCTTAACCGGCAGTTAACTTTAGTATGAATATCGGTCTTGGATACAGGTGGTAGCTTAATGCAGGATGAAAGTCACATGCAGAAAGCTCCTAGAGGAGCTTTCTGCATGACTTTCACCCTGCATTAAGCAGTCACCTGCCTAAAAGTATCTAAATTATTATCTACTAGAATTCCGGTTAAGAGAGGTTATACTGTATATAGGATGGAATGGATTAATATACCATTAGAAAACTTCAGCTAATACTATAACTTGTTGTATAATTAACCATTTGGACCCAGACTGCTTGTACAGGTGATATAAGTGCCATCACTGATAACAAAAGTAATATTTTTTTTTTATTTTATTGTTAAAACTATCCAATATGAATGATCAAATGCAAAGACCAATCAGTATGCAAGATCAGACAAATAATTTGGTTGTGATCTTTGCAAGCTCTTGTTAAAACAAAAATCATCAAATGCAGGCTCATACGCATGCGCGTTCGCAGAGTAAGTCAGACAGACATACATAGAACGAGAGAGAGATAGAAGAGAGAGATAGATAGATAGATAGATAGATAGAGAGAGAGAGAGAGAGAGGGGGGGAGAGAGAGAGAGAGAGACAGAGAGAGAGAGAGAGAGAGGAAAAACCAGACAGACACAGAGTAAGAGACAGAGGGATGGAATGAAAGAGTCATATTTACCTCAAGGTTCATTATGAAACCAAAGAGCTCGTGTTGGCCCAGCTTTGTTGCCAGTTGCAGTGGATTCAGACCCTCTTCATTCTCCATCACCCAGATTTTCTTGCGTAACTTGCGAGTCTTGATGGCCTTTGCGCTTATATCGTAAGGCGCTGGATCCTCGCTAATATAGCGACACATCTCAAGAACATCGCCTAGCTTCTCCTTGTATAGGAATGCGTAACTGAAACAAAACCCGAATAGGCGTAAAACACTAAAAATATATACGCTGTGTTGTGACGAATAGGCGTAATACACTAATCATAGATACGCTGGGGTGTGACGAATAGACGTAATACACTAAGCATAGATATGCTGTGTTGTGACGAATAGGCATAATACACTAAGCATAGATACGCTTGGGGTGTGACGAATAGGCGTAATACACTAAGCATAGATACGCTGGGGTGTGACGAATAGGCATAATACACTAAGCATGATACGCTGGGGTGTGACGAATAGGCGTAATACACTAAGCATAGATACGCTGGGGTGTGACGAATAGGCGTAATACACTAAGCATAGATACGATGTGTTGTGATAAATAGGCGTAATACACTAAGCATAGATACGCTTGGGGTGGAACGAATAGGCGTAATACACTAAGCATAGATACACTGGGGTGTGACGAATAGGCGTAATATACTAAACATAGATACGTTGGGGTGTGACGAATAGGCATAATACACTAAGCATAGATACGCTGGGGTGCGACTTTTTGAATCGTCTCAAAGTATACTATTTGAAATAACTTTGCTCTGATTGAAGTGTTAACTTTCTAAAATGTCTGCACTAGTCAATATGGAAATATAGTCAAACAGGGAGAGCCACACACGAAATAACACCGCACCAAACACCATCAAACAAGAACGGTATAGCCACAAGACAAAACATAACAGGAGGCACATCAAGACGAAAAACATTAAACATTAAGCATATTAAACAACAAAATTGACCATAGGCTGAAAGCAGGAGTACCGCCTTGGAACGGTCAGTAACCAAAATAAGCTACTGGGGGACTTAAACCTGGTTTACGGGTACCCAACCTCGTCCTTATCCCACTTTCATATTTCATATTTCAATATTTCATTATAACTATTTTGTCCATGAATATTCAGTAGGTACAGAAATTCGGAATAAACAGGGAATAGTTAATGTATTGAAGTTACTGATACATAACAATAATTTTGACAGTTCCTTTTGAAAAATAACATTAACAAGTGTTTTACATAACAAATCGAGAGACCTGGTGGTAGAGCGTCCACCCTGGTGTACATGTACCCGCTTCGCTTCCAGGTTACCGCATCATACCAAAGAACACTACGAGTGTGTAGTCTTTTTCTATGGGCTCAGAGAAATGCAGTTTTCTGTCGATTTATTTCAGTAAGTCCCTTATTGTACAGTGACAATTATGAGAGGCACAACGACAATTTTTAGAAAATATCATTTCCTATGGTATGAGCTAAACGAGAGTGTTTCTGATTAATTGAGGTGTGATTGAACGTTTTGCAATGGAAGGATTACAAACATTGACGGATATGACCGCTTTCGGTAACATTTTGGAAACAATCTTGTAGTATTAATTGACGAGACAAAATAGACCTCGTTTATTGCGTTGTCGTAACACATGTTTGGTAGTTATTTCTGTAAAGACCTGGTCAGGAGCATTTTGACATTGGCTTGCACTATTTGTCAAAGTTTGTTTACATACTTTGGGAGTATTACTCTCCCGATTTGACCTGAGACTCGATTAATCTTCGGCGTGTTTATCCAGATTGTTCGTAATACTCTATGACAAAAATAGCAAAACAAATGACAGAAATAATCATGTTTTACGAGGACTGTACAGTGCTCCCTCTCTACAACGACTGCTCCCTCTCTACAACGACGTTCTCCCTCTCTACAACGACATGCTCCCTCTCTACAACGACGTGTTCCCTCTCTACAAAGACATGCTCCCTCTCTACAACGACTGCTCCCCTCTCTACAACGACTACTCCCTCTCTACAACGACTGCTCCCTCTACAACGACTGCTCCCTCAACAACATGCTCCCTCTACAACGACTGCTCCCTCTCTACAACGACTGCCCCCTCTCTACAACGACACCCTTTGGGATACGAATATTGTATGTGTTGTCCAGAGGGAGTTGTTATAGGGAGGGAAAATCAAACATAATTAGCTTGTTTGCAGATCCCCAGATAAGGTGCATTTCAAGAACTAAAACCATTATGCCTCAATCAAACCCTATGTTGTGACGACTCTTTAGAATCGTCACTTTGTGACGATTCTAAAGAGTGGTCACAACATAGGGTTTGATAGAGACATAAAGAAAATACGATGGAAAAAAGTTGTGTCTGGAGCCTTGTTGTTTCGAAAACAGTGACATGCGTTGTTGTAAGGAAGGAATCGTTATTGAGAGGGCCGTTGTAGGGAGGGAGAACTGTACTCTTACGGCGCCTTTGTCGAGATGAACGTATATTATCAAGTATGTTATTAATTGATAATGAATACCTTCGTAAATTTATCCGAAGATTACCTACGATAATAAACGGAATATGCACGAGTCTCAAGTCAAATTGGGAGAGTAATAATTATAACAGCGATGCTGGCTTATTTTGTAAACATGACATAGTTTAGTCGATACTCAAAAACAGGATCAGCAAAGTTTCTGTTGCACAATTTTTTGAGAAATTCAGATCTGTAACTGTATACAGTAAGCGGTCATTCATTTTTTGAACATAGGAATCTTAAAACACGTGGTTGCTTAATACGGGGTAAATGTATAGGAGCTTTCTGTATTACGTTTGACCTGCATTAAGCTACCACCTGTCTTAAATACCCACAGCTAGACTTCCTTTTGATGACCGTTAAAGACAGGTTCTACTGCATTCAAATTATTCAGTCACACCCTTATAGTGGCTCATTTCATTTATGCGTTCAGAATTATCTCTGTCAACTAATAGGTTATTTCGAAAGTGTACAACTGTTGCTCTTTAGCACACTGTTAGCTGGAACACTTACATATAACTACGCATACATGTATGTTGTGTATATACTGAACAATGACTGACAATGACTGATAATGACTGACAATGACTGACAGACGGGTTTGGAGATTGCAACCATCTATATGTACGTGTGCAAGTGTCCTTCGACAATTTATTATTTGCCTTACCGAATCAGAGAATGACTAACACATTCCCCATATCTGTTGGTACCGTCTAGATCTGCACCTTTGTCGAGAAGTAGGTCAAACATTCCTTGAAGAGAGAAAAAAAGTGACAAACTTTAACGGCCCGAAGAGAATTCTAGCTAAAATGGATGAAAAATTGCTGTTATGAATTAATGCGAAACCGTTTATATATTAATTTGACATTTTGTACCAAAGCAAAATTCTGTAGTCCATGTGTACTAAACTCTTCTATGTCATACAGAAGCAAATATGTATATTAACTCTCCTGTAAGTCTGAGGAGACTGATCTAACTCAACACCACAAACCATTAACCCATGTCTCCATAAGCTATGCTTGGACCCAATCTCTTTGAATAAATCTACCGAAAAGTAGCATTTACTAGTGAAAAGGAAATGTTTAGAATTTGTCTAGTTTCGAAACCATTGTGATAAACAATGCATTTGCTCCTATGGAGCAAATACTCTATTTATCACAATGGTTTAAAAAAGTGGCTTTTACAGTGGCGTAAAAAGGCGTATATATGTAGAAACGGGTTAATGGTGGTTATCCTACAGTGGGGCTCTACTTGCCGTGTACACGTGTAAGATTACCGTAATTCCTTGCAATATCAATCACGAGACGAGAAACCTTCATAAAACCTTTTGTCTTCCTTAAATAAACAGATCTGAACATATTATAAGAGTATTAATCCTTCACTTCATTAATATGTCCTTAAACGTCTTCGCAAATAAAGTAGATCCAGATCAGAGTATTCCTGTACGAGTCGTCTGATCAAGGTCTGCTCTTTTTGCTAATGGAATACAATAGCACTGATTTTACAGGTTGTGTCATGAAAAACACTCCAAAAGTTCATACTCCATTACAAATTAATTATTATGATTTCAAACTGTTTATTTACTCTTTCAGCGCCAAAATTTTAATTGTCATCTGCAATCCAATTTTTGTTAAAGCTTTCGGTAAAATAAGGAAATGAGATAAATAAATGCAAAGGAATAAAGCACAGATATAGAAATAGAGATTGAGACAAAAAGTAAAGTCCCTGATCAGACCCCGCCTTCAAAAAGGCGGTGTCTGATCTGGGACTGCGCTATTTGTCGTGTGCATTTATGCGACGTTGGCGGTGAAAGGGTTAAATGTAGACATTAAACGATCATGTAGGTTTAAGGTCGAATAAAATATGTGTATGTATGTATATGTATGTTAAACCCTATACTTCATATAAACGTGTTTTCATAAATTACAAACAGGGTAGACCCAAATCATGCGGTTCCAATAGGAGCCGTCTGATCAGGGTCTGCTCTGTTTTGCTTATTGGAATGTGAAAGACATACATCATTACTTTCTAAAATGGCTACAATGTTCCAGCTTGTCTATTTCATTATACATGTAACTATTTTGTCCATGAATATTCAGTAGATATTGAAATTTTGAGTAAACATCGATCAGGGAAAGTGTTAACATGAAGGGTTAAAAATGCTGTTTTTACTTATGCATCAGCACTAAGGATCGTCTTACAAACACTTGACCATGGTAATTATACCTTTGTTGAAGGTCAAGGCCGCAATGATTAGCGGCAGTTCACCCATCATAACCGTGTTCTGGAATATAATCCCATTCGCCCTCTTCTTAAACAGCGTTGTCCTCCAGTGCTTGTTATCCTTTTTGGAAAGCTCACGGAGCAGCGTATCCACGATCAATATATTTCCCTTGCATACGGCCATGTGCAGAGGCGTCTGGCCCGCGTACTCAGTTTCTCCACGGTCGTGAAGAATAAGCTTTGGGAAATGCATTGCCAAGTATTTGACCAACTGCTTCTCCACTTCCGATCTACAGCTAAACAGTTTGATCGCTGTATGAAGCACGGTCTCGCCACGTCGTTCTATCGCTGCCCGTAGCAGCATGTTCAATCTGTCCCCTTCTGGCATGTGTTCTAATATGTCTTTGAAGTCGAGAAACTTGCGTTCAGCATTTTTGGGGTTTCTTGCGATTTCCTCTATACATATATAGAGACGCGACCCGACTGTTTTGTTGTCGAATTCAAACAAAGGCATCTCACGGTTCATGGCTACACGTTACTCACAGTTGTTTCAACTTTAAATCTATAATGAACAGAAGCTATCCATTAGAAATATTGATCAACTGTTTGAATGCGATTTACGCACAGATAGTATTACCCATTAACCCATTGATCATTTAATCCATGAATATTCATGTTAAGTTAACCGTTTCGCTGCCAAACTCTGTCGTCTGCTAACTTTGTCGTCTGCTACAAATTTTCTTCATTTTTGTTTCAAAAACATAGTAACAGTAACAAACAGGTTGGATCCTGATGAGACGCCGAGTTACTCGGCGTCTCATCTGGATCCAAACTGTTTGCATAGGTAATGACATATCCGGCATTGGCAGCGAAAGGGTTAATGACATCATATATATCGATTAGATTATTTATAATAATTGCACAAAGGCACAGGAATGTTTGGCAATGGCAGAAACTGTAGAATCATATCTGTATTATACCATAAGCAACTAGAGCTGACAACAACTTACACACACCAACTTACAGGAACCGTCTGATCTGGGTTTGTTATGTTTGCAAAGACGTATTTAAGGAATGAAGTGTCAAACCCATATTGTTTAAGGAAACACCACCCAGGTCTTAATTTGGAGCGCAACTATTTTTCATCCGAGGGGATGCAGCAAACAAACTATTCGCTGGCATAAGCCAGTGGCACTGATGAGTTCAGGAAACAGTGCAGACACTTAAATAAGAAAGGTTCCGTAACCCTTCGGTTGCTGAATTTTAAAACACATTTCTCCTTCTTTACCCATGCCCTGTTGTAGAATTACCTATATCTTCACTGTGTACAAGTATTTCGCTGTGCAATCACTGTTGTGGAGTGCACTGGTTGCACAATCAACTTGTAAATAGTGCAGACCCTGATGAGACAGCTCCTGCAGGAGCTGTCTCATCTGGGTCTTCACTATTTACAGGTAGGTATATTGACGTGAACAGCAAGCGAAGGGTTAAACCCTGGTTGCCTATGTCATTTTAACTCTTTCCGTGTTCGATATTCATGTAAGAAATAACGACTTCATGAATATTTATTAACTCAATACTTATTATGCAAATTTTTCAATTGAAGTTTTTGCTTTGACAGAAACTGTAGAATCAGATCTATATCATGTTGAAAGCAAACAGATCAGAGCGTCCTATAGGAGCCGGATGATCTGGTTCTACTCTGTGAGATGGTTAAATGACACTGGGAACCTTTATCCCGCTGTGAAAAATGGTATCTTCAAAAACTGTTACCTGGTGTAATTATATTAACCTGATGTTATTATATTAACCTGATGTAATGATATTGACCTGGTGTGATTACATTAACCTGGTGTAATGATATTAACCTGGTGTAATAATATTAACCTGGTGTAATTATATAACCTTGTGTAATTATATTAATCTGGTGTAATTATATTAACATGGTGTAATTATATTGACATGGTGTAATGATTTTATGTTGATGTTTGTTCAAAACGTTGACCTGGTGTAATGCTATTAAGTTAGTGTCTGTTCAAACTTTGAGCGGAAAGGTTATACGTTCATTTCCATAAACCCGGTACAATTTCGTGATCAATTTCACCATATCGCCAACTGTGCAACGGTTTTCAGATATTAGCCCATTCCCTTATATTATATTGTCACCTTTTAATTGGTGCCTCTGAAAAGGGCACTTTTTTGAAAACATTTTGATAAACAGCAATTGCTCCATACATGCAAACGCTTTGTTTATCGAAATTATTTCAAAACTACAGAGTTATAAAATTTTTATTTTTCTGGTACATGCTTGTTTTCAGAAGATTTATTCAAAGAGGTTGGGTCTAAAAATAGACTATGAGGTAATAGATTAATATGTTATCCCTTATCCCACTGTAAAAATAACGTAAGATAAAATTTGCTCAAATTCTAATCTGGGGCACATTTTTGTCTCCTTGCGATTCGTTCAAAATTTTGAGAAGCAACCGTTTCCCTTTTGTATATTCATGTAGGAAATAATGACGTCATGAATATCAATAAATAATGACGTCATGAATATCAATAAGATTACATTAAGTATTTTTATAATGGCATATGAACACAGGACATATCGCTTCAGACAGAAGCTGTAGAATCAGATCTTTACTAAGCCATCAGCAAACAGAAGCGATCCTGATCAGACGGCACCTTTAGGATCCGTCTGATCTGGGTCTACTCTGTTTGGTAATACGTCAAAATGCGCTTACATAAGGGAAAGGGTTAACGAACTGTCACAGAGCCTGGGTCCTGATGAGACGACGAGTTACTCGACGTCTCATCTGGATCGAAGCTGTTTGTAAATGTGAAATCAAGTCGTCATTGCGGGTGATAAATGTTAACAACAGAGTTTAACCCTTTCCTTCATATATACGTGTTTCCACGCATTTGCAAACAGAGTAGACCCAGATCAGATGGCTTCTATATGATCAGGGTCTGCTCTGTTTGCTAATGGAATTTGAAAGATCTCTTTCTTTACTTTCTATAATAGCAACACTTGTCCACCTTCCATATTTCGTTATGAATATTTTGTCAATAAATATTCAGTTGGTATTGAAGTTTAGAATAAATATAGAACAGGGAAAGGGTTACATAACGTGAACTTAAATGTATCATAACAACATACCGATTAAATTCCAGCTCCGTCACATCAACTTTCCATGAAGTCTTCCCACTGTTTCTTTTCGCGTTTATAAGGAACTATCAGACCATTTGTCATATTCGTACTTTTTACACTGCTTTGTTAAATCCAGCTACGATCTGAAATTCTCCACCCTGTCGGAGGTATTGTTTGTATTGTAATCATTCTTTGTCTCAACACTTTCATGCTATTTAATTTTCAATGAAGTACGCATTTGTCTTTGTGTTCATTGTAGGCGGTCCATAGAATCCACTGTACATCAATAATAGATCGAACAAACGCTTAACAACTCACACATGGTCTTAGAGAAACGCTTTTCTCGCATTTGCGAACAGAATAGACCCAAATCAGACGGCTCATGTAGGGACCGTTTGATCAGGACCAACTCTGGTTGCTTATGTTATTGCATACATGCAGATCTGAATCTACAGGTGCTGCTATACCAAAACAAACAGTCTGGTCATACTCATTATAAAGAAATCAGGTAAAAACATTCATACAGTAATTATTTCTTTCATAAATATTCATGAGTTAAAATGATAACCTTTAGCACTCTACTATCGACGTTTGCACTCTATACTATCGATGTTTGCAACTTGGATTCACCAGGGTTCAAATTGTTTGTTACTCAGACGCTCTTTTTTAAAAAACGTATTTTCGAATTTGATGCAGACGACACTTATTGCAGACGACACTTGAGGGTGGCGATGGTTAACATGCTGGGTTAAGGTGTTGTTTGCACTTTTTTATTCTGTTTCAGTTCAGTGCGAGTGCAAACAGTTGGGTCCTGATAATCTGTCGGGTTATTCGGCGTCTCATCTGTGTCTACATTGTTTTAGAATGTAGACGGATACGTGTGTAATGTACTAAAGTGTATCACTTTAGTGAGCACACTCTGACAGGCATTGCACACGGATTGTATCCAGATACAACGTCCAGTTACTCAGCGTCTCATCAGGATCCAAGCTGTCTAACACTCGGTCAGTAGTTGACAATCAATCAGGATCCAAGCTGTCTGACACTCGGTCAGTAGTTGACAATCAATAAGTACACCCACAGAGCTTGCATTATACGGTTTTTTTTGTGTGTTTTTTGTTTGTTTTTTTTTTTTTTTGGTGTGTGTGTGTGGGGGGGGGGGGGGTCAGGAATTGAGCAGACACTGTGTTTAAGCATGATACGGGTCAACCCTTTATTCCATAAATGCGCATTTCTACGGTTTCGCAAACAGAGTAGACCCAGATCAGAAGGCTCCTATATAATACTTCCTCTCTCGGTCTGAATAGGGTCTGCTCTGTTTGCTTACAAAGTAATATAGATATGATTCTACAGTTTCTGCCATGATAAAAATGTCTTGTGTTTATGTGTCATTATAAAAATAATCTAATTAATATACATGATGTAATAATATCTTACATGGATATTCATAGAGTAAAGAGTTAAATGCGCCAGGAACCTTTAAAGTGGTTAGAACAATATTTTCTATGTTTATTCCAAATTTTAATATTTAAACTAAACTAAATACAGTTAGAATGAAATATTGAAGGTGGAAAACTGTGGCCATCAGACCCTGATCAGACGGCTCCCATAGGGAGAGCCATCTGACCTGGGTCTACAGTACTTTGTTTGCAGGTGCGTGAAAACACGTTTATATGAAGGAAAGCGTTAAAACACAGATCGTATACTGAACTCATACCAGAATGTAAAATGCTTTAGATCTTAATAAGACGAAGTGACCCTTACGATAAGCGCGTCTTAGTCGGTAATCCCAAATAGCTTGGACCCAGATGAGACGTCGAGTAACTATTAACCCCTTCCGTGCCACAATGACGGATGTATGATATCACATGCAAACAGTTTGGATCCAGATGAGACGCCAAGTCACTCGGCGTCTCATCAGGATCCAAATTGTTTGAGACTCTGTTAACTGTTTTATAAAGAAAATGGAACAAAATACACACACTTACACTAAAAATAAACGAAACTATGCCCGGCAGACGACAATACTGGCATCGAAAGGGTTAACCCATTATCTCATAGGCCATTATAGACCAAACCTCAACGAAATAAATCTACCGTAAAGGAACATTTACTAGAGGAAATAATTTTTTTTAGAATTCTGTAGTTTAGAAATGAAATCATTTTGATAAATAGAGCATTTGCTCCATTTGCATATTTATCACAATGGTTTCAAAAAGTTACTTTTACAGAGGCGTCAAAATGCGTCAATATGTGGGAATGGGTTAACGAGGTAAGATATATATCAGAAATCAATAATACAGCCGGGCTTCTCATTAATCATGTTTCAATATTGTTTCTACAAAAACAATAGTGTATGGTTTCTATGCATCATTTCCCTAACATTTTCATTATTTTAGAATGTCACTTCAACATTTGAAAAAAAGTGCTGACTCAGAACAGGCTTTACGCTGTTCGACAGTCAGTTTACGCATTTGAAAATAGAGTAGACCCAGATCAGACATATTCTAGAGGAAAGGGCCTGTACTGTTTGTTTATATGATCAGAACACGAAAACGTTTTTGTATGAGTCACATTTTGAAACCTCCTAAGGAGCAAGTGCTCTATTTATCACAATGGTTTCAGAACTACAAAATTCTATTTTTTTCTGTTCTCTAGTTAATGCTCCTTTTCGGTAGATTTATTCAAAGAGGTTGGCTCTAAAATAGCCTATGGGGTAATATGAATATATCGCTGTGAATCTCTATCATATAAATAAAACGTGTTGATAATAAATAACAGTTAACCCTTCTCTTGCTGAATTTTAAAATACATTTCTCCCTGTTGTATAATTACATATATCTTCACAGTGTACAAGTATATCGCTGTGCAATCACTGCTCTGGAGTGCACTGGTTGCACAATCAACTTGTAAATAGTGCAGATCCTGATGAGACAGCTCCTGCAGGAGCTGTCTCATCTGGGTCTTCACTATTTACAGGTAGGTATATTGACGTGAATAGCAAGCGAAGATTTAATACATTAGAACGTGTGTTGAGCGGTCATCGAAGAGGTCCAACTATGGCTATGTACGGTCGGTAATAGCTTAATGCAGGTCAGGAGTAATGCAGAAATGTTCTGCATTACTTTTGTCCAGCATTAAGCAACCACTTGCTTTTAAAAGAAATAAATGGCCGCTTAGGACAGGTTCTACTGTATATAGTAAAATTGATGATATATACATGTACATATAATATATGGTAATATGTTGGTCTTTTGTGGCCGTGAATTGCATTACTACTGTTTAATTTTCAAAATCTGAGATTGGTGTGGCCTGTGTAAATCATCTGATCAAAGGTATGTTGTTGTCAAATCGCGATATCCTTGCCAAGAAAAATGACCGATTTGCTTCCTCGATCCCATATATGGGACGTAGGCAAACAGTGAAGACTTTGATCAGACGCTGCAAAATTCGGCATCTGATCAGAGTCTACACTGTTTGCAGATAGGAATTTCAAAATAAAACAAAACGCAATTGAAAATTTAAGCAATGCATCCCTTAGATAAAAATGGATTAATCCAATATATAAACATGGAATAATCCACTGGGAGCAAATGGACTGTATACTGTAACATACAACAACGATGAAGAAATATTCAATTTATACAACACAGATAACTGTAGGAAAGTAGCCTTATATTGATTCGGGACCAGCTGAAATGCAGCAGAAAAAAATGACTGACCAAAGGTTATGAACGGTAAAGACAACTTTCCTGACATCATTTAACTCTTATAGGGGTCTGCTCTGCTTGCGTTTGGCATAATATGCATTTGATTCTACAGTGTTTCTGTCATGTTAGAAATAGTTTGTTCAGGTTGTCATTATAAATATGGTGAGAGAGGTAAATGCCACAATCATGTACGTGTATATACAAATGTATATAGTCTATTGATATTAGATACCACCGTATTTTGGTGTATTAGAACGTTAACCCTTTCGCTGCCAATACCGGATCTATGATTACCTATGCAAACAGTTTGGATCCAGATGAGACGCAGAGTAATTCGGCGTCTCATCAGGATCCAAACTGTTTGTTACTGTTACTATGTTTTCGAAACAAAAATGAAGAAAATAAAAAATTGAAACTTTGTAGCAGACGACAAAGATAGCAGACGACAGAGTTTGGCAGCGAAAGGGTTAAACATTAGGGGCGTGTTACCTTATTTAGTTCCTGTATGATTCAAACGCTTCTGGTTCTGGTTCTATGCTAGAAGCGTGGAAATTAAATTACGAAAACTCCTTTCGCTTCTGTTCAAGTTTATTCAACGAAAATCCCATATGCAATAATTTGTTCTTATCCATAAGCAATTTAATGTTAACCTTGTTTAGACGAGACCTACAGGTGCCGTCTGGTATTATCCTACCAATTTGACCTGAGACTCATGTATATTCCGTGTACTATCGTCGGCAATCTTCGAATACATTTCCGAAGGTATAAGAATATGTATCAGAATACAGTAACCCCCCCCCCCCCCTCTAATGCGACCAGCAAAAAAGGGGAATACTTCAATGTGGCAAAGGCATGTGGTAGCTTAATACAGAGCAAAAGTTATGCAGAAAGCTCCTGTAGGAGCTTTATGCATAACTTTTGTCCTGCATTAAGCAACCACCTGCTTATAAAGACAGCCATTTTTATTCATTAAGTGGTCGCAATAGAGGTGGTTTACTGTACAATCCTCGAGGAGCATGATTATTACCAGCTTTTGGTTTGCTATTTTTTGTGACAGAGTATTACGAACAATCCCGATAAACACGTCGAAATTTAATCGAGTCTCAGGTCAAATTGGGAGGATAATATGTATGTATTGTCCTGTTTTATTAACCTGTCAAATTTGAATATTCGTACGTCACTGAAAGGATATATTTAGCTTGGGTAAACCTGTGTTTCAAACGTTTTTCACGAGATTCACAATAAATATACAGGTACTTGAATAAGCCAAGTAGGAAAGCTTTTATTAGCGGAAACAGTCGATATCAACCGAAGCTATATATGGCGTGTTCAGCAAGCGTATAATTTGACAGGTTAATAAAACTGGACAATACAGATAGACCAACTTATTTTGGAACAAAACATGACCTACTCTAATGTAAACAAAATGAAGCGACTATGGCGCTTCCTAATTATTAAAAGACTTGCTAAGCCACAACCCTTCAATATAATTGTCGTGGTGCAATGGATATGTATCTTGACTTGCATGCGGCGGGTCTCGAGTTCGATTCTGACCAGTTGCCAATATTTTTTTATTAATTAATTGTCCACACAAAACAACAATACATATAACATATAATAATTAATAACAAAATATTAACATATAATTTAAAACGACTTAAAATTAAAATGATGATTACAAATAGCAACTCATTTTTATTGAAAAAAAGAGAAAACTGCATAGCCTGGGATTCGAACCCACGACATCCTGTTTGCAAGACCAGATACATATCCATTAGACCAAAGCCCAGTACATTATTGGTGGCAACTTACTACATTATGTTGTCTGGACCTATATCTGAATTCGGTTATGTAAACATCAAAATAACAACAAGTCTCAATATAGCGTGGTTTACCTATACATGTACATTGTTTATAATACATTAACCTTTTACCCAATAGCCTGTTTCTAGTTTTGAAGACATATGACCACTTAAAGCAGGTTGAAAGTAAAGCAGAATGCGCCTGCTTTAAGCTACCACCTACTAGGATATAGAAAATATTTATTATGCAATATGTTCATTATTGTAAAAATTGGAACTATTTTCTTCAGCGGAGGAATATATTAAACTCGCTTAAAGCCGCTTCTATCAGGTAAAGGGTTTAATAAAAAGGTGTACAGTTGGGGTAAAGGGTTAAACATTTCCAAAAATACACATTGTAATACACTGGGTTTGACCAGCAGTTATTACAACATTAGCATCGGCCCTACCCCTACAGTTTACACATTCAATACACATTGTAATGGGGGTTGACCAGCAGTTATTACAACATTAGCATCGGCCCTACCCCTACAGTTTACACATTCAATAGTTTCATGGCACACACACACACACACGCACGCACGCACGCACACACACACGCACGCACGCACGCACACACACGCGCACGAACGCATGCGTGCGCGCTGTATTTCTAACCGGAAACACAAAACAAGCATCAAACAGATTTGATCAAGATTAGACGAACAGCTACTCGGCATCTCATCTAAATCCAAACTGTTTGAATGGGATATTAAGAATTCGCTATCAGAGTGCTGAAGATCAAATACAGTATAACCTCTCTTAACCGGAATTCTAGTAGATAAGAATTTAGATACTTTTAGGCAGGTGGCTGCTTAATGCAGGGTGAAAGTCATGCAGAAAGCTCATCTAGGAGCTTTCTGCATGACTTTCACCCTGCATTAAGCTGCCACCTGTCTCCAAGACCGATATTCATACTAAATTTAACTGCCGGTTAAGAGAGGTTTTACTGTATACGAAATAAGGAACGTTATTGTCATGGAAAACAATAGCGAATCTGCAACATGCAGTTGAACTCAAACTCTCCCACGCCTCTGAAGTTACTAAGCCAAATCATACCCCTCCAGCACTGCGTTCCACTCTTTATATACACCCTTCACGAGCTTTTTATATACACCCTATACGAGCTCTTTATATACACCCTATAAGAACTATTCATATACGCCCTATACGAGCTCTTTATATACACCGTATACGAGCTCATTATATACACCCTATACGAGATACACCCTATACGAGCTCTTTATATACACTATACGAGCTCTTTATATACACCCTATACGAGCTCGAATGAATAATCCCGTGACTACTAACCCTTACTACAGAATTGCGCACGCACGTACCAATCATGCCATAAGAACGGAAATGGCATGAGTAAAGCCAACCCTGGTCCCTATATGGCAATCTATCCTGACCCGTGGTCCAATATGATATGGAACATAAGTGTCTGACGTTGATATATAAGAGGAACAGATCTGCATATGCATGGTTGCTGGATTTTACAAATACCGTTTTGGTAATTGATGTTACGCAAGTATTATTGGTAATTGATGTTGCGCAAGTATGATTGGTAATTGATGTTGCGCAAGTACGATTGGTAATTTATGTTGCGCAAGTATGATTGGTGATTGGTGTTGCGCAAGTATAATTGGTAATTGATGTTGCGCAAGTAATATTGTAACATCCCTATTCTTAGAGATTGACCTTTAGTACATGTGTACTATAGTTCTGCGCACATACCAGAAAGAATGAAGTAGGGGTAACCATATTCTAAATTCAGAAACATGTTTAAAATACTCTCCAGGAGAGATTATAATGATAAACACATTCCACCAGCTGATATTTATTTGGAACAAGGAAACCTATACATAAAATACGGTTGGATTCGAGCTCATACAGATTAATACTCATTATAAGTAAATTATATTTTACAATACATGTAATAGTTACAAAAATGGAAATGATGAGTGTTAAAACAGTTAAATAAACAATGCATAAAATCATGAGTATACTTCAAACAAAGCAATTCGAGTATCGGCATTAGATTAAACAAACCAATGATGAAAATGAAAGTGTTTATATGATGACATAAACAATGCATAGTAGATTAAATTATACACAACTTAGAATTTGGAAACACATACCGTAATCATCTCTTAAATTGCAACCATCGAAAACCTAGCATTTTGCTACTATTAATATCCATTTCCATAAATGTCAATAAATAGAAAACTTTCATTTGCCTTTGCTCCCGGCTACACAACTAAATCCACGCGTAATTTTTAATATATACCTTTCGTTTAAAAACAAAATATCACACAATCCAGATAGTATGAGAGAATTTAAAGTTTTGAAATGCATACGCGTGTGCACGTCTCTGATTGTGTGTGGATCCCATCACATCTCTGTCAATTCATCCGAGTTAAGCAACCATCACCAATGAACCGATAGAAAGCATGTAATACACAACCATACTCACACACAGAGCTTGCATTATTCGGTATTTTTGGGGTGTATTTTTTCAGGAGTTGAGCAGACACTATGTTTAAGCATGATAGGCCTAAGGGTCAACCCTTTATTCCGTAAATGCGCATTTCTACGGTTTTACAAACAGAGTAGACCCAGATCAGACGGCTCCTATAAGACTTCCTCTCTCTGTCTGAATAGGGTCTGCTCTGTTTGCTTACAAAGTAATATAGATATGATTCTACAGTTTCTGCCATGATAAAAATGTCTTGTGTTTAGGGGTCTGCTCTGCTTGCGTTTGGCATAATATGCATTTGATTCTACAGTGTTTCTGTCATGTTAGAAATAGTTTGTTCAGGTTGTCATTATAAAAATGGCGAGAGAGGTAAATGCCACAATCATGTACGTGTATATACAAATGTATGTAGTCTATTGATATTAGATACCACCGTATTTTGGTGTATTAGAACGTTAACCCTTTCGCTGCCAATACCGGATCTATGATTACCTATGCAAACAGTTTGGATCCAGATGAGGCACAGAGTAACTCGGCGTCCCATTAGGATCCAAACTGTTTGTTACTGTTACTATGTTTTCGAAACAAAAATGAAGAAAATAAAAAAAATGAAACTTTGTAGCAGACGACAAAGATAGCAGACGACAGAGTTTGGCAGCGAAAGGGTTAAACATTAGGGGCGTGTTACCTTATTAAGTTCCTGTATGATTCAAACGCTTCTGGTTCTGGTTCTATGCTAGAAGCGTGGAAATTAAATTACGAAAACTCCTTTCGCTTCTGTTCAAGTATATTCAACGAAAATCCCATATGCAATAATTTGTTCTTATTCATAAGCAATTTAATGTTAACCTTGTTTAGACGAGACCTACAGGTGCCGTCTGGTATTATCCTACCAATTTGACCTGAGACTCATGCATATTCCGTGTATTATCGTCGGTAATCTTCGAATAAATTGCCGAAGGTATAAGAATGCGCTATAAAAATACAGTAACCCCCCTCTAATGCGACCAGCAAAAAGGGGAATACTTCAATGTGGCAAAGGCATGTGGTAGCTTAATACAGGGCAAAAGTTATGCAGAAAGCTCCTGTAGGAGCTTTATGCATAACTTTTGTCCTGCATTAAGCAACCACCTGCTTATAAAGACAGCCATTTTTATTCATTAAGTGGTCGCAATAGAGGTGGTTTACTGTACAATCCTCGAGGAACCTGATTATTACCAGCTTTTGGTTTGCTATTTTTTGTGACAGAGTATTACGAACAATCCCGATAAACACGTCGAAATTTATTAGAGTCTCAGGTCAAATTGGGAAGATAATATGTATGTACATGTACATTGTTTACAATACATTAAAAGGTGTACAGTTGGGGTAAAGGGTTAAACATTTCTAAAAATACACATTGTAATGGGGTTTGACCAGCAGTTATTACAACATTAGCATCGGCCCTACCCCTACAGTTTACACATTCAATAGTTTCATGGCACACACGCACGCACGCACACACACACACACACGCACGCACGCACGCACATACACATGCACGAACGCATGCGTGCGCGCTGTATTTTTAACCAGAAACACAAAACAAGCATCAAACAGATTTGATCAAGATTAGACGAAGAGCTACTCGGCATCTCATCTAAATCCAAACTGTTTGAATGGGATATTAAGAATTCGCTATCAGAGTGCTGAAGATCAAATACATGTATACGAAATAAGGAACGTTATTGTCATGGAAAACAATAGCGAATCTGCAACATGCAGTTGAACTCAAACTCTCCCACGCTTCTGAAGTTACTAAGCCAAATCATACCCCTCCAGCACTGCGTTCCACTCTTTATATACACCCTTCACGAGCTCTTTATATACACCCTATACGAGCTCTTTATATACACCCTATCAGAACTATTCATATACGCCCTATACGAGCCCTTTATATACACCGTATACGAGCTCATTATATACACCCTATACGAGATACAACCTATACGAGCTCTTTATATACACTATACGAGCTCTTTATATACACCCTATACGAGCTCGAATGAATAATCCCGTGACTACTAACCCTTACTACAGAATTGCGCACGCACGTACCAAGCATGCCTTAAGAACGGAAATGGCATGAGTAAAGCCAACCCTGGTCCCTATATGGCAATCTATCCTGACCCGTGGTCCAATATGATATGGAACATAAGTGTCTGACGTTGATATATAAGAGGAACAGATCTGCATATGCATGGTTGCTGGATTTTACAAATACCGTTTTGGTAATTGATGTTGCGCAAGTATAATTGGTAATTGATGTTGCGCAAGTATGATTGGTAATTGATGTTGCGCAAGTACGATTGGTAATTTATGTTGCGCAAGTATGATTGGTGATTGGTGTTGCGCAAGTATAATTGGTAATTGATGTTGCGCAAGTAATATTGTAACATCCCTATTCTTAGAGATTGACCTTTAGTACATGTGTACTATAGTTCTGCGCACATACCAGAAAGAATGAAGTAGGGGTAACCATATTCTAAATTCAGAAACATGTTTAAAATACTCTCCAGGAGAGATTATAATGATAAACACATTCCACCAGCTGATATTTATTTGGAACAAGGAAACCTATACATAAAATACGGTTGGATTCGAGCTTATACAGATTAATACTCATTATAAGTAAATTATATTTTACAATACAGTGCTCCCTCCCTACAACGGCCCTCTCAATAACGATTCCCTCCTTACAACAACGCATGTCACTGTTTCCGAAACAACAAGGCTCCAGACGCAACTTTTTTCCATCGTATTTTCTTTATGCCTCCATCAAACCCTATGTTGTGACCACTCTTTAGAATCGTCACAAAGTGACGATTCTAAAGAGTGGTCACAACATAGGGTTTGATGGAGGCATAACGGTTTTAGTTCTCGAAATACACCTTATCTGGGGATCTGCAAACAAGCTAATTATATTTGATTTTCCCTCCCTATAACAACTCCCTCTGAACAACACATACAATATTCGTATCCCAAAGGGTGTCGTTGTAGAGAGGGAACACTGTAATAGTTACAAAAATGGAAATGATGAATGTTAAAACAGTTAAATAAACAATGCATAAAATCATGAGTATACTTAAAACAAAGCAATTCGAGTATCGGCATTAGATTAAACAAACCAATGATGAAAATGAAAGTGTTTATATGATGACATAAACAATGCATAGTAGATTAAATTATACACAACTTAGAATTTGGAAACACATACCGTAATCATCTCTTAAATTGCAACCATCGAAAACCTAGCATTTTGCTACTATTAATATCCATTTCCACAAATGTCAATAAATAGAAAACTTTCATTTGCCTTTGCTCCCGGCTACACAACTAAATCCACGCGTAATATTTAATATATACCTTTCGTTTAAAAACAAAATATCACACAATCCAGATAGTATGATAGAATTTAAAGTTTTGAAATGCATACGCGTGTGCACGTCTCTGATTGTGTGTGGATCCCATCACATCTCTGTCAATTCATCCGAGTTAAGCAACCATCACCAATGAACCGATAGAAAGCATGTAATACACAACCATACTCACACACATACAGATACACGGTCAGTGGCAAAACAACCATTGGGTTTTAAACCGGTTTGCGGACGCCTTAACCTCACACTTTCCTCAAAGTTACCATATCGAAATAATGTAACACAAAATGTAATAGGCTTTGTAATTGTATGAACCTTTTTGTTTTGTTTTTCTTTGTCATAAAAGCTTTCAAGGAAACTTCTTGATATTTGGATGATATTTTTAACATAGATAACCCTTTCTTTGACGTTTTGATTCCTGCCATTTACCCAAAATAACTCAAATTGAATAAGCTAACCTTTCCGACATTTATGCAGCTTGTTTTGATCGAGACTTTAAAATTGACAATGAAATGATTTCTTCTAAATGTATGACAAAAGAGACGATTTGGATTTTAATAGTATTGTCCCTCATCTAGACGGAGATGTTCCCCGTGCCCCGTCTTACGGGGTTGATGTATATATATCAAATTATTCGTTTCGCTACAGCTTGCTCTGTTGACAATTTTAACAGTCGAACTATCATTTTAACTAAAAAACTGCTTAAGCAAGTATATGGATATCATAAACTAAGCAAAACATTCTCTAAATTTTACTATCGAAATATCTCACCTATTGGCAAGTACAAATGTAATCTTAAGGTATTTCACATCCTATATTTTATGGTGATGTTATTCAAATACTTTGTAAAATTATTGGACATATCAATTTTCTCACTTTGTTCATCACATATGTTAACAGAATCATTAAAAGGGATATGATCCTATAGTACTACAACATACTGAATGTCACAGTTGGCAATCATGCTGCCATCTTTACATGTACGCCGACAAGAAAGGTTAAGTACTCTATGAAGACGACTTCTTAAATCCGGGAACGGAAGGAGGACGTCGGACATTTGTCGTTTTTGATGTACCCTTTATTACTTTTCTACAGCTACTCTATAGCTCAATCATTGAGTACACTAGCGATATATGGATACAGTTTGTTTCACTTAAATATGTTTCCGTGCTACGTGCAATTCACCACTGTAATTGTGGCTGTTGTAGATTAGTCGGAAAGGGGGTACGTTCATTTACACAATCTTTTAGGGTGGGGGATGGAATAAGTGTGAGGTTTGGCGCTCCTAAACCAGTTTTAATCCCCAGTGTCTACTGTCACTGACCGTTCCATGGCGGTATTTTTATCTTCCCTCTATTGTTTGTTTGTTTTGTCTTAGTAAGTCTTTTTGTGTTTTGGTAGTTATGCACATTTGTTGTTTTCATTTTTAGGTGCTGTTCGGGCGGCTGTTTGTTTCGTATTTGGGTTTTCCTGCATGACTCATATTTGGGTTTTTCTCTTGTCCGATGAATGATCAGTTAATTCACTGAAATTCGCGCTGCCAAGGCAATTATTTGATAATACCACGAACAACTTATCGTGTGATACTATAAACATTCCATAGTAAAACCGAGTTCCATTGATAAATGGAACAGTTTTCCCACGTTCCGAACAGTACGAGTAAACACAGATAATCACTAACATATCTGCAGTTTTCGTCTTAATTCTGTTGTAGGATCTTGCACAGCTTCGGATAGATGTTTGTGTTTGGATCGATCTCAATATCATCACTGTCTTTCGCAGATGTCATGGGCATTCTCCCTGGACGTTCAGAGAACATGGGCGGGGTTCCATCATTCATAGGCGGGTTCCATCATTCATGGGCGGGGTTCCATCATTCATAGACGGGTTCCATCATTCATGGGCGGGGTTCCATCATCATCATTCATGGGCGGGGTTCCATCATCATCATTCATGGGCGGGGTTCCATCATTCATGGACGGGGTTCCATTATTCTTACAGCAAATGGCAGATAAAGGGATTAGCCTTTGCATGACTACAGCTTAACGTATAACTAATTCATTTTACCACATAAGTGTTATGCCAATGCTGTTTGAAACTGATAAACCGGATTCTCGACTTATGAATCCTTTATCTAAAGCAGATCTCTGATAAGCAAAAAAACTGGGGAGTTTTGGATTCGATTTCACTTTCTCGTAACAAAGTTTCGCTGTTTGTGTCTTTTAGAAAACCTTACATTTTAGATGAACGATTGAAGCAATATGAATATCTTCTTCCATACTCACATAGGTTTATTTACCATGAGACAGTCAAGATCAAAATACAATCTCTATCAGCCATTCTTTTCGTAGTATAACAATTCTTTTTATTTCAGGCATAACGTAGAATTTTTGTTGCATTTCGGTACCCCCGATTAAAAGTGTTAATGCTGCCATCTACCTGTAACGGTCTCAATAAAAACCGAGTCTGTAATTTTCTCTTTTCGCATTGCTATTTTTGATTTCGAAGGATCTTTCACTTTCAGAATATTGTAAATTAAGATTACCCTTGTGTAATTTCGGTTTTACTTTTAATTCGTCATCAATTCTGCGATGTACAATGTATCTAAGAAACATCGGTCCTAGTATCAATCAAAGTTCATATATTTTGATGTTCTACTTTTATAATACGGGAATTCTAATACAGTGTTCCCTCTCTACAACGACACCTTTTGGGATACAAATATTGTATGTGTTGTACATAGGGAGTTGTTATAGGGAGGGAAAATCAAACATAATTAGCTTGTTTACAGATTCCCAGATAAGATGTATTTCGAGAACTAAATCCGTTATGCCTCTACCAAACCCTATGTTGTGACCACTCTTTAGAATCGTCACATTGTGACGATTCTAAAGAGTGGTCACAAAATAGGGTTTGATGGAGGCATAAAGAATATACGATGAAAAAGTTGCGTCTGGAGCCATGTTGTTTCGGAAACAGCGACACGCGTTGTTGTAAGGAGGGAATCGTTATTGAGAGGGCCGTTGTAGGGAGGGAACATTGTATCCTGTTGAATCAACTAATGGCATATCGTATTCGTTTCCCTTGACATTGGCTTCGTCATGACAGGAGACGTTTAGTTTTCCGGTCAGTTTTCCGGTCTTGTTGAATTTCGGTTTCACTTTCGTGCTTTACTGAATCTTTGAATGTATACTTATAACTACAGTTCCATACATACGCCTTCTGTGCGCATTAAGTTTTCTACGCTGTGTCGAAATATGTGACATTTAAATATATTCTGAAAATGGGTGATCCCTCGAAAGCAAAATTAGAAATGAAAAAAGAGAAAATTGCAGACTCGGTTTTATTGAGTCTGTTCATGAGTAGTAGCATTTTCTCTGCCGAAAATGTTCCAACTTTCATGGGTTTATGCATCTGTTAATTTTGAGATGTAAAACAACATTGGTTTATCATGAGAACACGTCGCCCAAGGCTTTACTCACGTGTAGCTGTGACTATTGCTGTATGTAAAGTAGCAAGTCTGTCACACATTAACTTGAGTTTGAGATGCTCGTCACTTGACCTGTCAACAAATACAGTGCTCCCTCCCTACAATGGCCCTCTCAATAACCATCCCCTCCTTACAACAACGCATGTCGCTGTTTCCGAAACAACACGGCTCCAGAAACAACTTTTTCCATCGTATTTCCTTTTGTCATAACATAGGGTTTGATGGAGGCATAACGGATTTAGTTCTCGAAATACATCTTATCTGGGAATCTGTAAACAAGCTAATTATGTTTGATTTTCCCTCCCTATAACAACTCCCTCTGAACAACACATACAATATTCGTATCCCAAAAGGTGTCAGTGTAGAGAGGGAGCACTGTAGTTATATTAATTGTCTCCCGATAGCATAATTGCCTATACCGTTATATGCTTCTTCTGCCAAAACAAGTTAACATTCAGCATAGACCTGTATATTTTCGCCATGTTTCTGCTTAACGAGCCTTAAGAAAGACAATGTATGTTCTGGATCAGCAACAACACTGAACCGTTTGTCAAATTCCTGATTAAGCTGATTAAACGTGTGTAAATGATGAGCGGTTGAGTATATCGCTCGATAAACCACTACATGCCCTTTGCTAATTTCAAAAGCTACTAGATTTGTTTGGCATCATTTAAATTTGCAATGGCATATCTTTCTGTCCTTAATCCATTATGAAAAACGTTTGCATTACCGCAAAATTTGAAACAATGTGCGCTATCCGCTGAGTCCCAAGAGCGTTTGAGACATTTGCTAGCTCTGTTGCTAACCTTTGAAATACATGTACGTTATCAATGTAAACGTCTTCTTCCCACATCTACCATTGCTAAGGAACAAATGAACAGCCTACCTTGTTTCTTTATTCTGTAGCGTCGACGTTGATCGTATGCTGGTCATAAGCACCAAAACAGATCCACTGTAGCGTAGTCGCTGCCAACGCGTTCTGTTTATTTTGACCCAGTTTCTGTAGATCTTGACATTTTTGTCTACATTTCATTCAGCTAATCCGTTCCTAGAGCGCGGTCTTAAGCTCCCAGTCACTCTCACGCTTCTGAAGTTACAAAGCCAAATTCTCCCTCTCGCACTGTGCTCCCGCTCTTTATATACACCCATACGAGTTCGAATAAGGAGTACTATTAATAAGAATAGTACAGTTTGTTTGGGGGTAAAACCCGTTCCTTTTTGGTAGTGAAGTTATCTGTCAGAAATTGTAATTTTTACAAACACATAGAAAGTATGGGCCACTCGCTTTCCGTTTGCAATTTGGAGGGAAATCAGGTCAATTAAATCGTTTCGCTCTTTTTACTTGTCTCAATGATACTTCTACATTTTCAGAGGTCCATACAGCTTGGATAAACTTATATAGTTTCATGTCTGTCGTTCTGCTTTACATGTAGACTCCACACGATGGATATTGGACACTGTAGTAATTATAGCTTGCGCGACCCGTTCGTCCTGGGACGCTTCGTCCTTAGGGTACTTGAACCCCGCATAGCATATATGTAAACCTATTACATTTCCTTTCTCAACATAATTCCTAATAACTTTCGTCTTTATGCGCCAACATTTATCATTATTAATTTTTGTTTGTGGTTGTTGCATCATTTCGGGAAGACGTAGATACGATAACGTAGCTCTATTCTGTAAACTGGACGCTAGTCATTATCAGTCTTACAGCTACGATATCGCATCTAGGGAAGACGTGTCACTAAAAATTTAATGCATAACTTTGTGTCTACATAAAAAGTTTAGAATGTGATTGCAATTCCACAAAACCTTCGTCCATCATGAGTATGTCTGGTCAAATTAATCAGAAATTACCGGAATTTGATTAGATCTATGCACCAATGGCATGAAACCATCACGAGTAAGGATTAATAATAAATTCTGAAGGGTGGTGATCCCCCGAAAGCAAAAATTGCAACACAAAAAGAGAAATTTGCAGACTCGGTTTAGTAACACCTACGTCACGCACATACCAAGCACGCCTTAACAACGGAACTGGCATAATTCAAGCATTAACAACGGAACTGGCATAATTCAAGCCAACTATGCTCCCTGTATAGCAATCTTTCCTAATCGATTGCCTAATGTGATAAGGAACGTAACCTGACGTAAGTTCCGTTGCTATACAAGAAGAACACGCAAGCATATGGTTGCCGAATGTTACCGTTTAGGTAACTGGTGTCGTACACGTACATTCATTATTGGTGCAACATCCCTATTCTTAAATATTGACCTTTGGTCTCTGCATATTATAGTCCAGAAGGAATGACGAAGAATGAACAATTTTCTTAAATTCAGTAACATGTTCCTTAAAATACTCTCCAGGAGAGATAATAATGATACGCACATTCTACCAGCCGTTATATAAACCAGCTGTTATATACGTTACACTAGAACCACATGTAACAGCTTAATGCAGACAATAATGCCGAAAGATTCTGCATGGGCTTTCAGCATTATGTTAGACCTACATTAAGCTGTAAACAACTTGAGACAGTGTTCAGGTTGAAATTCGGATGACTTGAACCTCTGTTCTCTTCATGGCAACAGAAAAAATCTATAACATATTTAACAAACGGGACAAACAATCGTCATATTATTATTATTATACCACATTTATATAGCGCTCTTTTCACACGGGATATGTGCGTTCAAAAGCGCTGTACATGGATGAAATCAATAATCGGAACGAACCGCATGATTATCTATCCAGACAGTGAAAGATTTACAATGGATATGCAATAAATATAAAAATCACTAGCCGGACGGTCAGTGAAGGATATACAAAAGATATACAATAGATATGAAATCATAAACCGGAAGGAACGGCATGATCGTCCATCCAGTCAATGAAATGTATGCAATATATATACAATAAATATAAAATCACTAACCGGTAGGAACCACCTGATTATCCACCCGGTCAATGAAAGATATGGAATAGATATACAATAAATGTATAACCACTAACCGGTAGGAACCACATGAATTATCCGTCCAGTCAATGAAAGATATGCAATAAATATACAATAAGTATAAAATCACCAACTGGTAGGAACCACATGATTATTTATACCAAGTCGGTGAATTATAAGCAATATTTATACAATAAATATGATATACAATAAATATGAAATCACTAACCGGTAGGAACCACATGATTATCTATTCGGTCAATGAGAGATTGATTCCTACAGCATATCCCAATGGCTGCAATGGCAAAGGAACCGTAAGGTACGAGAATTGATGATTATAAGCTACTTTTCCTAAACTGTCCTAGTAGTATATGTTGAAGAAATGTGTTTTCAGAGATCTTTTGAAACATGCCAGTGAGCTTGCATCTCTAATGCCTGATGGCAGAGCATTCCAGAGTTTTGGAGCTGCATGCATGAAACTTCTCTCACCGTATTTTACCTTACGACTTTTTGGTACAACCAACGACAAGGAGCTACTTGCTGACCTTAATTCTCTGCGAGGCCGATACACGTCAAGCATGTCGACAATGTACTCGGCGGATTCATTTTGCATGGCTTTATACGTAAGTGTCAGAATTTTGAATTCAATGCGATGTTGAACCGGAAGCCAATGAAGTTCTCTCAAAACAGGCGTGATATGATCATATCGAGGAGTCCTGGTTATGATGCGGGCTGCTGTGTTTTGAACTCTTTGAAGTTTCTGCAGTGTGTTTTTTGAAGTTCCATGCAGCAATGAGTTGCAGTAGTCTATTTTTGATGTAACCAGAGAGTTCACCAAAGTCTTGGTAGCATCAGGTGAGAGGTACTTTCTTATATGACCTATTCGTCGGAGCTGTGCATAACTAGACCTACACACCGAATTGATGTGTGATGCCATATCCATTTGTGAATCGAGCCATGTACCGAGGTTCTTTATACACAAAGACGGTTTGATCTTAGAGGGGCCTACTTGCACATGAATGTCTTCAGGTACTACTGTGTTTTTTGTATGAAACAGGATGACCTCAGTTTTGTCAGTATTGAGCTTCAGCATGTTGGCTCCTATAGGCTCTTATATGGCTTCTATAGGAGGTAACGTTAAAAACAGCAAGGGTGTTGATTTTGACCACCCCTGATACATATTAATGTAAAAAATAATGATATAATGAGTATTAATTTGATGCATTTTGTAAAATGTCATATCAAAATAGTGTCATAGACTGCAGATCTTCTATGAAAAGGTGTTAAAATGTTTCCAAATCAAAGGCGACACCGTGTCTTCTTCAGAGTAAATTGCATTTCTTCACTAGATCGATTACTAGTACTTTTTTAAAAAAATGTTTACGTCACAGGTCGTCTAATTTCAGGACATTTATCACATCTTGAGACACTGTAAACTTCTAGGGTATTTATTCTGTTAGCTGAGAGATGATCTGGGTAATCGATACCGCTATCTTGTAGGTTGGCATGGTGTGGTACTGTCTCTTGTAACATGGTATTTTCTACATCTTTGGGAAAGTCTGGTGTTATATGTTTGTTTCTACGGCCTTTGACTTTAGCAGTGCGCAATCCCCAATGTGACACACTGTCTGCAGTAGTACTATTTTTAGTATCATTCTGCAGAGATCTGACCTCCAGCATATACCGCTTCATTATCTTTCGGTGATTGATCTTGTTATTGTAGCGAAGCATGTTCGTTTCCTTTCCAACCCCGACAAGCATTCTCAGTGGGAGCACGCTTTCTATAAAGAGAATTGCAGAGAGCCGTTGCAATTTCCAATGGCGATCACTTGCGCTAATATTCCCAACATTTTCAACAAGCTCTGTACATGTCATTGACATCATTGCAATCAAAGCATTCAGCATCAAGAGTGTTGTCATGATGATAAACCCAATAAAGATAGTGATTGCCAAAGCTGGATGCCTCGTGTCGTTAAGTTCTGGTACTTCACCGAGACCTACCATGAGTTTGGACATGGAAAACAGAACTCGTCTAAAATTTGAAAAGTCGTTGGAATCGACACTCGAACCCTGAATTACCATGTACATAGCCGTGGAGAAAGCTATAAGTAGGATACCGAGAATTACGAAAAATCTAAACATGTCGCCAAAAAGAACTCTTTGAATAAGCACTGTAAAGAAGCTGAATGGTCTGATAACGCGAAGAAAGAATGTGATGCTTACCCAACAAAGGATCACCGCCACGATCAGACAATAGTTTTCGTAGTGTTCGCTAGCAATCGCAAATATAAAGTCGGTAAATAAAGACAATCCTAACAATACAAACATAACTCTAAACCAACCGTTGCTGTACGGATTCTGGAAAGAATTTAAATTCAGTGGCATGGTTCCTTTCACTGTTCGGACTATTTCTAGAATGATGTAAATGGTTGACACTAGTAGTGTAAAGGCGCCAAAAACTGTGAGGAAGGCATTTTTCGTCATTTCAGATTTGAAATTTGGCTTTCTGTTAACATCATATTCAGTGCCAATATCATTGTTGACATTCTGCTGTGCTCTCTCTACGCCATACCAAGTGAGGAAACATGTGAAAATGAAATGGACCAGCCACCAAAGGTAAAAAGCTACACGATAGGCGTCCCACTTCTGGTCAATTGTTCGTCGCATAGCAGGAAACTGAAGAAAATGAGAGGCACACAACGGGTCTAACTCAAGCATCATCATTAAGATAGACATGTTGCATGGTTTATGTTGAGTGACTGGCGCTCGTCTCGCAGAAACATTCTCCGTTATGGAATTCTTCAGCGAATTTTCACCACTTCCCGTTATATCTTCTAAACTCATGGAGGCTATAGCGTCAATGTCAGTGACGTCATACATTTTGATGTCGAACAACCCATCCTTTTTATTAGCAACGCAATATGCCTGAAATCAATAGAATCACATTGAACATACCTTTCATTATTTCAATGAAATAAAAAGACAGCACCACACATACACACACAATGAAATAAAAGAACAACCACTCTCTCTCACACACACACACGCACGCACGCACGCACACTACCATGCACAAACACGTTATTGCTGTTCAATTTTAAAACGTTCATTGAATGTTCAAAACCATAACACTTTACTTTTTACCAATGCTAAAAGAGAAAGTTGCAGACTCGGTTTTATTGATTGTGTTTGTGAGTAGTTATTAAAAAACAGTACTCACGTCCCTAGAACCGGTGTAAGCAGTATTCAATTTTCAAAACTTATAACATCATAACTAAAGATCACGAGGGACTAGAACATATAACAAATAATCTGAAAATGGGTGATCCTTCGAAAGCAAAAGTAGAAATGCAAAAAGAGAAAATTGCAGACTCGGTTTTATTGAGTCGAGATCATGGATTTCAGTACTTCTTGTTCTGGAAACTGAATACCGCTTAAGCCGATGCTAGGGGCGTGAGCAATGTTGCACTTTCAATTACTGCTCATGAACAGACTCAATAAAACCCTACTACGTCATTATACGTAGTGTGCGTGCGTTTCATTGAGTACAAAACACTGATAATGAATTCTGAACGGAGGTGACCCCCGAAAGCAAAAATTGCAACACAAAAAAAAATAGCAGCTTGTTTTATTGAACAAGAAGTACTGAAATTCATGATCTCGACTCAATAAAACCGAGTCTGCAATTTCCAGAATATATGTACTTCACATCAGCAGGTGGAAAGTGATTGTGTAGCGGCCGTAAATAGTCGTCCCGTACTTCATTGTTCTCAGTGTAATATTTTCTTTTCCTTCGGAAACATTAGTTTTGATGTTATTAGTTTTGAAAATTGAATATCATCAGAATATGCTATATATTCTGAAAGTGGGTGATCTTTCGAAAACAAAAGTAGCAATGTCAAAAGAAAACATTGCAGACTCGGTTTTATTGAGTCTGTTCATGAGTTGTAATTAAGAGTGCCACACTACTCACGCCCCCTAGCACCGGATTAAGCAGTAGTCAATTTTCAAAACTTATATCATCAAAACTAGTGACCCGAAGGACAGAAAATATAACAACACTAAGAATGAAGTACGGGGCGAATTTTTACAGCCGCCACAATAACACTTAATACCTGTTGTTGTGAAGTACATATATTGTGAAAGTGGGTGATCCTTCGAACAGAAAAGTAGCAATGCTAAAAGAGAAAATTGCAGACTCGTTTTTATTGAGTAGTAATGTTTTTTATGAAATGATATAGATCTTATTCTACAGTTTCTGCCATTACCAAACTATATTGTGTTAGCTTATTGTATACTATATATCTGATTCTACTGTTTCGGCCTGGGCGAAAATAGTCTGTGTACATATGTCATTATAAAAGTTCAGCTAATAGACATTCATTAATATTCAATACTTAAAGTGGTATTATCACTGATATCATTATGTGTTACATGAATGACCAGCAGGTAAAGGGTTGCAAAAGATCACAGATTGTCATGGTCAATGTCACACTGCATTTGCTGTCGCGGCTGTTGTAGATTAGTCGGAGAGGGGATACGTTTATTTACACTGTTTGTCTTTTAGGATGGGGATGGAATAAGTGTGAGGTTGGGCGCCCATAAACCGTTTTAATCCCCCAGTGACTTTTGTCACTGACCGTTCCAAGGCGGTACTTCCATCTTCCTCCTATTGTATATTTGTTCTGGCTTTGTGCGTCTCTTGTTGTTTTTTCTACTTATGTGCATTTGCTGTTTCCTTGTGTTGCTGTTCGGGCGAGTGTTTGTTCTGTATGTTGTGTTTCCTGCATGACTCATTTTTGTACTTTGGAGATCACCTGCTTAACTATTGGATAGAAGTAGAGTCATGTGATAATTGAAACCGCGATGTCAAATCAAAGTATGCCCATGAAGGTGTAGCATTGTTGTTATCAATAAATTCGTTATGTTGAATATACTTAATTTAAATTTATCTATAAACAATGGAACAATTTCTTCTGGAATTTATGACAAAAGGGATGATTTTAATTTTAAAATAGTTAACTATCCTCATTTGGATGGGGATGTTCCCGAGCTACATGTTACGGTGTATACATTTCTCAGCTTATTCGTTTTGCTAGAGCTTGTTCCTCTGTTGATGATTTTAACAATCGTAACCTTATTATCACTGAAAAACTACTAAAACAGGGCTACAGATATGACAAACTTCGTAAAACATTTTCAAAATTTTACCACCGTAATATTCTACTCATCAGCAAATACAATTGTAATTTACGTACTTTTCTAAAGTTAGGTATTTCACATCCGGAGTTTTACGGTGATGTCATTTACAAACTTCGAAAAATTATTGGACATCCTTATTTTGATACTTTGTTTGTCAAACGTATAAAACAATTCATTAAAAAGGGATATGACCCCTCTATATTGCAGCACACTACATGCTTGGTGGTCGACCCCTTTACAGTTGGTCATTATGCTTTCCTCTTTACTTGTGCGACGACGGAAAAGGCTTAATACTCTATGAAGATTCCCTCTGAAACCCGTTTACGGAGGGAGGAAATTAGATATTTGTATTTTGCTAGTTCTGTCGTACCCCAAATGACTACTCCACAGCTGTTCTGACCTGAATAGTCATCGAGTACATGCCTACGATGTCAAGTTTATTCTTTTTCAAACAAAACAGTTGTGTATGATTAATATCCACTGGTAATTGTATTTTCTTGCGATTGATCTTTAAATGTCGCAGTAGAAGTGTTTCAAATAGTTTTCCCGTACTTTTAAATTATGACGTCATTTACATGATGACGTCGCTTGTTTACTTCTAATAGCGTTCATTTTCAAATCATTTTCATTTTGGCATACATCGTTACGCATGTTTTGGTGTTGTCTGGAGGGGGAATTTTATTTACATTTTGACTTTGGTGAAAGTGGGATAAGGACGAGGTTGGGTACCCATAAACCAGGTTCAAGTCCCCCAGTAGCCCTTTTTTTATTGCTTTTGGCTGCTGGCCGTTCCAAGGCGGCACTCCTGCTTTCAGCCTACGGTCAATTTTGTTTTTTAATATGCTTAATGTTTAATGTGTTTCGTCTTGATATGCGTCCTGTTATGTTTTGTCTTGTGGCTTTACCGTTTCTCGTTAGATGGTGTTTGATGCGGTGTCATTCCGTGTGTGGCTCTCCCTGTTTGACTATTTTTCCATATTCTAAAACACGTTTTGTTTAAGCGCCTTTTCACGCATTTGCAAACATAGTAGACCCAGATCAGACGGCTCTTATAGGACCCGTCGGAGTCGAATCTGCTGTTTACTAATGAAATTTGAAAGATCTGTTTCTTTAGTTTCTGTCCTATGACATTTGCTTATGATTATACAGTTCCTGTCAGAACTAAATTTCCCTTGACATTTACTTCATGAATATTGAACAGGTAAAGGGTTATCACACTTTCTTGCAATGTCGTTTGCAAAATGTGTCGTCTGCTATAATTCATTTTATTTTAATTTATTATTTTTGTGTTAGACGTGTGTGTGTGTGTATGGGTGTTTGTGTTCACCCTTACATTTATGTTCGTCTGGTGTCTTTGAAAGTGTGCCTTTGTTCATTTTTGAATTCCTTCTCGTGTTTACACTCACATTTATTAATTTTGTCTGGTGTCTTTGTACTTGTTCTTTTGTTCATGTTTTGAATTCCACCTCGTGTATACATATGTGTTGGGGTGTTTGGGTGGTTGGGTGCGTGCGTGCGTGTGTGGGGGTGTATTACTTGCTTTATCTATCGATGTTTGGATGTTGGTTGCGTCTTTTATGTGGCGTTGCCTGCTTGACTTTACTACTATTTCAATTAACAGCTTTACATCTGACAGTACACCACATAACTCGCCGTCTCATTCGGATATAAAGTGGTTGTACAGGAAATATATTTGCTACCGGCAACAAAAGAATTCAAACTATTTTATTTCATTGTTAAACTCAGAATGAACAACCAATATGCAAAGATCAATTTGCATATTGCAAGGTGGCCATTGAAACAGGTAATTTGGCTGTGATCTTCTATATCTCTTGTTACAAACGAAATCACATACAAATTCGCGTGCATGCACGTTTACAGAGAGACAGACAGATAGACGGACATACAGATACAGAGCGAGAGAAACAGACAGACAGATTGGGAGAGAAAGAGTCATACTTACATCAAGGTTCATTATGAAGCCGAAGAGCTTGTGTTGGCCCAGTTTTGCTGCCAGTTGCAATGGGTTCAGACCCTCCCCATTTTCCATCAACCAGATTTTCTTGCGTAACTTGCGAGTCGTGATAGCCTTTGCGCTTTTATCATTAGGCGCTGGATCCTCGCTAATATAGCGACACATACCAAAAACCCTTTTTTGCTCCTCCTGGTAAAGGAACGCGTAGCTGGAACAAAATCCGAATAAGCGTGTTACAATAGGCATATATGCGCTATGTTGTGAATCGTTGGATTAGTCTATACTATTTGAAATATCTATGGCTCTAATTGAAATGGCTCAGAGAAATGCATTTTTCTGTCTAATTGTGTCGGCATGTTCGTTATTGCACAGTGACAAGAAGTTCTTTTGTTATTTATTGAAAATATAATTCCCTATGAATTAAACTGGTGTGTTTCTATATAATCGAAGTGTGGTTGAACACAAGCATTTTGCGATGGAAGGAATGCAAAATGTTGATGGATATAACTACTTTCGGTAAAACGTTGGAAATAATTGACAATACAAAAAAGACATCGTTTTATTGCATTGGCACAACATATGGTTGGTAGTATTTCCTGTGATGGCCTGATCAGGAGCCTTCACTGAAACGTCAAATGAAAAAGTAGTAAAGTCGAGCGGGAAAAGACACAAACAAAGCGCAACCAACACAAACAAAACAAGCAACACATCCACATCCACACACACACACACACACGCGCGCGCGCGCACACACACAAACACACGCGCACACACACGCACGCACGTACGCACGTATGCACGCACGCGCACGCATCAAACACAAAAAAAGCACGGACACGCTTATCTCAAAGTCACACTCTAGCTTAACGAATAATGTAAATAAAGGTATCCCGCAAGGCTTCCCCACAACATAGAATACGATAAACACTGGACAATATGTATAACATCGCATTAAAACAACAGTGAAAGACCGTCAAAATGTACTCAATGACTCAGAACAACTGCAGGGAAGCTGTTAAGGGCACGACAGAGAAAAGGCAATAAATGAGTCTGGTAAGCTCAACCCTCGGACTGCCATCGCACAAGCAAAGAGGGGAGCGTTTAATGGGGTCATAATCTTTCTTCCTAAATGTTTTAATGCGTTCAATAAACAAATCATGAAAATGGATATGACCCCGAAATTTGCAGATAACCTCATCATGGAATTCTGGATATACTTTATTTACATAGTAAGGTAATTATGACAGCGAAAATGGTTAATTTTGAAAGCATGATATGATTTAGTCAATAATCAGTAACAGTACATGCAAGGTGTTCGTTGCACGACATGGTTGAGAAATCAAGGTCAACATACGTGCTTGTATACTGTTGAACCTGTTTTAAACGGTCATTCATTTATTGAACATATGAGTCTTAAAACATGTTGTTGCATAATACAGGGGAAACGTAATGCAAAAAGCTCCTATATGAGCTTCTTCAATTACTTTTGATCTGCATTAAGCTACGACCTGCCTTACAGACCCACAACTTGACTTTTTTGGATGGCGGCTTAAGACCGGTTCTACTGCATCCTAATGGTGCATTCCATTTGTGCGTTTAGAACTATATCTGTCTATTTATAGTGTTTTTTTCGAAAGTGTACAACTGTTGCTCTTTAGTATACTGTTAGCTGAACTCTTACATAGAAATACGTATATGTTGCCTATATAATGGACAATTACTGACAATGACAGACATACATGTACATGTACGTGTCCTTTGACAATGTATTTATTTGTCTTACCGAATCAGAGAATGACTGACACATTCTCCGTAGCTGTTGACCTCGTCTAATTTAGCACCTCTTTGGAGAAGTTCGTCAAATATTTCTTGAAGAGAAAAAAGGGCAAACTTTAACCGCAGAATTCTAGCGTAAATGGATGGAAAACGTATGTTCTGTATTATAAAATGAATAGCTCTTTAACGCTTTTAACCCTTTCCCTCATATTGACGACTTTTTACGACTCTGTAAAAGTCACGTTGTGAAACCATTGTGATAAATAGAGCATTTGCTCCTATAGGAGCAAATGCTCTTTTTATCACAATGGTTTCAAACTACACAATTCTAAAACAATTCTTTTTCTTTAGTTAATGCTCCTTTTCGGTAGATTAATTCAAAGAGGTTGGGTCTAAAATAGCCTATGAGGGAATGTGTTAAACGTCTTCGCAGAAGGAGTATATCAGTATCAGGTTACTGGTACGAGCCGTCTGCTAAGGGTCTGCACTGTTTGCTTACTATGGAATGCTTTTAGTTTCTGCTATGGCAAACATTCCATGTTTTCATACACCATTATAAATATTCATGTAATTAATGTTTATGATGTCACTCTGTTTATTGAATGTAGACTATAACCGACAATGTAGATTTAATGTCGAGTAAAATATATGTATGCATATATATGTTTAACATGAAGGGTTTAATAATGCAATTGTTTGACAAACACTCGACATTGGCAGTTATACCTTTATTGAAGGTCAAAGCTGCAATGGTTAGCGGCAGTTCACCCATCATAACCGTGTTCTGAAATATACTCCCATTCGCTTTCTTCCCTAACAGCTTTGTTAAATTCTCGTTATCCGTAAGTCTGTCAAGCAGTTTTCCAACCATCCATATATTTTCCTTGCATACGGCCATGTGCAGGGGCGTCTGGCCCGCGTACTCAGTTTCTCTGCGGTCATGACGAATAAGCTGTGGGAAATGCATTACCAAGTATTCCACCAACTCCTTCTCAATTTCCGTTTCACAGTTAAAATGCATTATCGCTGTATGAAGCACGGTTTCGCCATCACGCTCTCTTGCTTCGTTTTGCAGCACGTGCAATCTCTTCCCTTTTGGTAATCGTCTTAATGTTTTTTTGAAGTATTTGAATAACTCGTCTGTATTATCTTCGAGGTTACTGGCAATTTCCTCAATGCATTTATAGAGGTCTAGGTCAATCTCAAGGGTCATGACTGCACTTTACTCACAGCTACTGCAGCTTCGAATCTATAATGAAAAGAAACTATCCATTAGAAAAATGGATCGACTGTTTGAAAGAGATTTCCCCACAGATGGTACTACCCATTGACACATGGATCCTTTACTCTATTAACATTTATATAAAAATAATGTCATCATGAATATCAATTGCATTAATTGGTGTAACAGCGCATGGACACAAGAATGATAGTCATGGTAGACAGTGTAGTATCATATCTATATTATCAGCAAACAGGGCAGACATCATCTTACAGAAACCAGCCTACAGGAGCCGTCTTATCTGGGTCTGCTCTGTTCGCTTAGGCGTAAAAAGTCAATCCAAGATTATTTAAGAAAAAATCACACAGGTCTTACTTTTGACCTCATCTATTTTTCATCTAGGGGGATCAGCAAGCACAATATTCGCTGGTATAAGCCAGTGACATCGTTGTGTCCAGCAAACAGCGCAGACTTTGAAACCAGTGTAACAATATCAGTTTGTTGTAGATTAGTCGGAGAGGGGATACGTTTATTTACACTGTTTGTCTTGAGGGTTGGGATGGAATAAGTGTGAGGTTGGGCGCCTAAAAACCGGTTTAACCCCCCCCCCCCCCCCCCCTCTAGTGACTTTTGTCACTGAACGTTCCAAGGCGGTACTTCCATCTTCCCCCTATTGTATGTTTGTTTTGTCTTTGTGTGTCTCTTGATGTTTTTTATAGTTATGTACATTTGTTATTTCCTTGTGTTGCTGTCCGGGCGGCTGTTTCTTCTGTATGTGGTGTTTCCTGCATGACTCGTTCTTGTACTTTTATCCAAATGGTTTCAAAATAACACAATTATAAACATTTCCTTTTTTCTAGAACATGCTCTTTTTCAGAAGATTCATTCAGTGGCGTGGTATATAAAATAGTTCATAAGGTAATGATTTAATATATGTTAGCCTTCATTCTCCTGTAGAAATAATACTATCTGTTCAAATGCTAATTTGGTTTACATTTTCCCTTCTTCCGATTCGTTTCAGATTTGGAGACTCTGTTAACGGACTATCACAAAGCTTGTATCCTGATGAAACCCCGAGCTACATGGCGTCTCATTTGGATCGAAGATGTTTGTAAATGTGGGATCAAGCCAGGTTGGGGTGAAAGTTAATATAAGAGTTGTAGCTACCGGAAATGCATTAAATGATTGCAAAAGTGGTTTTTATTAATTATTGAGGTTGACATGTTCTACCACTTTTGCAATAACCGGAATTGCAATTTTACAGTCCATCGAGGAACTTCTAGATAATTAGCATAACATTTGTAACTGGTATGGTTGTACTTTTGGACCACACGACGAAATTTGGTTTATCCATCGGATTCGGAAACATAATGGCAAATGTTGAATTTCATTTGATTATGACAACGAGTATTAAGAAATGAAGGCTTATGTAGAAATTATCGCAATTGAGGTGATTTTTATTGCAATTCCGATTAACATGTCGAACCACTCTTGCAATAATCGGAATGCAATAAAACGTCAGTCCATCAGGAAAACACTATAGTATTAACAGATCATTTGTAATTCATATGGTTGGTTTGTTTTGGACCATCCAACGACATTTGATGTATCCATCGGCGTCGGTCACATAATACAAATTTGTCGATTTCACATAATTATGACAGAGAGATATAGAAAATTAAGGACTATGTAAGAATTATTGCAAATATAGTTTTTATTACAATTCCGGTTGACATGTTCAATCACTTTTGTAATAACCGGAAATGCAATACAATTCTAATGTCCATAGGGAAACCTTAACATTATTGGAAGAACATTACTAACTGATATGGTTGAGTATTTGGATCATTCAGTACATTTTAACTGAGAAGTTTGCAATTCTAGACTTCATGTATGACAAATTTTACTTCTTTGGTCTTATGCATCATGTATGTCAATAGTCAAACTGTTCTAATTGCAACTACTGCTAACTACCTCAAATGCTTTATTAACTAATTTTATTCACGTGCAAACTTTTATTGCAACTCTGGTTTTTATTACAAACTTGATGGTAAGTTATTGCAATACAAATGTCACTTTTACATCCCAACCAATTTCGTTATACTTTTTTGCAATTCTTGAAAATGTGTCTGATCTAGCAAACTATGGCAGATTTTACTTTTTTGTTCTTTCGCATCATGTATGTCAACAGCCAAACTGTTCATAACAGTTGATTAAAACAACATTCTGATAAGCCTAATTACTAGTAATTAGGTGTTTAATTAGAATGTAATTAAACATACATTTTCAAATGTTTCGACATCCCTAACAGTTACACAATAAAATTGTTTCACATCTTAACAATATCTGTAATTGCAGTCTTCGACTTTATTGTTATAATTCCTGTCAAATTTCAAACATGTAAGTTAGTAAAAGGTGCTGTTTGGACAATTTCGTATTTTGCTGATAAGCCTTTTAGATATATGTGGGGTTAGAACCTCCGTGAACCGGTTTAAACTCGCAGTGGTAGTTTTTCCACTCATCGATCCAAATGAAAAAGTAGTAAAGTAAAGCAGGCAAAGCCAGACGCAACCATCAGCAAAGCTCCGATAGTCAGCATGTCACAAACATAAACACACCCAAGCACACGCGCACACATACGAGATGAACACAGAAAACATTAACATCGCAAAAGTACTAGAGACAAACATTCCACACATGAACAAAAACACAAGTCAAAGACACAAGACAAACAAAACTAAGGATGACAAAGAGAGTACTGCCTTGGCAAAATCACCACTGGGGGTTTAAACAGGTTTACGGACATCCTACCTCACACTTCTCTCAAAGTCATCCTAGCTTTACAAATAGTGTAAATAAAGGTATCCCTGCCGGACTTACTCACAACATAGGATACGGTAAACACATGACAATACATGTATGTAAAACATAACATAACAACTGTGAAAACCCGTCAGATATGTACTGAATGAGTCAGAGCACCTGCAGGGAAGACGTTAAGGGCACGACATTGAAAACGTAATACATGCGTCTGGTAAGCTCATAACGTATAGATCTGAGATTAAGAGTATACCATCATAGAGTACTACCCTCGGCCTGTCATCGCACAAGCAAAGAGGGAAGCGTAGCTACCGACTGTAAGGGTCAATACCCAAACATCGAATGCGTTGCAACAATATAATGCGATCATAACCTTTCTTCCTAAAGGTTTTAATGCATTTTATAAACAAATCATGAAAATGGATATTGACCCGAATTTTCCTAAGTTTGTAGATAACATCCCGCAAAAATCTGGTTGAGAAATGCCTTGTAGCAGTAACGTCCGTAGATTGCAATTATATTTCCTAATGAGTGGTAAATTTCGATAATAAAATTTAGAAAATATTTTCCGAAGTTTATGTTATCTGTAACCTTGCTTAAAAAGTTTATACCTTCTGATCCTTCGAGTCATGAATTTCAGTAATTCTTGTTCTGAAAATTGAATACCGCTTAAGCCGGTGCTAGGGGGCGTGAGCAGTGTTTTACTTTCAATTACTGCTCATGAACAGACTCAATAAAACCGAGTCTGCAATTTTCTCTTATTGTGTTGCAATGTTTGCTCTCGGGGGAACTCCTCCCTTCAGAATTTTTAATCAGTTATAACTAAATTACGACTGTTAGACTCTTCCATCAAAGAACAGGCTCTGGCAAACCGAATACTTTGAGAAATATAAACCCCATAAGATGTAGAACGGGGCACATCTCCATCTAGAAAAGGATAATTAACAATTTTAAAATTAAAATATTCCCTTTTATCGTATATTTTGGACAAACGTTATTATTTGTGTTGAAAGGATTCAAATCTAAAAACGAAGCTATAATGTCAGATTGATTCTCTTTGTTTAAAGACAGTTCTTTCGGGTAAATTGAAAAAAAATCATAGTTTCAAAATAATTTAAAGATGTTGGGTTTAAAACTATACTATTAGGTAATGGGTTAATATATGTTAAATGGAAAAGTAGTAAAGTCAAGCAGGCAAAGCCACATGCAAGACGCAACCACCACCAAAACACCGATAGACAGCCTACTGTAAAAATATGTTTGCTAACATTCTGATCTGACGCACATCCCATTTTGTCTTCCGATTTGTTCAAGAATTTGAGAAACTGTCACATAGCTTGGACCCTGTTGAGACGCCGAGTTATTCGACGTCTCATCTGGATACAAGCTATTTTATAAACCAAGTCGTGTTGAAAGTGATAAAAAATAATAACAACGTTTAAATATAATATTGATATTTTGTATCGTGAACTCAAATGTGTGAACATACCGATTAAATTCGAATTCTGTCACATCAAATGTCCATGAAGTTTTCTCACCGGTTATTTCTACGCTTATGAGGAACAATGTGACCATTTGTCCTTGTCGTGCATTTGACTCTGCATGCGTCGAAAATATGGCGGTCGTGTTTTTTAAACTGGTTAACAAAGTGTAAAATTTTAGTAATTTATTGCCGAAAGAAGTGGTTATTTATATATTTAGACCTAGTAAATGGAGATACGAAGTGAAGAACTAAAAGCAGAATGGTGAAAAATGGTGAAAACTTGCTATTTGACAGTGTGAATGTGAAAACCCTTTGACGATCTTGATGCCGCCAAAACAAAGAAAACGTAAAAAAGGTAAAGACTCACCGACAAATCAACAATCAGAACCTAAACGACCAGCGAATATGAGTCAAAGTCAGAACTAGAGTCAAAGCCAAAGTGGAAATGGTTCCAACCATCTTTATCAAGGTCAGTTTGGTCAAAATCAGGGTCCGACAACCGGGACCCCACCAAGTAACACTTTCCAGTATCCATATTCGCCATATCCTGGGTCACAACAATTTATTCAGAATCCTATATCACCACAAAGCAGTCAACAAACAAACTTTTATTCCGATTTCTCCACCAAGCTTGATATTATTATGTCTAAAGTGTCCAAAATCGAATCCATTGAGTCGAAGGTAGCCAAACTTGATGTTATTGAGGGGCAACAACAAAGCATTTTAATACGTCTTAGCAAACTGGAGACTTCGATGAATGAGCATAAGAAATCGATTGATGAGACCATGAAAAAGCTAGCAGATATCGAAGAGAGTCAAATGTATATATCAGAGGAGCAGCACGATAAGATTAAAACAGGCGTTGAGAAAAACACAGATAGCATTGGTAAGTTAAAAGATGAAATGGAAACTCTACAAAATGTCAATAAAGAGTTGAAGTCAGTGAATGTTAACTTAAATGAAGAGGTTATTGATCTCAAATGCCGTTCCATGCGTGACAATATGATATTTACAGGAATCCCCGAAGGCCAGCAAACAATTCCTGATACCGGGTCTGATCACCAATACCAAGCAAATGAGGCAATGACATATGCAAAAGCAGCAAGTAGGGAGAATTGTGCGAAACTTGTACATGATTTTTGTGAAAATGTTCTGGAAATTTCGAATGCAAGCCAAAGTGTAATGATTGATAGAGCGCATCGTATGGGTAAAGTAATCCATGGGAAAACTAGAGCTATAGTAGTGAAATTTGGCAACACGGGTTCTAAAATGAAGGTAAAATATGCATTGAAACATGTGAATCTTAAGGATGCTCCCTACTCCGTCTTTGACCAGTACCCACAAGTTGTCCAGGAGAGACGAAAGGCATTATACCCACTGATGAGGAAGGCAAAACTTGAGGGCAAACGTGCAGTGATGGTGCAAGATAAACTGTACATCGATGATAAACTGATCACGGCTGATGATGTAGCGTAGGACCGCGGAGAAGAAAGTGTCTTATCTATAGGGTCATGGAACATTGAAGGGCTGAGTTATTGCTCTGATGATCTAGAATTTATTAACATAGTTGCAAACTTTGACATAGTATTTTTTTTCTGAAACTTGGCAGAAATCTGAAAGTGAATTTGAAGACATACTACCAGGTTATAAGTACATTGACATACCTAGGCCTGAAAGTTTAATAAGCCGTTTAAAAAGGGGACATGGTGGAAAATGTTTGTTCTTTAAGAATGAAATTGCTCCTGGTATAGAGTGTGTTGAAAAACATGATTCAGGTGTTTTATGGGTGAAACTTTGTAAAAGTTTTTTTTCAACCAGAAAATGACATTTATGCATGTTTCACCTATATACCCCCAAGAAGTTCTATATATTTCAATATGCATGAAACGGGCTTTTTTGAACTAATCGAACAAGGCATACAGAAATATTCCTAATTTGGTAAGATATCACTAATAGGAGATCTAAATTCCAGGTGTGGTTGTAATAATGACTTCCTAGAAAATGTTGAAATATTTGAAAAGTACATAACACTGTTGATCCAAATGATGAAGCCAATATAAATACTGAAATACCCGAACGGGCATCAATGGACAAAATATGTAACTCATCGGGCAATAAACTGTTAGATTTATGTCAGTGTACTGATTTAAAAATAGCTAATGGTAGATACGGAGATGATGCAGGGGTTGGCGATTTTACATATATATCAAATAAAGGCAAAAGTCTGATTGATTATGTCATTATGTCACATGCATTGTTTTCATTAATTGAAAACTTTATTGTACATGATTTATATACATTTTCTCAGCATAAACCAATTCAAGTAAACTTCCACGTACATTGTGAACGCCCCACAGTGCATAAGAATACAAATACGTCGAGGCTTAAATGGGACGAATCATGCAATGATCAATTTAAAAACGTGCTTTTTGATAAATCAAATGAGTTAAGGACCATTGCAAACGATATTATGACATTGAATGTCAATTTTGATGAGGGATTAAAAACCTTTACAGATAAATTGTATTCTATATCGACTCATGTACATGGATCGTCACATACGTGTGCATTATCCCGTGCACAATTACGGCAGGCGAACAATACATACCGTAGGCATGCTACTGAAATGTCCCGTGCGTTGTTAATCGACAGGAGAAAAAAATACCGTAAAGTAAAGAGACAAGCTAGGTATAAATACCAACATAAGCGTAAAATCAAGCTGCATGACCTCGCACGAAATAACCCTAAGCAATTTTGGAACGAAATTAGAAAAATTAGAAAAAGTCCGAGGATTGATCACAATTTAACTTCAGAACAATTCTTTGAACATTTCAAATCCCTCTTCTCTTCTGATGATATATTTTCTAACGATGATGTTGCACAGCAGCTCGAGACTGATTTACCGAAATCTATAAGCGTTGACGAACTAGATAAGAATTTTACATGTGAAGAAATTAATAAGGCAATACTTTCTCTTAAGCGGAGAAAAAGCCCCGGCTATGATTTGTTATTGCCCGAGATATTTATTGAAGGCGTGGAAACACTGTCGCCTATATTATGCGATCTTTTTAACCATATGTTTGTAAATAGTTTATACCCAGAGAGTTGGACAAATGGTGTCATCGTACCAGTTCCAAAAAAAGGAGATAAAAATGATGTGAACAACCACAGGGGGATAACTCTTACTAGTATATTCTCTAAAGTATTCTCCCTTGTCTTAAATAACAGATTACGATCTTGGGCCGAAAAGGAAGATGTTTTAAGCGAGTGTCAATTTGGATTCAGGGAAAATAGGAGCACGGTAGATTGCGTATTTATCCTACATACTTTAATAAATAAAATAGTAAAACAAGAAAAAAAGAAACTATATTGTTCGTTTATTGACTTTCGAAAAGCGTTCGATAAGGTTTATCGCTCAGTAAGAAGGCTGAAAGAGGAGAAGAGCAACCAACCAACACACAGTGACTGATCACCACTGTGGGCCCACCGTTATGAGGGTGTTCTTGGATGTAAAAGGGCCGAAACACCTGATGAATAGCGGATTCCAAGCTGATGATGTTGGTTGAAGAGCAGTCGAAGGACTGTATTATGCAAATTCGTTATCTGGAAGACCAGTGACTTCTAGGAAAGACTAGATGACAACCGAGAACAGATCGGCGACACTGGAAAGACAGATGACCACCAGGAAAGACTGGAACAGGGGCACTAGGGGTAGCATCCCGAACTGCAGCCCTCGAGAGAGGACACCCAACAACTAGCTACAGACTCCATAGAAGAAAGATACCCCCAGAGTCTACCGAGAGGGGGGGGGGGGAGGATGATAGACTCACTTGGACGGATTTTATGGAATCGACACGGCCTGCCCAATCGACAAATGCAGATGGAACTGTCACTTGTAAATGTGGAAAGGTTTGCAAAAACCAGTTAGGATTACGCATACACCAGGGGAAATCTGGTTGCCAGCGTGTGAGGTGCCGTGGACAGCGCTTAACCAGCATGGTTAGTAAGACGCAGGAGTTCTCCAGTCTGGATTTAACCCATAGTACTGAGGGACTCTCCGTTCAGGAGACCGCACGGGGTGTCAGTCAGAATCCTGAGGTGGATGATGACCCCCTCCTAGAGCTACTGCGGACTCAAGGAGAAAGCAGCCAAGAAGCAGAGCAGGAGACAGTTCCGGATAGGCCAACCCAAAACCCTGCCACTAGACCCAGGAAGGAAAGGATCAAGTGGCCCAAGGCATCTGAAAAGGTGTCATGGAAACAGCTGGATGAAGACTTAGATAACATCCTTGAAGCATCCATGCAAGGCCCAGTGGACCGGAAGTTGACCACCCTAACCACCATGATATACTCTGTAGGAAAGGAGAGGTTTGGGACAGAAGAGAGGAAAGCAGGAAGGGAGCCAGCAAGACCGAACAGACGGCAAGACCGCATCAGGAAACTGAGACAAGAACTCAGACAGCTGAGGCGACAATTTCGCATAAGCTCACCTATTGAGCAGATTGGACTTGCCCAGCTGAGAGATACAGTACGGTCACAGCTGACCTCACTGCGGAAAGCCGAGAATGCAAGGAAAAAGACAAGGGAAATGGCAAAGAAGAGAGCAGCATTCACAGCCAACCCATACCAGTTCGCGAAATCCCTGCTTGACAAAGAGAGGTCAGGAGTGCTGGAGACACCGATAGAAGAGGTTGAGAAATACCTACATGATACGCATACCGATCCAAATCGAGAGGACGCCCTAGGGAGTTGTGATCGAATAGAACCAGCAGACCCTCCTGAGAAGGAGTTGGTGGTAACAGAACCCACACTGAAGGAGGTGAAGGATGTCGTCAGAAAGGCAAGAACGGGTTCAGCTCCGGGACCGAATGCCATCCCATACAAAGTGTACAAGATGTGCCCTCTACTTCTCAAGCGGCTATGGAAGCTCTTGAAAGTAGTCTGCAGGAAGGGTGAGGTCCCGGTAGCGTGGAAGGAGGCAGAAGGAATATTTGCACCAAAGGAAAAGGACTCCAAGACGGTTGGCCAGTTTCGAACGATATCGATGCTTAACGTCGAGGGGAAAATATTCTTTGCCATCCTTGCAAGAAGACTGGTTGCATTCATGACAGACAATGCCTACATTGACACTTCAGTCCAGAAGGGAGGAGTTCCCGGTTTCTCGGGCTGTGTAGAACATACCAGCGCTATCACACAACTGATCCGCGAGGCAAAAGCTGGAAAGAAGGACCTCACAATAGTTTGGCTGGATCTAGCCAATGCATATGGCTCCATTCCACACCAGCTTATCTACACAGCCCTCCGACACTACCACGTAGATGGTCATATCCAGAAGATCATCACCAGCTACCTTGATGGAATGGAGCTCCGATTCACGGTTGGTGACCAGCTGACCAGATGGCAGAAGTTGGAGAAAGGAATAGTTACAGGATGCACTGTTTCTGTGATACTCTTCATTATGGGGATGAACCTACTGATCAATGCTGCCCGAAGAGAGACTCGTGGACCAAAGACAAAGTCAGGGATCTATCTCCCATCCAGCAGAGGCTTCATGGTGACCTCACTCTGTCAACGCAAACTCACATCCAGGCTAGATGGATGTTGACAGCCCTGACAGATGTCGCTTCATGGGCTAGAATGAAGTTCAAGGCAGTTAAATCCAGGTCTCTCATCATCAAGAAGGGACAAACAACAGAGAGGTTCAAGCTCTACGTACAGGACGAGGAGATCCCATCCATAGTGAAGAGTCCAATAAAGTGCCTGGGCAAGTGGTTTGATGCTAGCTTGCAGGACCGGGACAATGTCAGGAAGCTAGAGCACCAGGTAGAGGACGGTCTGAAGAAGATTGATCGCTGCGGACTGCCAGGCAAGTTCAAAGCTTGGCTCTACCAGCACGCCTTACTCCCAAGGCTGATTTGGCCATTGATGCTGTACGAGGTAGCCACTACTACAGTGGAAGCCCTGGAAAGAATCACTAGCCGACACCTGAGAAAGTGGCTAGGAGTACCCCCAAGCTTCACAAGCATTGGACTCTATGGGAAGAGCAACCAGCTACAGCTCCCGTTATCTTCAATGGTAGAAGAGTTCAAGGCAGCCAAAACAAGACTTGTGGTGACTTTGAGAGATTCTCCGGACGAACTCATCCGGGAGGCAGGGATCACTACACGTTCTGGCAGGAAATGGTCAGCAACAGAGGCTGTGAGCCAGGCAGAGAGCTCACTCCAGCATAAGGACATTGTTGGCTTGACTGCTGCTGGGCGACAGGGTATCGGTGCCACAAAAACAACATTGTGGAGCAAGGCTGACCAGAGAGAGAGACGAGGAATGATCCAGTCAGAGGTCAGGAAAGCAGAGGAACACGGCAGACAAGCAAGGGCGGTGGAAATGGGAGCACAGGGAGCATGGACCACGTGGGACACCACAGAAAGGAAGTTGACCTGGGGAGACATATGGAAGTATGAGCCACTAAGGCTGTCCTTCCTCCTTAGGTCTGTCTATGATCTCCTTCCATCTCCAACAAACTTATGTCGATGGGGACTCACAGCTGACCCCAGCTGTAGCCTTTGTGGAAAACCAGGCACCATGGAGCATGTCCTGTCATCCTGCTCTACAGCACTATCACAAGGCAGATACAGATGGAGGCATGACTCAGTCCTCAGGGAGTTAGCAGACTGGCTGGAGAAAGAGAGGAAGAAGGAACGACGAAGTTCCCCCCACTACAGGCACATTGCCTTTGTCAAGTCTGGGGAATCTGGAAAGGGTCAGAACCCACAGAAGTCGTCAATCCTGGAAGGCACTACAGGCTGGAACATGGAGGTGGACCTTGAGAAGAGGCTTGTGTTCCCAGACGTGGTTCAGACAACCCTGAGACCAGACATCGTACTGTGGTCTAGGACAGGGAAGAAGCTTGTTGTTGGAGAGCTGACAGTACCATGGGAAACAAGGTGTGAGGAGGCCTACGAGAGGAAAAGGGCAAAATACACGGAGCTGTTAGACCTCTGTAAGCAACGAGGCTGGCGCACATGGCTATTCCCCGTAGAAGTTGGTGCAAGAGGGTTCTGTGCACAGTCTGTGTGCCGACTGATGACAGCAGTCGGATCAACTGGCAGGGATAGAAGGAAGGCTATCCAGAGACTCGGCCAAGCTGCTGAACGTGCATCAAGCTGGTTGTGGCTGAAGCGCGAGGACAAGAGCTGGAAGCAATAAAGTGCAATCGCTCAGTAAGAAGGCTGAAAGAGGAGAAGAGCTGAAAGCAACCAACCAACACACAGTGACTGATCACCACTGTGGGCCCACCGTTATGAGGGTGTTCTTGGATGTAAAAGGGCCGAAACACCTGATGAATAGCGGATTCCAAGCTGATGATGTTGGTTGAAGAGCAGTCGAAGGACTGTATTATGCAAAAAAAAAAAATAGAGATGGAATATGGTTGAAATTAATTAATTGTGGATGCTCAACTAAAATAATTAAAATGTTAATCACAATGTATGAACGGGTAAAGTCATGTGTTAAAGTTAATGGTACACTGAGTAGTTTCTTTAACAGTCATATGGGAGTTAAGCAAGACGAACCGTTATCACCTTTGTTATTTTTAAATTTTATAAATGATATGGCATCTTCTCTTAGCGACAACTCAATAGATACTATAACATTAGAAGAACTCCAGATATATCTTTTACTCTTTGCAGATGATACCGTTTTATTCTCATATTCAGTTGCTGGACTACAGAAACTAGTAGACCAGTTACATCAATATTGTGGAAAGTGGGGCATAGAAGTAAATATTCAGAAGACATTTGTTATGACATTTAAATCGGGTTCTAGAAAAGAACTTCTTAATAAATATCTAAATGGACAAAAGTTAAAGAATGTAGATAAATTTAATTATCTGGGAGTCACGTTGTCTTCAAATGGTAATTTTTACCAAACTCAAAAATCCCTGTCCCAGCAAGCAATGAAAGCACTATATTCCTTAAATTCATTGTTTGATGTTATGCCAATGGCAATATCAGAAAAAATCAAATTATTTGATACTATGGTATCACCAATACTCAGTTATGGTTCAGAATTATGGGGATTCCATAATGCTCCAGATATTGAAAAAGTACATCTAAAAAAATTTAAACAAGTGTTGGGAGTTAAGACACAAACAACAAATAATGCTGTATACGGAGAAGTTGCCAGATTCCCATTTGGTGTCTTGAGAAAAATTAACATTGTAAAATATTGGGCTAAAATTATTAACTACGGTAACTCGTTTCTGTACAAAATATATCGCAGTCAATTTAATAATGATGGAAATGTAACAAATAGGGCTTCTTGGATATATCAAGTTAAAACATTACTTTCCGATTTAGGTTTTGCATACATATGGAGAAATCAGTCAGTATTTAACGTCCAGGTGAATATCATTAGCGATAGAATTAGAGATCAGTTTTTACAAAAATGGTTTTCTGAGTTGCATGACTCTTCAAAACTTGACACATATATAACCTTTAAAGCACATTTTATGACTGAAAAATATCTATATGTTGTTTTAAATGACAAACATAGAATCGCCTTAACTAGACTTAGATGTTCATCACATGATCTGGAAGTAGAAGAAGGTAGATATAGAAATATAGAAAGAAATGCTAGATTGTGTAACCATTGTAATTTAAATGTAATAGAAAATGAGTATCATTTTTTGTTAGTTTGTCCAAAATATAGAAATTTAAGATGCCGATATTTGCCAAAATATTACCAGAGATGGCCAACTAAACAAAAATGTGTTTCCTTAATGAAAAATCAACAAAGTGGGGTTTTAAAAAACCTTGCCAATTTTGTATATTTAGCAAATATTGACCGAAATCCGGATATATTATTATGAGTATATGTATTTAAACTGTGTTTTTATACTTTGTCATGGGTAATTGAAATCAGGCGGGTATAGATGTACAATTAAGATATATAAGGTATAATTTCTTCTGTAAACTATTTCCATGTATATTGTGTATAAGAGATAAAATTGTATTATGTAATACAAATCTCGGACGCATGTGTGAAGTAAACTGGTTCGCACACGCATGTATAATTTGATTACCTGCGTTATTTATGGTATATGGTGTAAATGAGTTATTAATCCACACACAAAGTTGTGCGGGTCCATACGTGTATCTCTAACAAATTGTGAATGCTCTGATCAGTCTACTGCTCGTTGTCCAGACGGATAAGGATCTACACTATTTGATTACTGAGAAGGTAAAGGTTTATTCGGATGATAATAAGTTATTGATCCACGTATGTATTTCATGCATGTTGATTTTACAAATTGTGAACATTCTGATCAGTCTGCAGCTTGTTGAGAATGTTCGGGATCTACACTATTTCATCACTAAGTAGTTTTAAGGTGTTTTTTTTGTTTTGTTTTTATTACGAAAGTTATTTATACACACAAAAAGATGTACGGAATTCCATACATGTACCATTAACAAATTATGCACTATAGCAGTCTGCTGCTTGTTGGGTAGACTGATCAGGATCTACACTATTTGATTACTGAGCAGTTTAAATGTATTATTATGTAAATAAGTTATTAATTCACACATAGAGCTGAGCCAAATGCCATGCATGGAATACAAATTGTGTAGACCCTGTTCGGACCATTCTTTGGGAATGGTCCGGACGGGATTTGCATAATTTTACTGTTAACAAATTATGAGCAATATAGAAGTCTGCTGCTTGTTGGGCAGATTGATCAGGAGCTACACTATTTGATTACTGAGCAGTTTAAATGTATTATTATGTAAATAAGTTATTAATTCACACATAGAGCTGAGCTAAATGCCGTACATAGAATACAAATTGTGTAGACCCTGTTCGGACCATTCTTTGGGAATGGTCCAGACGGGATTTACATAATTTTAAGTTATAGTACAAAAATAGAATAGAAATGCACAATACTTATCTAAACGCCTACCTGATTTGATCAGACGTATTCCAGAAGCGACTATCCAACATAATTAGTAAATTCCACATAAATTATAAACATGATCAAAACGTCAATATCATACATTGCTCCGCGCATGACTTGCCGACAGCTCTGGTCACCCGGGTATACGCACGGGCTCTCCGTGATCGCTCGGGACAGAGCGGACGGTATATAGTCGGGAGACTTCTCGTAGTAAACACAAACACATATACATAAAACAAACGTTAATGTAAACGATTGATCTTATCACATGGATGATTTGAAATGTAAATTTGATTTGACTATATCTGTATGTATTATTTCATGTTCTTCTCATTAACATAACCGCCCAGTATAGGGCTATGATCTGTAAAGATTAGCCGAAATAAAGATTTTGAATTGAATTGTTACACCGAGCTACGATCTGATAGTATCTATGATATACCATCTGATAGTCTCGACTCGGTCGCGGGTATTGTTTGTCTCACTACCATCATGCTATTTAATTTCGTGTATGAACTGTTTGATCTTGGACAACTGTGATTGCTTATTTAATTGTGTAAAGATAGCAGGGGTTTACACGTAGAACTGATTCTGCTATGACCAAAACGAATAGACCAAGATCAGACGACTCATGTAAGAGCTGTTCGATCAGGGTCAGCTTTGATTGCTTATGTAATTGTATACACGTAGGTCTGTTCCAATAAGCACTGTGCTCTTATGCCATTCCAGTAGAACCTGTCTTAAGTAAGAAGTCTAATTATGGGTTTGTAAGGCGTATGACAGCTTAATACAGGTCAAACGTAATGCATAAAGCTCCTATAGGAGCTTTTTGCATTATTTTCCCCTGCATTAAGCAGCCACATTCTCACATGCCATTATAAAAGAAAGCAGGCAATAAACACTCATAGTCATCATTTCTTACCTAAATATTCATGAGAATAACCTTTAGCACCCTACTGGGGACTTTGTCATAACATTTGAAACTCGGTGTGTAATCAGGATCCAAACTATTTGTGACTCAGACGCTCTTTTTTTGTGAAAAAGATAAGGAAGAAAAACGTATTTTAGAATTGAAGCAGACGACAATAATTGCAGACGACACTTGAGAGTGCCGACGGTTAACATGCTGGGTAAAGGTGTTGTCTGCAATTTATTAATTATTCTGTTTTGTACGAAATTATAGCAAAATTGCAAACAGTTTTGATCCTGATAAGATGCCGAGTTATTCAACGTTTCGTCTGTGTCTTTGAGAATGTAGACGAATACGCATTTAAAGTTTATCACGTTAGTGAGCACAATCTGACAGGCATTGCAAACGGATTGTATTAAGATATAATGTCGAGTAACTCAGCCTCTCATCAGGATCCAATCTTGCATTATTCGGTATTTATCAGATCCGGGGTTGAGCAGACGTTGTTTTTAACCTCTCTCTTGCTGAATTTTGAAATACATTTCTCCTTTACTCATGCCCTCTTGTATAACTACATATATCTTCACTGTGTACACGTAGTTCGCTGTGCAATGACTGCTGTGGAGTGCATTGGTTGCACAATAAACGTTTAAATAGTGCAGAGCCTGATGAGACAGCTCCTGCAGGAGCTGTCTCATCTGGGTCTTCATTATTTACAGGTAGGTATATTGACGCGAATAGCAAGCGAAGGGTAAAGAATGATATTTCAGATAAGGGTTAATCCGTTACTCCATCAATACGCCTTTCTACGCCGTCGCAAACAGAGTAGACCCAGATCAGACGGCTCCTATATGAGCCATCTGAATCGGGTCTGCTCTATTTGATTATCAACAACTGCAAATACTTAAATACCCAATATTGTTGTGGTTGCAGCTTTCTTTTATTGTTGTCGCTGCAGCATCGTGTGTATGTGTGGGGGAGCGGGGGGGGGGGGGGGGGCGGGGGGTAAACGAATTTACCGCAAAACCTGTTAAACTGGTAGCAAATTGAAGATAAGACATTGTTCTTTTATGTCCAGCTTTTGTTTTTTAAATTACCTGATTTACATGCTCATGAATATTTATGAGAACATTAAAATAGTGAAACAAGTATAGAAATAACGTAAACATTTCACTTTTTATCCTATAAATATCAGAAAACAACTTCAAATGCAGTTTAACGTGATGACAAAATCCGCGGAAAATAACTATCCAATTTAAGGACCAAAATATTAACTTAAAGTAACATTTTAACCGTTAGCCAAAGGCTCAAATCTGACCAATCAAAAGTTTGAGAACGTTCTCAGACCCAGGGATCACTACATCTTTAGCAACTATTACCGAGGTAAAATATTTTTCGATTCACGTTAAATTCTTTCTTTAAAATATACTTCAGGTAGAATTGCTGACGTTGTTCAAAATATCACGAACTTCGGTCAAAGCATTACGACCGGGGACCACTATGTTTAAAACAATACTGACCGGGGTCTATATTCTTCATAAAAAGTGACCCCTTTCCTTTCTACAAAATACTTTGTTTCAATTAACATGGCGCGCATTGGACATGATATAATAAACAGGGCTCAAATTACTATGACCTGGAGTCACTACACCTGTAAGAATCATGACCATGATTAAATGTTTTTCAATTCACGTTAACCCCTTTCTTTAAAATAAATTGGAGGTAGATTAAATTTGCGGGCGATGTTCAAAGTATCATGAACGTGGGTCAAAGCACTATGACCGGGAATCACTTTTTTTTTAAAAAAACAAAATCAAAACAATACTGACTGTGGGTCAATATTCTTCAGACAAAGTGATCCCATTTCTACAAAATACTAGGATTTAAATAATATTGAGCGTATTGGTCATGATATATTAAACGGGACTCAAAGCTGTATGACCGACCGAGAGACACTTCAAATGTGACAATTATGACCGAGGTTAAATGTTTTTCCATTCCTTGTCTTTGTTTGTCTCTTTATGTTTTTAGTAGTTCTTTGCAAACTATTAACCCAGTACCTCATTGGCTATTTTTAGACCCAGCCTCAACGAAATAACTACCGAAAAGGAGCATTAACTAGTGAAAAGGAAAACTTTAGAATTGTGTAGTGATAAATAGAGCATTTGCTCCAAATCACAATGGTTTAAAAGTTACTTTTACAGAGGCGTCAAACTGCGTGATTATGAGGGAATGGGTTAACAATGAACAGTGAGATAGATATAATATCAGTAATCAATAATACAGCCGGGCTTGCTTCTCATTTATCACGTGTCAATATTGTTTGTACAAGAATAATAGTGTATTGTTTCTATGCATTATTTCCCCGACATTTTTAATTTTACTCGTAATTAACAATGACATCCTTCAAGAAAAAGTCACTTCGACATTGAAAAAAATGCTGACTCAGATAATGGTTTACTCTGCTATACAGTCAATTTACACTTTTGAAAATAGAGTAGACCCAGATCAGAAAACTTCTAGAGGAAAGGGTCTGCTCTGTTTGCTTATATGACATTAGCGTGCAAAAGATTTTGTATGAAGAATGGATCAGCCCTTTCCTCCATAAATATGCATTTCTACGCCACTGTAAAAGTCACTTTTTGAAACCAAATGCTCTATTTATAACAATCGTTTCAGAATTACAAAATACCTTTTTCTCTTGTTAATGCTCGTTTTCGATAGATTTATTCAAAGAGGTTGGACCTAAAAATAGCCTATGAGGTAATGGGTTAACCCCTTCCGTGCCACAATGACGGGTTTATGATATTACATACAAACAGTTTGGATCTAGATGAGACGCCGAGTAAGTCGGCGTCTCAACAGGATCCAAACTGATTGACACTATGTTAACTGTCTTATAAAGAAAATGGAAAAAATGCACACACTTATACAAAATAAACGAAACTATGCCCAGCAGACGACAAGGCAGGCATCGAAAGGGTTAACTGTTGATACAGTAGACCCATGGGCTCAGTTTATTCATATTTTGCGCAAACTCAAACTCTGGGAATGAACTCAGACTTGGGCTAAGAATGTTTGAAATCGCTTTGTGTAAACAAAGACAACAGTCAAATGCCTTTATGTGCCAAATGCATTGACAATATCATAATAGTTACGATGTGCTTGCATTTATTAAAGCATTATCACTTGAAACTCGTATGTTGTCTAGGTATTCTTTTACAGTGCTCCCTCTCTACAACGACACCCTTTGGGATACGGAGATTGTATGTGTTGTTCAGAGGGAGTTGTTATAGGGAGGGAAAATAAAACATAATTAGCTTCCAAAATAAGGTGTATTTCGAGAACTAAAACCGTTATGCCTCTATCAAACCCTATGTTTTGACCATTCTTTAGAATCGTCACAAAGTGACGATTCTAAAGAGTGGTCACAACATAGGGTTTGATAGAGGCATAAATAAAATATGATGGAAAAGGTTGTTTCTGGAGCCTAGTTGTTTCTGAAACAGTGACATGCGTTGTTGTAAGGAGGGAATCGTTATTGAGAGGGCCGTTGTAGAGAGGGAGCACTGTATATACATTGAACCGCCGCCCTTTGTTAACCTTTTGCACCGTGTATAGTCATGCAAAAGGTATTTTACTGAACTTGTGCAGCGACACATCTGCACTGTTGTCATGAAAGCAGATCTGTAATAATCCACAAGCATTTCAATGTTGACCTTGTTTAGAATGCGCTAAAAGGCGAACCGTGTGGTTAAATGGTTATTTATTTCCAAAGGTACATATGATAATGCAGTTTTTACAACATTAGCATCGGTCATATCCCTACAATTTACAGTCAGGATGCTGGGTGGTGCCCCAATGACAACACCCAACGACCCGACCTCAGACTTTTCAGTTAAGTAGTTTGGGGCATTCTGTGAGGTGACAATGTCTTAAGCCAAACACAGCAGAAGGTTAGTGTTATATCCTTATATATTATACTGGAACTTGATCTACAAGGAACACAGTTTCTTGGAATGCCGTCTTTATTATTCTACTAACAAAACCCCGGGACCGGATACATATATCATATTACAAACTATCTATCTATTGTTCTAGGTATCACGCAACTATTATTGTCTATATGATGACCATATCAGTTAGAAACTATGAAATGGTGTGGCTGTGCTATCCTAGCCGATGATAACTTTATACATGTAGAACTATGACAACACAAACTATGCATTAAAAAAATGTTAGAATGATCAACGATATCTCAGCTTTGGGGCCAACAATAAAACAATGAACTATAACTTCGAACTACTAATACAGTCCCAAGCCTGCGAGACGGCTGGTCAATACTTCAAACTATAAAACGGAGATTGGAACACAATCCTCAACCTATGTCATGGAAATGAATAAATGTGAGCTAAAACCCTAGAATATTTGATTTGTCATGAGACCCTCAGCATCAAACCCTGTTGAAATTTAAGGTTTGAAACTGTCAACACTATTGTTACTTCAACCCTATGTCCCAGACCTACTTCTATACTATGTTTGAAGTGTGTCTCGAAGCATGTATTGAAGCCTAAGCTTTGAAACATATCTTGAACAGTGTATGAAATCTGCTTCAGATCGAATATAACCCCAGGCTAGACCAGTCTAAGCAACGCTATTCCAAAACCTCAGCTATTCTGAGACCGCTTTGAAAATAGCAGTAAAAGTATTACCTGGGTCCATGCTTATAAAACTTTTAGCTGAGTCTGAGTTCGTTCTCAAGTTTTTGATTGGTCAGATTTGAGCCTTTGGCTCCAATCCGACAAATCAAAAGCTTGCGAACTCAAATCTGACCAGTCAAAAGCTTGAGAACAAAACTCAGATTCAACTAAAAGCTTTATAAGCATGGATCCAGGCTGTTGGACAGGCTTAACTTCCAATGTCATGTCCCAATGAGTAAACTCCAAGGATAGTTACTTTGCCCATTTAAACGAACAAGTACCGTTGCACAAGAAGCCCATACATTCGCTTATTGTTAGCATTAACGAAAGCAATACTCTATCAGTCAATAATTAACGATATGGTATCTTTACACGTCGTCGCTTATTTCCACAATGATATTAGAGACGTTTTGTCATTTTTAAGACATGTAGGTTTGAATGTTCTACAGGACAATATTTTACTACATCAACAATGTTTGCTTAAATCAAGCATACAAAACGTTTTTGTATGCTAGATGCAAATATCGCAGATGTAATAAAAAATATGTAGAACAATCAAACCAAAATTTCTCAAAAGTATAAACATTTCTTTTATGTCATTGTGGAAATAAGGCGACGACGTGTATATTAAGCTGTCACTGAATATTCTCAGGAATAATCGCTGCTCTGATTACGTAATAAATAACAGTACGTAATTAACAGCCGTGTTCGTTGAATCGGTTGGCACCAGTCTCAGTATTTATACACAGATGCCATTAATTTCATTAGAGTTCAGCAAACTAGCATATTAACAGTGTTTTATTCATAATATACTCGATTGATCATCCGTCTCATATCTTTGAATATATACACAGTACTTATGTATCATAATGAAGTTTAAAAGTGAACTAACTTTGATACATAAATTAATCAAATTTACAAACCAATAACTAAACCATCATAAAGGGAGATAATCCTATATAAACAAAACTACAGATAACCCAGATTGCTCACCTAGCGATATATACTACAGGTTGTCTTGTCAACGGCCCTTTTCTCAAGAAAACGCTCCACTGTTTTCAACTCAAAACAAGAAAATCTGTTTTTGCAGATTCTCTGTTAACGGCACATTGTCTGAACCCTTGATCATTTGAACCTTGAATAGATAGCTATGTCGAAACAGAGTCCATTTAATGGTTCTACTACTCTCTATTCTGCACTTCTGAATGTATGACAATTTTCTGATGCCGAAAATGATGGCTAAGCATTCCCACTCTATAACAGGGTAGTTTTTCTCCCTCTGCAAAACTTTTTTCTAATATAATTATGCTATGGGAATCAAACCTTGCACCAAGGCTTTCCAATCTCACTGTCTAATGCATCTGTTCGCTAAACAAATAGCCTTTTGAATTCTGAGTCTTACTGCTTGTTTCATATCGATCTCAACCTTCCTCCGCTTAACCTCGCGGTTCTGCCTATGTTCTTCCCTATCCAAAACGCTTTCTCTTTCTTCTCGGCAAATTCCCTTAGGTCTGTCTCAGTGAGAGTCAGGCACGAACCCAGGTGGGGGGCTCGCCCCCCCCCCCCCCCCCCAGCTGGCTGCCAAGATACCATTTTTATTAATGGGCCCTTTTTAGTTTTCCCTACCGTTTTGAAATTTTACCATGGCAATTTTTTTAGTGACCAATATTTTCCTCCCTATGGGAGATTATCTGTTAGTTCTCTACACATAGACAGATCACCTTTATCACGCTGTCATGCTGTGATACACGCTTGGACTATTTTGGTATGGACCAATCAGGGTAATCCCCAGCGGAGAACACCCGAATTACGCAATCACGAGTTGGTTCCGGTTTTCGCTATACTTGAGTTTAGCAAATAAATTGTTCAGGAACCAGTCGTGACAAAATGAAAATTGCTACGTTGTCCACAAATACTACATGTGGCATGTAAATTACTCAAGCGTGGAGACAATGTCGCAAACGAGGGGACGGGGGTGATCAAGACGCTAAGCAGTATTCACTTCGACCGATAAACGTTTTACTGTATTGACCAATGACTAGTAATGAAAGAATAACTCCGAACATTCCGAATGATAAAAAAGTATGAATTAATTTTTGAAAATTGAGATTGTCCTAAAAAATAGGTGAAAAACACACCTTTTGCCATTGGGAATATAGCCAAATAAAAAACCCTGAAACTTTTATTGTAAAATAAGATAAAAATGGAATATCTTTTTCATTGTACATGTATACATATTTCTGTTATAACCAGGTGAGCGATTAAGGGCCATCATGATCCTCGTGTTAAACTGTTACATTTAATGTTTGTAGTTTTGATCAGGGTTGTTTTCACATTTAGAAGAAAGAACTAGTGTGATGCTATGGTTAGTTGAGTGTATATTTACTTGGGTATTTTGCTTTTTTATATAATTTGGTAATGTTCAGAAAAAAATCCCAAAATAATCTATGTATTTACATTTCAGTTATTTATACTTACAGAAAATCTTTTTTTTTTCTTTACCCAATCTTGAAAATAATAGTTTTTAGCCATATTGCATAAAATCAATTAATTTTGAAAATTCAAAAGGATTTTCATTATGATCAATGAATAAAAGAATGGTCATTTTCTTTTAAAAGTAAATATATTTATATAGACAACTGATATACTTATGTTTTCTTATTTTAATAAATAAATGGAGATGATTTTCAAAAAAAAATGTTTTCTTTATTACTTTTAATTGTGTTCTTGCCAATCTTGGTAGATCAACATGCATGTCCTTAAATAAAGACATAAGCAGATGTTAGTTCTGAGATTAATAATGCCGAGTCTGTCCATAGCATTTCTTTTTAAATCATGATCAAATGTCTGTCTGTTTGTCAAAGGCAAAACTTTAATCATAGGTCTGTCTGCCTGTCTGTCAATGGCAAAAGTCTTTAGTCAGTCTGTCAATGGCAAAAAACTTTAACCAAGATCACGTCTGCCAATGGAAAAAAGGCATGATCACATGTCCGTCTGTCTGTCTGTCAATGGCAAAAACCTTTAACCAAGATCACGCCTGCCAATGGAAAAATTGAGCAATTGCTCCCGGAGGTCATAGTACAGTAAGAAATAGTTCTTTAGAAATGCAGTGCTTTAAATATGAGCTAATAATTGTCACTTAAGAGCCTAACAGGCTGAATAATTGCCTATTTTCAAGTTATTGTGTGTATTCTCTGCCCATTAGGGTCATTTTTGTGACTCTCTAAGTCTCTTGCAGGACTACTTGCTCTGGTGGATGTTGGGAAATATGTGTGTCGAGCGTCAGAATGGCCCAAAATTAAAGCGAAAATAGACGGTGTGTACACACTTTTGTGTGGAGCAAAATAAGTCAACGTTCTTGACCTTGTTTTCTGGTGATCTAGAGACAGTATTTGGAATACATATGAATGTGTTAAGAGGGTATAACCCAAATCTATGCCTGGAAGTAGCTAGGGGATGCAGGAAATGCCTGTTTTTACACAGAATAAAGAAGGGCAAATTCGACCGGGCTCACACCGGCACCAGTAGAAGCCATTTTCAGACGGAATGGGACCAGACAGCGACAACAACCACCTCGACAACAATAGATTTTCATTATTATTTTTCAGTGCAAATGTCTAACTCACTAAGTCAAGTTAGTACAACTTTTGCACTGACAATATTTCTTAATTTATAAAATTATGAGAGCAAAACATTAGCTAACTCAACTTAGACATAGTTTGCACTAAAGAAATTACCATTTAGACTTATTTTTTTATAAAAATAAATTTGAAAATACAAGGACTATAAGCAGAATATTTTGAGGAATGAAAGGGAATGTAATAAGCCTTAGATTGTTTTGCCAAAATATTGAGTTAGCCTAGTTTTGCGCTGGGCCATCGATATGGTAAAGATATATACTACCCCCAAAGTATCAATGACAATACAGCTAGCTAGTAGCTACACAAGTCGGCAAACCTGCTTTTGAAAATAGACAGCAACTGGATACAGTGGTAGCCTAGGATATTTTCAGATAGTGATAGCCATAATCTTTATATTTGAAGACAGTAAATTATTAGTCTCATCAACGAGCTGTAAGACAGCATGCTAATTTTGTGATGGCTGCCGTCTGCCGGGATATCGTTAAAATTGAAAGTAGCTCGATATCACCATTTAGAGTACACAAATGTAAAGTATAAAATAATATAACTGCCTACTTTTTGTTTTTATAAATACACCCCCTCCGCAAAATGAACACTTCACGCATGTCTCAAACACTTCACGCATGTCTCAAAACTCAGGACGATGTGGTTGCTTAAAGTAGGACGACATTGTGTTGTCGCATCCAAAAATCATGTGTTCGTGCAATTACAAAAAATACTCTAATGTCAGTCTAATTAGTATATTCATGATGTAATTACTTCTTATATGTGTAATTTTTGAGTAAACGGTTAAGCTATCTCTAAGGTCCGGAATTGGAATTTAATTTCTTTTATGGTCACCATAGTTAGGGTTCTACTGCATTTTAATGATTTATGAATAACCATAGTCTATGCAAAAGGCTGTGAAGATCAAAATTGTGTACTTACCAACACACAAGTCCGCTTGAATGAGTAAAATATTTTCCGAACCCGACAGTCAAGAGTTTGAGGAGTGTTGTCTCCTCAAACCTCATACACCTATGAATTGAATAACGCAAGTCACGTGACATGTAGTGTCAACCCAACGTTACCACCAAAATACGTGCATCGACTTGACTTTATGAACAAGTTCAGGCCTACGTCATTCTCTGAAAATGACTCGAACTAAGCTTATAAATGCGTGGGTCAATTCCTGTTACGAGCAGTTTTGATTGCACGTTTAGCCACTTCCACTTCTTGCAAATCTCATATATAATCTAATCACAGCTAGAAACGGTTTGGGTCCCAGTAGGTCGATTACCGAGTTAATCGGTGTCTCATCAGGATCGAAACAGTTTGCAATTCAGATAATGGCAGATATGCCCGTGCATGTGCTATGCTTAATGTGTTGAAATGTGATCGTTCCTTCCTAGCGCTGCACCTTTCAAATCAACTATCACACAATTATTTGAATCTTTCCGACTCGCTGAAATACCCCGTGTTTCAACTGGATACACAATTATCAGGTTTTCTGTAGAATTCGCCATAAACAGGAAATCCAAATTATTGATCAGGGAGTATCCTGTCAGTTATTTGGATGGGCACTGTTCGTAGGCACTTGATGTTTGTGTCGCTTTGTGCTGGCTGGTGGATCTTGATGGTAGGGATAACCCAATCTCTTTGAAACCACCTGCGTCGCGGCTTGGTACGGTATTGTTTGTCTCGTTTAGTGTCGGTTGGATTGATATTACGATACTCCTTTGTCGATTTTGCACACCGGGTGTATATACTGGTGATTTGTTTGTGATTGTTGTAATTGCACTGTGTTTGTTTATATGCATTAGCTACAAAATTGACCTATTCTGTTAACCCATTGTCCTACATGTGTAAGGCAATATCTTATTTATAGTGTTGTATGTCATACATAAACCCGATCCAGATGTTTCTGGGTCGAAACTATATGATGTACTGACACTGTACATATAATACTTCATTTGAGTTTGGTAACATAAGTGGGCGGACACAATATACCGGTAGTCACGGTGTGCGTCTGTTTCCCTTGAACTGCGGACATAAAATGTACAGAAAAGGATGATTTTGTTTTTATTAATTCAATTGTTTTGTTCAATTGTTTTGATAGTTTTATTGATATCTCTATCTTAAATTTTATTTGTTTTAAATATTCTATATGCATAATATATACTCAATTCTGTACATGCAATTTAATCATGTGAAGCGCTTTTGAACGCACACATCCTGTGTGAAAAGAGCGCTATATAAATGTGGTATAATAATAATAATAATCCCCTGTAAACCAGACGTTAGAATTAGTATCAGCGTCTATCAGACAGGTGGTAGCTTAATACAGGTTAAATGTCATGCAGAAAACTCATAATGGGACTTTCTCTTGAAAAACCGTTTTGTAGTTACAAGCGTTGGTAAATCGAAAGTGAAAGTAAACCTGTCCGCTTCTAGGAAGACATACTACCCTTATGATCGGCGCACGGTCCGTTGTCGTGTCATTGGCAAACATTCAAAGTTTACTCTATTTCGTCTGCAAGCTGTGTCGTCTGCTTTATGTCTCAGAGTGGAGTTTTACTCAATTTGTTGTCTGAACATAAATAGTGTGTCAAGGTGTTCGGGCCCAGATGAGATGCCGAGTTACTCGGCGACACCTCTGGGTCCAGTTTTTTTACAGAGTTAATCACAGCACGAAGTAAATACAGTTAAATGTTAGTGTTTGAAAGTTCAGCGTTGTAAGGTTTACACATTGTTTAACAGATTGCTTCTCAGCTGACCGTCTGCTAGACTCCTTACAATCCGTTTTCTAAAGTGCATGCACGGCATATTGTTCACGCGACTTTTTATGTGTTTGTAAGGCAAGTGGTAGCTTAACTCAGATCAAAAGTAATGCAGCATACTCCAATTGGAGCTTTTTGTCTTACTTTTGCCCTGCAATAAGCATTCACCTGCTTTTTAAGACGTTCATTAAATAAATATAACCGCTTAAGACAGGTTCTACTGTACAGATCAGTAGATGATATGTAATTAAAGGTGTAAAATATGAGACCTTCTCCGAGACACGATGCCGTAACCCTTTACTCCATGAACACGCAAACAGAGTAGAACCAGATCAGACGGCTTCTTTAGGAGTCGTCTGATCAGCTTATGCTGTTATCAATATTAACCCCTTCGCAGTCAAACTCGTCTGCTAACTTTGTCGTCTGCTACAAATTTTCTTTTTTTAGCTCACCTGGACACAAAGTGCTCAGGGTGAGCTTTTGTGATTGCCTGATGTCCGTCGTCCGTCGGCGTGCGTCGTCCGTCGTCAGTCGTCAACAATTTGTACCTTTAAAAATCTTCTCCTCTGAATCTACAGGGTTCTCAGCTTTCATCTTTGGCACATAGCATCATATGTAGGTCCTCTACAAAAGTTATATAAATTATACCCCTGGGGTCAAAATTGGCCCCGCCCAAGGAGTGCCTTGTTTTGAATAGAAACATATAGTAAAATTTTGAACTTCTCTGAAACAAGAGGATTCTCAGATTTCATATTTGGCACATATAAATAATGCCCCTGTGGTCATAATTGGCCCTGCCCCAGGGGTGGACAGTTTTCAATAGAAGCATATAGTGAAAACTTTGAAAATCTTCTCCTGTGTTCGCGTTTACGCAGTTGTCATATCTATTTACACAAAGAAATTGGGCGGGACTCGGAATTTCGGAGGTCGTTGAGTCCCAGGGACGCAACCCTAAAACGTCAGTTTTAACCTTTCTCTTGCTGAATTTTAAAATACATTTCTCCTTCTTTACCCATGCCCTGTTGTATAATTTCATATATCTGCACTGTGTACAAGTATTCCTTTCCATTCGTCAGAAAGTATTGGCCATGTGTCGAACAGCTTGGATCATGGAGAGACGCTGAATTACCCGGCGACTCATCCGTGCCCAATGCCAGTCCGGTCGCGTAAAACTTAGCAGACAAATTATGAAAACTAGTTCTTGTGCGTTCGAATTAACTCGCATTATAAAAACAGTCTGGTTATTATTTTAATCGTCGACAGCGTCACGCAATAGGCAGATGTATGTTGTTTATTGACATGCATCCTTGACAACGAGGCCCACTATATACCCGTGTGGACTAGTTTGCAGTGGGTTAAAGCATTCTCTGAAAATGACACGAAAAAACGCGATCAATACCCACTGTCGTGTTCTTGAAGGTCTTCAATTTTTTGAATTAACGGAAAGGCTTTATTTAACCATTCAGCTGTGGAATATTGATTAACACATTCCCTCATATTGATGACTCTGTAAAAGTAACTTTGTGAAACCATTGTGATAAATAGAGCATTCACTCCTATAGGAACAAATGCTCTATTTATCACAATAATTTCAAACTACAAAATTCTAAAATGTTCGTTTTCTCTAATTAATGCTCCTTTTCGGTAAGTTTATTAAAAGAGGTTGTATCTAAAACAGCCTATGGAGGAATGGATTAAGACTGCCTATATATAATTTTGACTCCTTATCAACATTTATTAGTTGAATTTTTGTATTGAAACATAAAACAAAGAATGCTGTTGCCATGGTAAACAGTAGATAAGTAGGCAGAATATGTCTCATATTTACATGCAACTAGAACAGATCCTTACCTGACGGTTCCTACAGCAGCTATCTGATCTGAATCTACTGTCTGCACCTTACCTGACGGTTCCTACAACAGCTATCTGACCTGGATCTACTGTCTGCACCTTACCTGACGGTTCCTACAGCAGCTATCTGATCTGGATCTACTGTCTGCAAAAGCATATTAAATATTACGTAGTGCTAAACGTGGACTCCATTCAAAGGGATAAACTGACTAAAAATGTAATCAGCTGCAATATCCAAGTTGAGTTTTCTTTCTAAAGCAGATGGCAGGTTAGCCTTTACCTGGTGGATATTCATGTAAGACTACTTATATCATGAATATTAATTACCTGAATTTTAATAAAACATGTCTTAAAGAAGCCATTTGGTCTGGGTCTACATGTACCGTGTTTGCAAAGACGTTAAATAACGTATATATAGAGCATCTATATATAGAGCCATTGGGGAATCTATATTATGTTATACATAAACAGAGCAGAATCAGTTTGACACAGGAAATAGGATGGCACCTCATCTTGATCCAGCTTTCGCATAGATTGCTTTACAATAATGTAGATCTTTGATTTAACCCTTTACTTGTTGAATATTCATGTAAGAAGTTATGACGATGTTTATACATGGCATTTTGTAATAGGCAGACACTGTAGGATACAAACTATTTTTACAGTAGTAAATAGTATTATAGAAGATACTATATATGTTCTGCGCATTATTGGAATACGGACAATTCTAGAATTGCCCTGCGCGTTTTAGGAATTCTAATAATGGCGGACCATTCAAGAATTGCCCTGCGCGATTCTAGAATCGCGCAAAGCAAAATTACATTAGGCTCTATGATTAGCATCGTTTTTATGATCTACCGTTGTTCGGTGAGAAAAAAGAAAATTTGGTGCGGTTACACTTGAGTCTTTGTTTTTCTAAAATATGTTTGTTTTGTGGTCATTATCAGGCACGTACCCAGGTGGGGGGCTCGGGCCCCCCACCCACCCAGCTGGCTGCCAAGATACCATTGTTATTAATGGGCCCTTTATAGTTTTCCCTACCGTTTTGAAATTTTACCATGGCAATTTTTTTAGTGACCGATATTTTCCTCCCTGTGGGAGATTATCTGTTAGTTCTCTACACATAGACAGACCACCTTTATCACGCTGTCATGCTGTGATACACGTTTGGACTATTTTGGTATGGACCAATCGGGTAATCCCCAGCGGAGAACACCCGAATTACGCAATCAAGAGTTGGTTCCGGTTTTCGCTATACTTGAGTTTAGCAAATAAATTGTTCAGGAACCAGTCGTGATAAAATGCAAATTGCTACGTTGTCCACAAATACTACATGTGGCACGTAAATTACTCAAGCGTGGAGACAATGTCGCAAAACGAGGGGACGGGGTGACATATCAAGACGCTAAGCAGTATGCACTTCGACCGATAAACGTTTTACTGTATTGATCAATAACTAGTAATGAAAGAATAACTCCATACATTCCGAATGATAAAAAAGTATGAATTAATTTTTGTAAATTGAGATTGTCCTAAAAAATAGGTGAAAAACACACATTTTGCCATTGGGAATATAGCCAAATAAAAAACCCTGAAACTTTTATTGTAAAATAAGATAAAAATGGAATATCTTTTTCATTGTACATGTATACATATTTCTGTTATAACCAGGTGAGCGATTAAGGGCCATCATGATCCTCGTGTTAAACTGTTACATTTAATGTTTGTAGTTTTGATCAGGGTTGTTTTCACATTTAGAAGAAAGAACTAGTGTGATGCTATGGTTAGTTGAGTGTATATTTACTTGGATATTTTGCTTTTTTATATAATTTGGTAATGTTCAGAAAAAAACCCAAATAATATATGTATTTACATTTCAGTTATTTATACTTACAGAAAATCTTTCTTTTTTTCTTTACCCAATCTTGAAAATAATAGTTTTTAGCCATATTGCATAAAATCAATTAATTTTGAAAATTCAAAAGGATTTTCATTATGATCAATGAATAAAAGAATGGTCATTTTCTTTTAAAAGTAAATATATTTATATAGACAACTGATATACTTATGTTTTCTTATTTTAATAAATAAATGGAGATGATTTTCAAAAAAATGTTTTCTTTATTACTTTTAATTGTGTTCTTGCCAATCTTGGTAGATCAACATGCATGTCCTTAAATAAAGACATAAGCAGATGTTAGTTCTGAGATTAATAATGCCGAGTCTGTCCATACCATTTTTTTTAAATCATGATCAAATGTCTGTCTGTTTGTCAAAGGCAAAACTTTAATCATATGTCTGTCTGCCTGTCTGTCAATGGCAAAAGTCTTTAGTCAGTCTGTCAATGGCAAAAAACTTTAACCAAAGATCACGTCTGCCAATGGAAAAAAGGCATGATCACATGTCCGTCTGTCTGTCTGTCAATGGCAAAAACCTTTAACCAAGATCACGCCTGCCAATGGAAAAAAGGCATGATCACATGTCCGTCTGTCTGTCTGTCAATGGCAAAAAACTTTAGCCTTGATCACAACTTTTGTTTTAGGGTGATTTGTACGAAGTCCATACATTGAAACATTGGTGATCATTCATCATGTATTAAGTCTCTGCACCTAAACCCAGGTGTAAAAGGAGCCGATTTCCTATATTATAACATAAAATTATATATTGATAGAGTGATCCAGATAGCAGGAAATTGCACCATTCAATGCGGCATACCAAAAAAATTTCGGCTACCCGGAGGGGACACCCCTCCCGTACCCTCCCCTACTCGGCCCCCAAGAAAAACATTTCTGGGTACGGCCCTGCAGTCTACCCACATACATTCACCACCCGATATCCGGTTATCTATGGCCATGACAATCAAACTAATGTCTCACCCCTATGCAGCTTCAGCTATAAAAAAAACCCTTCTGAGAACTCTCCGGGACGAGCTCCCAATTTGTCAGGATGCTGGGTGATGCACCAATGATAAGACCCAACATTAGATAGACTGTTTTTAAATGTTCCGAGCGTTCTGTGAGGTGACACATTCTTGAGCCAAACACAGCACAGGGTTTGAAACTTTAAAGTAAATGCGGCTGGGATATGCTAGCCGATGCTACATGTAGCTGTATAGTGTTCTGAGGCTACCTTGCCTGAGACGAATACTATGGAATACTATGCACAAAACATATATAATGGTGATCAAAATATCTAACATTTGGGGCCAACAATAAAACGATACACTACAACTGTGAAGTACTACTACAGTCCCAAGCCAGCGAGACGGCTGGTCAATGCTTCAAACCACAAAATTTTGCTTGTAACATAATCCACAAGCTATGTAACGAAACTGTATAAATGTGAGATATAACCCTAGGTTACACGGTTTGTCACGAAACCCGCACGTCAAACCCTATTGACACTTATGGCTTGAAATTGTCAACACTGTTGTTACTTCAACCGTAGGTCCCAGACCTCGTTCTATGCTATGCTTGAAGTGTGTCTCGAAGCATGTCTGGAATCCTAAACTTTGATACTGCTTAAGTTGGTGCTAGAGGGCGGGAGTAGTGTTGCACTTTCAATTACTACTCATGAACAGACTCGATAAAACCGGGTCTGCAAATTTCTCTTTTTGCATTGCTACTTTTGCTTTTGAAGGATCTCCCACTTTCAGACTATTTTGAACCTATCTTTAGCATTGTATGAAACCTGCTTCTAGCATCGAATAAATTCTAATGTTTTGAAGCCTGTTCGAAACGCTACCTCAGGCAAATTTTTCAGCAACACTATTGTTACTTCAACCGTAGGTCCCAGACCTCGTTCTATACTATGCTTGAAGTGTGTCTCGAAGTATGTATGGAATCCTAAACTTTGATACTCCTTAAATTGGTGCTAGAGGGCGTGAGTAGTATTGCACTTTCAATTACTACTCATGAACAGACTCGATAAAACCGGGTCTGCAAATTTCTCTTTTTGCATTGCTACTTTTGCTTTCGAAGAATCTCCCACTTTCAGACTATTTTGAAACTATCTTGAGCATTGTATTAAACCTGTTTCTAGCATCGAATAAAATCTAATGTTTTGAAGCCTGTTCGAAACGCTACCTCAGGCAAATATTTCAGCAACACTATTGTTACTTCAACCGTAGGTCCTAGACCTCGTTCTATACTATGCTTGAAGTGTGTCTCGAAGCATGTATGGAATCCTAAACTTTGATACTGCTTAAGTGGGTGCTAGAGGGCGTAAGTAGCATTGCACTTTTAATTACTACTCATGAACAGACTCGATAAAACCGGGTCTGCAAGTTTCTCTTTTTGCATTGCTTCTTTTGCTTTCGAAGGATCTCCCACTTTCAGACTATTTTAAACCTATCTTGAGCATTGTATGAAACCTGCTTCTAGCATCGAATAAAATCTAATGTTTTGAAGCCTGTTCGAAACGCTACCTCAGGCAGAACTCTGAGCACTTAGTGTTGGTGCTTTTTAGCAAACTGCTTCAGACAGAATATAGCCCCCGGCTATATCAGTCTAAGCAACGCTATTCAGTACCTCAGCTATTCTGAGACTTCAGGGACTGTTACTTTGCCTATTTTAACGAACAGGTAACTGCACAAATACATTCGCTTTTGTTAACCTTAATAAGTGCAATGTCAGTCAACAGTCGACGATATTGCTTCTACAAATGTGTATATGAAGCTGTCATTGAAGAGTTCAACCCTTTCGCTGCCAATGCCGGATCTGTGATTACCTATGCAAACAGTTTGGATCCAGATGAGACGCCGAGTAACTCGGCGTCTCATCAGGATCCAAACTGTTTGTTACTGTGACTATGTTATTCAAATAAAAATGAAGAAAATTAAAAAAATGAAAATTTGTAGCAGACGACAAAGTCAGCAGACGACAGAGTTTGGCAGCGAAAGGGTTAATAAAAAATTCGGTGATCAGATCACGTAATAAGCAGCAGGGGTAGTTGAATTTGTGTGCGCCAATATCAGCATTTATACAAAGTTTCCATTGATTTGAGTAGATTTCAGCAAATTAGCATATTAACAGTGTTTTATTTATAATAAATAACTCGATTGACCAACCGTCTCAGATCTTATATATATATATATACACAGTAATAATTTTTAAAAACGTTAAAAAAATGAAGTTTAAAAATGAACTAACTTTGATACACAAATTAATCTAATTTAACAATAAGTAACTAACCATCAAATGGGAGATAATCCTGTTATATATGTTACTGGAAATATGTGTAATCAGGTCTTTCGTGTAATTCTTGAACCAACCACGGACTACGTGTAATCCCTAATATGCGCTAGTGATTACATGCACTCACTGATTTTGTCCTTCTGTTTTACACATATTCCCTGTCGGTAAATATAGCTTTCTATTACAGATTTCACCCAGGAGATTGATTATTGTTAAAGATTTATAGACATAGGTTCCAACTGTTTCGTTATACAGTGAGAACTGATAACTGCAAATAAGATCATTGTTCAAGCACATAATATTTAAGTGTGTTCTGTCCAATAAGTGATTACAGTAAGAATTGCTCACTTCAATTTCATCAAAACCTATTGGGGTATTAGCTTTGTAGCAATCCGATTTAAGATAACGTTGCACTTTTGAAATAATTATTTAAAAACGGGTTGCAGTGTGATTTTTAAAAAAAGCAAATTGAAGTTAAAATGACTAAAGTACTATTCACTGAAAGGAAATGGTAAAAACAGAATAATCCAAACTTATTGCACTTGTGGTGTGTTTCCAGTGGCTCCAGGTTGGCGTCACATGTCACCATTGACTTAATATGCAATTTTACTACAAAAGCGTTCAATATCAATTTTAACACATGCAAATTCACTTACCTTTATCCTCAAGTTTCACTACAACACGCATGGACATGTACAGTAAAACCTCTCTATAACGACCACTAAATTTGTTTTAATTAGCTGGCATTTTTTGGCAGATGGTTGCTTAAAGCAAGGTGAAAGTAAAATAGAACGCTCCTATAGGAACGTTCTGTTTTACTTTTACCTGGCTTTAAGCATCCACCTGCCTTTAACACAAAATACTTGATGTAATTTAGTGGTCGTTGAAGAGAGGTATTACTGTAATTCGAAGCAAAATAAATGATGCAGAACTTACTTTTGCCGGATGAATTCGATTTAAAAGACTTCTATTTGACTTTAAATAGCATTTACATTCCCATGCAACTTGTTTGTGAAACATGAGAATAAAGGTATTGAAATCACGCGACGCCCAAGTGACGTCCTGAATATAACATTGTGTTAAAATTTGATATTGAACACTTTTTTGTAATTCAAGGTGTCTTAAGTATTTTTGTTACAACACGTAGATTCAAGCATACAGTTTGTAGTTTTCATCTCAAATTAATTTTAGAATGTGGTATCGGACAAAAGTTTTAGAACATGTAATTAAGAGATGATCTTACATGAGTGTTCATTTCACATAGTTTTTTATGAAATGAGTTTACTATAATGATATGGCACGAGCTTTAGCGAGTGTGATATTCGTAATAGTAAACGAATTTCATGAAAACAATGTGTAATGAACGCGAATGTAATATTCTTTTTATCACATAAGCCTTTAAATGCCATAGAAAATGAAACAGACTATATAGCTGACGGCCGTTTCGGCCATTCCTTACAGACAGCGTAGTAACACAACAGGCGGTCCACATGGAGCGCTACGATTGGCTATCGCATAAATGAGCAGCACTACGATTGTTAATTTGCATAAAAGAATGCACTAGTGCATTATCCCGATATACGGCACTCAGTTACGGCACTCCCACAAGGCAGATTATGTGATAAAAGGTTGTATGGTTATATGGCCACTAATAAACATGAATGGAACTGAATATCTAGTATTCAATCGAACGGCACAAATTCTCTCCACATGCTCTCTATGATGTCTATTAAACGTTTCTCTTTCTTATTGACACGTGGTTACTAATTCTAAATATAAAAACGCTAAGCTAAAGGGGTAAAGTAATGTTTGGATAAAGCATATATTACTCATGTTATTGTCTTTTTAAATCATTCTGACTTTTGGTCTGGGAATATGTGTAAAATTGCCAGTTTTTCGATGATTTCATGAGAACCTTGACTGCACATATTCCCTGTAACTTTCGAATACAAAACTATACAAAACAATAAAACTACAAAACTATAGATAATTCAAATCGCAAAACTATAGATAATTCAAATCGCTTGCCTAGTGATACATACTACATGAATATGTTTTGTTGACATGCATCTAGAAAAGTTGCATGGCACACGCGCGTGCATACACACTCACACTCCCACACGCACTGTATTAAATAACGACATTATAAATATTTATTAGCTACAGTTCTATAGTGTAAACCTTTCAAATAATTGTGCATTAACCAAAACTGTACAATCTAATCTTTATAATGTCAAAAGCAAACAGAAATACCCTGATCAGACGGTTCCTATAGAAACCGGCTGATCTGAATCTTCACAGTTTGCAAATGCGTTACAAGACGAAACTGAAAGTCCGGTATACAGAGGTGTTACTGTATTTTGATTGAGACGCATTTTGGCACTGCTACAAACTGAGCAGACCCAGATCAGGGTCCATGCTTATAAAGCTTTTAGTTGAGTCTGAGTTTAGTTCTCAAGCTTTTGATCGGTCAGATTTGAGTTCTCAAGCTTTTGATTGGTCAGATTTGAGCCAAAGGCTCAAATCTGACCAAATCAAAAGCTTGAGAACGATCTCAGACTCAACTAAAAGTTTTATAAGCATGGACCCTGACTCCTACCAATTGTGTCATGACAAAAAGTCCATTGTTCATAATGTCATTATAAAATGTCAGCTAAGTAATATTCATACAGTCATTATTTCTATCATGAATATGTATAAGTAATATTCATACAGGCATTATTTCTAACATGAACATGTATAAGTAATATTCATACAGTCATTATTTCTATCATGAATATGTATAAGTAATATTCTAACATGAATATGTATAAGTAATATTCATACAGTCATTATTTCTAACATGAACATGTATAAGTAATATTCATACAGTCATTATTTCTAACATGAATATGTATAAGTAATATTCATACAGTCATTATTTCTAACATGAATATGTATAAGTAATATTCATACAGTCATTATTTCTAACATGAACATGTATAAGTAATATTCATACAGTCATTATTTCTATCATGAATATGTATAAGTAATATTCTAACATGAATATGTATAAGTAATATTCATACAGTCATTATTTCTAACATGAACATGTATAAGTAATATTCATACAGTCATTATTTCTAACATGAATATGTATAAGTAATATTCATACAGTCATTATTTCTAACATGAATATGTATAGTGTAAAGGGTTAACCTACTGCAGTATGAGCAACAGTCATATGAGCAAATAGTGTATCGCCTGCTTTAATGAGCGACAGTCATATACAAATAGTGGGTCGCCTGCTTTAATGAGCAACAGTCATATGCAAATAGTGTGTCGCCTGCTTTAATGAGCAACAGTCATAAGTCATATGCAAATAGTGGGTCGCCTGCTTTAAAGAGCAACAGTCATAAGTCATATACAAATAGTGGGTCGCCTGTAATATGCTAATAGTGGGTCGCCTGCTTTAATGAGCAACAGTCATATGCAAATAGTGGGTCGCCTGCTTTAATGAGCAACATGCATATGCAAATGGTCGGTCGCCTGCTTTAATGAGCAACAGTCATGTGCAAATAGTGTGTCGTCTGCTTTAATGAGCAACAGTCATATGCAAATAGTGTGTCGCCTGCTTTAATGCTATAGGTAGGAGCATCACAGTTTTAACCCGATTGGAGCTACTTGGTGTCTCATCCAAACTGCTTGCATAGGCTATCACAAATAAAAGGACTGAAGGTCAAATGCACGAACGTTCTTTTCATGGCAAACAGTAGAGAACCTGTAGCACACATTTAGCTAAATGAACGAACCATTATCAGTCAGCTCCTGTAGGAGCAAACCATTGTCAGCCAGCTCCTATAGGAACCAACAGCTATCAGCCAGCTCCTATTGGAGCAAACCATTATCAGTCAGCTCCTATAAGAGCAAATCATTTTCAGCCAGGTCCTATAGGAGCAAACTATTATGAGCCAGCTCCTATAGGAGCAAACCCTGATCAGTCAGTTCCTATAGGAGCAAACCACTATCAGCCAGCTACTATATGAGGATAATCACTCTGACTCCTATAGGAGTCAACGTTACAAAACGTAGGCCATTATTTGACAACTCCTACAGGGGCCACTGTTATAATCAGTAAACCATGATCAGCTAACTCCTATTGCAGCCAATGTAACAAACAAAAAGCCATCATCAGCCAGCTCCTATAGGAGCAAACCATTATGAGCCAGCTCCTATAGGAGCAGACCATTATCAGCCAACACCTATACGAGCAAACATTATCATCCAGCTAATATAGGAGGATTATCAGTCTGGCTCCTATAGGAGCCAACGTTACAAAACGTAAGCCATTATCAGACAGCTCCTATATGAGCCACTGTTACAATCAGTAAACCATCACTGGCCAGCTCCTATAGGAGCCAATGTTACAAAAAATGCCATTATCAGCCAGTTCTTATAGGAGCCAGCGCAACAAACACTAAACCTCTAAAGAAGTTCATCAGGATAGTAGATTCTTTAGTCTATGTATGTTCTAGTGACTTATGCAAATTTAGTATTACCTTTGTGACAGTTTCGGTACTCCATTGGAGAACCTTTATCAGACTTCCGCGGGAGCATGACGTCACAGCGCGGGTTTACTACTAGACTGGTTCCAAACTAAATTTGGATAAGTCACTAGAACATACACAGAATAAACAATAAACCATTATTACAGCTCAAACAGTAACAAACGGCAAACCAGTATCAGCCTGCTCGTACAGGAGCCGGCGTTACACACAGTAAACAATTATCAGCTAGCGCATATAGGGCTCAAGGTTACAAAAAGTAAACAGTGACACCCGTCTAAACCGGACTTCTAGTAGAGAATTATTTGGATACTGTAGAACCCCTCTAATGCGACCACTTAATGAATAAACATGGCTGTCTTTATAAGCAGGTGGTTACCTAATGCAGGACAAAAGTGATGCAGAAAGCTCCTTTGGGAGATTTCTGCATTCCTTTTGTACTGCATTAAGCTACCGCCTGCATCTAGCACACAGAATTATGCCTCTTTCAGGTGGTCGCATTAGCGGGATTTTACTGTATTTAAAGCATATGGCTGCTTAATTCAGAATGAAAGTCATGCGGAAAACTCCTAGAGGGATATTTACCCAGCATAAAGCTGCCACATGTCTCTACGACAAATACAATGTATATATAATAAATCTAACGTCCGGTTTAAAGGGGTTTACTGACGATTTCGATTTTGATCACTACCTGATAAATATTTATATACATGCTATCATGAGTATTAATTTGATGCAGTTTTATAGAATAACATATGAATATAGTGCCATAGCACAAACTGTAGAATCAAATCTGACAGACCCCAATCGGGGTCTTCTCTGTACAGTGAAGCTCACTTATAACGAAGTCCTCGGGACCCTCTGATTTCTTTCGTTATATCAGGTCCATTTTACTATATGTAATCAGAGAGGGGGAATAAATTTTATTTTGTTATATGCAGTATTTCGTTATAACCAAGTTCGTTATAAGTGAGTTTCACTGTAATCGTGTAAAATTGCATATAATATGAATTACAACAACTGGTCTGGGTTACACTGTAAATCAAAGAAGACGCCATGTTTTCTTCAGAAAAAATTGCCCTTTTTCACTAGAATCTATTACTATCAATAAACTGAGATACAGTAGTTCTGAGCGCGCGAGAACTAATGGAATGAACCGATATACGGGTGTGATAAACCATATGAATAGGGTAGAAGCTTTCTGGCGCGGTAATCAAAATGAAGTCGTCCCTTTTAATTGTGGATCTGTTAGGCAGGTGGTAGCTTAATGCTGGTCAAAAGTAATACAGAAAACTCCTATTTATCATGCAACGTCACGAAATACAGTCACTTCCTACTAGCATAATATTTTCCACGTCGGCGCTGTATTTTGTTAGGCATAGTGCATGTGTACTGACCCCACTGGGATGCAAGTTTGGTTCAGTCAATAGGAGGAAAACAGAAGGACGAAAAAGGTATAATTAAACATGAACATCAAATTTAACACACTTGCTCACCTTTGTCTCAACTATGTGTCCAGATAAAAGGATTAAATCAAGTTTGTTTATGTTGTAAAAGTCGATGACGTCACTGCACGCCCACATGACGTCACGTATATCGCACTTACATGTTTTTTCATTCAGGGGACGAAACTGCTTTAGCAATCTTTCTTTTTCTTCATTTTCTCCATTTTTCTGGGTGTTGCATGATAAAAGAATTACTATGCTAGTAGTTTGGAAGTTAAGCTGTATTTTGGCTCGTCAGAAAAGTAGTTAACTGCTCGCCAAGGCTCGTATTTAACAACTTTTTCAACAGAATGAATGTTCTACTGCATACAGGTTAATATCTTGATCTGAATTCCTCAAAATAACCGTGCATGTTATTGATTGTCGACTTAACTAGGTCATGTTTACAAAATACACAGTAATCTTTGTCAGAGTATAGTACAGTACTCCCTCTCTACAACGACACCCTTTGGGATACGAAGATGGTATGTGTTGTTCAGAGGGAGTTGTTATAGGGAGGGAAAATCAAACATAATTAGCTTGTTTTCAGATCCCCAGATAAGGTGTATTTCGAGAACTAAAACCGTTATGCCTCAATCAATCCCTATGTTGTGACCACTCTATAGAATCGTCACAAAGTGACGATTCTAAAGAGTGGTCACAACATAGGGTTCGAAGGAGGCATAAAGAAAATAAGTCATATTTACGTCACAGATCGTCTAAAACCCGTCATATTTACGTCACAGATTGTCTAACGTCGGAACAGTTATCGCATCTGTTCACACTGTTAATCTCTAGGCGATGTGGACTTTCGGATCGGTGGTTATCGTGGTCACGTGGTTTGCCTTTGCCTTTGTCTTTGGTAGGGCGCTCCTGTTCACCATGGTTCACCTGTATGTTTCTAAAGGCATTGACAACACCAGTGATTAATCCCTTATATAACATAGAGTGTGCAGAAATACTATTGTACGTATCATTCTGCAGTGATCTGACCTCTAGCATATACCGCTTCATTATCTTTCGACGCTGGATCTTGTTATTGTAGCGAAATACGTCCATTTCCTTTCCAACCTTGACAATCATTCTTTGGGGCAGCACGCTTTCAATAAAGAGTATAACAGAGAGTCTTTGCAATTTCCAGTGGCGATCACGTGCGCTAATATTCCCAACATTTTCAACAAGCTCTGTACATGTCTTTGACATCATTGCAATCAAAGCATTCAGCATCAAGAGCGTTGTCATGATGATAAATCCGATAAAGATAATAATTGCCAAAGCTGGATGCCTCGTGTCGTACAATTCTGATACTTCACCAAGACCAACCATCAATTTTGCCATGGAAAAGAGAACTCGTCCGAAATGTTTAAAGTCGGTGGATCTAGTGACATTCGAACCCTGAATTACCATGTACATAGCCGTAGAGAAGGCTATAAGTAGGATACCGAGAATGACAAAAAACCTCAACATGTCGCCAAACAGAACTCTTTGAATGAGAACTGTAAAGAAGCTGAATGATCTGATAACGCGAAGAAAGAATATGATGCTTAACCAGCAACTGATCACCGCCATAATCAAACAATAGTTCTCGTAGTATTCGCTAACAATCGCAAATATGAAGTCGATAACAAGAAACACTCCTAGAAATACATACATACCTCTAAACCACCCGTTGCTGTACGGATTCAGGAAAGAATGTAAAGTCCATGGCATTTTCCCTTTCACTGTTCGGACTATTTCTTGAATTAAGTAAACGGCTGAGACAAACAGTGTGATGGTGCCAAAACCTGTGACGAAAGCGTTTTTCGTCATTTCAGATTTGAAATTTGGCTTTCTGTTAACGTCATATTCGGTGCCAATATCATTGTTGACATTCTGCTGGGCTCTCTCTACGCTATACCACGTAAGGAAGCATGTGAACATGAAATGGAGCAGCCACCAAGGGTAAAAGATAACACGATAGGCGTCCCACTTCCGGTCAATCATTCGTCGCATAGAATGAAACTGCAGAAAATGAAAGGCATAATGTGGCTTTAACTCAAGCATCATCATCAGGATAGATTTGTTGCATGGTTTATGTTGACTGACTGGCGCTCGCCTGACAGGAACATTCTCCGGTATGGCACTCATCAGCGCATTTCCATCTTTCCCCGTTATATCTTCTAACCTCATGGAAGCTATAGCGTCAATGTCAGTTACGTCATAGATTTTGATGTCAAACAATCCATCCTGTGTATTATCAAAGCAGTATGCCTGAAATGAATCGAATTATATTGAACATGCCTTTCATTATTTCAATGAAATAAAAGAACAGCGCCATATTGAATACTTACTAGTAAGTCGCGTATAGAAAAATCAGTCTGTTCGACATGTAAAGCATAAATGCGTGTTTCTATTCAATTTTAAAACGCTCATTGAATGTTCAAAACCAAAACCCTTTATTCCATGTATATTTATGTAAGAAGTAATGACAGCATGAATATTTATAAATTCAAATTTATAATTTCATATGAACAATGTGTGCTTGGTCATCAGTGAAACTGTAGAATCAGATCTATATCATTTTCATGAATGAATGCATTCCCTGATTAGCCGGTTGCTACAGTAGTCGTCTGATCTAGTATTCTTTGTTTGCAAGGGCGTAACTAATGAGTAAATGCTTAATATTGCCACCCGCCCAAAATTACTGGATCTTTTTTATATTAAACACTTAACGATTCCTTCAATGGCCATAACCCTTTCCTTCATTTAAACACAGGGGTCTGGACCGTTTCATTGGGGTCTATATGTAGTATATAATAACAAGGGTTCCAACTAGCAGAACGGATATCCGTGTACCACGAGTACAAATATGACTGTAACTCTTGCAATTTAAATGATAATTTCGTAATTCTTTCGGATATTGAAAGCCAATATATTTTCTATCAAATAAATATAATCTTATAACGGTAACTTATGAACAAGTATCAATCCAACAACGATTTTCTCAAAATTTCACGTGTTTTTAGGGTCATTGACAAACGTTCGTTCACCCCGGTTTCACTATATCACAGCAATAACCTGGCACTTTGAAGTTCAAAACATGGCGTGAGTCAATAAAACGAATCGATTCTAACACCCACCTCCAATTATTTAGTTCCCAGCATCAAAACAATGATGTAAAACTAGCGAGTTTTGTCAGTTTGCTTCAAATCGTCGAGGAAGGAGCCATTGTACGTGACGTCATGGATTTTCCAATTTTTCCTTCGCTCATCCAATGAAATGGCTCCATTCAAATTTGTTGCAAAATGGCAGCATCCGAAATAGGAACATAACTACAGACGAAAAAGGCCGCTGTTGCTAGTTGCTTATTTATTAAGAGGACAAAACAAATGGAGATTGGTAATATAATTGGGTTGTTTTATTAAACCACGCCATCGTTTGAACTGAAAATCGCCAGGTTATGGCTGTGATATAGTGAAACCGGGGTGAACGAACGTTTGTCAATGACCCAGAAAACACATGAAATTTTGAGAATATCGTTGTTGGATTCATCATTGCGCGTAAGTTACCATGAGAAGATTATATTTATTTGATAGTTAAATATATTGACTTTCAATAGCCGAAATAATGATAAAACATTCACTGAAATTGCAAGAATTAAATTCATATTTGTACTTGTGGTACACGGATGTCCGTTCTGCTAGTTGGAACCCTTGTTATTATATAGTACATATAGACCCCAATGAAGCGGTCTAGACCCCTGTGCATTTAAACGCATTTGACACATTTGCAGAGAACCCAGATCAGACTGCTCATAGAGGATCCGTTTGATCAGTTTGTTTATTTAATTAGTTTCCAAAATAGCTACATTATTCCAACTTCCAATAACACAGAATAGACCCATATCAGACAGCTGCTACAGGAGCCATCATGGTTTGCTATTCATGCCAAACTATATTGTATTAACTACTTATTATTATACCATATTTATAGAGAGCTCTTTTCACAATGGATATGTACTTTAATAAATTCACGTGAAAAATTACGCATATTATGCACATAAATTATGCATATAGAATATCTAAAACAAAATATAATGTTTAATATATTGATATCGATAAGAATAATAAAATTGAATTGATATAAGAACCATAGGTAAATGAAACAGTAGTAAAGTCAAGCTGGCAAAGCCACATACAAGACGCAACCACCACCAAAACATCGATAGATAGCATATCACACACACACGCACACACATCTACACACCAAAACACAATGTGAAAATAGAAAACATTAACAAACACACCAGCACTAGATATAAATATTCCAAACGTCAACAAAGTATTCTGACAAAGAGAGTAGATCCTCGGAACGATCAGTGGCAAAATCACCACTGGGGGTTTAAACCGGTTTACGGACGTCCTTAACTCACACTTATCTCAAAGTCACATTAGCTTAACAAACATTGTAAATAAAGGTATCCCCGCCAGACTTTCCAACAACATAGAAGAGGTAAACACATGACAACAATTATGTAAAACATAACATAACAGCTGTGAAAGGTTCGTCAAATATGTACTCAATGACTTTGCTGAAGTCAGAGCTACTTAAGAGAAGCCGCTAAAGAGGAGGTCCCTACAATTATCGCATATTTTCAATAATATAATAAAACTTGGTATTTGTTATGCTCTATAATTATTATGAAGGTTCCCAATTTGAACTTATATCAACAAATGCCCATGTGATACAAATAAACCGATTTCATCAATAACTGATAATTTTTGTTCTACAACACTATATTATCGGCCTTTTCCGTAATTTCTTCCGCGTTTTGCCGATGATCACCCGATCCCTCCATTGTTTACGTAATAGCTTTCTCGGAAGTGGTCGGAGAATCGCGAATAGGGCGAACAGTTACGAAACTAAAACTCAACCCGAATAAAACTGAGACATCGGGGAGTAAAACCGGGATCGGTGATATCAAACACATGGATGTTTTGTCATTATAAACGGTAATTGGATGGAGCTTTTTGTGATATACTACTTTTCAGCATATAAACAAATGAGTTTTGTATATTTTAAGTGTTTATGAAACACGTCAAATGTAGGGACATCCCCTTTAAGGGCGTGACAGGAATAAGGTTATACAAAGCTCATCCCGTTTCTGGGTTTAAGAGTATACCATAATAGAGTACTACCCTCGGCAAGTCATCGCGCAAGCAAAGAGAGAAGCGTAGCTACCGACTGTAAAAGGGTCAATAACTAAACATGCAGTGCGTTTCAATATAATAGGGTTATAATAACTTTTCTTCCTAAAGGCTTTAATGCGTGTTATAAACAAATTATGTAAATGGATATGACCCCGACTTTTCCTTTGTTTGTAGATAGCATCACCATAAAATTTTGGGAGAGAAATACCTTGTTGCACACACCATCATGTTGCATACATTTATCTGTTTGTGTCATTTTATGCTATAGAATATTGTGTCAGCGCACTCAGATCGCCAACACTCAAATATACCTTTTTATGCACAGTGTCAGTACGTCACACAATTACAAATAGAAACACCTGAGTTGAGTGTATGTTTGGACATACAACACTACACATAAAACATTGCCCCCACCCACCCCCATTATAGCAGCAAGGAGATTCCCTATACATTCATAGAAGATTATGGATGATTTCAATTTGTATTAAATAAATTATTTATGTAGCATTATATTTGAAAGGGATGTTCAGAAGTGACCCGCAGTCATAAGATAGAATCGACAAGCCGTGGCTAATGCAACAGTTATCATGACTTATAATTATTAGATACGTTTCCAAACTGTTCTAGTAATAAATGTTGAAGAAATGCGTTTTTCAGACATATTTGAAAGATGTCAGTGAGCCGCAATCTGGTGCCGGACGGTAGAGCAATCCTATGTTTTTGGAGCTGCATGCATGATACTCCCTTCTCTCACCGTATTTTACAATACCACTTATTAGTACAACTCCGCGAGGCCTATATACACATCAAGCATGTCGACAATTCTCTCGTATGGACGACTTTTGACACCTCATTAGAATTTTGTAGTTTTTGAAACCATTGTTATAAATATAGCATTAGCTCAATAGCAGCATATGATCAATGCTCGATTTATCACAATGGTTTCAACAATGACTAATTATTAATATCCACAATTCCATTATTTTTTACACAAATAACCATCAGGTAAATGGTTATTTACCTTTTCACCACCCGTGTCGTATAAATGCACCACGACAAAAAGTGCAGTCTCAGATCAGATCAGGGAATTCACTTTTGCCTCAATCTCTATTTCTACACTAGTGTATATGTGTGCTTTATACCTTTCAAATTTGTATTTATTTATCTCATTTCCGTATTTTACTGAATGATTTAACAAACTTGGATTGCAGACGACAATTAGAAATTTTGCGCCGAAAGGGTTAAACGGTCACAATTTGTCACTGCAATGTTACGAAAATGGCCCTTAATCCGAGATATCAAAGTACAAAAATGAGTCATGCAGGAACACCACATACAGAATAAACACTCGCCCGAACAGCAACACAAGGAAACAGCAAATGTACATAACTAGAAAAAAAACACAAAGACAAAACAAACATACAATAGGAGGAAGATGGAAGTACCGCCTTGGAACGGTCAGTCACAAAAGTCACTGGGGGTTAAACCGGTTTATGGGCGCCCAACCTCACTCTTATTCCATCCCCACCCTAAAAGACAAACAGTGTAAATAAACGTATCCCCTCTCCGACTAATCTACAACAACCGCGACGGCAAATACAATGGTAAAGTGCATGTATAACGAAAAAACATTTAATTGAACATACTGTATCCATCTATCGCTAGTGTACTCAATAATTGAGCTGCAAACAGAGTAACTGTAGAAAAGTAATAAAGAATACGATAAAAATGAAATAGTACAGATATCCGACGTTATCCTTCCATTTCTGGATTTAAGAGGTCGTCTTCATAGAGTAATTAACCTTTCTTGTCGGCGTACATGCAAAGAGGCCAGCGTGATTGCCAACTGTAAAAGGGTTCACAACCAAACATGCAGAATGTTGTAGTCATATTTAAATATGTAAAGATCAACCGACTAGTTACTGACTATGTGATAACTCGATGTCTAAGTATGTCTCATCAAGGTGTAGTGTTGTTCTTATAAATACATTCGCGCCTTTCAATATACAATAAATATGGAAAAATAGTCAAACAGGGCGAGCCACATACGAAATGACACCGCATCAAACAAGAAACGGTACAGCCACAAGACAAAACATAACGGGACACATATCAGACGAAAAACATTAAACATTAAGCATATTATACAACAAAGTTGACTACATGTATAGGCTGAAAGCAGGAGTACCGCATTGGAACGGTCAGTAGCCAAAACGGCTACTGGGGGCTTAAACCTGGTTTATAGATACCCAACCCCGCTCATATCCCACTTTCACCAAAGTCAAAATGTAAATGCCCCCCGAACAATTTCACAACATGAATAACGATGTCTGCCAAGACTACATGATTTTTAAAGAAACGGAAGAGGTCAACAAGCGACATAATTATTTAAATGGCATCATAATTTATAAGTACAGTATAAATTCTGAACGGAGGTGATCCCCCAAAAGTAAAAATTGCAACACAAAAAGAGAAAATTGCAGACTCGGTTTTATTGAGTCTGTTCATGAGCAGTAATTGAATACATGAAACATGTCCACACGTACAGCCTGCTTTAAGCTGCCACCTGTCTTAGATACCTAGCCATAGTACTTGTTTTAGTGTTCAAACTATTGGAGTTTTACTGTAAGTCCCGAACTCGCCCTGTTTCCACGCCTTTAACACGCTGTCATGCAAAAAGGTATAAAAATAAAAATGAGTCATGCAGGAAACATCACATACAGAACAAACAGCCGCCCGAACAGCAACACAAGGAAACAGCTAACATACACAACTATAAAAACATCAAGATACGCACAAAGACATAACAAATATACAATATGGAAGATGGAAGTACACTCTTTGAACGGTCAGTGACAAAAGCCATTGGGGGATTAAACCGACTTATCTACAACAAATACAGTGGTAAGGTGTATGTAGAACAAAAATATTTATGTGAACAAACTGTATCCACCTATCGCTAGTGTACTCAATGATTGAGCTGCAAACAGAGTAACTGTAGAAAAGTAATAAAGGGTACGACAAAAACAAAATAGTACAGATATCCGACGTTCTCCTTCCGTTTCTGGATTTAAGAGGTCGCCTTCATAGAGTAATAAGCCTTTCTTGTCGGCGTACATGTAAAGAGGCCAGCGTGATTGCCAACTGTAAAAAGGTTGACAACCAAACATGCAGTATGTTGTAGTACTATAGGATCATATCCCTTTTTAATGATTTTTAACATATTTGATGAACAAAGTGAGAAAATGGGTATGTCCGACAATTATGCAGCGTTTCTTGATCTAGACCTTAAAATTGATAATGGAATGATTTCTTCTAATCTTCTAAAATATATGACAAAAGAGATAATTTTGATTTTATTATTTTAATACACGCCCTTTCTGCCCCTTCCGATCCGACCCTTCATTAATGTGGCGCACTATCACTCAGGACCCTTTGACCCTCTTTATTGTAGAGAAGGGCTATCGTGTCCCTCTGGGTCGACAGCCTCCTGTCTCTGGAGAAAGGGGATTCTACTAAATAACTTTAAATTTCTATATAAATCATATTCAAGCTATATGTCTCTGCTTTACTTTGGTACTTGTCGTGTTTATATGATTTTATTAAAATTCATAAATGCATTCTTATGATTTTCAATGAGAAAGTAAAAAATGCGTTTTTTAGAAAAAGGAGTTTGTTGTTTAGTCGTAGAGGCCTATTGATGCACAAAGAGTATTGAATTCAGGTTTGAATAAATTGTTCGTTGGGGTCCGCAGAACACAATATGAGCATTCCAAAAATAATTTTGTCCCAACTATGTTTTTAACGGTTTCCATGGTAACCCGAGGTGTATTTCGAAACATCTGTGGTTAAAAAAATGCGTCATAACTTTGCTTTTAGAGGCAAAAGAAGGACAAAACAAGAACCTACATAAAGCAAAGACATATAACTTGAATATATGTAATTTAACTAATTTTCATAAATGTATTCTTATAGATGTATTCGGGCGACTGTTTATTCTGTATGTGGTGTTTCTTGCATGACTCGTTAATTAATTATTAATAAACAAGAGTTATTGAATTCATGTTTGAATGTTTTTATGTGATCAGCCATCTTTGTTTCAGGTAATATTTCTATAAAGCATGCATATTTCAGTTAATTTGCATATAATGTGCGTAAAGGAACAATCAATTTTCTATGAGCATTGTATTAAGTATTATTTTGAGTATAAAATCTTTTCTGTGATTAATTTACGTAAAATACCAGATATTGTACCAAAACAGACGAGAGCAGAGGATCATTACTTTGTGTATATAATTGATTTGTTCATTTCGTTTGAATATAAATGCCATATTTATGAATATTAAAGAAATGTAACCATTAACACACTTAAATCAACTGTTCTTATCTGTTAATTAATTAAAATCTAAAAATTTAAAGTTGTTTAGTAGAATTCCCTCTCTCCATAGAGGGGAGGCTGTCGACCCAGAGGGACACGATAGCCCTTCTCTACAATAGAGAGGGTCAAATGGTCCTGAGTGATAGTGCGTCACATTGATGAAGGGTCGGATCGGATGGGGCAGAAAGGGCGTGTCCCTAGGGCTGGGACCTAGAAGCCCCAGAACCCCTAGGATAGGAAGGGAAGGAACCCTGAGATGCCAGTCCTGAGTTAGGGGGGGGAGGGTCCTAACCGGCTCTTGGTCGGCCCCGCTGAGAGGCAGAATAGGGTCTGGTTGTCTTACCTTTCTTGGGAGGTCCCGTAAGAGGCTTACATTCAACCTTAAAGATTTAAGAAACGGGAGGGTTCCTGGTAGAAACCCTGTTAGCTCTTTCTCCTTAACGTTGCCACCGAAAAGTAGTTCGGAGGCAAAGAGATACGCCCACAGCTCGTCCTTCGACATGTCCTGCAGACTAGAGGAAGGCGTCACGGCCACCGCGGAGCATATTCGCTGTCGATGTGAGCCATTGACCCAAGGCCAGTTGGATCGAACGGCCCATATAGTATGAAAGGCACTTAGTAACTTCGGATTCAAGCTCCACAGAGAAGGCCGCAGATAGGAGGTCAATGTTTGAAGCGAATCCCATCTGTTGGATGCAACTCCCGACGCTAAAGAAGTGAATGAGAGAGAGAGAGATCGGGAGAGGAGGACCCCTGTGAATAGGATTCGGGGGTCTAGGACAGACAGAGGGTGGGAGGATTCTAAAACAATCTTCACACGCCTTCTCAATAGAAAAATATTGATGTTCAGAATCATCTAAAGAAGAAGAGGACTAAGCTCCGTCTAAATCTGAGTGAGAGGCTTCCACAGAGTCTGATTCCCTTAAAAAATAGGATCATCCCTAGGAGCTATAATGGACAAAGTGTCTTCCTGCTCTCTCTCAGAATCCGCCCTGGTGAAAGCCACGGATGGCAGCACCCGGGAGGAGTGGAACCCATCACAGACATAGAAGTGTGGACTGTGGGTTCATGTGAGAGCTATTCTTCCTCTAGGGATGAACTCACAACATGCCCTAAGTGGGTTGTAAGCCAGAACGGACTTGGGGGAGCCGAGAGGAAAGGGGAATGGGGATCACTGAGGGGGAGTCCCATGACCTTGCAGGTCAGGTCACCAATAAGGGGAAGCTTGCTGGTTCCCAGAATGAGTGTCGGCTAGCAAGAGCGACCAGCCGACGAATCTGAGGAGGAAGAGCGATGTCTTCGCATAGAAGAGTAATGGCAATACCTGCGATGAGAGCGGTGCGAGTGCGGGTTCCCATTAGAAGAATAAGAAGGTTTTTACGCCTCCTATGGGGTTGGGTGGGATGGGGCTAGGAAGTCCGAAGTGTACTCAGAAGATGAAGAGTAATTGCAGGGTATAGACGACCAAGAACGTGTAGACTTAGCCAGAGCAGCTTCTTGTTGACTTTCACCACTGTAATGCGGTGTAGAGACAGAATCCCCATTAGAGAAGATTGGACCGGTAGATTTACAGGTCCACTTCGGTATCCCGGTCCAAAGGACCGGACTGGGCCACCGGAGGACCGTTGGAGGGCAAACTTAGGACACCGGGCCAAAGAATACACAATGACAACTTTGGGCCAGGACTCGGTAGACCGGTCTGCCGGTGATGTCATGAAACGGAAGCACTAACACCAGGACACCGGTGATGGATAACTGGGCCTAGATTCAGCGGGCGGGACCAGAAACTCTCCACACAACAAGCGGACCGGGAGACCTGGCAACAATAGTACCTGGGACCAAAACAAAGGGCACCATTCAAGTGCTTTAGGGGACATTGATTTGTCTGTTGCGAGGGAGTCGCTGACCAAAGAGAAGTATACTTCTTCCGTCGGGCAGCAAGCTCCCACGTTTCCCCCGTCAAGAGGGATGAAACTGGACAGGGAGCTGAAGCGGAGCATCCGCAGCAGGCCAGACACACTTAATGAGTTGTCCAGCCTGCCGCGAAATGCCCGAAAGAAGCCTTGCGTTGCTCTGGCATGCTATGTGGTAAATAATCAAGCAAATGCATAAGACATCGCGAGTAAGTTCGAAGTCACGCAATGCTAATATGGGTAAACATAAGCTGATTATTGCAGCCCAGATGCTATATATTTTCTATTGTATTGCAAAACACTCATAAAAGTAATATTCTTCATAAAACATGCATGAGGCTCAATTCCTCCGCTGTATTTTCTTACAAGAAATGTGTTGTTTACATACAGGTATAGTGCAATATAATAGAAAACTTACTTTCCTGCAACAGTTTACATTCTCGTTAATATTCATGGCTTTGAAAATAATATTCATTATCTACATATTTACAATGTATATACATGAGCATCAATATCTCTGTTTCAGTCAGTATCAAGCTCTGCAATGGTTAACTAAAATAATCTCAGATAAAAAGAGCAGCTCAATCAAGTGTGTTTATTTTTACATCTCATTAATATTCATAAATATGATATTAATATTCATGAACCCAAAGTAATGACCCTCTGCTCTCGTCATTTTTGTACAATATTACGTAAAATAGATAATAGAAAAGATAGTACACTCGAAACAATGCTAAATATAGTGCTTATGTTAAATTGCTTATTCATTTACGCACGTTATATGCAAATTAGCTTAAATATGCACGTTTTTAGAAATATTACATAAACCAAAGATTTTTTTCTTTGTATGATGGTATTAAAACATTTAAACCTGAATTCAATACCTCTGTGTATATTATTAGGCCTCTCAGACTAAAAATAAACTCGTTTTACTAAAAACGGATTATTTACTTCCTCATTAATATTCATAAGAATGCATTAATAGTATTAATAGAATTATAACTCGTATTCAAGCTATATGTCTCTGCTTTACTTTGGTGCTTGTTTTGTCCTTCTATTGCCTCTAAAAGCAAAGTTATGACGCATTTCTTTACTCAAGATAGTTTCGAAATTTACCACGGGTTACCATGGAAACTGTTTAATAAAACATAGCTGGGACACAATTATTTTGGGGGAATGTTCAAAAAGTGTTCTGAGGACCCCAACAAACTATTTAAACCTGAATTCAATAATTTTTATGTATTAATAGGCCTCTAAGACTAAACAACAAGCTCCTTTATCTAAAAAATCGGAATTGTTTACTTCCTCATTAATATTCATAAGTAATAATATATGAATATTATTAAAATTATATATATCATATTCAAGCTATATGTCTCTGCTTTACTTTGGTACTTGTTTTGTCCTTCTATCGCCTCTAAAAGCAAAGTTATTACGTATTTTCTGAACCAAGGATGTTTCAAAATTTAACTCGGGTTACCATGGAAACCGTTTGATAAAACATGGATGGGACAAAATTATTTAGGGAAATACTCAAAATGTGTTCTGAGGACCCCAACGAACAATTTAAACCTGAATTCAATAATTTCTATGCATTAATAAGCCTCTCAGACAAAACAACAAACTCCTTTTTTTCTAAACAAAAACCGCATTTTTTAATTCCTCATTAGTATTCATAAGAATGCATTTATGAATATTAATAAAATCATATATCATAGTCAAGCTATATGTCTCTGGTCTCTGCTTTACTTTGGTACTTGTTTTGTTCTTCTATTGTTTCTAAAAGCAAAGTTATGACGCACTTTCTAAACTGAACCAATGTAGTTTCGAAAATTACCTCGGGTTACCATCGAAACCGTTAAGTAAAACATAGCTGGGACAAACTTATTTTCGGGGGCATGCTCCAAATGTGTTCTGAGGACCCCAACGAACAATTTGGTACCCATAAAAAAGTCTAGAGGGGGATGCTACTAGGACCCATCCTACTATATTGTTCTATTTTATTTCCCTATTCGCCAAACTTACACATTGTAATCACAAAATGAATCTGATAAGATACCAGGTCACTTGGTGCACCGTTTGGATCCAAACTGCTAGAACAGCTAATATGATTGCCGCTGGCAACGAAAGATTTTATTGAACATTGAACTATCTTATATTATTGTTAAAAGAGTTAAACTTTTATTTTACTGTCAAAACTATCACATATGAACAATCAAAATGCAAAGATCGATCAATATGCAAGATGGCCGTTGAGACAAATAATGTGTGTTCTTTTCTAGCTCTTGATAAAAACAAAAGCATCCCATACAGGCGCATACACATACGCGTTCGCAGATTGAGACCACAGACATACACAGATTGCGTAAGAGAACCAGAGATACATATAAACACAGACAGAGGGCGAGAGTGAGAGAGTCATATTTACATCAAGGTTCATTATGAAACCAAAGAGTTCGTGTTGGCCCAGCTTTGCTGCCAGTTGCAGTGGATTAAGACCCTCCTCATTCTCCATCACCCAGATTTTCTTGCGTAACTTGCGAGTCTTGATGGCCTTTGGCTTCATATCATTTGGCTTTTTATCCTTGCTGATATGGCAACACATCTCAAGAACCTCATCAAGCCTGTCCCGGTATAGGAATGCGTAACTGAAACAGAAGCCGAATAGACGTAATAGAGTATTTTATATAACCAATCGAGTGACCTGGTTGCAGATCGTCCATCCCTTATGCACGAACCGGGTTTGCTTCCAGGTTATTAGGGCATGCGCCCGGGTTTCTCTGTATCCTCTCTCTAGTGTAGTCTCGTGTCTTGTCCTTTCTTTGGGCCCAGATAAATGTATTTTTCTGTCGATTTATTTCAGTAAGTCCCTTACTGCACGGTAACAATTATGACGGCAGGACAATTATAATCACAAAAGTACTATTGTTCTTTTTAGAAAATATCATTTTCTATGGTATGAGCTAAACGAGAGTGTTTCTGTATAATCGAGGCGTGGTTGAACTTTTTGCACTGGAATGATTTCAAAACATTGACGGATATGACCGCTTTCGGTAACATTGTGGATCTTATATTATTAATTGACAAGACAAATAAGGTCTCGTTTTATTGCATTGTCATAACACATGCTTGGTATTACTTTCTGTAAAAGTCTGACCAGGAGCATTTTGACATGGGTCTTCACTGGCCTGCACTATGTGTAAAAGTTTGTCTGTTCACATAATAGAGTATTGACAATAACTATCTATCTATCCATGTACATCGATAATGGTTTATTTTGTAAACATGACCTAGTTTAGTCAATAATCAGAAATAGGATTATTGTCCTGTTTTATTAACCTGTCAAATTATACGCTTGCTGAACACGCCATATATAGCTTCGGTTGATATCGATTGTTTCCGCTAATAAAAGCTTTCCTACTTGGCTTATTCAAGTACCTGTATATTTCTTGTGAATCTCGTGAAAAATGTTTAAAACACAGGTTTACCCAAGCTAAATATATCCTTTCAGTGACGTAGGAATATTCAAATTTGACAGGTTAATAAAACAGGACAATACCAAGGTTGCTGTTGCTCGGCGTTTTAGAGAAACTCAGAGCAAGATATATACGTGTATTCATGTCGTAACGGTAATTCATTTATTGAACATAGGAGTTCTAAAACGGATGGTTGCTTAAAAACGTAATGCAGAAAGCTACGATAATAGCTTTTTGCCCTTTTACTTTTGACCTGTATTAAGTTACCACCTGCCTTACAGACACACAACTAGACTTCTTTTTGATACCCGCTTAAGACAGGTTCTATTGAGTCACACCCCTAGAGTGGTTCATCCAATTCGCGCGTTCAGAATTACCTATGTATATGTATACGTTATTCCGAATGTTGCTGTTTAGCACACTGTAACTTTGAACCTTTGCTTATGAATACGCATATGCTGTCTATATACTGACCAATAATACGCATATGCTGTCCATCTACTAACCAATAATACGCATATGCTGTCTATATACTAACCAATAATATGCATTTTCTGTCTATATACTGACCAAGAATACGCATATGCTGTCTATATACTGACCAATAATACGCATATGCTGTCTATATACTTACCAATAATACGAATATGCTGTCTACATACGAACAAATAATACGCATATGCTGTCTATATACTGACCAATAACTGAAAATCACTGATAATGACTGACAATGACTAACATACGTTTTGAAGATTTCAAATATCTAGATATACATGTGTATTTATTTGTCTTACCGAATCAGAGAATGACTGACACATTCTCCGTAGCTGTTGACCCCGTCTAACTCAGCACCCTTGTCGAGAAGTAAGTCAAATATTTCTGGAAGAGAGAAAGATGGCAAACTTTAATCGCACAAAGAGAATTTTTGCAAAATCGGACGTAAAATGTCCATTCTGGGTAAATGCGAACCCGTTTATATATACATTTGACTTTGTAACATAAACCGTTAATATATGAATTCAGACGATGTGTTTTATTTGGACAGTCCTTATTTTGAAACTATGGTTTCTTCAATTTACCTAAAAGAACTGTCTTTAAACAAAGCGAATCGATCTGACATTATGGCTTCTTTTTTAGATTTGAATCTTTCCATCACAAATAATAAGGTTCCGTCCAATATATTCGATAAAAGGGAAGATTGTGATATTAAGATTGTTAATTATCCTTTTCTAGATGGAAATATACCCGTTCAACATCCTATGGGGTTTATGTTTCTCAACTTATTCGGGTTGCCAGAGCCTGTTCTTTTCTTGAAGATTTTAACAGTCGTAATTTTGTCATAACTTGGGTTTATAAATCTCAACTTATTCGGTTTGCCAGAGATTGATCTTTGCTAGAAGATTTTAACAGTCGTAACTTTGTTATATCTGATAAACTTCTTAAGGTATTTCTGCTGTAGTTAAGCAATATGACCTATTACATACTAAACATGTGCTTATTATTGGACAATCTGCTGTGATTGAAATAAAGTGGTGTTGGGAAAACTGAAATTGAAACATTTATCTTATAATAAGGTCTTATTAATACACCAACAGGACTAAACAAGATATCTGGAAGGATCCTTTCGAATTTTTATTTTAAAATAAAACCGGAAAAGTGAGTTATATGACACATCTTTTTGCATATTTTCAGGTAAATATTAAAGTTTTATTTAACTATTAAAGTGAAATTGGAACATTTATCATATAATAAGGACGCATTAATACACCAAACGGACTAAAGAAGATATTTTGGAAGGATACTCATAAAAACAAATACTTTAAAGCAATCTGGAAAAGTGAGTTACATGACAACTCTTTTTGCATATTTTCAGGTAATGTTTTGCTTATTTTAAGGTAAATATTTAAGTTTTATATAAAGCGTTGTTTAACATTTATGAACTGCAGTAGGCCATTTACTTAATAACTTTATAAAAATTGATTGCTGAAAATTGTTAAAAGTATAGATTTTATCATTTTTTATATACAGTAAAGGTCAAATTGAAAGGAGGTAAACAAACGACCGTTGGTGGAAATACCTTAAGCAATGTTACAGATATCACAAACTTCGGATTTTTTTTCTAAAATTATTATCGAAATTTACCTCTCATTAGTAAATATAATTGCAATCTACGGACGTTACTGCAACAAGGTATTTCTCACCAAGAATTTTATCTACAAACTTGTCGTGGTGCTGTTTGGGCGGTTGTGAGTTTTGTATGCGGTGTTTCCTATATGACTCATACATTTACTTTATAGGAAAGTTCGGGGTTATATCTATTTTCATGATTTCTTTATAAAACGCATTAAAACCTTAAGGAAGAAAGGTTATGACTCCATTATATTGCAACGCACTGCATGTTTGGTTATTGACCCCTTGGAACGGTCAGTGGAAAAAGCACCACTGGGGGTTTTAAACAAGTTCACGGACGTCCTTACATCACACTTATACCAAAGTCACCATAGCTTAACAAGTAGTGTAAATAAAGGTATCCTGCCAGACTTCCCAACAACATAGAAGACGGTAAACACAGGACAAAATGTATAACATAGCATGACGACAACTGTGAAAGTAAAGTAAAGTACCTAGTTATAGTCTACTTTCAGTCCGAATGACCGCTCAGTCGACTGTACATTTACTCCCCTGGTCATTGAGTCTTTGCCCTACAATATTGAGCACTGCTAACATATGGCGCAATCATGCAGCCGCAGTACCGGCGAGTGACCCTCACAGGTACCCATTTTACCCCCGGGTGGAGAGGATGTGCGGGTGGGAGACACGGAAAAGCGTCTCTGAAATTTCCGGCAGGGGCCGGGATTTGAACCCCGGACCTCCGGACTGATAGTCAAGCGCGTTACAACTAGACCACCGGCACCTACACATATCATTATGAAATAAAGATTATAAAACTACGTGTATTAACTCTTTACTTCTTCAACATACCTTTTAAACTTCTTTGCAAATAGAGTAGATCCAGATTATATTACTCCTGTACGAACCGTCTAATCAGTGTCTACTCTTTTTGCTTATGCAATGCAATATTTGTTTATGCTACAGTTTTTTTCAATGGTAAACACTCCATTTGCTCAAGCACCATTATATATATTCATCTAATTATTTTTATAGTGTCACTCTGTTCTGTTCAGTGAGTGTATGCCATAAACGACCGTATACGTTTAATATATTCTGAGAGTAGTTGAGACGTCGAAAACAAAAGTAGCAGTAGTAGGGTTCGGACAGTTTCACATAATGCATGGCGCTACTGGCGCTGTCACGTGACCTATGACGTCGCATTGAGGTTACGCTGACCATCACACATTCCTATGACGTCACAATAGAAGTCAAGGCCACCCATCCCACCGGGAGTCATTACCATCCCACATTCCTATGACGTCACAATAGAGGTCAAGGCCACCAATCCCACCGGGGGTTAACGCCCTAGAATAATCGAGGTCACGCTGACCATCCCGCATTCCGTAGAAGGTAAAGGATGACAGTCTTAGAGTCTGAGTCAACAGATTGCAGGTACATAAAAAGTTTTCATGACGTCATTGTTACTGATAGATACGCAGGAATCTAATCAGGAGTCTAATCAGGGTCTACTCCGTTCGCTTACGGAATTATATAGATCTATTAGCGTATACAGTTTCCAATGGGTTTGCTAAGTGTCCAGCCGAAATCTGTAGACGCGTGCCTCTGACGGGCTTAAGTGTTTACCCCTACAGCGCAATAAGGTATCGAAAGTTTATTGACCTTTTCTTCAAGGCCGTCAAGTGAGTGAGTTGGGTTTTACGTCCGACCAACAGTATTTCAGTTATTTGCAGACGGCACCCGCATGAGACAAGTTATAGTGCTGCCTCACTGGAATACTCCTGCCGCAGGTACATGGCAAGGGCACCCAGTCACATTATCCTGACACCGGGCCGACCGGGGATCGAACCCACGACCTTCCGTACCGCAGGCAGACGCTCTACCACTGAGCCACGCGGCCGGGCAATGTCGTCAATGACCCGGTATGGATTCAATGGCAGTCCTTTCGACACACTTTGCCAAGCGACCACTGGAATGTAGAATATCGTTAAACTTAACACCGCCAGATGAGGCATCGTGTCTAATCTGGATCCAAACTGTTTGACTCTCATCTTTCGGTTTCTTTACTTCGCGTAAAACTTTATTGGACAGAAATAACAGACGTCAATCTTAAAGCGGACGTTTCTATAATTATTTTGGTATTAAGGGTCTGTTTGTTAAGCTTGCAAAGGTTTATCGCCATTCTCCAAACAAGACAATTATGTCTAATCTTTCACTGCATCAATATCATCCGCTTAACATTGTCATCTGCAGAGTTTTTTGTCAAAGTTACGTTTTATCGGATAAATATACTGACAGATGATACTGTAAAGCAGCAGGTAGATTAAATATCATCCGTTACTCAAATCTTATACTAAAATACTTAAAGTAGCGTCCGCTTTAAAATTGACATCTGTAATTTCTGTCCAATTAAGTTTTAAGCGAAGTAAAGAAACCGAAATATGAGAGTCAAACAGTTTGGATCGAGATTAGACGCGATGCCTCATCTGGCGGTGTTAACTTTAACGATATTATACATTCCGGTGGTCTCATTGCAAAGTGTGTCGAAAGGACTGCCACTGTATCCGTACCGGGGCATTGACGACATTGAAGAAAAGATCAATAAACTTTCGATACCTTATCTCGCTGTAGGGGTAAACACTTAAGTCCGTCAGAGGCACGCGTCTAAAGATTTCGACTGGACACTTAGCAAACCTATAGCGAAATTAATACGAATCAAACGAGAACGATATTGGAAACTCACTGAATAGACACTGCGTATCTATCAGTTAAAATGACGTCGTGGAAACTTTTTGATGTACCTGCACTCTGATGACTCAGACTCTAAGACTGTCATCCGTTACCTTCTACGGAATACGCGATGGCCAGCGTGACCTCGATTATTCTAGGGCGTTAACCCCCGGTGGGATTGGTGGCATTGACCTCAATTGTGACGTCATAGAATTGTGAGATAGTCATGACCCCCGGTGGAGTGGGTGACTTTGACTTCTATTGTGACGTCATAGGAATGTGGGATGGTCAGTATGATCTCGACGTGACGTCATAGGTCACGTGACAGCGCCAGTAGCACCTTGCATTCTGTGAAACTGTTCGAACCCTACTTCTAAAGAGAAAATTGCAGACTCGGTTTTACGGAGTCTGTTAATGAGTAGTTATAAAGAGGACAACACTACTCTCGCCCCCTAGCACCGGCTTAAGCTGTATTCTATTTTCAAAACTTATGTAACATAAACCGTTAATATATGAATTCAGACGATGTGTTTTATTTGGACAGTCCTTATTTTGAAACTATGGTTTCTTCAATTTACCTAAGAGAACTGTCTTTAAACAAAGCGAATCGATCTGACATTATGGCTTCTTTTTTAGATTTGAATCTTTCCATCACAAATAATAAGGTTCCGTCCAATATATTCGATAAAAGGGAATATTGTGATATTAAGATTGTTAATTATCCTTTTCTAGATGGAAATATACCCGTTCAACATCCTATGGGGTTTATGTTTCTCAACTTATTCGGGTTGCCAGAGCCTGTTCTTTTCTTGAAGATTTTAACAGTCGTAATTTTGTCATAACTTGGGTTTATAAATCTCAACTTATTCGGTTTGCCAGAGATTGATCTTTGCTAGAAGATTTTAACAGTCGTAACTTTGTTATATCTGATAAACTTCTTAAGGTATTTCTGCTGTAGTTAAGCAATATGACCTATTACATACTAAACATGTGCTTTTTATTGGACAATCTGCTGTGATTGAAATAAAGTGGTGTTGGGAAAACTGAAATTGAAACATTTATCTTATAATAAGGTCTTATTAATACACCAACAGGACTAAACAAGATATCTGGAAGGATCCTTTCGAATTTTTATTTTAAAATAAAACCGGAAAAGTGAGTTATATGACACATCTTTTTGCATATTTTCAGGTAAATATTAAAGTTTTATTTAACTATTAAAGTGAAATTGGAACATTTATCATATAATAAGGACGCATTAATACACCAAACGGACTAAAGAAGATATTTTGGAAGGATACTCATAAAAACAAATACTTTAAAGCAATCTGGAAAAGTGAGTTACATGACAACTCTTTTTGCATATTTTCAGGTAATGTTTTGCTTATTTTAAGGTAAATATTTAAGTTTTATATAAAGCGTTGTTTAACATTTATGAACTACAGTAGGCCATTTACTTAATAACTTTATAAAAATTAATTGCTGAAAATTGTTAAAAGTATAGATTTTATCATTTTTTATATAAAGGTCAAATTGAAAGGAGGTAAACAAACGACCGTTGGTGGAAATACCTTAAGCAATGTTACAGATATCACAAACTTCGGATTTCTTTTCTAAAATTATTATCGAAATTTACCTCTCATTAGTAAATATAATTGCAATCTACGGACGTTACTGCAACAAGGTATTTCTCACCAAGAATTTTATCTACAAACTTGTCGTGGTGCTGTTTGGGCGGTTGTGAGTTTTGTATGCGGTGTTTCCTATATGACTCATACATTTACTTTATAGGAAAGTTCGGGGTTATATCTATTTTATCCAGTCACCAGGCTTCTCTAGTGACATAATAAAGGGGGTGCAAATAAACTTAGGTTTATTATGTTACTTCCGGTAGTGGAAGGTTTATTAGGTTAGTAGATAGGCGTACTGATTCTATAACCATGGAACTATTTTAGTTTTCTGTAAATATTCATAAACATGTTGATGGAATAGATCTAACAGATCTATTTGGTCACCAGAAGAATTATTCAAATGAGAAAAAAATAAAAATAATTGGCTACAGCTGGATTCGAACCCGCGCCTGATCATACAAAACCTAATTCTAATCTCTCTAGAGACGTCGCCCTTACCGATTACGCCACTGAGGCCACATACAAAATGACGTTGATTTATCACTTTTATTAATCTAATCCACCGCTGGCAAAACCCGTTTTTGATAAAATCAAACCTGGAAGCAAAGATTGACAGATAAATAGTGAATGTTTTCTTTTCACTCTCATGATTATTTGATTGATAAACTCTTACAGGGGCGGTGATAGTCATAAACCTAAATATAGCCTGTTCAGTTCCATCGATTTCTGAGTGACGTTAGGTAGAATCTAAAAATAGAAACCGAGACTACGTAACTCGAATTTGACCAAAGAATATAGATCATGTCTGTTTGAAATAACTTATCGACCCTCGATTCAAATCATCTTATTTTTCAAATTCAACCACGTTTCCCTTCTAGTAATACAAGTATCGAAACTATATTCCTCTGCGGTAGCTCATTAGATCTATTTACGTCTAAATGGAAGTGAAAAGGGAGGGATCCGTTGATCGAAAAACTGCATTTTCAATGTAAATTATTTCAAGAGTGTTATGAGTCTATAAAAAAGACATTTAACTATACTGACTGGATAAATCGAATAATAGGTTAGTGCCGTAGATGGGACGCCTTTATCCGACTCGGAGAGAAAACAGTTGAGGCTCGGCAAGCCTCGCCTCAACGTTTTCTCCCCTCGTCGGATAAAGCGTCCCATCTACGGCACTAACCTATTATTCTCTATTTCATGATTTCTTTATAAAACGCATTAAAACCTTAAGGAAGAAAGGTTATGACTCCATTATATTGCAACGCACTGCATGTTTGGTTATTGACCCCTTGGAACGGTCAGTGGAAAAAGCACCACTGGGGGTTTTAAACAGGTTCACGGACGTCCTTACATCACACTTATACCAAAGTCACCATAGCTTAACAAGTAGTGTAAATAAAGGTATCCTGCCAGACTTCCCAACAACATAGAAGACGGTAAACACAGGACAAAATGTATAACATAGCATGACAACAACTGTGAAAGTAAAGTAAAGTACCTAGTTATAGTCTACTTTCAGTCCGAATGACCGCTTGGCGGATTGTACATTTACTCCCCTGGTCATTGGGTCTCTGCCCTACAATATTGAGCACTGCTAACATATGGCGCAATCATGCAGCCGCAGTATCGGCGAGTGACCCTCACAGGTACCCATTTTACCCCCGGGTGGAGAGGATGTGCGGGTGGGAGACACGGAAAAGCGTCTCTGAAATTTCCGGCAGGGGCCGGGATTTGAACCCCGGACCTCCGGACTGATAGTCAAGCGCGTTACAACTAGACCACCGCCACCTACAAATATCATTATGAAATAAAGATTATAAAACTACGTGTATTAACTCTTTACTTCTTCAAAATACCTTTAAACTTCTTTGCAAATAGAGTAGATCCAGATTAGATTACTCCTGTGCGAACCGTCTGATCAGTGTCTACTCGTTTTGCTTATGCAATGCAATATTTGTTTATGCTACAGTTTTTTTCAATGGTAAACACTCCATTTGCTCAAGCACCATTATATATATGCATCTATTATTTTTATAGTGTCACTCTGTTCAGTGAGTGTATGCCATAAACGGCCGTATACGTTTAATATATTCTGAAAGTGGTTGATACGTCGAAAACAAAAGTAGCGGTAGTAGGGTTCGGACAGTTTCACATAATGCATGGCGCTTCTGGCGCTGTCACGTGACCTATGACGTCACATCGAGGTTACGCTGACCATCACTTATTCCTATGACGTCACAATAGAAGTGAAGGCCACCCATCCCACCGGGGGTCATGACCATCCCACATTCCTATAAGTTCATATAGAGGTCACGGCCACCAATACCCCGGAAGGTTAACGCCCTAGAATAATCGAGGTCACGCTGGCCATCCCGCATTCCGTAGAAGGTAACGGATGACAGTCTTAGAGTCTGAGTCATCAGAGTGCAGGTACATCAAAAAATTTCACGACGTCATTGTTACTGATAGATACGCAGGAATCGTCTAATCAGGGTCTACTCCGTTCGCTTACGAAATTATATAGATCTATTAGCGTATACAGTTTCCAATATCGTTCTCGTTTAATTTTTATTAATTTCGCTATGGGTTTGCTAAGTGTCCAGCCGAAATCTTTAGACGCGTGCCTCTGACAGGCTTAAGTGTTTACTCCTACAGCGCAATAAGGTATCGAAAGTTTATTCACCTTTTCTTCAAGGCCGTCAAGTGAGTGAGTTGGGTTTTACGTCCGACCAACAGTATTTCAGTTATTTGCAGACGGCACCCGAATGAGACAAGTTATAGTGCTGCCTCACTTGAATACTCCTGCCGCAGGTACATGGCAAGGGCACCCACCCAGTCACATTATCCTGACACCGGGCCGACCGGGGATCGAACCCACGACCTTCCGTACCGCTCTACCACTGAGCCACGCGGCCGGTCAAGGTCGTCAATGACCCGGTATGGATTCAATGGCAGTCCTTTCGACACACTTTGCCAAGCGACCTCTGGAATGTAGAATATCGTTAAACTTAACACCGCCAGATGAGGCATCGTGTCTAATCTGGATCCAAACTGTTTGACTCTCATCTTTCGGTTTCTTTACTTCGCGTAAAACTTTATTGGACAGAAATAACAGACCTCAATCTTAAAGCGGACGTTTCTATAATTATTTTGGTATTAAGGGTCTGTTTGTTAACCTTGCAAAGGTTTATCGCCATTCTCCAAACAAGACAATTATGTCTAATCTTTCACTGCATCAATATCATCCGCTTAACATTGTCATCTGCAGAGTTTTTTGTCAAAGTTACGTTTTATCGGATAAATATACTGACAGATGATACTGTAAAGCAGCAGGTAGATTAAATATCATCCGTTACTCAATCTTATACTAAAATACTTAAAGTAGCGTCCGCTTTAAAATTGACATCTGTAATTTCTGTCCAATTAAGCGAAGTAAAGAAACCGAAATATGAGAGTCAAACAGTTTGGATCGATATTAGACGCGATGCCTCATCTGGCGGTGTTAACTTTAACGATATTATACATTCCGGTGGTCTCATGGCAAAGTGTGTCAAAAGGACTGCCACTGTATCCGTACCGGGGCATTGACGACCTTGAAGAAAAGATCAATAAACTTTCGATACCTTATCTCGCTGTAGGGGTAAACACTTAAGTCGGTCAGAGGCACGCGTCTAAAGATTTCGGCTGGACACTTAGCAAACCTATAGCGAAATTAATACGAATCAAACGAGAACGATATTGGAAACTCACTGAATAGACACTGCGTATCTATCAGTTAAAATGACGTCGTGGAAACTTTTTTATGTACCTTGATGACTCAGACTCTAAGACTGTCATCCGTTACCTTCTACGGAATACGCGATGGCTAGCGTGACCTCGATTATTCTAGGGCGTTAACCCCCGGTGGGATTGGTGGCATTGACCTCAATTGTGACGTCATAGAATTGTGAGATAGTCATGACCCCCGTGGAGTGGGTGACCTTGACTTCTATTGTGACGTCATAGGAATGTGGGATGGTCAGTATGACCTCGACGTGACGTCATAGGTCACGTGACAGCGCCAGTAGCACCTTGCATTCTGTGAAACTGTTCGAACCCTACTTCTAAAGAGAAAATTGCAGACTCGGTTTTACAGAGTCTGTTAATGAGTAGTTATAAAGGGGACAACACTACTCTCGCCCCCTAGCACCGGCTTAAGCTGTATTCTATTTTCAAAACATATGCCATCAAAACTATTGATCCCGAAGGACCAGAAACTATAACAACACTGCTGTTGTGAAGTGCGTATATTCTGAAAGTGGGTGATCCTTTAATGTCGAATTAAATATATTTATCTATGTATATGTATGTTTAATATGAAAGATGAAGACAATTATACCTTTGTTGAAGGTCAAGGCCGCGATGATTAGTGGCAGTTCGCCCATCATAACCGTATTATGGAATATACTCCCATTCGCCCTCTTCTTAAACAGCGTTGGCCTCCAATGCTTTTTTTTGGCCTTCTTGGAAAGTACTCTAAGCAGCGTATCAACGATCCATATATTTCCCTTACATACGGCCATGTGCAGGGGCGTCTGGCCCGCGTAAATATCATTTTCTCTTTCTGTTTCTCTTCCTCTGCGATCATGAAGAATAAGCTTTGGGAAATTCATTGCCAAGTATTCCACCAACTCCCTCTCCACTTTCGCTTCCGATGTACAGCTGAACAGTTTGATTGCAGTATGAAGCACGGTTTCGCCGTGTCGTTCTTTCGCTGGCCAGAACAGCTCTTTAAATGTGTCCTCTTCTGAATTTTCTTGAATTTTTGTTTTGAACCCGGTAAACTTGTCTTCAGGATCTTTGGGTTTTTTGGCGATTTCCTCTATGCAATTATAAAGAAATGGCCCGACTGGCTTGTAGGGAGAAATCTCATTGGTCATGACTGCACGTTATTCACAGTTGTTGCAACTTTGAATCTATAATGAACAGAAACTAACCATTCCAAAAGTTGTTCGACTGTTTGAAATAGACTTCCACACAGATAGTACTACTAATAAACCCATTGATAATTTAATCCATGAATATGTTTGTAAAAATAATGACACCGCGAATATCGATTAGATAAATTATTATAATAAAACATGGAGACAGGAAATATCGATTAGACAAATTGTTATAATAACACATGGAGACAGGAAATGTCGATTAGATAAATTGTTATAATAACACATGGAGACAGGAAATGTCGATTAGACAAATTGTTAGTTATAATAACACATAGAGACAGGAAATATCGATTAGACAAATTGTTATAATAACACATGGAGACAGGGAATGTCGATTAGACAAATTGTTAGTTATTATAACACATAGAGACAGGAAATATCGATTAGACAAATTGTTATAATAACACATGGAGACAGAGAATGTCGATTAGACAAATTGTTAGTTATAATAACACATGGAGACAGGAAATGTCGATTAGACAAATTGTTAGTTATAATAACACATAGAGACAGGAAATATCAATTAGACAAATTGTTATAATAACACATGGAGACAGGGAATGTCGATTAGACAAATTGTTAGTTATAATAATACATGGAGACAGGAAATATCGATTAGACAAATTGTTATAATAACACATTGGAGACAGGAAAGTTTGGTCATGGCAGAAAGTATAGAATCATATCTATATTATATCATAAGTAAACAGAACAGGCATCAACTAACAGACACCAACCTACAGGAGCCGTCTCATCTGGGCCTGCTATGTTTGCAAACGCGTATGGAATAAAGTGTCAATTCCATATTAATCAAGATCTTATTTTGGAACCTATCTATTGTCGGTGTAACGGGCATAATACAGTGCTCCCTCCCTACAACGGCCCTCTCAATAACGATTCCCTCCTTACAACAACGCATGTCACTGTTTCCGAAACAACAAGACTCCAGAAACAACCTTTTCCATCGTATTTTCTTTATGCCACCATCAAACCCTATGTTGTGACCACTCTTTAGAATCGTCACTTTGTGACGATTCTAAAGAGTGGTCACAACATAGGGTTTGATTGAGGCATAACGGTTTTATTTCTCGAAATACACCTTATCTGGGGATCTGCAAACAAGCTAATTTATTATTTGAGTTTCCCTCCCTATAACAACTCCCTCTGAACAACACATACAATATTCGTATCCCAAAGGGTGTCGCTGTAGAGAGGGAGCACTGTATTCGCCTGTTAAGCCAGTGACATCGATAGGAGCAGTAGACAGTGTAGTCCCTGGCCAGAAAGCTCCGTTAGGAGCCCTTTAATATGTATCTAGACTGTTTGTATATGTCTTTTAAACTCTTTCCCTGTTCAGTATTCATGTCAGAAATAATGGTTTCATAAATATTCATTAACTCATTTTTTATGATGTAAACTTTTCAATGGAATGTTTTGCTTTGACAAAACTGCAGATTCCTATCTATATCATTTATATCATGTCGAAAGCATACAAAGCAGACCTTGATCAGACGGCCCCTATATGAGCCGTGTCATCTGGGTCTATCCTGTTTGCTAATGCGTGAAAACGCATTCATATAAGGGAGAGGGTCAAGGGACACTAATCACATTTTCACGCTGCGAAAATTGTTTTCTAAAACTTTAACCTTAACATATTAACCCTTTCGGCGCCATATTTCTAATTGTCGTTTGCAATCCAAGTTTGTTAAATCATTCAGTAAAATAAGGAAATAAGATAAATAAATGCAAAATTCCAAGGAATAGAGCTCATAATAGAAATAGAGATTGCGACTAATAGTGAAGTCCCTGATCAGACGCAGCCTTGTACTGCACCATTTGTCGTGGTGCATTTATGCGACCGCGGCAGGGAAAGGGTTAAGTTGGTGTCTATTCAAACTTTTACCTGGTGTAATGATATTAAGTTGGAGTCTGTTCAACCTTTGACCTGGTGTAATCATATTAAGTTGATGTCTTCATATTTTGACCTTGTGTAACGATGTTAAGTTGATGTTTGTTCAAACCTTGACATATCGTAATGCCACATGTATTAAATTCCAATTCATTCAAGCTTTTGAAAAATATCAAGTTGGTGCCAAACAGCATGGGTCTTAATGAGACACCGAGTTACTTGGCGACTCATATAGAACCAAGTTGTTTGCAAATCAGAGAAACATTTTGCAATAGTTGTTGTATGACAATGTATAACAATGTAAATGAACCCGATATGTGGCGAACGTCCTTTTCTGCTCTGACGCTGCAAATGTTGTCAAACTGCTTGTGCACGTACCGATAAGCCCCCAAACCTCTGCTTTTATAAAGACAATCCACGCCCAATTCGATTCAGATTTTATTTACGCACATGCACAGTACACGTACCTGTAAATTGCAGTATAGCCGCTCCTTCCGTTTTTTAATATTATAAAACCGCCATTTTGACGTTATCCAAATGACGTCGGAATTGCGCCATTCCCTCAATTAAGTTTAACCGTTCTCATTCTGAAAAAAATAGTGTCTGCTTAATCTCTGATCTGCTGAAAGTATTAACAACGTCGGGTTCATTAAATCCTTTGAGAAACTAATGCACTTAGAAGATCCCTTTCTACCCACAAAGCAGGTTATTACACGGTGAACTATGGTCGCAGAATGATATAAGCCCTTACCTTACAGAATAAGGCCCCTGTTGGGACGCAAACCGACGCATACATTAACAACGCAATTTTACAGCTACAAATACGAAAATTAACAGCTACAAATATTAAACTTTGCAGTATAATAAAATCGTTATACAGATCATTGGCTGGGTATCTGACTTTTTATTCCCTGCTGAGGAAAACACATGTAGCCTGAGCCGTTACATGATTTTTCTCAGCAGGGAATAAATAGTCAACTACCCCGCCAATGATCTGTATAACTAATAATGTTGTACAAATTAATCCATCTGCGCAGTGAGAGCACCGTGAACGCGAAGTGCATACGGAGTGGAAGCGCCGTGAGAGCGCGGACAATCGCCAACTAGAACTCCATAGGAACACCGTAGAACGCCTTTGGAGCTCAGTAGAAACGCCTAGGTTGCCATGAGAACGCCGCGACATCGCTATATTCACGAAAAACACATTGTTTCATGCGATCTCACGGCGCTCTGGAAATATTTAACAACGCCGTGTTATCACAGCAGCAATGCGGCTAGGTGTGACAGGGGTATTATATAAACGTGTTTAACGCATTTGCAAACAGAGTAGGTCCAGATCAGACGGCTCCTATCGAAGTCGTCTGATCAAGGTCTGCTCTGTTTGCATCTAAAATTGCCACGATTTTCTACATTCCATATTTCGTTATACCTATTTTGGCAATGAATATTCAGTAGGTATTGAAATTTGGAAAAAATATAGAATAGGGTTAAATACCGTATTGATATTTAATATGGTGAATTCAAATCAAATGTGTTATAAGAACATACCGATTAAATTCCGACCCCTTCGCATTAAATTTCCACAAAATCTTCTCACTGGTTCTTTTTACGTTTATAAGGAACTCTTCGACCATTTGCCTTCGTCTTAATTTTTACACTGCTTTGTTAAACCCAGCTACGATCTTAAATTATCTACCCAGTCGGGGGTATTATTTGTATTTTCTAATACTTTCGTGCTATCTAATTTTCAATGAAGTATGCATTTGCCTTTCTGTTCATTGTAAGCGATTCATAGAAACCACTATACACCAATATCAGATACAGTGCTCCCTCTCTACAACGACTGCTCCCTCTCTACAACGACTGCTCCCTCTCTACAACGACACCTTTTGGGATACGAAGATTGTATGTGTTGTTCAGAGGGAGTTGTTATAGGGAGGGAAAATCAAATATAATTAGCTTGTTTACAGATTCCCAGATAAGATGTATTTCGAGAACTAAATCCGTTATGCCTCTATCAAACCCTATGTTGTGATCACTCTTTAGAATTGTCACATTGTGACGATTCTAAAGGGTGATCATAACATAGGGTTTGATGGAGGCATAAAGAAAATACGATGGAAAAAGTTGTTTCTGGAGCCATGTTGTTTCGGAAACAGCAACATGCGTTGCTGTAAGGAGGAAATCGTTATTGAGAGGGCCGTTGTAGGGAGGGAGCACTGTAGATAATATGAAACATTATCTGATAAACACGCTCTTTCACGCATTTTTAAGCAGAATAGACCCATATCAGACGGTTTGATAACGGCCAGCTCTGATTGCTTATGTAATATCTGTAAATCGAATTGCCTTTATATGTAACTTAATATCTATGAAATTTACTGTAGAGTTATTTAGTTATAACTGATAAACGTCTTAAGCAAGGTTACAGATATCAAATGTCGTATGCAAGGTTACAGATATAATAACATTCGGAAAGCTTTTTCTAAATGATATTATCGAAATTTACCTCTCATTAATAAATATAATTGCCATCTACGGACGTTACTGCAACAATGTCTTTCTCACACAGAAGTTTATGGTGATGTTATCTACAAACTTACAAACTTCCATGATTTGTTTATTAAATCAATCGGTAGCTACGTTTCCCTCTTTGATTCAGCGATAACGGGCCGAGGGTAGTACTCTATGGTGGTATACTCTTAAAGCCAGAAACGTGATGAGAGTACCAAACGCTTGCATTGCCTTTTCTCTGTCGTGCCTTTAACGGCTTCCCTGAAGTTGCTTTGACTTGAACAAAGTCAATGAGTACATATTTGACGAACTTTGACATTGCTATGCTATGCTTTACATTGTGTTCTGCGTTTGCTATCTTCTATGTTGTGGAGAAGTCCGGTGGGGATACCTTTATTTATCACTATTTGTTAAACTGGGGTGATTTTGAGATAAGTAGAGGTTAGGACGTCCGTAAACCGGTTTAAACCCCCCAGTGGTGGTTTTGCCACTGACCGTTTCAAGGCGGTCCTTACTTTTATGTTTGCCTGGTGTCTTTGTATCTTTGTACTTGTGCGTGTGTTGATGTTTTAAATTCCCATCTTGTGTGTGTGGATGTGTATGTTCGGGTGTTTTCTATCGATTTTTTGGTGGTGGTTGCGTCTTGTGTGCGTCTTGTATTTTAATGAATACGGTCCCGCTCTATAAACTGCTGACCCTGACTAGAGCACTCCTCTGAGAACCATTTGGTCTTGGTCACCACTATTTGCCATGTATGTTATATATCGCTGTATGCCATCATTGTTATGTCAAACTGTACATACTTTGATCAGAGTACTCCTCTTGGAACCCGCTAATATGGGTCTACACTGTTTGCGTATACCCCATATATAGACTAGCGGGATGTTTATGGCTTAAATGAACTGTGCCATATTATTGCTGTAGCAGGCAGTGCAGATCCAGGTCGGAGGGCTCCTCGGGAACAAGAAATAATGCAGTCAGAGAGGTCCCCAGAGAACCCTCCGAGCTGGATCTGCACGGTTTGCCGCTTTCCTAATGCATGGGCTTACGGTATATTATGGGTTATAATTTCGATCGTTATTTGCGATACCACAAGAAAGAAAATTAGTCAATACGGCTTTTTGTAATTATGTTGTAATTTAGATCGTCGAAAAATATGCATTCTTTACAATTCGGTTTGCACGGTGTCCTTGTGTGCAGGGATAAATAGTCTATTAACACTTCCGTCTGCAAAATTTTCGTTTGCGATTTGTTGTCGTCTGCTCATAAATCATTCATTTCTATTTATTTATTTGCGGAACTGAGTGTCTAACAGCTTGGCTTATCTGAGTGTCAAACAGCGTGGATCTTGATCAGACACTGAGTTATGCCATAGGTTACCACACTTATGAGATGTTACTACGTTGCAGGCGTCTAAAGGCTACATATACATGGCCTTATGGTTTAGTCTCCACATGGGGCAGCAATCTATAAATTCACAAGGTGAAAAACCAGTGGCTTTTATTACTCCACATTATAGCTCTTTAAGTTCAATTTTATCTAAAATACAACTGTTCAAATCATCATAACTAGAATCTGTCTATTTGTCATACTAAGTACAGTAAAACCTCTCTATACCGGCCACTAAATTAAGTTAATTAGCGGGTATTTATGGCAGGTGACTGCTTAAAGCAAGGTGAAAGTAAAACAGACGCTCATAGGAGCGTTCTGTTTTATTTTCACCTTGCTTTAAGCAGTCACCTGCATTTAACACAAAATACTTGATGTAATTTAGTGTCCGTTATAGAGAGGTTTTACTGTAGTAGGGGACACCATAAACGAAGAATATACTGATATAAACCATGCACATCAATAGGGTCAGCAAACAGTGTTGACTGTGATCAGGGTTAACCCTTCTCTTGCTGAATTTTAAAATTCGTTTCTCCTTCTTTACCCATTCCCTGTTGTATAATTACATATATCTTCACTGTGTACAAATATTTCGCTGTACAATCACTGCTTTGGAGTGCACTGATTTCACAATCAACTTGTAAATAGTGCAGACCCTGATGGGACAGCTCCTGTAGGAGCTGTCTCATCTGGGTCTTCACTATTTACAGGTAGGTATATTGACGTGAATAGCAAGCGAAGGGTTAATATTGTTTGTCTAAGTCCCAGTAATAGCATCGTGGGAGTTAATAGATTACGCTCTAGCATGCTACAGGAAAACTTCAATCCCAAACGGTGTGTTTCAATATGAGACTCATGGGTCTAACCTGTGTCATGAATTCTATGGTTGAAGATACAATCAACTTATTCACGGAACATAATAGAGTGAAAGATTTCTCAGTGAGATAAAGGTTAAATAACTGCACATGATTTGTCTGCTTCAAGTTGCATATTTGAGATTTTATCTATTTATTTTAACGTTTTCAACAAAAAACTCGCCGAAAAGTGACTCAATGGGCTTTCAGCAATAAGAAAATATATTTGCCAACAGTTTCATAGAGAATCAGTTTGGCATTGTTGCATAAGTTACAAGAACGGAATACTTAACTTCCGTTCCATGTGACCAACATGATTTCGACAGAGGATCACCTGAAGATCAAGCCCGTGGATTTTGTTTGAATTCCGTTCTGTAGTTTGAAAGGAAATATAATAAATGCCTTTTCTCCTTGAATTTTTCATGTAAGAAATAAGGGCAACATGAACATCAATTGCATTATTTTATAATTGCACTTCAACCCTTTTCCTCATATAAACGCTTTTCCACGCATTTGCAAACAGAGTAGATCAAGATCTGGTAGCTATTTCCGGTGTCATTTTCAGACGGTGATTTATAAGATAAAATCAGGTACAATCATTTATACCGCCGTCATTATTTATTTCAGAAATATTTATGAGGTAAAATGATAACCTTTAACTCATTCTCTCCTAGACTATTTTAAGACCCAACCTCTTTAAATGTATCTACCGAAAAGGAGCATTAACTAGAGGAAAGGAAAAAATAGAATTTTGTATGTTGAAACCATTGTGATAAATAGCGCATTTGCTCCTATAGGAGCAAATGCTCTATTTATCACAATGGTTTCATAAGGTGACTTTTGTATGTGCGCAAGAATGCGTGACGATGGGATAATGTGCGACGTTTACATAAATTTTGCAACTCGGCGTCTCATCAGGATCCACATTGCTTGTCACTCACATATTCTTTTAAAGGATGTGGAATAAAACCGTGTATCAGAACTGAAGCAGACGACAATAAGTGCAGACGGCAATAAGTGCAGACGACACATGCCGGGTAAAGGTTCTGTTTGCACTTAGTTTTATTCTATTATAGTACCACATTATAGTAAGCGTGCACCTAGTTTTGATCCTGATAAGATATGTCGAGTTATTGCACGTCTCATCGGGGTCTACATTGTTTGAAAATGTAGAAGGTTACGCGTGTAACGGACTAAAGTTTATCTCATTAGTGAACACAATCTGACAGGCATTAGAAACAGATTGCACCCAGAGGAAACGTCAAGTAACAACCTGTTTGATAATAAATCAGAACATCTACAAAGCTCGCACGATTTGGTATTTTTCTCACATCAGGACTTGAGCATGAAAAGGGTTAAACCTTTATTCCGCAAATAAGCCCTTCTAAGGCTTTGCAAACACAGTAGACCCAGATCAATCAGACGACCCCTATAAGAGCAGTCTGAATGGGGTCTTCTCTGTTTGCTGATAAAGTATTACAGATCGAGGGCTTGGTGCAAAACTATTGTAACTCCTTCACTTTATGAAGGAGTTACAATAGTTTTGCACCAAGCCCTCGAGATATGATTCTACACGTTCCGCCTTCACAAATACATGTATATTCAAAATGTATGCGCTATTATAAAAATAATCTTATTAATATTCATGATGTAATTATTTCTTACAGGAATATTCATGGAGTAAAGAATTAAATGAATCACAAGCGGTTAGATCAGCTATTTATCTCATGAACTACTACCGATTGTATTTTCACGCATTTGTAAACGTAGTAGACCCAGATCAGACGGCTCCTATATGAGCCGTCTGACCAGAGTCTGCTCTGTTTGCTTATGGAATTTGATAGATCTGTTTCTATATGTTCTAAAATGGCTACAGTGTTCCGCCTTCCACTAATTTGGCCATAAATAGTCAGTAGGTATTGAAATGTGTAATAAACATAGATGACATAACTAAATAGTGTGTTTGAAAAAGAGCGTAATTGGGTGAGGGAAATAAAAAAAAAGTCAGATTAAATTATCGTTTTATTAATTTTAGTAGATCTAGATCTAAAATATTACTAAAAAATGTTTGGTTTTTCTTTTTAAAAAAAACAACAAATTTTTAAAAAAAAATTATTTTATTTTTTATTTTTTTTTTGGGGGGGGGGGGGGTTACGCCGGCTCCACCACCTCTAAATCCACGCCTGGATTGACCGGATCAAAAGACTGGAAATTTCAGCAATTCGTAGTTTGGGCAGACATTGTGTTTTAAGTTTTGAGTTAACCCATTTTCTCCCAGTGGATTTTCCCATGTTTATATATTGGATTAGGCTAGTCCATTTTTTATCTAAGGGGTGCCTAGCCTAGATTTTCAATTTCGTTTTGTTTTATATTAAAATTCCTATCAGCAAACAGTGTAGACTCTGATCAGAGTCTACGCTGTTTGCCTACGCCCCATATATAGGATCGTGGGAGCAAATGGGTTTGACCTGTGTAAATCACCTGGTCAAAGGTGTGTTGGAGTCAAATCGCGATATCCTTGCCAAGAAAAATAACTGATTAACCAATTTGCTCCCTCGATCACATATATGGGACGTAGGCAAACAGTGAAGATTCTAATCAGACGCTGCGTCTGATCAGATTCTACACTGTTTGCTGATAGGAATTTCAATAGAAAACAAAATGCAATTGAAAATTTAGGCCATCCATCTCTTAGATAAAAAATAGACTAATCCAATATATAAACATCGAAGAATCCACTGGGAGCAAATGGGTTGTATACTGTAACATACAAATATTCAGTTTATACAACACAGATAACTGTAGGAATGTATCCTTATATTGATTCGGGACCAGCTGAAATGCAGCAGAAAAAAATGACTGACCAAAGGTTATGAACGGTAAAGATAACTTTCCTGACATCATTTAACTCTTATAGGGGTTTGCTCTGCTTGCGTTTGGCATAATATGCATTTGATTCTACAGTGTTTCTGTCATGTTAGAAATAGTTTGTTCAGGTTGTCATTATAAAAATGGCGAGAGAGGTAAATGCCACAATCATGTACGTGTATATACAAATGTATGTAGTCTATTGATATTAGATACCACCGTATTTTGGTGTATTAGAACGTTAACCCTTTCGCTGCCAATACCGGATCTGTGATTACCTATGCAAACAGTTTGGATCCAGATGAGACGCAGAGTAACTCGGCGTCTCATCAGGATCCAAACTGTTTGTTACTGTTACTATGTTTTCGAAACAAAAATAAAGAAAATAAAAAAAATGAAACTTTGTAGCAGACGACAAAGATAGCAGACGACAGAGTTTGGCAGCGAAAGGGTTAAACATTAGGGGCGTGTTACCTTATTTAGTTCCTGTATGATTCAAACGCTTCTGGTTCTGGTTTTATGCTAGAAGCGTGGAAATTAAATTACGAAAACTCCTTTCGCTTCTGTTCAAGTTTATTCAACGAAAATCCCATATGCAATAATTTGTTCTTATTCATAAGCAATTTAATGTTAACCTTGTTTAGACGAGACCTACAGGTGCCGTTTGGTATTATCCTACCAATTTGACCTGAGACTCATGCATATTCCGTGTATTATCGTCGGTAATCTTCGAATACATTTCCGAAGGTATAAGAATACAGTAAACCCCCCCCCCCTCTAATGCGACCAGCAAAAAAGGGGAATACTTCAATGTGGCAAAGGCATGTGGTAGCTTAATACAGGGCGAAAGTTATGCAGAAAGCTCCCTGCATAACTTTTGTCCTGCATTAAGCAACCACCTGCTTATAAAGACAGCCATTTTTATTCATAAAGTGGTCGCAATAGAGGTGGTTTACTGTACAATCCTCGAGGAACATGATTATTACCAGCTTTTGGTTTGCTATTTTTTGTGACAGAGTATTACGAACAATCCCGATAAACACGTCGAAATTTAATCGAGCCTCAGGTCAAATTGGGAAGATAATATGTATGTACATGTACATTGTTTACAATACATTAAAAGGTGTACAGTTGGGGTAAAGGGTTAAACATTTCTAAAAATACACATTATAATGGGGTTTGACCAGCAGTTATTACAACATTAGCATCGGCCCTACCCCTACAGTTTACACATTCAATAGTTTCATGGCACACACGCACGCACGCACGCACACACACACACGCACGCATACACACACGCACGAATGCATGCGTGCGCGCTGTATTTTTAACCAGAAACACAAAACAAGCATCAAACAGATTTGATCAAGATTAGACGAAGAGCTACTCGGCATCTCATCTAAATCCAAACTGTTTGAATGGGATATTAAGAATTCGCCATCAGAGTGCTGAAGATCAAATACAGTATAACCTCTCTTAACCGGAATTCTAGTAGATAAGAATTTAGATACTTTGAGGCAGGTGGCTGCTTAATGCAGGGTGAAAGTCATGCAGAAAGCTCCTCTAGGAGCTTTCTGCATTACTTTCACCCTGCATTAAGCTGCCACCTGTCTCCAAGACCAATATTCATACTAAATTTAACTGCCGGTTAAGAGAGGTTTTACTGTATACGAAATAAGGAACGTTATTGTCATGGAAAACAATAGCGAATCTGCAACATGCAGTTGAACTCAAACTCTCCCACGCTTCTGAAGTTACTAAGCCAAATCATACCCCCCAGCACTGCGTTCCACTCTTTATATACACCCTTCACGAGCTCTTTATATACACCCTATACGAGCTCTTTATATACACCCTATAAGAACTATTCATATACGCCCTATACGAGCTCTTTATATACACCGTATACGAGCTCATTATATACACCCTATACGAGATACAACCTATACGAGCTCTTTATATACACTATACGAGCTCTTTATATACACCCTATACGAGCTCGAATGAATAATCCCGTGACCACTAACCCTTACTACAGAATTGCGCACGCACGTACCAAGCATGCCTTAAGAACGGAAATGGCATGAGTAAAGCCAACCCTGGTCCCTATATGGCAATCTATCCTGACCCGTGGTCCAATATGATATGGAACATAAGTGTCTGACGTTGGTATATAAGAGGAACAGATCTGCATATGCATGGTTGCTGGATTTTACAAATACCGTTTTGGTAATTGATGTTGCGCAAGTATAATTGGTAATTGATGTTGCGCAAGTATGATTGGTAATTGATGTTGCGCAAGTACGATTGGTAATTTATGTTGCGCAAGTATGATTGGTGATTGGTGTTGCGCAAGTATAATTGGTAATTGATGTTGCGCAAGTAATATTGTAACATCCCTATTTTTAGAGATTGACCTTTAGTACATGTGTACTATAGTTCTGCGCACATACCAGAAAGAATGAAGTAGGGGTAACCATATTCTAAATTCAGAAACATGTTTAAAATACTCTCCAGGAGAGATTATAATGATAAACACATTCCACCAGCTGATATTTATTTGGAACAAGGAAACCTATACATAAAATACGATTGGATTCGAGCTCATACAGATTAATACTCATTATAAGTAAATTATATTTTACAATACAGTGCTCCCTCCCTACAACGGCCCTCTCAATAACGATTCCCTCCTTACAACAACGCATGTCACTGTTTCCGAAACAACAAGGCTCCAGACGCATCTTTTTTCCATCGTATTTTCTTTATGCCCCCATCAAACCCTATGTTGTGACCACTCTTTAGAATCGTCACTTTGTGACGATTCTAAAGAGTGGTCACAACATAGGGTTTGATGGAGGCATAACGGTTTTAGTTCTCGAAATACACCTTATCTGGGGATCTGCAAACAAGCTAATTATATTTGATTTTCCCTCCCTATAACAACTCCCTCTGAACAACACATACAATATTCGTATCCCAAAGGGTGTCGTTGTAGAGAGGGAACACTGTAATAGTTACAAAAATGGAAATGATGAGTGTTAAAACAGTTAAATAAACAATGCATAAAATCATGAGTATACTTAAAACAAAGCAATTCGAGTATCGGCATTAGATTAAACAAACCAATGATGAAAATGAAAGTGTTTATATGATGACATAAACAATGCAAAGTAGATTAAATTATACACAACTTAGAATTTGGAAACACATACCGTAATCATCTCTTAAATTGCAATCATCGAAAACCTAGCATTTTGCTACTATTAAAATGTCAATAAATAAAAAACTTTCATTTGCCTTTGCTCCCGGCTACACAACTAAATCCATGCGTAATATTTAATATATACCTTTCGTTTAAAAACAAAATATCACACAATCCAGATAGTATGAGAGAATTTAAAGTTTTGAAATGCATACGCGTGTGCACGTCTCTGATTGTGTGTGGATCCCATCACATATCTGTCAATTCATCCGAATTAAGCAACCATCACCAATGAACCGATAGAAAGCATGTAATACACAACCATACTCACACACATACAGATACACGGTCAGTGGCAAAACAACCATTGGGTTTTAAACCGGTTTGCGGACGCCTTAACCTCACACTTTCCTCAAAGTTACCATATCGAAATAATGTAACACAAAATGTAATAGGCTTTGTAATTGTATGAACCTTTTTGTTTTGTTTTTCTTTGTCATGAAAGCTTTCAAGGAAACTTCTCGATATTTGGATGATATGTTTAACATAGATAACCCTTTCTTTGACGTTTTTATTCCTACCATTTACCCATAATAACTCAAATTGAATAAGCTAACCTTTCCGACATTTATGCAGCTTGTTTTGATCGAGACTTTAAAATTGACAATGAAATGATTTCTTCTAAATGTATGACAAAAGAGACGATTTGGATTTTAATAGTATTGTCCCTCATCTAGACGGAGATGTTCCCCGTGACTCGTCTTACGGGGTTGATATATATATATCAAATTATTCGTTTCGCTACAACTTGCTCTGTTGACAATTTTAACAGTCGAAATATCATTTTAACTAAAACACTGCTTAAGCAAGTATATGGATATCATAAACTAAGCAAAACATTCTATAAATTTTATTATCGAAATATCTCACCTATTGGCAAGTACAAATGTAATCTTAAGGTATTTCACATCCTATATTTTATGGTGATGTTATTCAAATACTTTGTAAAATTATTGGACATATCAATTTTCTTACTTTGTTCATCACATATGTTAACAGAATCATTAAAAGGGATATGATCCTATAGTACTACAACATACTGAATGTCACAGTTGGCAATCATGCTGCCATCTTTACATGTACGCCGACAAGAAAGGTTAAGTACTCTATGAAGACGATTTCTTAAATCCGGGAACGGAAGGAGGACGTCGGACATTTGTCGTTTTTGATGTACCCTTTATTACTTTTCTACAGCTACTCTATAGCTCAATCATTGAGTACACTAGCGATATATGGATACAGTTTGTTTCACTTAAATATGTTTCCGTGCTACGTGCAATTCACCACTGTAATTGCGGCTGTTGTAGATTAGTCGGAAAGGGGGTACGTTCATTTACACAATATTTTAGGGTGGGGGATGGAATAAGTGTGAGGTTTGGCGCTCCTAAACCAGTTATAATCCCCAGTGTCTACTGTCACTGACCGTTCCATGGCGGTATTTTTATCTTCCCTCTATTGTTTGTTTGTTTTGTCTTAGTAAGTCTTTTTGTGTTTTGGTAGTTATGCACATTTGTTGTTTTCATTTTTAGGTGCTGTTCGGGCGGCTGTTTGTTTCGTATTTGGGTTTTCCTGCATGACTCATATTTGGGTTTTTCTCTTGTCCGATGAATGATCAGTTAATTCACTGAAATTCGCGCTGCCAAGGCAATTATTTGATAATACCACGAACAACTTATCGTGTGATACTATAAACATTCCATAGTAAAACCGAGTTCCATTGATAAATGGAACAGTTTTCCCACGTTCCGAACAGTACGAGTAAACACAGATAATCACTAACATATCTGCAGTTTTCGTCTTAATTCTGTTGTAGGATCTTGCACAGCTTCGGATAGATGTTTGTGTTTGGATCGATCTCAATATCATCACTGTCTTTCGCAGATGTCATGGGCATGTCTCCATGGACGTTCAGAGAACATGGGTGGGGTTCCATCATTCATAGGCGGGTTCCATCATTCATGGGCGGGGTTCCATCATTCATAGACGGGTTCCATCATTCATGGGCGGGGTTCCATCATCATCATTCATGGGCGGGGTTCCATCATCATCATTCATGGGCGGGGTTCCATCATTCATGGGCGGGGTTCCATTATTCTTACAGCAAATGGCAGATAAAGGGATTAGCCTTTGCATGACTACAGCTTAACGTATAACTAATTCATTTTACCACATAAGTGTTATGCCAATGCTGTTTGAAACTGATAAACCGGATTCTCGACTTATGAATCCTTTATCTAAAGCAGATCTCTGATAAGCAAAAAAACTGGGGAGTTTTGGATTCGATTTCACTTTCTCGTAACAAAGTTTCGCTGTTTGTGTCTTTTAGAAAACCTTACATTTTAGATGAACGAATGAAGCAATCTGAATATCTTCTTCCATACTCACATAGGTTTATTTACCATGAGACAGTCAAGATCAAAATACAATCTCTATCAGCCATTCTTTTCGTAGTATAACAATTCTTTTTATTTCAGGCATAACGTAGAATTTTTGTTGCATTTCGGTACCCCCGATTAAAAGTGTTAATGCTGCCATCTACCTGTAACGGTCTCAATAAAAACCGAGTCTGTAATTTTCTCTTTTCGCATTGCTATTTTTGATTTCGAAGGATATTTCACTTTCAGAATATTGTAAATTAAGATTACCTTTGTGTAATTTCGGTTTTACTTTTAATTCGTCATCAATTCTGCGATGTACAATGTATCTAAGAAACATCGGTCCTAGTATCAATCAAAGTTCATATATTTTGATACGGGAATTCTAATACAGTATTCCCTCTCTACAACGACACCTTTTGGGATACGAAGATTGTATGTGTTGTACATAGGGAGTTGTTATAGGGAGGGAAAATCAAACATAATTAGCTTGTTTACAGATTCCCAGATAAGATGTATTTCGAGAACTAAATCCGTTATGCCTCTACCAAACCCTATGTTGTGACCACTCTTTAGAATCGTCACATTGTGACGATTCTAAAGAGTGGTCACAAAATAGGGTTTGATGGAGGCATAAAGAAAATACGATGAAAAAAGTTGTTTCTGGAGCCATGTTGTTTCGGAAACAGCGACACGCGTTGTTGTAAGGAGGGAATCGTTATTGAGAGGGCCGCTTTAGGGAGGGAGCATTGTATCCTGTTGAATCAACTAATGGCATATCGTATTCGTTTCCCTTGACATTGGCATCGTCAGGACAGGAGACGTTTAGTTTTCCGGTCAGTTTTCCGGTCTTGTTGAATTTCGGTTTCACTTTCGTGCTTTACTGAATCTTTGAATGTAGACTTATAACTACAGTTCCATACATACGCCTTCTGTGCGCATTAAGTTTTCTACGCTGTGTCGAAATATGTGACATTTAAATATATTCTGAAAATGGGTGATCCCTCGAAAGCAAAATTAGAAATGAAAAAAGAGAAAATTGCAGACTCGTTTTATTGAGTCTGTTCATGAGTAGTAGCATTTTCTCTGCCGAAAATGTTCAAACTTTCATGGGTTTATGCATCTGTTAATTTTGAGATGTAAAACAACATTGATTTATCATGAGAACACGTCGCCCAATGCTTAACTCACGTGTAGCTGTGACTTTTGCTGTATGTAAAGTAGCAAGTCTGTCACACATTAACTTGAGTTTGAGATGCTCGTCACGTGACCTGTCAACACATACAGTGCTCCCTCCCTACAACGGCCCTCTAAATAACGATCCCCTCCTTACAACAACGCATGTCGCTGTTTCCGAAACAACACGGCTCCAGAAACAACTTTTTTCCATCGTATTTCCTTTGTGTCATAACATAGGGTTTGATGGAGGCATAACGGATTTAGTTCTCGAAATACTTATCTGGGAATCTGTAAACAAGCTAATTATGTTTGATTTTCCCTCCCTATAACAACTCCCTCTGAACAACACATACAATCTTCGTATCCCAAAAGGTGTCAGTGTAGAGAGGGAGCACTGTAGTTATATTAATTGTCTCCCGATAGCATAATTGCCTATACCGTTATATGCTTCTTCTGCCAAAACAAGTTAACATTCAGCATAGACCTGCATGTTTCTGCTTAACGAGCCTTAAGAAAGACAATTTATGTTCTGGATCAGCAACAACACTGAACCGTTTGTCAAATTCCTGATTAAGCTGATTAAACGTGTGTAAATGATGAGCGGTTGAGTATATCGCTCGATAAAACCACTACATGCCCTTTGCTAATTTCAAAAGCTACTAGATTTGTTTGGCATCATTTAAATTTGCAATGGCATATCTTTCTGTCCTTAATCCATTATGAAAAACGTTTGCATTACCGCAAAATTTGAAACAATGTGCGCTTTCCGCTGAGCCCCAAGAGCGTTTGAGACATTTGCTAGCTCTGTTGCTAACCTCTGAAATACATGTACGTTATCAATGTAAACGTCTTCTTCCCACATCTACCATTGCTAAGGAACAAATGAACAGCCTACCTTGTTTCTTGATTCTGTAGCGTCGAAGTCGTTGATCGTATGCTGGTCATAAGCACCAAAACAGATCCACTGTAGCGTAGTGGCTGCCAACGCGTTCTGTTTATTTTGACCCAGGTTCTGTAGATCTTGACATTTTTGTCTACATTTCAATCAGCTAATCCGTTCCTAGAGCGCGGTCTTAAGCTCCCAGTCACTCTCACGCTTCTGAAGTTACAAAGCCAAATTCTCCCTCTCGCACTGTGCTCCCGCTCTTTATATACACCCATACGAGCTCGAATAAGGAGTACTATTAATAAGAATAGTACAGTTTGTTTGGGGGTAAAACCCGTTCCTTTTTGGTAGTGAAGTTATCTGTCAGTAATTGTAATTTTTACAAACACATAGAAAGTATGGGCCACTCGCTTTCCGTTTGCAATTTGGAGGGAAATCAGGTCAATTAAATCGTTTCGCTCTTTTTACTTGTCTCAATGATACTTCTACATTTTCAGAGGTCCATACAGCTTGGATAAACTTATATAGTTTCATGTCTGTCGTTCTGCTTTACATGTAGACTCCACACGATGGATATTGGACACTGTTGTAATTATAGCTTGCGCGACCCGTTCGTCCTAGGACATTTCGTCCTTAGGGTACTCGAACCCCGCATAGCATATATGTAAACCTATTACATTTCCTTTCTCAACATAATTCCAAATAACTTTCGTCTTTATGCGCCAACATTTATCATTATTAATTTTTGTTTGTGTGTGTTTGTGGTTGTTGCATCATTTCGGGAAGACGTAGATACGATAACGTAGCTCTATTCTGTAAACTGGACGCTAGTCATTATCAGTCTTACAGCTACGATATCGCATCTAGGGAAGACGTGTCACTAAAAATTTAATGCATAACTTTGTGTCTACATAAAAAGTTTAGAATGTGATTGCAATTCCACAAAACCTTCGTCCATCATGAGTATGTCTGGTCAAATTAATCAGAAATTACCGGAATTTGATTAGATCTATGCACCAATGGCATGAAACCATCACGAGTAAGGATTAATAATAAATTCTGAAGGGTGGTGATCCCCCGAAAGCAAAAATTGCAACACAAAAAGAGAAATTTGCAGACTCGGTTTAGTAACACCTACGTCACGCACATACCAAGCACGCCTTAACAACGGAACTGGCATAATTCAAGCATTAGCAACGGAACTGGCATAATTCAAGCCAACTATGCTCCCTGTATAGCAATCTTTCCTAGTCGATTGCCTAATGTGATAAGGAACGTAACCTGACGTAAGTCCCGTTGCTATACAAGAAGAACACGCAAGCATATGGTTGCCGAATGTTACCGTTTAGGTAACTGGTGTCGTACACGTACATTCATTATTGGTGCAACATCCCTATTCTTAAATATTGACCTTTGGTCTCTGCATATTATAGTCCAGAAGGAACGACGTAGAATGAACAATTTTCTTAAATTCAGTAACATGTTCCTTAAAATACTCCCCAGGAGAGATAATAATGATACGCACATTCTACCAGCCGTTATATAAAGCAGCTGTTATATACGTTACACTAGAACCACATGTGACAGCTTAATGCAGACAATAATGCCGAAAGATCCTGCATGGGCTTTCAGCATTATGTTAGACCTACATTAAGCTGTAAACAACTTGAGACAGTGTTCAGGTTGAAATTCGGATGACTTGAACCTCTGTTCTCTTCATGGCAACAGAAAAAATCTATAACATATTTAACAAACGGGACAAACAATCGTCATATGGCTCCTATAGGCTCTTATATGGCTTCTATAGGAGGTAACGTTAAAAACAGCAAGGGTGTTGATTTTGACCACCCCTGATACATATTAATGTAAAAAATAATGATATAATGAGTATTAATTTGATGAATTTTGTAAAATGTCATATCAAAATAGTGTCATAGACTGCAGATCTTCTATGAAAAGGTGTTAAAATGTTTCAAAATCAAAGGCGACACCATGTCTTCTTCAGAGTAAATTGCATTTCTTCACTAGATCGATTACTAGTACTTTTTAAAAAAAAATGTTTACGTCACGGCTCGTCTAATTTCAGGACATTTATCACATCTTGAGACACTGTAAACTTCTAGGGTATTTATTCTGTTAGTTGAGAGGTGTGGTACTGTCTCTTGTACCTTGGTATTTTCTACATCTTTGGGAGAGTCTGGTGTTATATGATTGTTTCTACGGCCTTTGACTTTAGCAGTGCGCAATCCCCAATGTGACACACTGTCTGCAGTAGTACTATTTTTAGTATCATTCTGCAGAGATCTGACCTCCAGCATATACCGCTTCATTATCTTTCGGTGATTGATCTTGTTATTGTAGCGAAGCATGTTCGTTTCCTTTCCAACCCCGACAAGCATTCTCTGTGGGAGCACGCTTTCTATAAAGAGAATTGCAGAGAGCCGTTGCAATTTCCAATGGCGATCACTTGCGCTAATATTCCCAACATTTTCAACAAGCTCTGTACATGTCCTTGACATCATTGCAATCAAAGCATTCAGCATCAAGAGTGTTGTCATGATGATAAACCCAATAAAGATAGTGATTGCCAAAGCTGGATGCCTCGCGTCGTTTAGTTCTGGTACTTCACCGAGACCTACCATGAGTTTGGACATGGAAAACAGAACTCGTCTAAAATTTGAAAAGTCGTTGGAATCAGTGACACTCGAACCCTGAATTACCATGTACATAGCCGTGGAGAAAGCTATAAGTAGGATACCGAGAATTACGAAAAATCTAAACATGTCGCCAAAAAGAACTCTTTGAATAAGCACTGTAAAGAAGCTGAATGGTCTGATAACGCGAAGAAAGAATGTGATGCTTACCCAACAAAGGATCACCGCCACGATCAGACAATAGTTTTCGTAGTGTTCGCTAGCAATCGCAAATATAAAGTCGGTAACAAAAGACAATCCTAACAATACAAACATAACTCTAAACCAACCGTTGCTGTACGGATTCTGGAAAGAATTTAAATTCAGTGGCATGGTTCCTTTCACTGTTCGGACTATTTCTAGAATGATGTAAATGGTTGACACTAATAGTGTAATGGCGCCAAAAACTGTGACGAAGGCATTTTTCGTCATTTCAGATTTGAAATTTGGCTTTCTGTTAACATCATATTCAGTGCCAATATCATTGTTGACATTCTGCTGTGCTCTCTCTACGCCATACCAAGTGAGGAAACATGTGAAAATGAAATGGACCAGCCACCAAAGGTAAAAAGCCACACGATAGGCGTCCCACTTCTGGTCAATTGTTCGTCGCATAGCAGGAAACTGAAGAAAATGAGAGGCACACAACGGGTCTAACTCAAGCATCATCATTAAGATAGACCTGTTGCATGGTTTATGTTGAGTGACTGGCGCTCGTCTCGCAGAAACATTCTCCGTTATGGAATTTTTCAGCGCATTTTCACCACTTCCCGTTATATCTTCTAAACTCATGGAGGCTATAGCGTCAATGTCAGTGACGTCATAGATTTTGATGTCGAACAACCCATCCTTTTTATTAGCAACGCAATATGCCTGAAATCAATAAAATCACATTGAACATACCATACCTTTCATTATTTCAATGAAATAAAAAGACAGCACCACACATACACACACAATGAAATAAAAGAACAACCACTCTCTCTCACACACACACACACGCACGCACGCACGCACACTACCATGCACAAACACGTTATTGCTGTTCAATTTTAAAACGTTCATTGAATGTTCAAAACCATAACACTTTACTTTTTAGCAATGCTAAAAGAGAAAATTGCATACTCGGTTTTATTGATTGTGTTTGTGAGTAGTTATTAAAACAGCAACAGTACTCACGCCCCTAGAACCGGTTTAAGCAGTATTCAATTTTCAAAACTTATAACATCATAACTAACTAGAGGTTTGTTTTTGTCACAAAAACAGATGTCTCCCCCTCCCATTCTCTTTCCAATACACAAGTGTAATGTCTGTAACTCCAAACTTATCAGGGTCTAATGTTTAAGTCATCAGGGCCAATAACTCCAACATTGTCAGGGGGAGACAATTCAAAAACCCCAGGTACACAAAAGCACATGCTAATCAACATTCTTGTGAAGTTTGGTGACTCTAGTACTAGTGGTTTCAGAGATACATGCGACACAAAGTAAAGTTTCTCTTATTTAAGTCATAAGGGGCAGTAACTCCAAAGCTATCAGGGGGAGACAATTAAAATCCCAGATGCACAACAACTCATGCTGGTGAACATTCCTGTGAAGTTTGGTTACTCTAGCCCTACTGGTTTCAGAGAAACAGGCAGCACAAAGTTTCTCTAATTTTAAGTTAACATATCAGGGGCTGTAACACAAGAATTATCAGGGGGGACAATTAAAAAAAACCAGGTACACAACAACTCATGCTGGTGAACATTCCTGTGAAGTTTGGTGACTCTAGCCCTAGTGGTTTTAAAGATATGCATGACACACAGTTGCTCTAATTTTAAGTAATCATATCAGGGGCAATAACTCCAAAGTTATCAAGGGAAGACAATTCAAAAATCCCAGTTGTACAACAACTCATGCTGGTGAACATTCCTGTGAAGTTTGGTGACTCTAGCCCTAGTGGTTTCAGAGATATGCACGACACTAAGTAAAGTTTGTCTAATTTTAAGTCATCAGGGGCAGTAACTCCAAAGTTAACAGGGGGAGACAATTCCAAAAACCCAAGAGCAAAACAACTCATGCTTGTGAACAATCCTGTGAAGTTTGGTGACTCTAGCCCTACTGGTTTCAGAGATACGCGCGACACAAAGTTTGTATAAATTTAAGTATTCATATCAGGGGCAATAACTCAAGAATTATCAGGGGGAGACAATTCAAAAACCATAGGTGCACAACAACTCATGCTGGTGAACATTCCTGTGAAGTTTGGTGACTCTAGTACCAGCGGTTTTGGGAGATACGCGCGACACAAAGTTTTTCTAATTTTAAGTCATCAGGGGCAATAACTCCAAAATTATCAAAGGGAGACAATTCAAAAAACCCAGGTGCACAACAACTCATGCTGGTGAACATTCCTGTGAAGTATGGTGACTCTAGCACAACTGGTTTCAGAGATACGCGCGACACAAGTTTGTGACGGACAGACGGACAGACGGACGGACGGACAGACGGACGGACGGACGGACAGACAGACAACTCTGGCAAAAACAATATATCTCCCCATAATTGGGGGAGACATAATGATCACGAGGGACCAGAACATATAACAAATAATCTGAAAATGGGTGATCCTTCGAAAGCAAACACTGATAATGAATTCTGAAGGGAGGTGACCCCCGAAAGCAAACATTGCAACACACACAAAAAAATAGCAGACTCGGTTTTATTGAACAAGAAGTACTGAAATTCATGATCTCGACTCAATAAAACCGAGTCTGCAATTTTCAGAATATATGTACTTCACATCAGCAGGTGTAAAGTGATTGTGTTGCGGCCGTAAATAGTCGTCCCGTACTTCATTGTACTCAGTGTAATATTTTCTTTTCCTTCGGAAACATTAGTTTTGATTTTATTAGTTTTGAAAATTGAATATCATCAGAATATGCTATATATTCTGAAAGTGGGTGATCTTTCGAAAACAAAAGTAGCAATGTCAAAAGAAAACATTGCAGACTCGGTTTTATTGAGTCTGTTCATGAGTTTTAATTAAGAGTGCAACACTACTCACGCCCCCTAGCACCGGCTTAAGCAGTAGTCAATTTTCAAAACTTACACCATCAAAACTAGTGACCCGAAGGACAGAAAATATAACAACACTAAGAATGAAGTACGGGGCGAATTTTTACAGCCGCCACACAAACACTTAATACCTGTTGTTGTGAAGTACATATATTGTGAAAGTGGGTGATCCTTCGAACAGAAAAGTAGCAATGCTAAAAGAGAAAATTGCAGACTCGTTTTTATTGAGTCTGTTCATGAGTAGTAATGTTTTTTATGAAATAATATAGATCTTATTCTACAGTTTCTGCCATTACCAAACTATATTGTGTTAGCTTATTGTATAATATATATCTGATTCTACTGTTTCGGCCTGGGCGAAAATAGTCTGTGTACATACGCCATTATAAACGTTCAGCTAATAGACATTCATTAATATTCAATACTTAAAGTGGTATTATCACTGATATCATTATGTGTTACATGAATGACCAGCAGGTAAAGGGTTGCAAAAGATCACAGATTGTCATGGTCAATGTCACACTGCATTTGCTGTCGCGGTTGTTGTAGATAAGTCGGAGAGGGGATACGTTTATTTACACTGTTTGTCTTTTAGGATGGGGATGGAATAAGTGTGAGGTTGGGCGCCCATAAACCGGTTTAACCCCCCAGTGACTTTTGTCACTGACCGTTCCAAGGCGGTACTTCCATCTTCCTCCTATTGTATATTTGTTTTGTCTTTGTGCGTCTCTTGTTGTTTTTTCTTCTTATGTGCATTTGCTGTTTCCCTGTGTTGCTGTTCGGGCGAGTGTTTGTTCTGTATGTGGTGTTTCCTGCATGACTCATTTTTGTACTTTGGAGATCACCTGGTTAACTATTGGATATAAGTAGAGTCATGTGATAATTGAAACCGCGATGTCAAATCAAAGTATGCCCATGAAGGTGTAGCATTGTTGTTATCAATAAATTCGTTATGTTGAATATACTTCTAAAACACGTTTTGTTTAAGCGCCTTTTCACGCATTTGCAAACATAGTAGACCCAGATCAGACGGCTCTTATAGGACCCGTCGGAGTCGAATCTGCTGTTTACTAATGAAATTTGAAAGATATGTTTCTTTAGTTTCTGTCCTATGACATTTGCTTATGATTATACAGTTCCTGTCAGAACTAAATTTCCCTTGACATTTATATTGAACAGGTAAAGGGTTATCACACTTTCATGCAATGTCGTTTGCAAAATGTGTCGTCTGCTATAATTCATTTTATTTTAATTTATTATTTTTGTGTTAGACATGTGTGTGTATGGGTGTTTGTGTTCACCCTTACATTTATGTTCGTCTGGTGTCTTTGAAAGTGTGCCTTTGTTCATTTTTGAATTCCTTCTCGTGTTTACACTCACATTTATTAATTTTGTCTGGTGTCTTTGTACTTGTTCTTTTGTTCATGTTTTGAATTCCACCTCGTGTATACATATGTGTTGGGGTGTTTGGGTGGTTGGGTGCGTGCGTGCGTGTGTGGGGGTGTATTACTTGCTTTATCTATCGATGTTTGGATGTTGGTTGCGTCTTTTATGTGGCGTTGCCTGCTTGACTTTACTACTTTTTCAATTAACAGCTTTACATCTGACAGTACACCACATAACTCGCCGTCTCATTCGGATATAAAATGGTTGTACAGGAAATATATTTGCTACCGGCAACAAAAGAATTCAAACTATTTTATTTCATTGTTAAACTCAAAATGAACAACCAATATGCAAAGATCAATTTGCATATTGCAAGGTTGCCATTGAAACAGGTAATTTGGCTGTGGTCTTTTATATCTCTTGTTACAAACGAAATCACATACAAATTCGCGTGCATGCACGTTTACAGAGAGACAGACAGATAGACGGACATACAGATACAGAGCGAGAGAAACAGACAGACAGATTGGGAGAGAAAGAGTCATACTTACATCAAGGTTCATTATGAAGCCGAAGAGCTTGTGTTGGCCCAGTTTTGCTGCCAGTTGCAATGGGTTCAGACCCTCCCCATTTTCCATCAACCAGATTTTCTTGCGTAACTTGCGAGTCGTGATAGCCTTTACGCTTTTATCATTAGGCGCTGGATCCTCGCTAATATAGCGACACATACCCAAAACCCTTTTTTGCTCCTCCTGGTAAAGGAACGCGTAGCTGGAACAAAATCCGAATAAGCGTGTTACAATAGGCATATATGCGCTATGTTGTGAATCGTTGGAATCGTCTATACTATTTGAAATATCTATTGCTCTAATTGAAATGGCTCAGAGAAATGCATTTTTCTGTCTAATTGTGTCGGCATGTTCGTTATTGCACAGTGACAAGAAGTTCTTTTGTTATTTATTGAAAATATAAATCCCTATGGTATGAACTAAACTGGTGTGTTTCTATATAATCGAAGTGTGGTTGAACACAAGCATTTTGCGATGGAAGGAATACAAAATGTTGATGGATATACATGTAACTACTTTCGGTAAAATGTTGGAAATATCTTTGGTAATAATTGACAAGACAAAAAAGACATCGTTTTATTGCATTGGCACAACATATGGTTGGTAGTACTTCCTGTGATGGCCTGATCAGGAGCCTTCACTGAAACGTCAAATGAAAAAGTAGTAAAGTCGAGCAGGAAAAGACACACACAAAACGCAACCAACACAAACAGAAAACAAGCAACACATCCACATCCACACACACACGCGCACACACACACACACACACACACGCGCACACACACGCACGCACGTACGCACGTATGCACTCACGCGCACTCATCAAACACAAAAAAGCACGGACACGCCTATCTCAAAGTCACTCTAGCTTAACAAATAGTGTAAATAAAGGTATCCCGCAAGGCTTCCCCACAACATAGAATACGATAAACACAGGACAATATGTACAACATCGCATTAAAACAACAGTGAAAGACCGTCAAAATGTACTCAATGACTCAGAACAACTGCAGGGAAGCTGTTAAGGGCACGACAGAGAAAAGGCAATACATGAGTCTGGTAAGCTCATCCCGTTTCTGGGTTTAAGAGTATACCATCATAGAGTACTACCCTCGGACTGCCATCACGCAAGCAAAGAGGAGAGCGTTTAATGGGGTCATAATCTTTCTTCCTAAATGTTTTAATGCATTCAATAAACAAATCATGAAAATGGATATGACCCCGAAATTTGCAGATAACCTCATCATGGAATTCTGGATATACTTTATTTACATAGTAAGGTAATTATGACAGCGAAAATGGTTAATTTTGAAAGCATGACATGATTTAGTCAATAATCAATAACAGGACATGCAAGGTGTTCGTTGCACGACATGGTTGAGAAATCAAGGTCAACATAAGTGCTTGTATACTGTTGAACCTGTTTTAAACGGTCATTCATTTATTGAACATATAAGTCTTAAAACATGCTGTTGCTTAATACAGGGGAAACGTAATGCAAAAAGCTCCTATATGAGCTTCTTGCATTACTTTTGATCTGCATTAAGCTACGACCTGCCTTACAGACCCACAACTTGACTTTTTTGGATGGCGGCTTAAGACGGGTTCTACTGCATCCTAATGGTTCATTCCATTTGTGCGTTTAGAACTATATCTGTCTATTTATAGTGTTTTTTTCGAAAGTGTACAACTGTTGCTCTTTAGCATACTGTTAGCTGAACTCTTACATAGAAATACGTATATGTTGCCTATATAATGGACAATTACTGACAATAACAGACATACATGTACATGTACGTGTCCTTTGACAATGTATTTATTTGTCTTACCGAATCAGAGAATGACTGACACATTCTCCGTAGCTGTTGACCTCGTCTAATTTAGCACCTCTTTTGAGAAGTTTGTCAAATATTCCTTGAAGAGAAAAAAATTATTATTATTATTATTATACCACATTTATATAGCGCTCTTTTCACACAGGATGTGTGCGTTCAAAAGCGCTTCACATGATTAAATGGCATGTACAAAATTGAGTATATATTATGCATATAGAATATTTATAACAAATGAAAATTTAAGATAGAGATATCAATAAAACTATCCTTTTGCAGCACGTGCAAACTTTAGCCGCACGAAGAGAATTCTAGCGAAAATGGATGGAAAACGTATGTTCTGTATTATACAAGTAATAGCTCTTTAACGCTTTTAACCCATTCCCTCATATTGACGACTTTTGACGACTGTAAAAGTCACTTTGTGAAACCATTGTGATAAATAGAGCATTTGCTCCTATAGAAGCAAATGCTCTTTTTATCACAATGGTTTCAAACTACACAATTCTAAAACAATTCGTTTTCTTTAGTTAATGCTCCTTTTCGGTAGATTAATTCAAAGAGGTTGGGTCTAAAATAGCCTATGAGGGTATGTGTTAAACGTCTTCGCAGAAGGAGTATATCAGTATCAGGTTACTGGTACGAGCCGTCTGATAAGGGTCTGCACTGTTTGCCTACTATGGAATGCAATAGGTCTGGTTTTAGTTTCTGCTATGGGAAACATTTCATGTTTTCAAACACCATTATAAATATTCATGTAATTAATGTTTAAGATGTCACTCTGTTTATTGAATGTAGACTATAACCGACAATGTAGGTTTAATGTCGAGTAAAATATATGTATGCATATATATGTTTAACATGAAGGGTTTACTAATGCAATTGTTTGACAAACACTCGACATTGGCAGTTATACCTTTATTGAAGGTCAAAGCTGCAATGGTTAGCGGCAGTTCACCCATCATAACCGTGTTCTGGAATATACTCCCATTCGCTTTCTTCCCTAACAGCTTTGTTAAATTCTCGTTATTATCCTTAAGTGTGTTAAGCAGTGTTTTAACGATCCATTTATTTTCCTTGCATACGGCCATGTGCAGGGGCGTCTGGCCCGCGTACTCAGTTTCTCTGCGGTCATGACGAATAAGCTGTGGGAACGTCATTGCCAAGTATTCCACCAAATTCCGCTCAATTACACATTCCCTTTCACAGTCTAAATGTATTATCGCTGTATGAAGCACGGTTTCGCCATCACGCTTTCTCGCTTCCCTTTGCAGCACGTGCAATCTCTTCCCATATGGTATTCGGTTTAATATTTTTTTGAAGTATTTGAATAACTCGTCTGTATTATCTTCGAGGTTACTGGCCATATCCTCAATGCATTTATAGAGGTCTAGGTCAATCTCAAGGGTCATGACTGCACTTTACTCACAGCTACTGCAGCTTCGAATCTATAATAAAAAGAAACTATCCATTAGAAAAATGGATCGACTGTTTGAAAGAGATTTCCCCACAGATGGTACTACCCATTGACACATGGATCCTTTACTCTATTAACATTTATATAAAAATAATGTCATCATGAATATCAATTGCATTAATTGGTGTAACAGTGCATGGACACAAGAATGATAGTCATGGTAGACAGTGTAGTATCATATCTATATTATCAGCAAACAGGGCAGACATCATCTTACAGAAACCAGCCTACAGGAGCCGTCTTATCTGGGTCTGCTCTGTTCGCTTAGGCGTACTTAAGGAATAAAGAGTCAATCCAATGTTATTTAAGAAAAAATCACACAGGTCTTACTTTTGACCTCATCTATTTTTCATCTAGGGGGATCAGCAAGCACAATATTCGCTGGTATAAGCCAGTGACATCGTTGTGTCCAGCAAACAGCGCAGACTTTGAAACCAGTGTAACAATATCAGTTTGTTGTAGATTAGTCAGAGAGGGGATACGTTTATTTACACTGTTTGTCTTGAGGGTTGGGATGGAATAAGTGTGAGGTTGGGCGCCTAAAAACCGGTTTAACCCCCCCCCCCCTCTAGTGACTTTTGTCACTGAACGTTCCAAGGCGGTACTTCCATCTTCCCCCTATTGTATGTTTGTTTTGTCTTTGTGTGTCTCTTGATGTTTTTTATAGTTATGTACATTTGTTATTTCCTTGTGTTGCTGTCCGGGCGGCTGTTTGTTCTGTATGTGGTGTTTCCTGCATGACTCATTCTTGTACTTTTATCCAAATGGTTTCAAAATAACACAATTATAAACATTTCCTTTTTTTCTAGAACATGCTCTTTTTCAGAAGATTCATTCAGTGGCGTGGTATATAAAATAGTTCATAAGGTAATGATTTAATATATGTTAACCTTCATTCTCCTGTAGAAATAATACTATCTGTTCAAATGCTAATTTGGTTTACATTTTCCCTTCTTCCGATTCGTTTCAGATTTGGAGACTCTGTTAACGGACTATCACAAAGCTTGTATCCTGATGAAACCCCGAGCTACATGGCGTCTCATTTGGATCGAAGATGTTTGTAAATGTGGGATCAAGCCAGGTTGGGGTGAAAGTTAATATAAGAGTTGTAGCTACCGGAAATGCATTAAATGATTGCAAAAGTGGTTTTTATTAATTATTGAGGTTGACATGTTCTACCACTTTTGCAATAACCGGAATTGCAATTTTACAGTCCATCGAGGAACTTCTAGATAATTAGCATAACATTTGTAACTGGTATGGTTGTACTTTTGGACCACACGACGAAATTTGGTTTATCCATCGGATTCGGAAACATAATGGCAAATGTTGAATTCCATTTGATTATGACAACGAGTATTAAGAAATGAAGGCTTATGTAGAAATTATCGCAATTGAGGTGATTTTTATTGCAATTCCGATTAACATGTCGAACCACTCTTGCAATAATCGGAATGCAATAAAACGTCAGTCCATCAGGAAAACACTATAGTATTAGCAGATCATTTGTAATTCATATGGTTGGTTTGTTTTGGACCATCCAACGACATTTGATGTATCCATCGGCGTCGGTCACATAATACAAATTTGTCGATTTCACATAATTATGACAGAGAGATATAGAAAATTAAGGACTATGTAAGAATTATTGCAAATATAGTTTTTATTACAATTCCGGTTGACATGTTCAATCACTTTTGTAATAACCGGAAATGCAATACAATTCTAATGTCCATAGGGAAACCTTAACATTATTGGAAGAACATTACTAACTGATATGGTTGAGTTTTTGGATCATTCCTTACATTTTAACTGAGAAGTTTGCAATTCTAGACTTCATGTATGACAAATTTTACTTCTTTGGTCTTATGCATCATGTATGTCAATAGTCAAACTGTTCTTATTGCAACTACTGCTAACTACCTCAAATGCTTTAGTAACTAATTTTATTCACGTTCAAACTTTTATTGCAACTCTGGTTTTTATTACAAACTTGATGGTAAGTTATTGCAATACATATGTCACTTTTACATCCCAACCAGTTTCGTTATACTTTTTTGCAATTCTTGAAAATGTGTCTGATCTAGCAAACTATGGCAGATTTTACTTTTTTGTTCTTTCGCATCATGTATGTCAACAGCCAAACTGTTCATAACAGTTGATTAAAACAACATTCTGATAAGCCTAATTACTAGTAATTAGGTGTTTGATTAGAATGTAATTAAACATACATTTTCAAATGTTTCGACATCCCTAACAGTTTCACAATAAAATTGTTTCACATCTTAACAGTATCTGTAATTGCAGTCTTCGACTTTATTGTTATAATTATGTCTCCCCCCATATTTATATGGGGGAGACATATTGTTTTCGTGAGAGTTGTCTGTCTGTCCGTCTGTCCGTCTGTCTGTCTGTCTGTCCGTCTGTCCGTCTGTCTGTCACACTTTTTGTCCGGACGATAACTTCAATATGCCTGATGCCAGTTGATTGAAACTTCATATATAGAAAGAGCATAATGAGAGAAAGTGTCATGCACAAGGTCCATAACTCTGGCTTTACTAATATTGGAGTTATTGCCCTTTGTAAAAAAATCACACTTTTTTGTCCGGACGATAACTCCTATATGGCTCATGCCATTGGATTGAAACTTCATATATGGAAAGATCATGACGAGAGGAAGTGTCATGCACAAGGTCCATAACTCTGGCTTCACTAATATTGGAGTTATTGCCCTTTGTAAAAAATATCATAATTTTTTGTCCGGACAATAACTTCAATATGCCTGATGCCATTGGATTGAAACTTCATATATGGAAAGATCATAACGAGAGAAAGTGTCATGCAGAAGGAAAATAACTCTGGCTTCACTAATATAGGAGTTATTGCCCTTTGTAAAAAAAATCACACTTTTTTGTCCGGACGATAACTTCTATATGGCTCATGCCATTGGATTGAAACTTCATATATGGAAAGATCATAACAAGAGGAAGTGCCATGCACAAGGTCCATAACTCTGGCTTCACTAATATTGGAGTTATTGCCCTGTGTAAAAAAAATCACACTTTTTTGTCCGGACGATAACTTCTATATGGCTTATGCCATTGGATTGAAACTTCATATATGGAAAGATCATAACGAAAGGAAGTGTCATGCACAAGGTCCATAACTCTGGCTTCACTAATATTGGAGTTATTGCCCTTGTAAAAAAAATCACAACTTTTTGTCCAGATGATTACTCCTATGTGACACATGCCATTGGAGTGAAACTTCATACATGGAACGATCATAATAAGAGAAAGTGTCATGCATAAGATCCTTAACTCGAGCTTCAATAAATTTAGAGTTATTGCCCCATGTACATTTGTTTAATTCTTTCTTGTCCGGACGATAACTCCTACATGGCTCTTGCCATCGTATTGAAACTTCATACATGGAAAGAGCATGATGAGAGAAAGTGTCATGAACAAGGGCCATAATTCTGGCTTCAATACTTTTGGAGTTATTGCCCTTTGTTACATTTTTTGGTCGATCAATAACTCCTGTTCGACTGATGCTATTGGAATGACATTTTATTTTTGGAAAGAGCATGATGAAAGTAAGTGTCATGCACAAGGGCCATAAATCTGGTATCAGTATTTTTGGAGTTATTAGCTGTTATCATTTTCTTCTTGAAAAATGTAGTGTGGAAAACGCATAATGAGGGGAAGTATTATTCATCAAGACCATAACATTTTTAGTGATTTCCCTTTACATATTGTTTTTATTAGAGGGGAGACATGAGTTTTTTGACAAAAACCTCTAGTTCCTGTCAAATTTCAAACATGTAAGTTCGTAAAAGGTGCTGTTTGGACAATTTCGTATTTTGCTTATAAGCCTTTTAGATATATGTGGGGTTAGAACATCCGTGAACCGGTTTAAACTCGCAGTGGTTGTTTTGCCACTCATCGTTCCAAATGAAAAAGTAGTAAAGTAAATCAGGCAAAGCCAGACGCAACCACCAGCAAAGCTCCGATAGTCAGCATGTCACAAACATAAACACACCCAAGCACACGCGCACACATACGAGATGAACACAGAAAACATTAACATCGCAAAAGTACTAGAGACAAACATTCCACACATGAACAAAAACACAAATCAAGGACACAAGACAAACAAAACTAAGGATGACAAAGAGAGTACTGCCTTGGCAAAATCACCACTGGGGGTTTAAACAGGTTTACAGACATCCTAACCTCACACTTCTCTCAGAGTCATCCTAGCTTTACAAAAAGTGTAAATAAAGGTATCCCTGCCGGACTTACCCACAACATAGAATACGGTAAACACATGACAATACATGTATGTAAAACATAACATGACAACTGTGAAAACCCGTCAAATATGTACTCAATGAGTCAGAGCACCTGCAGGGAAGCCACGACATTGAAAACGTAATACATGCGTCTGGTAAGCTCATCACGTATCTGAGATTAAGAGTATACCATCATAGAGTACTACCCTCGGCCTGTCATCGCACAAGCAAAGAGGGAAGCGTAGCTACCGACTGTAAGGGTCAATACCCAAACATCCAGTGCGTTGCAACAATATAATGCGATCATAACCTTTCTTCTTAAAGGTTTTAATGCATTTTATAAACAAATAATGAAAATGGATATTGACCCGAATTTTCCTAAGTTTGTAGATAACATCCCCGCAAAGTTCTGGTGGAGAAATGCCTTGTAGCAGTAACGTCCGTAGATTGCAATTATATTTTCTAATGAGTGGTAAATTTCGATAATAAAATTTAGAAAATATTTTCCGAAGTTTATGTTATCTGTAACCTTGCTTAAAAAGTTTATACCTTCTGATCCTTCGAGTCATGAATTTCAGTAAGTCTTGTTCTGAAAATTGAATACCGCTTAAGCCGGTGCTAGGGGCGTGAGCAGTGTTTCACTTTCAATTACTGCTCATGAACAGACTCAATAAAACCGAGTCTGCAATTTTCTCTTATTGTGTTGCAAATTTTGCTCTCGGGGGAACTCCTCCCTTCAGAATTTTTAATCAGGTATAACTAAATTACGACTGTTAGAATCTTCCATCAAAGAACAGGCTCTGGCAAACCGAATACGTTGAGAAATATAAACCCCATAAGATGTAGAACGGGGCACATCTCCATCTAGAAAAGGATAATTAACAATTTTAAAATTAAAATATTCCCTTTTATCGTATATTTTGGACAAACGTTATTATTTGTGATGAAAGGATTTAAATCTAAAAACGAAGCTATAATGTCAGATTGATTCTCTTTGTTTAAAGACAGTTCTTTCGGGTAAATTGAAAAAAAATCATAGTTTCAAAATAATTTAAATATGTTGGGTTTAAAACTATACTATTAGGTAATGGGTTATTATATGTTAACCCTTATCCTACTGTAAAATATTTTTGCTAACATTTTGATCTGACGCACATCCCATTTTGTCTTCCGATTCGTTTAAGAATTTGAGAAACTGTCTCATAGCTTGGTCCCTGTTGAGACGCCGAGTTATTCGACGTCTCATCTGGATACAAGCTATTTTATAAATCAAGTCGTGTTGAAAGTGATAAAAAATAATAACAACGTTTAAATATAATATTGATATTTTGTATCGTGAACTCAAATGTGTGAACATACCGATTAAATTCGAATTCTGTCACATCAAATGTCTCACCGGTTCTTTCTACGCTTATGAGGAACAATTTGACCATTGTTCCTTGTCGTACATTTTACACTGCTTTGTTACACCGAGCTACGATCTGATAGTATCTATGATATACGATCTGATAGTCTCGACCCAGTGGCAGGTATTGTTTGTCTCGCTACCACCATGCTATTTAACTAGAGGTTTGTTTTTGTCACAAAAACAGATGTCTCCCACTCCCATCCTCTTTTCAATACACAAGTGTAATGTCTGTAACTGCAAACTTATCAGGGTCTAATTTTTAAGTCATCAGGGGCAATAACTCCAACATTGTCAGGGGAGACAATTCAAATGTCCCAGGTACACAAAACACATACTAGTCAACATTCTTGTGAAGTTTGGTGACTCTAGTACTAGACACTGTAGAATCATATCTATATTACATATTATAAGCAAACAGGTCAGACATTATATTACAGACACCAGCATACAGGAGCCGTCTTATCTGGGTCTGCTCTGTTTGCAAAGGCGTATTTAAGGAATAAAATGTCAACCCCATATTATATCAGGAAAAACCGCCTATGTCTTATTTTAGAACTCATCTATTTTTCATCTAAGGCATACAGCAAGCGCAATATTCGCTGGTATAAGCCAGTGACACCGTTGGGTTAAGTAAACAGTGCAGACCCTGATAAAAAGGCTCCTTAAGATGACCTCTGGTGTGTGTCTAGACTGTTTGACTATACCCGTTTAACCATTTTCCCTGTCCAATATTCATGTAAGAAATAATGAATTCATGAACATTTATTTACTCATTTTTGATGACGTAGAACATTTGCTTGGAAAGAATCATAGAATCAATGCTAAATCATGTCGAAATCAAACAGAGCAGATCATGATTATATGACTGATCTGGGTTTACTCTGTTTGCAAATGTAAAAAGGCGTTTATGTGAGAAAAAGGTTAAGGGACGCTTGGCAAAGTTATGTCTTCTCAAACTTTAACCTTGTGTAATAACATTAAGTTGGTTTCTGTTTAACATTTGACAAGGTGTTATTGTATCAAGTTGGTGTCTGTTCAAACATTAACCTTGTGTAATGATATTAAGTTGTAGTCTGTTAAAACTTTGACCTGGTATAATGATATTAAGTTGATATCTAAGAGCGAAAGGGCACGAAAGGTGTCTCGGGGCGTGCGAAGTGTTGCACTTCTAATTACTACTCATGAACAGACGCAATAAAACCGAGCCAGCAATTTTCTCTTTTCGCATTGCTATTTTTGCTTTCGACGGATCTCCCACTTTCAGGATATAATTATACAGTAAAACCTCGATTATCCGAACACTAAAATACGTATTATTATCGATCTTTAAGACAGGTGGCAGCTTAATGCATGGTAAAAGTCATGCAGAAAGCTCCTCTAGGGAGCTTTCTGTATGACTTTCATCATGCATTAAGCAGCCACCTGCCTAAAAGGGTCTTAATTCGTTTCTAACGAAAATTCGAATAATCGAGGTTTTACTGTATGTTCATTACGATAAACCCGATACAATTTCATGATGAGTGTCACCCTATCGCCAAGTGTACAACGTTTTTTCTTTTTTCCACATACTGCCATCTTACGACGCCTGGGTAAATGTCACTTTTGAAACCATTGTAATAATATCTGTTTATCCAAATGGTTTCAAAACTATACAATAATGAACGTTTCCTATTTTCCAGATCTAGTGCACATTTTCCCTTCTTCCGATTCGTTTAAGATTTTGAGTATCTGCTAACAGACCATCACATAGCTTGGATCCTGTTGAGACGCCGAGTTACTTGGCGTCTCATTTGGATCGAAGCTGTTTGTAAATTTGATATCAAAAGTACAAAAATGAGTCATGCAGGAAATACCACATACAGAACAAACACTCGCCCGAACAGCAACACAAGGAAACAGCAAATGTACATGGGTAGAAAAAACAACAAGAGACGCACAAAGACAAAACAAACATTCAATAGGAGGAAGATGGAAGTACCGCCTTGGAACGGTCAGTGACAAAAGTCACCGGGGGTTTAAACCGGTTTATGGGCGCCCAACCTCACCCTTATTCCATCCCCATCCTAAAAGACAAACAGTGTAAATAAACGTATCCCCTCTCCGACTAATCTACAACAACCGCGACAGCAAATACAGTGGTAAAGTGCATGTATAACAAAAAAACATTTAATTGAACATACTGTATCCACCTATCGCTAGTGTACTCAATGATTGAGCTGCAAACAGAGTAACTGTAGAAAAGTAATAAAGGGTACGACAAAAATGAAATAGTACAGATATCCGACGTTCTCCTTCCATTTCTGGATTTAAGAGGTCGCCTTCATAGAGTACTAAACCTTTCTTGTCGGCGTACATGCAAAGAGGCCAGCGTGATTGCCAACTGTAAAAGGGTTCACAACCAAACATGCAGTATGTTGTAATAATACAGGATCATATCCCTTTTTAATGAATTGTTTTATATATTTGATGAACAAAGTGAGAAAACGGGTATGTCCAATAATTCTACGAAGTTTGTAAATCACATCACCATAAAATTCCGGATGTGAAATACCGTGTCGCAAAAGTACCTTGAGATTACATTTGTACTTGCCAATAAGCGAGAGATTTCGATAGTAAAATTTAGAGAAAGTTTTTCTTAGTTTATGGTATCTATATCCTTGTTTAAGCAGTTTTTCAGTTAAAATGAGATTTCGACTGTTAAAATCGTCAATAGATGAACAAGCTCTAGCAAAACGAATAAGTTGAGATATATAAACCCCGTAAGATGGAGTCGCGTTTGGGGGATAAAAGTTAATAAAAGCGTTATAACCGGAAATGCATTAAAAACCACTTTTGCAACAGTGGTTTTATTGCAATTCCAGTTGACCTGTTCTGCCACTTTTGCAATAACTACCACTTTTGCAAACACAAGAACTGCAATTTAATTTTACATTCCAACGGGGAACTTCTAGATAATTAGCAGAACATTTGTAACTGATATGGCTGTTTCCGTCGGCTTCGGAAACATAAGGCAAGTTGTTAAATTTCAAAAGATTACGACCAAGAGTATTAAGAACTGAAGGCGTATGTAAGAATTATCGCAAAAGTGGTTTTTATTGCAATTCCGGTTAACATGTCCATCCGGTATTTACATTTAACCGGAATTGCAATAAAATGTTAAAGTCCACCGGGAAACTTTTAAATTATTAGCAGATCATTTGTAGCTAATATAGTTGATTTTTTTTTTTACCATCCGGTGAAATTTGATGTAACCATCGGCGTCGGTAACAAAAGAAAAGTTTGTCGGTTTTCACATAATTATGACCCAGAGATTTAGAAAATGAAGGCCTAGGTATGAATTAATGCAAAAGTAGTTTTTATTACAATTCCGGTTGACATGTTCAACCATTTTTGTAATAACCGGAAATGCAATACGATTTTAATGTCTATAGGGAAACTTCAACATTATTAGGACATTGGTAACTAATGTGGTTAGGTTTTTGGATCATTTCTTACATTTTAACTTAAAAGTTAGCAATTTTCGAAAAGGTGTCTGATCGAACAGACTTCATGTATGACAAATTTCACTTCTTTGGTCTTTTACATCATGTATTGTCAATAGTCAAGCTGTTCATAATTGGTGATTAAATCACGTCCTGATAAATTCTGATAGTATGAGATCCTTCGAAAGCAAAAGCGGCAAACCAAAAAGAGAAAAATACAGGCAGACTCGATTTATCGAGTCTGTTTATGGGCATACATTAAAAGTGCGACACTACTCACGCCCCCTAGCACCGCCTTAAGCGGTATTCATTTGTCAAAACAACATCGAAACTTGACTTCGACAAATACTATGTACTGTATTCATTAATATCATTCCTGACAAAAAGGATACTGTTTTGCTGATAAGCCTATTTAGGCTTCCATATCATCAGAATTAGCTGTAAACAGATGTTTGCAACAAATTGCAAAACAAACATACTAGCGACTAGTATACCAATCGAGCTAATGTTCATACATAGAAAACATTGATATGGTTGATTTCCTAATTTTACTAATAAGCCAATTTGGGTTCTGTTGGCACCTGCGTATGTTTTATCAAGATGTTTGCAACTACTGGTAACAACCCCAAATGCTAAATTTTTCACGTGGAAATTTTATAGCAATTCTGTTTTTCATTACTAAACTTGTTGGCAAGTAAAGGCAATACAAAGTTTACATCCCTACCAGTTTCGCAATTATTTTTTTAATTTTTAAAAAGGTGTCTGATCTAACAGCCTGTGGCAGATTTTACATGTTTGGTCTTTCGCATCATGTATGTCAACAGCCAAACTTCATAAAAGATGATTGAAACAATATTCTGATCAGCCGAATTACTAGTAATTACATGTAGGTGTTTAATTAGAATGTTATTAAAGATACATTTTCAACTGTTTCGACATCCCAACCAGTTTGCAATAAAACTGTTCCACTTTTTAACAATGTCTCATTGCACAGATTGCACAGACTTCGACAAATTCTATGAAATGTTTTCATTGTTATAATTTCCTGTTAAATTTCAAACATGTTCTTTCGTAAAAGGGTACAGTTTGGACACTGTCGTATTTTTCTGATAAGCCGCTTCTATATCATCCAAGGTAGCTATAAAAAGATGTTTGCAAATACAGTGATCCCTCTCTACAACGACACCCTTTTGGATACGCAGATTGTATGTGCTGTTCAGAGGGAGTTGTTATAGAGGGGGGATCAAACATAATTAACTTGTTTGCAGATCCCAGATAAAGTGCATTTTGAGAACTAAACCGTCCTATGTTGTGACCACTCTTTAGAATCGTCACAAAGTGATGATTCTAAAGAGTGGTCACAACGTAGGGTTTGATGGAGGCATTAAGAAAATACGATAGAAAAAGTTGTGTATGGAGCCTTGTTTTTTCGGAAACAGTGACATGCGTTGTTGTAAGGAGGGACTCGTTATTGAGAGGGCCGTTGTAGGGAGGGAGCACTGTACATGTACCTTCGAAACAAACAATCATCCTAGTGACTAGTCTATTAATCTATCCAGTGTTCAAACATAGAACACGTTTATATACACTTGGTTTTTTAATTTACTGATAAGCCCATTTGGGCTTTGTTGTTATCCTGGTATGCCCTATCAAAATGTATTCAATTACTGGCAACTTCTCCAGATGCAACAGTTACACATTTCTTTTATCTAAAATTCTGGGATTTATTGCAAAACTGGTTATCAAGTAATTGCAAAACCTTTTACTTCCCCACCAGTTTTACAATTGATTGCAATTCTGGTTATTATTTCAAAAGTGACTGTGACACACACGGTCTGCCAATCTATCTAGCAGTTTCTGATGGACTTCAAAATGTCACTGCATTTCGGGTATAAAAATCGCCCATGCAATAAAATTGTCTATTGTTCCCGACGTCGAAGGATATGACAAATTTCGTCGGATGATCCAAAAGTTCAACCATATCAATACCAACTGTTCTGCCTTTTATCTAGGTATTTCCTAATGGTTATTAGAATTTTATTGCAATTCCAGTTACTGTAAAAGTGGTTAGACGTGTCAACCGGAATTACAATAAAACCATTTTTGCCATTATTCTTACAGCCTTCTTTCCTAATGATGTGTGTCACAATCAGCTAAAATTCAAGAAAACTAATTCATATTGTGTTCCCGACGCTGACTGATACATCAAATTTCGTCGGATGATCCAACACCTCAACCATATCAGTTACCAATGTTCTTCTAATAATGTTGAAGTTTACCTATGGACATTTTTTTATTGCAATTCCGGTTATTGCAAAAGTGGTTGAACATGTCAACCTGCATTGCAATAAAAACCACTTTTGCAATAATTCTTACACATGCCTTCATTTTCAAAATATCTGGTTCATAATCATTTGAAATTCAACAATTTTGTCTTTTGTTACCGACGCCGATGGGTACATCAAATTTCATCGGATGGTCAAAAATCAACCATATTAGTTACAAATGATCTGCTTATGATTTAAAAGTTTCTTAATGGACTTAAAATATTGTATTACAATTCTGTTTTGTCAAAGTTGTTAGACATGTCAACTTGAATCGCAATAAAAATCACTAGAGCAATAACTCTTACCTAAGCCTTCATCTCTTAATCCGCTTGATCGTAATCTAATCAAATTCAACAATGTTTCCGAAGCCGACGGATAAACCAAATTTCGTCGGATGGTCGAAAGCACAAACATATCAGTTACAAATGTTCTGCTTATTATCTAGAAGTTTCCCGATGGACTGTAAAATTAAACTGCAATTCTGGTCATTGCAAAAGTGGTCGAACATGTCAACCAGAATTGCAAAAAGGTCACATTTTCAACAATTATTACCTAGGCCTTCACCTTCTGGATCATAATCATTTTAAATTCAACAAATTTGCCTTTTGTTACTAATGCCGATGGATACTGTAAATTTCGTGAGATCGTCCAAAAACTCAACCATACTAAGTACAAATGATTTGCTAATAATCTAGAAGTTTCCCGATGGACTTTTTATTGCATTTCTGGTTTTGCAAATTTACGTGGTTGGACATGTCAACCGGATTTGCAATAAACCCCACTTTTACAATAATTCTTACCTGGGCACTCATTTCTTAATTTTTGAAAAAAAGTGTTTTTTATTGCAATTCCGGTTGCTACAAAGCGTTCAAGTACCGTATTAATATTTTATATCGTGAACTTAAATGTGTTATTACAACATACCGATTTCCATCAAATTCCCATAAAGTCTTCTCGCTGGGTCTTTTCACGTTTATAAGGAATCTTCGACTATTTGCCACAGTCAGGGGTATTGCTTGTATTATATTCGTTATTATTGTCTCAACACTTTTATGCTATTGTATTTTCAATGAAGTATGCATTTGTCTTTGTGTTCATGTAATCGGTTCATAGAAATTACTGTACGCCAATAACAGATCAAACACACGCTTAACAACGGGAACAATATTTTCGAACAAAATAGACCCATATCATACGGCTCGTGTATGGGCAGTGCCAACTCTGTGTACACATGCATACATGTAGATCTACAGGTTCTAGTATGGCCAAAACACACTGTTCCCCTTGAAATCAGGTAAAAACATTCATACAGTAATTATTTCTTACACAAATATTGAAGCGGACGGCAACAAGTGCAGACGACACTTGAGAGTGTCGTCGGTTAGCATGCTGGGTAAAAGTTTTGTTTGCTCTTTATTGTATCCTATTTCTGTAACGAATTATAGTACGAGTGCCAACAGTTTGGATCCTGATAGTATATCTCTTCTGTGTCTACATTGTTTGAGAATATTGACGGATACGCATGGCATGGACTAAGGTGAACAGAATTTGTCAGGCATTAGCAAACGCGTCTCACCAACGTCTCATCAGGATCCAACCTGTTTGACAATCACTCAGTACACCCAAAAAGCTTGCATGTTTCGATATTTTTTTCTCAAATCATGAGATGAGCAGACATTATTTTTAACATATAGCCTGCTATGGACGGATGAGTGAATACCTATGCAAACAGTTTGGATCCAGATGAGACGCCGAGTAACTCGGCGTCTCATCGGGATCCAAACTATTTGACAACCTGAGCAGACATTGTGTTTGAGCATGCTGGGTCAACCCTTTGTTACGTAAATACGCCCTGATATACCTATGCAAACAGAGTACAGTGGTCCCTCCCTATAATGGCCCTCTCAATAACGATGCCCTCCTTACAACAACGCATGTCACTGTTTCCGAAACAAAAAGGCTCCAGAAACAACTTTTTCCATCGTATTTTCTTTATGCCTCCATCAAACCCTACGTTGTGACCACTCTTTAGAATCGTCACTTTGTGACACACTTTGTGACGATTCTAAAGAGTGGTCACAACATAGGGTTTGATTGAGGCATAACGGTTTTATTTCTCGAAATACACCTTATCTGGGGATCTGCAAACAAGCTAATTATGTTTGATTTTCCCTCCCTATAACAACTCCCTCTGAACAGTACATACAATCTTCGTATCCCAAAGGGTGTCGTTGTAGAGAGGGAGCACTGTAGGTCCCGATCCGACAGGTCCATTAGGAGCAGTCTGAACAGTATGTTCTGTTTGCTTATAAAGTAATATAAATATTATTCTACAGTTTCTACCAAAATGTCTTACGTTTATGTGCCATTATAAAAAGAACTAATTAATTCTTATATGAATATTCATGAAGTAAAGAATCATGAACCTTTAAAGCCGTTAGAACAATATTTTCTGAATGTCTGCCAATTTCATTTTAAAACCCCGGCCGTGTCCTTCACCCAAACCTGGAATGCTTAAGATCTTGATCAGACAAGATATCCCTTCTCGCATGCTAAGCGCGTCTTAGCTGTCCTATTCCAACAGCTTGGATCCAGATGAGACGCCGAGTAACTCGGCGTCTCATCAGGACCCAAGCTGTTTGACACTCGATGAATAATGTGTTTAAGGATTGAAAGAATCAGAGATTTGTGAAAATTCAGCAATTCCGAGATTAAGCAGACGTTATTTTTTCAGTTTGAGAAGGGTAAAATGGTGTATCTTTTGTGTCAAAATTGTTTTGCGAAATAAATCGCGGGTTCCAACAGTGCATGCAAAATATAAACAAGGGACAGTGAGATATACAGTTGAACTTCGATATCTCGAACTGCAAGGGACCATACAAATTAGTTCGAGATAACAGAGGTTCGACTCATCCGATTTATAATCTGACTAATATCTCAAATTAACAGCTTAATGCAGGTCTAAAGTAATGCTGAAAGCTCCTGTAGGAGCTTTCAGCATTACTTTAGACCTGTATTAAGCTGTCACATGCGTTTCTAAATATAGGTAGTGATACATTTTAGAACAATTCTGTATTATAAATTTTTGAAGGACCGAATTTTTAGTTCGAGTTTTCCAGAAGTTCGAGTTATCCGAGTTCGAGATATCGAAGTTCAACTGTATATATGAGAAATAAATAATGCAGCCGGGCTTCTCATTTTTCATGTGTCAATATTGTTTGTGCAAGAACAATAGTGCATGTTTTCTATGGAATGCCATAGAGGACCTCCGCTGTTATTTCTATTTTCTATTCATAATAACAACCGGGGGGTACCCTTCTTAACAACCACGAACGTAAATATCAAAGATTCTCGAGTTTTGTTCTGTATATTCCACATACATTTTAAAAAAGAGAGAGTTTGCAGGAGATTCCAGAAGTTAGTATAAATTCAACATGTATTTAAGAAGCGGGGACGTCTCAGCTAGCAGACTTCCCGGTTTATTATCTCCTGCCAAAGGTAGGGGGATATTGTTTTGAGTTTGTCCGTCCGACCTTCCTTCCTTTACCGTCCGTCCTTCCGTCCGTCCGATACCATATTTCTGTAACGGATTGACAGAATTCAATGTAACTCAACATGAATATGTGTTATCACTGGGGCATCGTTCCCATATATTACTTGTCCAGACCGCTTGAGGCATTTAGGAGTTATTGCCATTTTATACGCAAAAATGACACATTGTTTCCACCCGATGTCATATCTCTGTAACGGATTGACAGAATTCCATAAAACTAGGCATGAATATTTGTTATCACTGGGGAATCGTTCCCGTGTATTACTTTTCCAGATCGCTCGTGGCATTTAGGAGTTATTGCAATTTTATGCGCAAAAAAATGACATTTTTTCCCGTCCGATGCCATATCTCTGTAACGGATTGATAGAATTCAACGAAACCTGGGTCCATGTTTATAAAGCTTTTAGTTGAGTCTGAGATCGTTCTCAAGCTTTTGATTGGTCAGATTTGTGCCTTTGGCTCAAATCTGACCAATCAAAAGCTTGAGAACTCAAATCTGACCAATCAAAAGCCTGAGAACGAAACTCATACTCAACTAAAAGCTTTATTAGCATGGACCCAGACATGAATAGTTGTTATCACTAGGGCAGTTCCCATGTATTACTTTTCAAGATCGCTTGCGGCATTTACGAGTTATTTCCCTTGGATATTCAAAAATCATATATTTATGGTCCTTATCCCCTGCTGAAAGCAGAGGAATACTGTATTGCATTCAATACTGTTTTGCATTAAGTACTTGAATACGCTTTATACAGCTTTCATATTCAAGCAGTGTCAAGATAAAACAGGCCTTATGATTCAAACAGTTCAGAAACAGATCAGCAACCACGTCACCAATGCAACACACAACCCGATATGCACGGTAATATTTCACTATATCGAAATAAACTGTATAGTATATATACATACAGTTAAACCTCGATTATCCGAACACTAAAATACGTATTATTATCGATCTTTAAGACAGGTGGCAGCTTAATGCATGGTGAAAGTCATGCAGAAAGCTCCTCTAAAACTCTTAAACTGTCAGGTCTAGACCTATGGCATTTGATTTGTAGCATGATCTAATGGTCTTCTACAAAGATTGTTCAAATTATTACCCGCAGACAAATAATACCACTGTAAGGCCTAGACCATTTATATTTGGTATCCTTCAATGGTTCTCTTCCAAGATTGTTCAAATTACGACACCCGGGCAAAAAAATGTACCTGTCCCAGGTTACATGAATTCGATGTTTGCATAAATCTGTTATAACAAGGTGAGAGATTAAGGGTCATCATGACCCTCTTGTTATTTTAGCTCTACTTATGCAACAGACCAAACCATTTATGTAACTGTTATAGTGATTTACCTAAGAATCCTGTTGAGTTTGGCCGTACTCCAATCAGCAGCATAGTAGAAGACATCGTTTCAGAGAATGTACGTTAAAATTTATTTTCAGCTCCTGTGACCTACTAGTCCTGTGAACCGGAATGATATAAACGACGGACAACTGACTACACAAGAAAGACACAGTATGACCCCAGTAGCTCAAACTGGCACTTTGTGCCAGGTGAGCTAAATACGTGGCATAAGTAAGTTTTAACAAAAGGTTAATGTAGCTAAAACATGTCACAGAAATAACAACAATTCACAAACCAGTGTATGGCATTTATTTGAGATCACATATATTTTGACACAGGTATACATGTACAGTAAAACCTCTCTTAACCGGCAGTTAAAGTTAGTATGAATATCGGTCTTGGAGACAGGTGGCAGCTTAATGCAGGGTGAAAATCATGCAGAAAGCTTTCTGCATGACTTTCACCCTGCATTCAGTAGCCACCTGCCTAAAAGTATTTACATTATTATCTACTAGAATTCCGGTTAACAGAGGTTATACTGTATTTTATTTATATATCACAGTAGGTCCATGTCACAACCTGTTTTAGTGCACTGCAAACAGTGTAGACATTATAGGTCCAGATAAGATGCGTAAATTAAAACATTTTCAGGAATGACTTCTTTATTTCTCAACCAAACCCTTTGATTTTACCACTCTTTAGAATCATCTCGAAGAGACGACCCTAAACTGTGGTCACAAAATAGGGTTTGGTATATCCTAAACTGTGGTCACAAAATAGGGTTTGGTGGATCCTAAACAGTTGCCACAAAATAGGGTTTGGTGGAGAAATGACTATTTTAGTACTTGAGTAAGCAACATAGGGTTTGATTAAGAAATGATATTTTTAGTACTTGAGTAAGCAACATAGGGTTTGATTAAGAAATATATTTTTAGTACTTGAGTAAGCAACATAGGGCTTGATTAAGACATTATAATTTTAGTACTTGAGTAAGCAACATAGGGTTTGATGAAGACATTATAATTTTAGTACTTGAGTACCCACATTTATCTGTAGCTCTGAGATATTGTCTGACACTGGTGAGAATATCTCGTCTTCATCTACTAGTGACAGTAGACCCTAACAAGGACGCTGGTGAGAATATCTCGTCTTCATCTACTAGTGACAGTAGACCCTAACAAGGACACTAGTGAGAATATCGCGTCTTCATCTACTAGTGACAGTAGACTCTAACAAGAGCACTGCAAGGGGGTGTCAACACTCGTCTGTTAAGATGTCATTGTCAAGATGAACATGCATACCAAATATGAAGGTTGTAAATGAACAAGATGTGTTTGTGAAACACTATGCCCCCTCATATATTTGACCTCTGACCTTGACCTCTGACATTGACCTTGACATGTCACCCCTCAAAATGTGCAGCCTCATGAGATACACAAGCATGCCAAATATCAAGTCTCTATCTCTACTGGTCCAAAAGTCATGGCCAATGTTAAAGTCGGCGATTTGACCCATATATTTGACCTCTGACCTTGAAGGATGACCTTGACCTTGACACGTTACCCCTCAAAATGTGCGGCTTCATGAGATACATATGTATGCCAAATATCAAGTCTCTATCTATACTGGTTCAAAAGTTATGACCAATGTTAAAGTTGCTGACAAACAAACAGACAAACAGACAAACAGACAGACAGGGCAAAAACAATATGCCCCCCGACTATCGTCTATGGGGGCATAAAAATTGAAGAAGTTATTGTCAATGTTAAGCTTTGGGACGACGACGAGAGAGTTATGACAATAGCTCGTGATTTCTTCGAAACAGACGAGAAATTCAGCTCAATCATCTTGTGAGTTACCACTGTTTGCAATGAACTAATACAGATTTTCCTATGAGACACCTCATACATTATTATCACAAAGGGTCCATATTCTGCAGGCAGACTATTCTGTTCTGTTCAATCTTCTCTCGACACAGTGGGCACTCATTCTGTAATAGAACATGACATAGTGGGCACTCATTCTGTAATAGAACATGACACAGTGGGCACTCATTCTGTGATAGAACACACTCATTCTGTAATAGAACATGACACATTGAGCACTCATTCTGTAATAGAACATGACACAGTGGGCACTCATTCTGTAATAGAACATGACACAGTGGGCACTCATTCTGTAATAGAACATGACACAGTGAGCACTCATTCTGTAATAGAACATGACACAGTGGGCACTCATTCTGTGATAGAACACACTCATTCTGTAATAGAACATGACACATTGAGCACTCATTCTGTAATAGAACATGACACAGTGGGCACTCATTCTGTAATAGAACAAGTAACATGGATGCACACACTGTGTACAATTCAGGCAAAAGGCTTGTTTTATATTGACAGATTGGCTTTTCATTAACCCATTCCCACGTAGGCTATTTTTAGACACAATCTCTTTGAATAAATATATTGAAAAGGAGCATTAACTAGAGAAAAGGAAAATTCTGGAATTGTGTAGTTCTGAAATCATTGTAATAAATAGAAAGTTTGCTCCTATGGAGCAAACGCTCTATTTATTACAATGGCTTCAAAAAGGGATTTTTACAAGGGCATCAAAAGATGTCTATGAGGGAATGGGTTAGATATTTGACATTTCATACACATTTATTAAACCCTAGATAATGGAGTGTATATCATCATTTCTCCACCAAACCCTATGTTTTGAAAACTCTTAAGAGTCATCTCAAAAAGACAATTCTAAAGAGTTGCCATAGGTTTGGTTAACTCTTTCCCCCATACAGATGACTTTTATCACTTTTGCAAACAGAGTAGACATAGATCAAACAGCTCCTGTAGGAAATTTATAATTTATAGACAAGCTATTGCTGCTGTAGAAACGCCAATGTGTTGCGAAAATAATGTTTGACTTAATACCAGGAATGAGGTCCATATCTGCGCATACGATTAATGCTTTTGAGGCTGATTTTTAGGCTTGCACAACTCATATCCGTGGATATGAACTTCATATCCATTCAAATCTGGTGATTATTTAGTCATACCTATATTCTTTCACAGTTTTTTGGGGGGTATATTCAATAATTCAAGCTTTTAAAAGGTTGATCTTGTGTAGACTAGAAGTTATCTGACAAAGCGTAGTATTATTAAATGCATGAAAAGTAAATAAATTCATGAACAATTTACAACAAAACTAGTTTAGAATTGAAGAGAACTATTTTTTTCTTGCGCATGTTCACAAGATATAGTGAACTTTTTGCCATAAAAACAAAAACATTTGATCGCTATATTGCATTCTCTTCGAAAGCAATATTATAAAGAACCAAAAAGAACCAGAGCTCGGCGTGTCTGAGCATTATATGCCTGAAGTATGTGCTGTTATAAAATGCACAATGCTTATTTGAGTTGAAAGTAACTGTGACCTTGACCTTTGACTGATTGACCTCAAAACCAATAGGGATAATCTACTGGCCATGACCAACCTTCCTCCTAAGTATCAAGACAGCACACTTATAGTTAGGAAGTTATTGAGCGGACTTATTTTTTTTGAGTAAAGGTCAGTGACCTCAAAATCTAATGACCATGACAAACCTCTCTACTAAGTATGAAGACATCAGACCTGATAGTTTTCAAATTATTGAGTAGACAATATTTTTGAGCTGAAGGTCACTGTGACCTTAACCTTTGACCGACTGATCTCAAAACCAATATGGGTCATCTACTTATCATGACCAACCTTCCTACTAAGTATGAAGACACACATCTAATAGTTATCAAGTTATTGAGCAAACATGCTTTTTTGAGTGAAGGTCACTGTGACCTTGACCTTTCAACAACAGACCTCAAAATCAATAAGGGATATCTAATTGTTATGTCCAACCTCCCTACAAAGTATGAAGACAGCAAACCTAATAGTAATCAAGCGGACAATTTTCTTTTGTTGAATGTCAATGTGACCTTTACCTCAAAATCAATACGGGTCATCTACTGACCATGACCAACCTTTCTACTACCTATGAAGATAGCTCACCTGATAGTTATCAAATTATTGAGTAAACAAGATTTTTGAGTTGAAGGTCACTGTGACCTTGACCTTTGAACGACTGACCTCAAAATGAATATGGGTCATTGACTTGCCATGATCAACCTCCCTATTAAGTATGAAGACAGAGCACCTAATAGTTATCAAGTTACTGAGCAGACATTTGTTTTGAGCGAATGTCATTATGACCTTGACCTTTGACTGATCTCAAAATCAATTGGGGACAAGGGGTCATCTACCAGCCATGATCAACCTTCATTCCTATTAAGTATTAAGACAGCATACAAGATTACTGTGACCTTTACCTTTGACCGACTGACTTAAAAATCATTAATGGTCATCTACTGACAATGACCTACCTCCCTATAATGTATGAGGACTGTACACCTAATAGTTGTCAAGTTATTGAGCGAACAAAGATGTGGCTAACGGACGGACGTTCATACTTACGGAATGGGTCTTCTGTGACTTTTCTTGTTTAAAATAGACATGCAAGACAATGAAATAGTTACACAAGTAAAGGAAGAACAAAAGATCTTTTGTTCTCATAGAAGCGGACAAAGTTGTGTCAAACGGACAGACGGATGTACTTACGGAATGGGCTTTCTGTGACTTTTCTTTGTTTAAAATAGACACACAAGGCAAGAAAAGAACAAAAGATCTCATAGTCGCACTTGTAAGGATATCTGTGTCGGCCCAGACAAACGGACGGACAGGCAAACACTTTACAATAATACGACCCTTCTTTCGCTGCAAAATTTTGTCATCTGCAAACTTTTTCTTCTTCTACAATTTCAATATTGTAGGAAAGGGTTAGCAAATGATGTTTCAAAAACAGTTACACTAACAAACAGTTTTGATCCTAATGAGAGTTATTCGGTGTCTCATCTGGATCCAACCTGTTTGCATATGTAATCAAAGTTGCGACACTGACAGTGAAAGAGTTAACCCATTTATGTCCCTAAAAGCAGACCTAGGCAAACTGTGTAGACCAAGATTAAAATGTCCAAAACGCCCTTTGGTAAAGACCTGTACTGTTTGATCACAAAATACATGTATCTTCAAAGGGTCAAATCTGCAAAAGAATTCTTACATAAATACTGAAATGATAATTACATGTAGATTAATTCAAAATACATCTTTAGCTCTTACAGTGCGGGACATGGGTCACTAATGTCCTCTGCAATGTACATTTGAAGACCTAAGGGAGCCCTCTTATCAGGGTCTGCACTGTTCATCATGTCATTCTTTTCTTTACAGAAATCCCTAAATTTTCACCATAAGCTTAACCTGTATGAGATTTTGGAATAGTCGATTTGAAAATTGAGCGTTATACGGGTGCAAGAGTACTGACAACAATGAGGGTTAAATAGATTACAGTGCCACACTCATCATTTGTTAATCCTTTCCCACATAGGCTATTGTTAGATCCAACCTCCTTGAATAAATCTACCAAAAAGGAGCATTAACTAGAGAAAAAGAAAGTTTTAGAATTCTGTAATTTGAAACAATTGTGATAAATAGAGCATTTGTTCCTATAGGAGCAAATGATCTATTTATTACAATGGTTTAAACAGGTGACTTCTACAGAGGCGTAGAAATGCGTATTTATGGAGGAAAAGGTTAACCTTTTCCTACATAAAGGAGCCCCCTGACCAGGGTATGTTGTGTTTGCTTATGAAATAATATAAATCAGATTCTACAGCTTCTGTCATAAAAAATAATTTCACTGTTCATGATAAAATTCAGCTAATTAATATTCATACCTGGTTTATTTCTCACATGAATATTCATGAAGGAAAGGGTTATGGCTAAAAGCACCTTTCGGATGTCATACCTTTGTACAGCACCACTCCTGGATGCAGCTCCAGCAGAACAGATGTCCGCAGGGTGTCGCGGAACTGTGCCGACGCTCCTCTAGACACAAACAGCACTTCCTCTCTGGGCTCATCTCACCAGATGACTCTGTACTGAAAGATACATTGTAGAAAAACATCTAACGACAGTTAACCATTTACAGTGAAACCCCTCTAATGTGACCACTTAATAAACAGTCACTGGCGCCGTTTAAAGCAGGTGGTTGCTTAATGCAGGACGAAAGTCATGCAGAAAGCTCCTGTAGCTCCAAAAATACTGATACCAGATTTATGGCCCTTGTGCATGACACTTACTTTCATCATGCTCTTTCCAAAAATAAAATGTCATTCCAATAGCATCAGTCGAACAGGAGTTATTGATTGGCCAAAATGCAACAAAGGGCAATAACACCAAAAGTATTGAAGCCAGAATTATGGCCCTTGTTCATGACACTTTCTCTCATCATGCTCTTTCCATGTATGAAGCTTCAATACGATGGCAAGAGCCATGTAGGAGTTATCGTCCGGACATGAAAGAATTAAACAAATGTACAAGGGGCGATAACTCTAAATTTATTGAAGCTCGAGTTAAGGATCTTATGCATGACATTTTCTCTTATCATGAGCTTTCCATGTATGAAGTTTCACTCCAATGGCATGTGTCACATAGGAGTAATCATCCGGACAAAAAATTGTGATTTTTTACAAAGGGCAATAACTCCAATATTAGTGAAGTCAGAGTTATGGACCTTGTGCATGACACTTCCTCTCGTTATGATCTTTCCATATATGAAGTTTCAATCCAATGGCATGAGCCATATAGAAGTTATCGTCCGGACAAAAAAGTGTGAATTTTTTACAAAGGACAATTACTCCTATATTAGTGAAGCCAGAGTTATGTACCTTCTGCATGACACTTCCTCTCATTATGCTCTTTCCAAATATGAAGTTTCAATTAACTGGTATCAGGCATATTGAAGTTATTGTCCGGACAAAAAGTGTGACGGACAGACAGACAAACGGACAGACGGACAGACAGACGGACAGACAGACAGACAGACAACTCTCACGAAAACAATATTTTTCTCCCCCATATAAATATAGGGGGGACATAATTACCGAGTTAATCGGTGTCTCATCAGGATCGAAACAGTTTGCAATTCAGATAATGACAGATATGCCCGTGCATGTGCTCTGCTTAATGTGTTGAAATGTGATCGTTCCTTCCTAGCGCTGTACCTTTCAAATCAACGATCACACAATTATTTGAATCTTTACGACTCGCTGAAATACCCCGTGTTTCAACTGGATACACAATTATCAGGCTTTCTGTAGAATTCGCCATAAACAGGAAATCCCCTGTAAACCAGACGTTAAAATTAGTATCAACGTCTATCAGACAGTTGGTAGCTTAATACAGGTTAAATGTCATGCAGAAAGCTCATAATGGGACTTTCTGCACGACTGTCATCATAGATTAAGCAGGCACCGGCTTTTTAAAGGATTTACAAGGTTTTGTATTAAATTTCGGTTTAGGTTGGGCCTTACTGACTCTTGAAAAACCGTTTTGTAGTTACAAGCGTTGGTAAATCGAAAGTGAAAGTAAACCTGTCCGCTTCTAGGAAGACATACTACCCTTATGATCGGCGCACGGTCCGTTGTCGTGTCATTGGCAAACATTCAAAGTTTACTCTATTTCGTCTGCAAGCTGTGTCGTCTACTTTATGTCTCAGAGTGGAGTTTCACTCAATTTGTTGTCTGAACATAAATAGTGTGTCAAGGTGTTCGGGCCCAGATGAGATGCCGAGTAACTCGGCGACACCTCTGGATCCAGTTTTTTTTACAGAGTTAATCACAGCACGAAGTAAATATAGTTAAATGTTAGTGTTTGAAAATTCAGCGTTGTAAGGTTTACACATTATTTAACAGATTGCTTCTCAGCTGACCATCTGCTAGACTCCTTACAATCCGTTTTCTAAAGTGCATGCACGGCATATAGTTCACGCGATTTTTATGTGTTTGTAAGGGAAGTGGTAGCTTAACTCAGATCAAAAGTAATGCAGCATACTCCAATTGGAGCTTTTTGTCTTACTTTTGCCCTGCAATAAGCATTCACCTGCTTTTTAAGACGTTCATTAAATAAATATAACCGCTTAAGACAGGATCTACTGTACAGATCAGTAGATGATATGTAATTAAAGGTGTAAAATATGAGACTTTCTCAGAGACACGATGCCGTAACCCTTTACTCCATGAACACGCCTTTGCAAACAGAGTAGAACCAGATCAGACGGCTCCTTTAGGAGTCGTCTGATCAGCTTATCTGTTATCAATATTAACCCCTTCGCAGCCAAACTCTGTCGTCTGCTAACTTTGTCGTCTGCTACAAATTTTCTTTTTTTTAGCTCACCTGAGCACAAAGTGCTCAGGGTGAGCTTTTGTGATTGCCTGATGTCCGTCGTCCGTCGGCGTGCGTCGTCCGTCGTCCGTCGTGCGTCGTCAGTCGTCAACAATTTGAACCTTTAAAAATCTTCTCCTCTGAATCTACAGGGTTCTCAGCTTTCATCTTTGGCACATAGCATCATCTGTAGGTCTTCTACAAAAGTTATATAAATTATACCCCTGGGGTCAAAATTGGCCCTGCCCCAGGGGTTTTCAGTTTTCAATAGAAACATATAGTGAAAACTTTGAACATCATCTCCTCTAAAACTAGAAGGTCCTCAGCTTTCATACTTGGCACATAGCTTCAACTTCAGGGCTTCTACAAAAGTTATATAAATTATGCCCCTAGGGTCAAAATTGGTCCAACCCCAGGGATTACCAGTTTTCGGTAGCTGACTGCTTAAACAGCCCATGGGATTACTAGTTATGCATAGGAAAAACTTTAAAAATATTATTGTCAGTAACTACATGTCCCAGAGCTTAGATATTTGGTGTATAGATTTACTTAGCATAACTTTATGGGTTTTTTTAAGTATCATAGTTCTTGGGTTAAAATTGGCCCTGCCCTGTGTGTACAGTCTTCTTCACGGCAGAAACGACAGTCTAAAGGTTTCTCCTTAATATATCAGCCTGCAGAGCTCAGACCAGTCAGTGTGTGTTCTTATATAATCACCCTTAGCCTGATCAGTAGAGTAGAAATTGTGTTTAGACAAATAACACACACTCATTTAAGGTTGAGAGAACTGTGGATAGTTCTCATTATGCAGAACACTCTTAAAGCTTTTTTTCATACCTATGCCCTGCATTAAGCTACCAGATATCAATATAGAGCATATCTGTTGTGAATTTCAGCTTAAAGGCATTTCGAAAGGAATGTTGACCCATTAACCCCATGCTGTGTATTTTGGGAGCCTACTGTCAGAGGTCTGATACACAAACTGATAAGGCGGGCTACCATCACAGAGGATCAATGTATAATTGCATAACTTTATCACTTATGGCTATGGACCCTGACTGGACACTGCAGGAGCACAGCTGGATAATGTGTATATAGGGGGGTCACTTATATAAGGAGCTTTGAAATGCCTTTAACTCTTTGCATGCTGGGTAATTTTGTCATCTGCTAAATTGATGTCTGCAGCAAATTCATAAGTTATCCTAACTACACACTTTCTTTCTAAGTTTTTCAGAAGTTCAGTCTCATTGACAAACAGTTTGGATATCAGATCAGGCCCCACATTAGACTGGCCCTGATCTGGATCCAAACTGTTTGCTAAGGTCATTAGTGGTGGGAGAATCCGCCTCTAGCATCCAAAGAATTAATACATGTTCCAGTGGTCTATGCTCTATCCATTCTTTCACTATATTATTTCAGCATCATGTTCAGGTCCTCTACAAAAGTTATATAAATTGTGTCCCTGGGGTCAAAATTGGCACCGCCCTTGGGGTGTTCAGTTTTCAATTTAAAATCTTCTCCTCTGATTGTCTGGTGAGCGATGTCAGGGCCATTCTGACCCTCTTGTTTATTTTCTTCATTTTTGTTTCAAAAACGTAGTAACAGTAACAAACAGTTTGGATCCTGATGAGACGCCGAGTTACTCGGCGTCTCATCTGGATCCAAACTGTTTGCATAGGTAATCACAGATCCGGCATTGGCAGCCAAAGGGTTAAGCTGATTATTATTTATACATACATTAATCATATCATAAATATTCATGGATTAAATGGTTATTTCACAACAAACAGTGTATACCCAGATCAAACATATCATCTTTAGACATAGGCTACGTTCTGATTGTGCGGCACATACCCAGATCAGATGCGACGGTTGGTCTGGGTCTACAGGTTCGCCATTTAGTGTTAACAAACAATTAAAAACTTCGAGAGAGAGGGAGCTAGCGACTCTTGTTATAGCTGTGCATTGCCTTAACCACTTTCCATTTGAATTAACCCTTATCCTGCAAAACAAACATGCCTGCTCAAAGTGTGACCACCTGTGGCGAAAAATATTGCAGCTACCTTTTTCTGGGGTGTAAATCTGGAGTGTAGTTTTGGAGTAAATCATGATCATTTTGAATGTCAATAAAAAATATGTGTGACCGTTGCACGGGGGTCTGGACCGCTTCATGTGGGTCTATATGTACTATAGACCCACATGAAGCGGTCCAGACCCCTGTGGACGGTTGGGGAAAGATACATTACAATGCAGTAAATAAATGAAATAAAATTAGATACCAGTTGAAATTTCTATCACACATTTATATAATCAAAGTGCTGAAATCATTGAATGACTGTCAGAAAAGTAGCCCAGCCGTCATGTATTTAGCTCACCAGAGCACAAAGTGCTCAGGGTGAGCTTTTGTGATTGCCTGATGTCTGTCGTCTTACGTCGGGCGTCATCCGTCGTCAACAATTTGAACCTTTAAAATCTTCTCCTGAATCTACAGGGTTCTCAGATTTCATCTTTGGCACATAGCATCATATTCAGGTGCTCTACAAAAGTTCTATAATTATGCCCCTGGGGTCAAAATTGGCCCCGCCCAAGGAGTGCCTTGTTTTGAATAGAAACATATAGTAAAACTTTGAACATCTCTGAAACAAGAGGATTCTCAGATTTCATATTTGGCACATATAAAAAATGCCCCTGTGGTCATAATTGGCCCTGCCCCAGGGGTGGACAGTTTTCAATAGAAGCATATAGTGAAAACTTTGAAAATCTTCTCCTGTGTTCACGTTTACGCAGTTATCATATCTATTTACACAAAGAAATTGGGCGGGACTCGGAATTTCGGAGGTCGTTGAGTCCCAGGGACGCAACCCTAAAACGTCAGTTTTAACATTTCTCTTGCTGAATTTTAAAATACATTTATCCTTCTTTACCCATGCCCTGTTGTATAATTTCATATATCTGCACTGTGTACAAGCATTCCTTTCCATTCGTCAGAAAGTATTGGCCATGTGTCAAACAGCTTGGATCATGGAGAGACGCTGAATTACCCGGCGACTCATCCGTGCCCAATGCCAGTCCGGTCGCGTAAAACTTAGCAGGCAAATTATGAAAACTAGTTCTTGTGAACTCAACAGTAAGCGTTCGAATTAACTCGCATTATAAAAACAGTCTGGTTATTATTTTAATCGTCGACAGCGTCACGCAATAGGCAGGTGTATGTTGTTTATTGACATGCATCCTTGACAACGAGGCCCACTATATATCCGTGTGAACTAGTTTGCAGTGGGTTAAAGCATTCTCTGAAAATGACACAAAAAACGCGATCATTACCCACTGTCGTGTTCTTGAAGGCCTTCAAATTTTTGAATTAACGGAAAGGCTTTATTTAACCATTCAGCTGTGGAATATTGATTAACCCATTCCCTCATATTGACGACTCTGTAAAAGTCACTTTGTGAAACCATTGTGATAAATAGAGCATTCACTCCTATAGGAACAAATGCTCTATTTATCACATATTTTCAAACTACAAAATTCTAAAATGTTCGTTTTCTCTAATTAATGCTCCTTTTCGGTAAGTTTATTAAAAGAGGTTGTATCTAAATCAGCCTATGGAGGAATGGATTAAGACTGCCTATATATAATTTGACTCCTTATCAACATTTATTAGTTGAATTCTTGTATTGAAACATAAAACAAAGAATGCTGTTGCCATGGTAAACAGTAGATAAGTAGGCTGAATATGTCTCATATTTACATGCAACTAGAACAGATCCTTACCTGACGGTTCCTACAGCAGCTATCTGATCTGGATCTACTGTCTGCACCTTACCTGACTGTTCCTACAGCAGCTATCTGATCTGGATCTACTGTCTGCACCTTACCTGACGGTTCCTACAGCAGCTATCTGATCTGGATTTACTGTCTGCACCTTACCTGACGGTTCCTACAGCAGCTATCTGATCTGGATCTACTGTCTGCACCTTGCCTGACGGTTCCTACCTGACGGTTCCTACAGCAGCTATCTGATCAGGATCTACTGTCTGCACCTTACCTGGCGGTTCCTTCAGCAGCTATCTGATCTGGATCTACTGTCTGCACCTTACCTGACGGTTCCTACAGCAGCTATCTGATCTGGATCTACTGTCTGCAAAAGCATATTAAATATTACGTAGTGCTAAGCGTGGACTCCATTCAAAGGGATAAACTGACTAAAAATGTAATCAGCTGCAATATCCAAGTTGAGTTTTCTTTCTAAAGCAGATGGCAGGTTAGCCTTTACCTGGTGGATATTCATGTAAGACTACTTATATCATGAATATTAATTACCTGAATTTTAATAAAACATGTCTTAAAGAAGCCATTTGGTCTGGGTCTACATGTACCGTGTTTGCAAAGACGTTAAATAACGTATATATAGAGCATCTATATATAGAGCCATTGGGGAATCTATATTATGTTATACATAAACAGAGCAGAATCAGTTTGACACAGGAAACAGAATGGCAACTCATCTTGATCCAGTTTCGCATAGATTGCTTTACAATAATGCAGATCTTTGATTTAACCCTTTACTTGTTGAATATTCATGTAAGAAGTTATGACGATGTTTATAATGACATGTGAAAACATGACATTTTGTAATAGGCAGAAACTGTAGGATACAAACTATTATTACAGTAGTAAATAGTATTATAGTAGATACTATATATGTTCTGCGCATTATTGGAATACGGACAATTCTAGAATTGCCCTGCGCGTTTTAGGAATTCTAATAATGGCGGACCATTCCAGAATTGCCCTGCGCGATTCTAGAATCGCGCAAAGCAAAATTACATTAGGCTCTATGATTAGCATCGTTTTTATGATCTACCGTTGTTCGGTGAGAAAAAAGAGAATTTGATGCGGTTACACTTGAGTCTTTGTTTTTCTAACATATGTTTGTTTTGTGGTCATTATCAGGCACGTACCCAGGTGGGGGGGCTCGGGGGCCCGCCCCCCCCCCACCCAGCTGGCTGCCAAGATACCATTGTTATTAATGGGCCCTTTTTAGTTTTCCCTACCGTTTTGAAATTTTACCATGGCAATTTTTTTAGTGACCGATATTTTCCTCCCTGTGGGAGATTATCTGTTAGTTCTCTACACATAGACAGACCACCTTTATCACGCTGTCATGCTGTGATACACGCTTGGACTATTTTGGTATGGACCAATCGGGTAATCCCCAGCGGAGAACACCCGATTTACGCAATCATGAGTTGGTTCCGGTTTTCGCTATACTTGAGTTTAGCAAATAAATTGTTCAGGAACCAGTCGTGATAAAATGCAAATTGCTACGTTGTCCACAAATACTACATGTGGCACGTAAATTACTCAAGCGTGGAGACAATGTCGCAAAACGAGGGGACGGGGTGACATATCAAGACGCTAAGCAGTATGCACTTCGACCGATAAACGTTTTACTGTATTGATCAATAACTAGTAATGAAAGAATAACTCCTAACATTCCGAATGATAAAAAAGTATGAATTAATTTTTGTAAATTGAGATTGTCCTAAAAAATAGGTGAAAAACACACATTTTGCCATTGGGAATATAGCCAAATAAAAAACCCTGAAACTTTTATTGTAAAATAAGATAAAAATGGAATATCTTTTTCATTGTACATGTATACATATTTCTGTTATAACCAGGTGAGTGATTAAGGGCCATCATGATCCTCGTGTTAAACTGTTACATTTAATGTTTGTAGTTTTGATCAGGGTTGTTTTCACATTTAGAAGAAAGAACTAGTGTGATGCTATGGTTAGTTGAGTGTATATTTACTTGGATATTTTGCTTTTTTATATAATTTGGTAATGTTCAGAAAAAACCCAAACAATCTATGTATTTACATTTCAGTTATTTATACTTACAGAAAATCTTTCTTTTTTTCTTTACCCAATCTTGAAAATAATAGTTTTTAGCCATATTGCATAAAATCAATTAATTTTGAAAATTCAAAAGGATTTTCATTATGATCAATGAATAAAGGAATGGTCATTTTCTTTTAAAAGTAAATATATTTATATAGACAACTGATATACTTATGTTTTCTTATTTTAATAAATAAATGGAGATGATTTTCAAAAAAAATGTTTTCTTTATTACTTTTAATTGTGTTCTTGCCAATCTTGGTAGATCAACATGCATGTCCTTAAATAAAGACATAAGCAGATGTTAGTTCTGAGATTAATAATGCCGAGTCTGTCCATACCATTTTTTTTAAATCATGATCAAATGTCTGTCTGTTTGTCAAAGGCAAAACTTTAATCATATGTCTGTCTGCCTGTCTGTCAATGGCAAAAGTCTTTAGTCAGTCTGTCAATGGCAAAAAACTTTAACCAAGATCACGTCTGCCAATGGAAAAAAGGCATGATCACATGTCCGTCTGTCTGTCTGTCAATGGCAAAAACCTTTAACCAAGATCACGCCTGCCAATGGAAAAAAGGCATGATCACATGTCCGTCTGTCTGTCTGTCAATGGCAAAAAACTTTAGCCTTGATCACACCTTTTGTGTTAGGGTGATTTGTACGAAGTCCATACATTGAAACATTGGTGATCATTCATCATGTATTAAGTCTCTGCACCTAAACCCAGGTGTAAAAGGAGCCGATTTCCTATATTATAACATAAAATTATATATTGATAGAGTGATCCAGATAGCAGGAAATTGCACCATTCAATGCGGCATACCAAAAACTATAAAGTGAATGCGGCTGGGATATGCTAGCCGATGCTACATGTAGCTGTATTGTGTTCTGAGGCTACCTTGCCTGAGACGAATACTATGGAATACTATGCACAAAACATATATAATGGTGATCAAAATATCTAACATTTGGGGCCAACAATAAAACGATACACTAGAACTGTGAAGTACCACTACAGTCCCAAGCCAGCGAGACGGCTGGTCAATGCTTCAAACCACAAAATTTTGCTTGTAACATAATCCACAAGCTATGTAACGAAACTGTATAAATGTAAGATATAACCCTAGGTTACACGGTTTGTCAAGAAACCCGCACGTCAAACCCTCTTGAAACTTATGGCTTATGGCTTGAAATTGTCAACACTATTGTTACTTCAACCGTAGGTCCTAGACCTCGTTCTATACTATGCTTGAAGTGTGTCTCGAAGCATGTATGGAATCCTAAACTTTGATACTGCTTAAGTTGGTGCTAGAGGGCGTAAGTAGCATTGCACTTTTAATTACTACTCATGAACAGACTCGATAAAACCGGGTCTGCAAGTTTCTCTTTTGGCATTGCTTCTTTGGCTTTCGAAGGATCTCCCACTTTCGGGTTATTTTAAACCTATCTTGAGCATTGTATGAAACCTGCTTCTAACATCGAATAAAATCTAATGTTTTGAAGCCTGTTCGAAACGCTACCTCAGGCAGAATTTTCAGCAACACTCTGAACTCTGAGCACTAAGTGTTGGTGCTTTTTAGCAAACTGCTTCAGACAGAATATAGCCCCCGGCTATATCAGTCTAAGCAACGCTATTCAGTACCTCAGCTATTCTGAGACTTCAGGGACGGTTACTTTGCCTATTTTAACGAACAGGTAACTGCACAAATACATTCGCTTTTGTTCACCTTAATAAGTGCAATGTCAGTCAACAGTCGACGATATTGCTTCTACAAATGTGTATATGAAGCTGTCATTGAAGAGTTCAACCCTTTCGCTGCCAATGCCGGATCTGTGATTACCCATGCAAACAGTTTGGATCCAGATGAGACGCCGAGTAACTCGGCGTCTCATCAGGATCCAAACTGTTTGTTACTGTGACTATGGTATTCAAACAAAAATGAAGAAAATTAAAAAAAATGAAAATTTGTAGCAGACGACAAAGTTAGCAGACGACAGAGTTTGGCAGCGAAAGGGTTAATAAAAAATTCGGTGATCAGATCACGTAATAAGCAGCAGGGATAGTTGAATTTGTGTGCGCCAATATCAGCATTTATACAAAGTTTCCATTGATTTGAGTAGATTTCAGTAAATTAGCATATTAGCAGTGTTTTATTTATAATAAATAACTCGATTGACCAACCGTCTCAGATCTTATATATATATATATACACAGTAATAATTTTTAAAAACGTTAAAAAAATGAAGTTTAAAAATGAACTAACTTTGATACACAAATTAATCTAATTTAACAATAAGTAACTAACCATCAAATGGGAGATAATCCTGTTATATATGTTACTGGGAATATGTGTAATCAGGTATTTCGTGTAATTCTTGAACCAACCACGGACTACGTGTAATCCCTAATATGCGCTAGTGATTACATGCACTCACTGATTTTGTCCTTCTGTTTTACACATATTCCCTGTCGGTAAATATAGGCTTAGCTTTCTATTACAGATTTCACCTAGGAGATTGATTATTGTTAAAGATTTATAGACATAGGTTCCAACTGTTTCGTTATACAGTGAGAACTGATAACTGCAAATAAGATCATTGTTCAAGCACATAATATTTAAGTGTGTTCTGTCCAATAAGTGATTACAGTAAGAATTGCTCACTTCAATTTCATCAAAACCTATTGGGGTATTAGCTTTGTAGCAATCCGATTTGAATAACGTTGCACTTTTGAAATAATTATTTAAAAACGGGTTGCAGTGTGATTTTCGATGTCAGTCCGTTTAAAAAAAAGCAAATTGAAGTTAAAATGACTAAAGTACTATTCACTGAAAGGAAATGGTAAAAACAGAATAATCCAAACTTATTGCACTTGTGGTGTGTTTCCAGTGGCTCCAGGTTGGCGTCACATGTCACCATTGACTTAATAAGCAATTTTTACTACAAAAGCGTTCAATATCAATTTTAACACATGCAAATTCACTTACCTTTATCCTCAAGTTTCACTACAACACGCATGGACATGTACAGTAAAACCTCTCTATAACGACCACTAAATTGTTTTAATTAGCTGGCATTTTTGGCAGATGGTTGCTTAAAGCAAGGTGAAAGTAAAATAGAACGCTCCTATAGGAACGTTCTGTTTTACTTTTACCTTGCTTAAACATCCACCTGCCTTTAACACAAAATACTTGATGTAATTTAGTGGTCGTTGAAGAGAGGTATTACTGTAATTCGAAGCAAAATAAGTGATGCAGAACTTACTTTTGCCGGATGAATTCGATTTAAAAGACTTCTATTTGACTTTAAATAGCATTTACATTCCAATGCAACCTGTTTGTGAAACATGAGAATAAAGGTATTGAAATCACGTGACGCCCAAGTGACGTCCTGAATATAACATTGTGTTTAAATTTGATATTGAACACTTTTTTTGTAATTCAAGGTGTTTTAAGTCTTTTTGTTACAACAAGTAGATTCAAGCATGCAGTTTGTAGTTTTCATCTCAAATTAATTTTAGAATGTGGTATCGGACAAAAGTTTTAGAACATGTAATTAAGAGATGATCTTGCATGAGTGTTCATTTCACATAGTTTTTTTATGAAATGAGTTTACTATAATGATATGGCACGAGCTTTAGCGAGTGTGATATTCGTAATAGTAAACGAATTTCATGAAAACAATGTGTAATGAACGCGAATGTAATATTCTTTTTATCACATAAGCCTTTAAATGCCATAGAAAATGAAACCGGCTATAAAGCTGACGGCCGTTTCGGCCATTCCTTACAGACAGTGGCATATCTGTGTCCTATGAAAGCATTTACCTTTTAGTTTTTATCTAGGACGTTTTATTGAAGATAGCCCTTCTTAGAAACCGACTTTCCGTTTTAGGAATATACATGTATCTTGAAAATATGCTTTATATATTCTGTATCACATCTGCATGTATAAATTTGGCATTTAGTCAATTCTAAAGGTGGTGTCACACTAGAGCTCAACATTCCAGATCAACATTCGATTTCCTTATCTAAAATCGGATGTTGATGGGCGAGCTCGACATTCCAGATCAACGTATTTGACCTAGTATACTTCATACGCTCGTATACGCTGAACTGCTTTGAACATGTTCAAAAATTAGTTTCGTTCTCTGCGTATGAGAACGTACACCGACATATGGCAGCGTATACAACGTATGCCTATACTACCCATAGCGTTTATCTGCGTATGCGAGCATATCGTGCCATACGCTCTAGTGTGACACCACCTTTAGAATTGACTAAATGCCAAATTTATACATGCAGATGTGATACAGAATATATAAAGCATATTTTCAAGATACATGTATATTCCTAAAACGGAAAGTCGGTTTCTAAGAAGGGCTATCTTCAATAAAACGTCCTAGATAAAAACTAAAAGGTAAATGCTTTCATAGGACACAGATATGCCACAGCTGATTATATAAATTAAAGCCTGCGGTTATTAAAATCAATATATGTATTTTAATGAATAGGCAGCAGCTACAAACTAATACTTATCATGACTAACTATCAAACATATATGTTTGACTTGAGTATGATCTTTAAAAATTCCTATACGCCAGACGCACATGATCACATAAATTTATCAACAATCAATAGGTCAAACTTTGCATTACACAACAATATTACCATGATGACCCTGGTATCGTTCACAAGCCAATCATTGGAGAAAAATCAAGTGGTTCACCATATTTTTCTATAGAAATCTGGCTACCCATGTAGCTGGACCTTATCTAACCCCTACGGACTTCAAGGTGACGTAATTTGCCATCTTGAAAGATAAGAGCTTCAAGTTTCAGAGACATTTCCAACATTTTATCTATATGTTCCTATAGTAAGTGGTAATCCCTCGACCGGGTCCAATGTTTACACCATGGGCAATTTTTTTGTAGCGGACCTACAGATGATGCTATGTGCTAAAGATGAAAGCTGGTAATCCTTTATATTCAGAGAAAAATATTTCCCTATATAATGGCGAATGTTGATGGACGAGCTCGCCATTCCAGCACAACATTCGGTTTCTCTATATAAAATCGAATGTTGATGGGTGAGCTCGACATTCCAGATCAACATTTGGTTTCTCTATATAAAAACGAATGTTGATGGGCGAGCTCGAAATTCCAGCTCAACATTCGGTTTCTCTATATAAAAACGAATGTTGATGGGCAAGCTCGACATTCCAGATCAACATTCGATTTCCTTATATAAAAACGAATGTTGATGGGCGAGCTCAACATTCCAGATCAACATTCGATTTCCTTATATAACAACGAATGTTGATGGGCGAGCTCAAAATTCCAGATCAACATTCGATTTCCTCATATAAAAACGAATGTTGATGGGCGAGCTCAACATTCCAGATCAACATTCGGTTTCTCTATATAAAAACGAATGTTGATGGGCGAGCTCAACATTCCAGATCAACATTCGGTTTCCTTATATAAAAACGAAAGTTGATGGGCGAGCTCGACATTCCAGATCAACATTCGATTTCCTTATATAAAAACGAATGTTGATAGGCGAGCTCGACATTCCAGATCAACATTCGATTTCCTTATATAAAAACGAATGTTGATGGGCGAGCTCGACATTCCAGCTCAACATTCGATTTCCTTATATAAAAACGAATGTTGATGGGCGAGCTCGACATTCCAGCTCAACATTCGATTTCCTTATATAAAAACGAATGTTGATGGGCGAGCTCAACATTCCAGCTCAACATTCGGTTTCTCTATGTAAAAACGAATGTTGATGGGTGAGCTCGACATTCCAGATCAACATTCGGTTTCTCTATATCAAAACGAATATTAATGGGCGAGCTCAACATTCCAGATCAACATTCGGTTTCTGTATATAAAAACGAATGTTGATGGGTGAGCTCGACATTCCAGATCAACATTCGGTTTCCTTATATAGAAACGAATGTTGATGGGGCGAGCTCGACATTCCAGATCAACATTCGATTTCCTTATATAAAAACGAATGTTGATGGGCGAGCTCAACATTCCAGCTCAACATTCGGTTTCTGTATATAAAAACGAATGTTGATGGGCGAGCTCGACATTCAATCTCAACATTCGATTTCCTTATATAAAAACGAATGTTGATGGGCGAGCTCGACATTCCAGATCAACATTCGATTTCCTTATATAAAAGCGAATGTTGATGGGCGAGCTCGACATTCCAGATCAACATTCGGTTTCCTTGTGTAAAAACGAATGTTGATGGGCGAGCTCGACATTCCAGCTCAACATTCATTCTCTCTATTTAAAAACGAATGTTGATGGGCGAGCTTGACATAACAGCTCAACATTCGATTTCTCTATATAAAAACGAATGTTGATGTGCGAGCTCAACATTCCAGATCAACATTCGATTTCCTAATATAAAAACGAATGTTGATGGGCGAGCTCAACATTCCAGATCAACATTCGGTTTCTCTATATAAAAACGAATGTTGATTGGCGAGCTCAACATTCCAGATCAACATTCGGTTTCCTTATATAAAAACGAATGTTGATGGGTGAGCTCGACATTCCAGATCAACATTCGATTTCCTTATAAAAAACGAATGTTGATGGGCGAGCTGGACATTCCAGCTCAACATTCGGTTTCTCTATATAAAAACGAATGTTGATGGGCGAGCTCGACATTCCAGATCAACATTCGATTTCCTTATATAAAAACGAATGTTGATGGGCGAGCTCGACATTCCAGATCAATATTCGATTTCCTTATATAAAAACGAATGTTGATGGGCGAGCTCGACATTCCAGATCAACATTCGGTTTCCTTATATAAAAACGAATGTTGATGGGCGAGCTCGACATTCCAGATCAACATTCTATTTCCTTATAGAAAAACGAATGTTGATGGACGAGCTCAACATTCCAGCTCAACATTCGGTTTCTCTATATAAAAACGAATGTTGATGGGCGAGCTCAACATTCCAGATCAACATTCGGTTTCCTTATATAAAAACGAATGTTGATGGGCGAGCTCGACATTCCAGATCAACATTCGATTTCCTTATAAAAAACGAATGTTGATGGGCGAGCTCGACATTCCAGATCAACATTCGATTTCCTTATATAAAAACGAATGTTGATGGGCGAGCTCGAAATTCCAGCTCAACAATCGGTTTCTCTATATAAAAACCAATGTTGATGGGCGAGCTCGACATTCCAGATCAACATTCGATTTCCTTATATAAAACCGAATGTTGATGGGCGAGCTCAACATTCCAGATCAACATTCGATTTCCTAATATAAAAACGAATGTTGATGGGCGAGCTCAACATTCCAGATAAACTTTCGGTTTCTCTATATAAAAAACGAATGTTGATGGGCGAGCTCAACATTCCAGATCAACATTCGGTTTCCTTATATAAAAACGAATATTGATGGGTGAGCTCGACATTCCAGATCAACATTCGATTTCCTTATATAAAAACGAATGTTGATGGGCGAGCTCGACATTCCAGATCAACATTCGATTTCCTTATATAAAAACGAATGTTGATGGGCGAGCTCGACATTCCAGCTCAACATTCGATTTCCTTATATAAAAACGAATGTTGATGGGTGAGCTCGACATTCCAGTTCAACATTCGATTTCCTTATACAAAAACGAATGTTGATGGGCGAGCTCGAAATTCCAGCTCAACATTCGATTTCCTTATATAAAAACGAATGTTGATGGGCGAGCTGGACATTCCAGCTCAACATTCGGTTTCTCTATATAAAAACGAATGTTGATGGGCGAGCTCGACATTCCAGATCAACATTCGATTTCCTTATATAAAAACGAATGTTGATGGGCGAGCTCGACATTCCAGATCAACATTCGATTTCCTTATATAAAAACGAGTGTTGATGGGCGAGCTCGACATTCCAGCTCAACATTCGGTTTCCTTATATAAAAACGAATGTTGATGGGCGAGCTCGACATTCCAGATCAACATTCTATTTCCTTATAGAAAAACGAATGTTGATGGACGAGCTCAACATTCCAGCTCAACATTCGGTTTCTCTATATAAAAACGAATGTTGATGGGCGAGCTCAACATTCCAGATCAACATTCGGTTTCCTTATATAAAAACGAATGTTGATGGGCGAGCTCGACATTCCAGATCAACATTCGATTTCCTTATAAAAAACGAATGTTGATGGGCGAGCTCGACATTCCAGATCAACATTCGATTTCCTTATATAAAAACGAATGTTGATGGGCGAGCTCGAAATTCCAGCTCAACAATCGGTTTCTCTATATAAAAACCAATGTTGATGGGCGAGCTCGACATTCCAGATCAACATTCGATTTCCTTATATAAAAACGAATGTTGATGGGCGAGCTCAACATTCCAGATCAACATTCGATTTCCTAATACAAAAACGAATGTTGATGGGCGAGCTCAACATTCCAGATAAACTTTCGGTTTCTCTATATAAAAACGAATGTTGATGGGTGAGCTCAACATTCCAGATCAACATTCGATTTCCTTATAGAAAAACGAATGTTGATGGACGAGCTCAACATTCCAGATCAACATTCGGTTTCCTTATATAAAAACGAATATTGATGGGTGAGCTCGACATTCCAGATCAACATTCGATTTCCTTATAGAAAAACGAATGTTGATGGACGAGCTCAGCATTCCAGCTCAACATTCGGTTTCTCTATATAAAAACGAATGTTGATGGGCGAGCTCAACATTCCAGATCAACATTCGGTTTCCTTATAGAAAAACGAATGTTGATGGACGAGCTCAACATTCAAGCTCAACATTCGGTTTCTCTATATAAAAACGAATGTTGATGGGCGAGCTCAACATTCCAGATCAACATTCGGTTTCCTTATATAAAAACGAATGTTGATGGGCGAGCTCGGCATTCCAGATCAACATTCGATTTCCTTATAAAAAACGAATGTTGATGGGCGAGCTCGACATTCCAGATCAACATTCGATTTCCTTATATAAAAACGAATGTTGATGGACGAGCTCGAAATTCCAGCTCAACAATCGGTTTCTCTATATAAAAACCAATGTTGATGGGCGAGCTCGACATTCCAGATCAACATTCGATTTCCTTATATAAAAACGAATGTTGATGGGCGAGCTCAACATTCCAGATCAACATTCGATTTCCTAATATAAAAACGAATGTTGATGGGCGAGCTCAACATTCCAGATAAACTTTCGGTTTCTCTATATAAAAACGAATGTTGATGGGCGAGCTCAACATTCCAGATCAACATTCGATTTCCTTATATAAAAACGAATATTGATGGGTGAGCTCGACATTCCAGATCAACATTCGATTTCCTTATATAAAAACGAATGTTGATGGGCGAGCTCAACATTCCAGATCAACATTCGATTTCCTTATATAAAAACGAATGTTGATGGGCGAGCTCGACATTCCAGCTCAACATTCGATTTCCTTATATAAAAACGAATGTTGATGGGTGAGCTCGACATTCCAGATCAACATTCGATTTCCTTATATAAAACCGAATGTTGATGGGCGAGCTCGAAATTCCAGCTCAGCATTCGGTTTCTCTATATAAAAACGAATGTTGATGGGCGAGCTCGACATTCCAGATCAACATTCGATTTCCTTATATAAAAACGAATGTTGATGGGCGAGCTCAACATTCCAGATCAACATTCGATTTCCTTATATAAAAACGAATGTTGATGGGCGAGCTCAACATTCCAGATCAACATTCGGTTTCTCTATATAAAAACGAATGTTGATGGGCGAGCTCAACATTCCAGATCAACATTCGGTTTCCTTATATAAAAACGAATGTTGATGGGTGAGCTCGACATTCCAGATCAACATTCGATTTCCTTATATAAAACCGAATGTTGATGAGCGAGCTCAACATTCCAGATCAACATTCGGTTTCTCTATATAAAAACGAATGTTGATGGGCGAGCTCAACATTCCAGATCAACATTCGGTTTCCTTATATAAAAACGAATGTTGATGGGTGAGCTCGACATTCCAGATCAACATTCGATTTCCTTATATAAAAACGAATGTTGATGGGCGAGCTCGACATTCCAGCTCAACATTCGATTTCCTTATATAAAAACGAATGTTGATGGGCGAGCTCAACATTCCAGCTCAACATTCGGTTTCTGTATATAAAAACGAATGTTGATGGGTGAGCTCGACATTCCAGATCAACATTCGGTTTCTCTATATAAAAACGAATGTTGATGGGCGAGCTCGACATTCCAGATCAACATTCGGTTTCTGTATATAAAAACGAATGTTGATTGGTGAGCTCGACATTCCAGATCAACATTCGATTTCCTTATATAAAAACGAATGTTGATGGGCGAGCTCGACATTCCAGATCAACATTCGGTTTCCTTATATAAAAACGAATGTTGATGGTTGATGGTTGATTGCTGAGCCAGCTTCACACACATTTTTGAGATAAGTAGAGGTTAGGACGTCCGTAAACCGGTTTAAACCCCCCAGTGGTGGTTTTGCCACTGACCGTTTCAAGGCGGTCCTTACTTTTATGTGTCTGGTGTCTTTGTATCTTTGTACTTGTGCGTGTGTTGATGTTTTAAATTCCCATCTTGTGTTTGTGGATGTGTATGTTCGGGTGTTTTCTATCGATTTTTTTTGTGGTGGTTGCGTCTTGTGTGCGTCTTGTATTTTAATGAATACGGTCCCGCTCTATAAACTGCTGACCCTGACTAGAGCACTCCTCTGAGAACCATTTGGTCTTGGTCACCACTATTTGCCATGTATGTTATATATCGCTGTATGCCATCATTGTTATGTCACACTGTACATACTTTGATCAGAGTACTCCTCTTGGAACCCGCTAATATGGGTCTACACTGTTTGCGTATACCCCATATATAGACTAGCGGGATGTTTATGGCTTAAATGAACTGTGCCATATTATTGTTGTAGCAGGCAGTGCAAATCCAGGTCGGAGGGCTCCTCGGGAACAAGAAATACTGCAGTCAGAGAGGTCCCCAGAGAACCCTCCGAGCTGGATCTGCACGGTTTGCCGCTTTCCTAATGCATGGGCTTACGGTATATTATGGGTTATAATTTCGATCGTTATTTGCGATACCACAAGAAAGAAAATTAGTCAATACGGCTTTTTGTAATTATGTTGTAATTTAGATCGTCGAAAAATATGCATTCTTTACAATTCGGTTTGCACGGTGTCCTTGTGTGCAGGGATAAATAGACTATTAACACTTCCGTCTGCAAAATTTTCGTTTGCGATTTGTTGTCGTCTGCTCATAAATCATTCATTTCTATTTATTTATTTGCGGAACTGAGTGTCTAACAGCTTGGCTTATCTGAGTGTCAAACAGCGTGGATCTTGATCAGACACTGACTTATGCCATAGGGTACCACACTTATGAGATGTTACTACGTTGCAGGCGTCTAAAGGCTACATATACATGGCCTTATGGTTTAGTCTCCACATGGGACAGCAATCTATAAATTCACAAGGTGAAAAACCAGTGGCATTTATTACTCCACATTATAGCTCTTTAAGTTCAATTTTATCTAAAATACAACTGTTCAAATCGTAACTAGAATCCGCCCATTTCGCATACTAAGTACAGTAAAACCTCTCTATACCGGCCACTAAATTAAGTTAATTAGCGGGTATTTATGGCAGGTGACTGCTTAAAGCAAGGTGAAAGTAAAACAGAACGCTCATAGGAGCGTTCTGTTTTATTTTCACCTTGCTTTAAGCAGTCACCTGCATTTAACACAAAATACTTGATGTAATTTAGTGTCCGTTATAGAGAGGTTTTACTGTAGTAGGGGACATCATAAACGAAGAATATACTGATATAAACCATGCAAATCAATAGGGTCAGCAAACAGTGTTGACTGTGATCAGGGTTAACCCTTCTCTTGCTGAATTTTAAAATACGTTTCTCCTTCTTTACCCATTCCCTGTTGTATAATTACATATATCTTCACTGTGTACAAGTATTTCGCTTTGCAATCACTGCTTTGGAGTGCACTGATTTCACAATCAACTTGTAAATAGTGCAGACCCTGATGAGACAGCTCCTGCAGGAGCTGTCTCATCTGGGTCTTCACTATTTACAGGTAGGTATATTGACGTGAATAGCAAGCGAAGGGTTAATATTGTTTGTCTAAGTCCCAGTAATAGCATCGTGGGAGTTTATAGATTACGCTCTAGCATGCTACAGGAAAACTTCAATCCCAAACGGTGTGTTTCAATATGAGACTCATGGGTCTAACCTGTGTCATGAATTCTATGGTTGAAGATACAATCAACTTATTCACGGAACATAATAGAGTGAAAGATTTCTCAGTGAGTTAAAGGTTAAATAACTGCACATGATTTGTCTGCTTCAAGTTGCATATTTGAGATTTTATCTATTTATTTTAACGTTTTCAACAAAAAACTCGCCGAAAAGTGACTCAATGGGCTTTCAGCAATAAGAAAATATATTTGCCAACAGTTTCGTAGAGAATCAGTTTGGCATTGTTGCATAAGTTACAAGAACGGAATACTTAACTTCCGTTCCATGTGACCAAAATGATTTCGACAGAGGATCACCTGAAGATCAAACCCGTGGATTTTGTTTGAATTCCGTTCTGTAGTTTGAAAGGAAATATAATAAATGCCTTTTCTCCTTGAATATTCATGTAAGAGATAAGGGTAACATGAACAGCAATTGTATTATTTTATAATTGCACGTTAACCCTTTTTCTCATATAAACGCTTTCACACGCATTTGCAAACAGAGCAGATCCAGATCTGGTAGCTATTTCTGGTGTCATTTGCAGACGGTGATTTATAAGATAAAATCAGGTACAAACATTTATACCGCCGTCATTATTTATTTCAGAAATATTTATGAGGAAAAATGATAACCTTTAACTCATTCTCTCATAGGCCATTTTTAGACCCAACCTCTTTGAATGTATCTACCGAAAAGGAGCATTAACTAGAGGAACGGAAAAAATAGAATTTTGTAGTTTGAAACCATAGTGATAAATAGAGCATTTGCTCCTATAGGAGCAAATGCTCTATTTATAAATGCGATTATTGTTCAACAATAATCGTGGCTCTGTTGGGCATGGTTCCCTATCCCACCGTGCTTGCCCAATTGGCTAGCAGGTACACCGGACAAGTTGTCGTGTAAGGGCGACCTTTGACAGCCATCCGAAGTGGTATCCAAAATTTATAATTATTAGGCCCAATAGCCACAAAATATGCCCCAATAGGCTTCAACATATGCCCCAATAGGCTTCAAAGTATGCCCCAATAGGCTACAAAATATGCCCCAATAGGCTTCAAAGTATGCCCCAATAGGCTACAAAATATGCCCCAATAGGCTTCAAAGTATGCCCCAATAGGCTACAAAATATGCCCCAATAGGCTTCAAAGTATACCCCAATAGGCTACAAATATGCCCCAAAAGGCTTGAATTGAAAATATGCCCCAGAAGGCTCCAGACTGAATAAATCACATGCAGATTTGACATAAGCTTGTTATATAGAGCTGCAACCCCGAGAACGGATGTATCGCCAATTCAACTACGGCAGATCCTGGGAGATCAGTAATCCAGCCATCATCTACAATGGCGACACCCCGGACCTCTATCAGAATTGCAGTCCTTTTAAGATTATAGTTTGATATAAATATTATTAAATATGTACTTAAATTGTACACATAAATGTTTTGTTCGGATTTCGCTGTCGGCCAACTGGCGCCAACCTGATCCCAAGTGTTGGGAATCAGGGGGGCGCCACCGCCAAAAGAACAAGAGCAACCAGCTTTTGGCACAGCGACAATACGGACACTCTTGGGACCAGCTACGGGTGGCTGGCTGGAAAAGGGAACCATCTTAGATCCCAATCAGGCTATAAAATCCTATTATTACTAAACTAATTAGAGTTTCTTAAGAATTAAATTCCAGCCGGCTGATGAAAGCTGGATTAGAAAACACACAAATGCCGAAGGTCATGTTTGCCAAAGGTCATGTGCATACCCTCCTAAGAAAGCTCACAGACAAGTCATAAAGACCAGTGTGCCAAAAGTAGCACCCACGTACATGCATAATTTTATGGGCAGCATAATGATTCAAAGTTTCCTAACCGACTCATTTGCTATATTTGCTATATCAGAATAGCACCAACTCTTCCATGAAATCATTTCTAATCAAACAAGGCAGGCATCGAAGTTGTCTATGGTGAAGGTAATGATCCGGTTGATGCACCGCCGGAACCTCTTACCTGGCCCTCGTCTGATGTTGCCGCAGCACAAGATAATTCAGCTGGGTTCCTCTCCAACTCTCCTCAAGGTCTGCAAACAACCTAGCACGTTAAATAGGGACATGCCGCCATACCCCTGTCACCAGAGGTCTGCAAAGTCCAGTCTAAGGTTGGGCCCTCCTGGCCCTCTCCTTGCCATGATAACGGCATTTTTGATGATGGGGAAACGTACACCAGATCTTTACAATACCTAGACTATCTGTGGTTTAATTATGAAATGGGAAAGCTTGATATTGACCCCTAAAACAGCCTGCAAATTTTATTTAGGTAGTGTATTAGTCAAAATGTGAGCGATACGTTTTTGACCGCATGAACCAACAGTCTGAATATCCTTCGACGAATACCCAGCCGTGGCTGCCTCTGTAGAATCGCCAATGCGAAAAAAAATAATAGAGTATAATTAGCATAAACTAATAGCATTTCTAATAATAGTGGAGTAATGTGTATGTGGTGCACCATTGAGGTGACAAAATAGAGGTACATTGAAAGGGGCGTTACTGTTAAAACTGGCTTAGACTGAGGATACGGCGCAGATTTGTCCCGGTCTTACATATTTTTAACCTTGAATCATAACCATATTGGTCTGTCTTAGAATACTTGATGTGAACAGTGAAAGAATCTCCATTTTTCGTCGATTTTAACATCAGAGGTGAAGAAAACTTTTGAAATATTGCTTTAACGGAAGAAGGCAGAAAAGTCTAGGCAATACGCTGCAGTGAACAATTAAGATTCAGATGGATAGATTTTAGATAGATGATTTTATTCAGGAAAATAAGGCAATATGCCCATCTTAACAGATATAAGCGAAATATACCGTTCAAAAGTGTCAAACAAAAAATATAATGGTCAAAGGGAGCTAACTCATACAGGTTCCAAACATAATGGAGGATGAGTTACTTCCCTTCCAATAAGTACTAAACTGGAGTAAACAAAATATCCTTAAAATTCTATATTATTACCTCTACCATGACTACTCATCAGAATCGTCAGTTCAAGATGATTCTAATGAGCAGACACACGAACGAGATCGGTGGATACATAACAAATTTTACTATTTCAATAGTACCCTTATCCTTTATCTAAATTCCTGAATTCATAACTAGTACAAAACAAAACCCTACACACGCACACAAATATATATATCGACTGATTGAATTTGACCTCATTCCTATTATATTGTTTTATCTATTAGAGTAACAATTCTATGCATCTGTATACATTAACATAAATACCAGGTAGGTTGAAATGATGGATATAAGAAATTCATGAGCAAATGGGAAACAAGTTCTGCGGCAACACCAGTTAGATTTAACCCCCCTAGAGATTTGAAGGAAATCATTATTTGTGATATCAACTAGGTTACGTAGTTACATTGAGAACTGATAGCACTAACATATAAGCGTGCCGCATTGTGTGCAAGGCAATTCAAGAAAAGACAAGCGATGAACAATACAATAATGGCGACAAATGCAGTTCAAAACTGTTCAAACCCTTGTAGCCCAATAGACCCTGCACTGTCTGTGTAAAACTGCAGGTTGTTGCTACCTAGCTATGACTATCTGGAATATGACACACTGCATTAAATCATTTAAGAAGTGATACCCAGAGGTGAAGATCCTGCTTGACAAATGCTTTTATCTGGAGTTTGTGATGGGATTTTTGTATACCTATCAATTGAGTCATAGAAATGCTGCAGAGTTGCTCTACTTGATCATACCGCTCTACTAAACAAGAGGGCCATGGCAGCCCAGAAATAGCTCAACAGACAAGCAGGAAAAGAATTATGACTTTCATCGTACTGATGATGCATATTTAATAGGGTTTCATAATCGGCCGAATGTATAATCGATCATCGGATATAATCGGACAGACCACTGCGATTAATCATAGATTATAAATTGAAATGAGAAATTTAGATTTTGAGTATAAATTTAGTAACGAAAGTCTTAAAATTGACAATTTATTTTTTAATTGCTCATCTGAAGATAAATACATACATTATTAATGTAGTAAAGTGTTTTCATACATTTTATATCAGAAACAATATAGCTATTGTACATAGAATATAATAAAAGAAAAATAATATTTCGATTAATCTATTATTTGATTTTGTAATCGGTTATCGATTGAATCAGCACATTCGATCAATCATCGGAAATAATCGATCATCGCTGAAACACTATGATGCTATGTGCCTAATATCAAAGCTGACTGTAATGAATACATATGTCTCAATAGAAAACAAGGCGCCCCTTGGACTGAGTTAATATCTACCCAGGAACACAATCGATATCTTTGTCGACGACTGACAACGCACATCATGCGGTCCCAAAAACAAATCACCTTGAGCGATTGGGCTCTGGTGAGTGAAATTTGAAAGTTACCAACCATGGATAGAAATTCATGTAAGCTATAACCTTCTCATGAGCAACCATATCCACAAGTATTTCATGTAGCTCCTTGAGCCCATGTTAAGGGATGCGAATAAGCATATCCACTGAATCCAGCGCTAAGCCTAAAATATCAGAGTAGTGCAACAATCAATAGATACTTCAATGGCGAAAATAACTGAAAGTCCACTGCATACTAGGTAAATGTATGAATCAGGGCTTCAGAGTTATGGAAAAGAAAATTGATGTGTGTGCCAGAAAGGCATCAGTTCACCATTGCATTGTCATATGTTCGGTCACCTAAACGGGCTTGACCACAACCCACCACTAGGGGACAACTACAGACACCCAGATTCTAAAGACCCTGGCTGCACCAACACCAACTGCGCCAACTCAACATATTGACCTGACATTATCTTGTTGTTAAGAGTTTGAGACACATAGAACCCACTCGATGAGTGGACACTAGATGTTGGTGCAGGGTTTGGATCTAGGACCGAAGCTGTCACCTCACCTGGGCCTGCAAACAATTCAACATTACCTATGAAATGTCCAGGCTGACTTAATGGAGAGACCTCCAGCTGGGTGGATGGTTGGCCCTGGTTGGTCATCCTTGTGGAACGCTGCATCCGACTGGCTCCTAGAGCTGGGTATCGCCCCTCGCAACTCAACTGGCTCCTCTTGAGCACCATTGCCTCCATTCAACAATCACCCGAGATGGACACTTGCTACGGGCTGAACGTCTTGGCTCATTGTGTGTGGACGATAAATAAAACAAAATTGCTTTAAATATCCATAAAATAAAATTATTTGGTTTGGTAATCAAATATGGTATCATGATCAGACTGCCATTTGTGCCAGTGTGTGTGCGCCCCTGCCAAAGGGGGGGGGGGAGGTAACTGATCAGAACACTGACAAGAGGCTGAAGATCAGTAGCTTAACAGCATAGATTCACATTAAATGGTTAAAGCAATCGAAAGAGATCGAAATACATATATTATTTCTTTTAGCTTACATATATATTAAATTTATTTATCCATCATAAAATTGAATAGCTTAATATACATCAATGCTTGTCAATAAAATATCTAAAAGATATCTAGCTCTAGATCCGGTTTGAATAATGAGTAACTTGACCAACTCTCTCAGAGCGCATATTTTAGAATATTTACAGCACGCCTAACCAAAACAAGAGTGACGTAACGGGACAACATAAATGATACGGCTTATGCATCAGCGATCTAGAAGCTAAGAACGATATTAAACGTGTCTTCGCCCTAGACAATAGCATTTTAAAACAGGAATAATACGAATTTATGGAAAAAACAATATGGCCCGTAACCGAACTCATCTGTATACAAGCAAAGTACACCGAAATGTGTAAATAGCACGAAATCCACAAAAACATGGTGCAAACAATGTTCGTGCAAAGATAGATTGTAATTTTAACAACTGTAACGATGGTACCATCGATTAGACCAAAGTATTTAAGTCGTCTACAGTGTGAATTTATGACACATCATCCCACTCACCATGATTAGTTGCAAATCAGAAGACAAAGGAACAAAGGAACTTGGGCGGTCTTTGACTACGTCGCTTCTATCAATGACAAATCGGTGTGCAGTATGCCGCTTCTATCACATACAAAATACAAAAATATGAAGAGCTCAAACTCCAATAACAAACGATTATTGTTGAACAATAATCGCATTTACAATCTATCTTTGCACGAACATTGTTTGCACCATGTTTTTGTGGGTTTCGTGCTATTTACACATTTTGGTGTACTTTGCTATACAGATGAGTTCAGTTACGGGCCATATTGTTTTTTCCGTAAATTCGTATTATTCCTGTTTTACAATGCTATTGTCTAGGGCGAAGACACGTTTAATATCGTTCTTAGCTTCTAGGTCGCTGATGCATAAGCCGTATCATTTATGTTGTCCCGTTACGTCACTCTTGTTTTGGTTAGGCGTGCTGTAAATATTCTAAAATATGCGCGCTGAGAGAGTTGGTCAAGTTACTCATTATTCAAACCGGATCTTGAGCTAGATATTTTTGAGATATTTTATTGACAAGCATTGATGTATATTAAGCTATTAAATTTATGATGGATAAATAAATTTAATATATATGTAAGCTAAAAGAAATAATATATATATATATATGTGTTTCGATCTCTTTCGATTGCTTTAACCATTTAATGTGAATCTATGCTGTTAAGCTATTGATCTTCAGTCTCTTGTCAGTGTTCTGATCAGTTAACACCCCCCCCCCTAGCAGGGGCGCACACACACTGGCACAAATGGCAGTATGATCATGATACCATATTTGATTACCAAACCAAATAATTTTATTTTATGGATATTTAAAGCAATTTTGTTTTATTTACCGTCCACACACAATGAGCAAAAGACGTTCAGCCCGTAGCAAGTGTCCATCTCGGGTGATTGTTGAATGGAGGCAATGGTGCTCAAGAGGAGCCAGTTGAGTTGCGAGGGGCGATAACCAGCTCTAGGAGCCAGTCAGATGCAGCGTTCCACAAGGATGACCAACCAGGGCCAACCATCCACCCAGCTGGAGGTCTCTCCATTTAGTCAGCCTGGACATTTCATAGGTAATGCGTTGGTGTTTAATTGTTTGCAGGCCCAGGTGAGGTGACAGCTTCGGTCCTAGATCCAAACCCTGCACCAACATCTAGCGTCCACTCATCGATTGGGTTCTATGTGTCTCAAACTCTTAACAACAAGATAATGTCAGGTCAATATGTTGAGTTGGCGCAGTTGGTGTTGGTGCAGACAGGGTCTTTAGAATCTGGGTGTCTGTAGTTGTCCCCTAGTGGTGGGTTGTGGTCAAGCCCGTTTAGGTGACCGAACATATGACAATGCAATGATGAACTGATGCCTTTCTGGCACACACATCAATTTTCTTTTCAATAATTCTGAAGCCCTGGTTCATACATTTACCTAGTATGCAGTGGACTTTCAGTTCCTTTCGCCATTGAAGTATCTATTGATTGTTGCACTACTCTGATATTTTAGGCTTAGCGCTGGATTCAGTGTATATGCTTATTCGCATCCCTTTACATGGACTCAAGGAGCTACATGAAATGCTTGTGGATATGGTTGCTCACAAGAAGGTTATAGCTTACATGAATTACTATCTACGGTTGGTAACTTTCAAATTTCACTCACCAGAGCCCAATCGCTCAAGGTGATTCAGTCGTCAACAAATATATGGAGTGTGGTCCTGGGTAGATATTAACCCAGTCCAAGGGGCGCCTTGTTTTCTATTGAGATATATGTATACATTACAGTCAGCTTTGATATTAGGCACATAGGATCATAGTGTTTCAGCGATGATCGATTATTTCCGATGATTGATTGAATGTGCTCATTCAATAGATAATCGATTACAAAATCAAATAATCGATTAATCGAAATAATATTTTTCTTTTATTATATTCTATGGAAAATAGTTATATTGTTTCTGATATAAAATGTATGAAAACACTTTTCTACATTAATAATGTATGTATTTATCTTCAAATGTGCAATTAAAAAATAAATTGTCAATTTTAAGACTTTCGTTACTAAATTTATACTCAAAATCTAAATTTCTCATTTCAATTTATAATCTATGATTAATCGCAGTGGTCTGTCCGATTATATCCGATGATCGATTATAAATTCGGCCGATTATGAAACCCTATTAAATAAGCATCATCAGTACGATGAAAGTCATAATTCTTTTCCTGCTTGTCTGTTGAGCTATTTCTGGGCTGCCATGGCCCTCTTGTTTAGTAGAGCGGTCTGATCAAGTAGAGCAACTCTGCAGCATTTCTATGACTCAATTGATAGGTATACAAAAATCCCATCACAAACTCCATATAACAGCATTTATCAAGCAGGATCTTCACCTCTGGGTATCATTTCTTAAATGATTTAATGCAGTGTGTCATATTCCAGATAGTCATAGCTAGGTAGCAACAACCTGCAGTTTTACACAGACAGTGCAGGGTCTATTGGGCTACAAGGGTTTGAACAGTTTTGAACTGCATTTGTCGCCATTATTGTATTGTTCATCGCTTGTCTTTCCTTGAATTGCCTCGCACACAATGCGGCACGCTTATATGTTAGTGCTATCAGTTCTCAATGTAACTACGTAACTTAGTTGATATCACAAATAATGATTTCCTTCAAATCTCTAGGGGGGTTAAATCTAACTGGTGTTGCCGCAGAACTTGTTTCCCATTTGCACATGAATTTCTTATATCCATCATTTCAACCTACCTGGTATTTATGTTAATGTATACAGATGCATAGAATTGTTACTCTAATAGACAAAACAATATAATAGGAATGAGGTCAAATTCAATCAGTCGATATATATATTTGTGTGCGTGTGTAATGTTTTGTTTTGTACTAGTTATGACTTCAGGAATTTAGATAAAGGATAAGGGTACTATTGAAATATTAAAATTTGTTATGTATCCACCGAACTCGTTCGTGTGTCTGCTCATTAGAATCATCTTGAACTGATGATTCTGATGAGTAGTCATGGTAGAGGTAAATAATATAGAATTTTAAGGATATTTTGTTTACTCCATCCTGGGATAGTTACAGTTTAGTACTTATTAGAAGGGAAGTAACTCATCCTCCATTATGTTTGGAACCTGTATGAGTTAGCTCCCTTTGACCGTTATATTTTTGTTTGACACCATTGAACGGTATAATTCGCTTATATCTGTTAAGATGGGCATATTGCCTTATTTTCCTGAATAAAATCATCTAGATAAAATCTATCCATCTGAATCTTGATTGTTCACTGCAGCGTATTGCCTAGAATTTTCTGCCTTCTTCCGTTAAAGCAATATTTCAAAAGTTTTCTTCACCTCTGATGTTAAAATCGACGAAAATTGAGATTCTATCACTGTTCACATCAAGTATTCTAAGACCGACCAATATGGTTATGATTCAAGGTTAAAAATATGTAAGACCGGGACAAATCTGCGCCGTATCCTCAGTCTAAGCCAGTTTTAACAGTAACGCCCCCTTATAATGTACCTCTATTTTGCCACCTCAATGGTGCACCACGTACACATTACTCCACTATTATTAGAAATGCTATTAGTTTATGCTAATTATACTCTATTATTTTTTTCGCATTGGCGATTCTACAGAGGCAGCCACGGCTGGATATTCGTCGAAGGATATTCAGACTGTTGGTTCATGCGGTCAAAAACATATCGCTCACATTTTGACTAATACACTACCTAAATAAAATTTGCATGGCTGTTTTAGGGGTCAATATCAAGCTTTCCCATTTAATGATTAAACCACAGATAGTCTAAGTATTGTAAAGATCTGGTGTACGTTTCCTCCATCGTCAAAAAATGTCGTTATCATGGCAAGGAGAGGGCCAGGAGGCCCCAATCTTAGACTGGACTTTGCAGACCTCTGGTGACAGGGGTATGGCGGCATGTCCCTATTTAACGTGCTAGGTTGTTTGCAGACCTTGAGGAGAGTTGGAGAGGAACCCAGCTGCATTATCTTGTGCTGCGGCAACATCAGACGAGGGCCAGGTAAGAGGTTCCGGCGGTGCATTGACCGGATCATTACCTTCACCATAGACAACTTCGATGCCTGCCTTGTTTGGTTAGAAATGATGTCATGGAAGAGTTGATGCTATTCTGATATAGCAAATACATGTATAGCAAATGAGTCGGTTAGGAAACTTTGAATCATTATGCTGCCCATAACATTATGCTAGAGTGGGTGCTACATTAGGCACACTGTTCTTCATGACTTGTCTGTCAGCTTTCTTAGGAGGGTATGCGCATGACCTTTGGCAAACATGACCTTCGGCATTTGCGTGTTTTCTAATCCAGTTTTCATCAGCCCTGCTGGAATTTAATTCTTAAGAAACCCTAATTATTTTAGTAATAATAGGATTTTATAGCCTGATTGGGATCTAAGATGGTTCCCTTTTCCAGCCAGCCACCCGTAGCTGGTCCCAAGAGTGTCCGTATTGTCGCTGTGCCAAAAGCTGGTTGCTCTCGTTCTTTTGGCGGTGGCGCCCCCCTGATTCCCAACACTTGGGATCAGGTTGGCGCCAGTTGGCCGACAGCGAAATCCGAACAAAACATTTATGTGTACAATTTAAGTACATATTTAATAATATTTATATCAAACTATAATTTTAAAAGGACTGCAATTCTGATAGAGGCCCGGGGTGTCGCCATTGTAGATGATGGCTGGATTACTGATCTCCCAGGATCTGCCGTAGTTGAATTGGCGATACATCCGTTCTCGGGGTTGCAGCTCTATATAACAAGCTTATGTCAAATTTGCATGTGATTTATTCAGTCTGGAGCCTTCTGGGGCATATTTTCAATTCAAGCCTTTTGGGGCATATTTTGTAGCCTATTGGGGCATACTTTGAAGCCTAATGGGGCATATTTTGTAGCCTATTGGGGCATACTTTGAAGCCTATTTGGGCATATTTTGTAGCTTATTGGGGCATACTTTGAAGCCTTTTGGGGCATATTTTGTAGCCTATTGGGGCATACTTTGAAGCCTATTGGGGCATATGTTGAAGCCTATTAGGGCATATTTTGTGGCTATTGGGCCTAATAATTATAAATTTGGGATACCACTTCGGATGGCTGTCAAAGGTCGCCCTTACACGACAACTTGTCCGGTGTACCTGCTAGCCAATTGGGCAAGCACGGTAGGATCGGGAACCATGCCCAACAGAGCCAAACCTGAACCTTAGTTGTACATAATGCGTAAATAAACCAATGTTATGATAGAAGATTGTTGTCAGTCGTTGTTAGGTCGCTGGATGTTATGCGGCAAGGTAGCATGGGTGAATGCAGAGTTATTGTCATATCAGGCAGGCATGGCAGACTGCCTTTAAGAATATGTTAGTACAAAGTCTGAAGAGCATCACGTATTTGGAATAGCATTCACTCGTGGCCCCTTGCCAGGCAGCTGGGGTCCTCAAATCTCCCAATAAATGCGATTATTGTTCAACAATAATCGTTTGTTATTGGAGTTTGAGCTCTTCATATTTTTGTATTTTGTATGTGATAGAAGCGGCATACTGTACACCGATTTGTCATTGATAGAAGCGACATAGTCAAAGACCGCCCAAGTTCCTTTGTTCCTTTGTCTTCTGATTTGCAACTAATCATGGTGAGTGGGATGATGGTGTCATAAATTCACACTGTAGACGACTTAAATCCCACCCACCACATGCCCCTTTTACTTATTGTTTTATGCGGTGAAATGCCTTGTAATTTTCAGATTGGCATATGCGTGACCGGCAGCATGCCCGTCACTTTCTTATGAAGCTTATTATGTAATATCATTATACATGTACATGTATGTTAATTAATTTTACTGTTGTATGTTCCCTATTGTCTCATTGTATGTCCTATTCTGTAAGATACAGTCGTCTGCTGTTTGTTCTTATTTTGTTTCAGTCACTTTGGCATACAGTGTTGCTACTACCATAGGGGACAACCTACATCTATTACAGTAACGGCGCGGTTCCTGGAAGTCTATTGTATTTCCTGCCATTGGGCTATGGCTTGCTTAAAGTTGAAAGGGTGATTGGCCGACAGCGAAATCCGAACAAAACATTTATGTGTACAATTTAAGTACATATTTAATAATATTTATATCAAACTATAATTTTAAAAGGACTGCAATTCTGATAGAGACCCGGGGTGTCGCCATTGTAGATGATGGCTGGATTACTGATCTCCCAGGATCTGCCGTAGTTGAATTGGCGATACATCCGTTCTCGGGGTTGCAGCTCTATATAACAAGCTTATGTCAAATTTGCATGTGATTTATTCAGTCTGGAGCCTTCTGGGGCATATTTTCAATTCAAGCCTTTTGGGGCATATTTTGTAGCCTATTGGGGCATACTTTGAAGCCTATTGGGGCATATTTTGTAGCCTATTGGGGCATACTTTGAAGCCTATTGGGGCATATTTTGTAGCTTATTGGGGCATACTTTGAAGCCTTTTGGGGCATATTTTGTAGCCTATTGGGGCATACTTTGAAGCCTATTGGGGCATATGTTGAAGCCTATTGGGGCATATTTTGTGGCTATTGGGCCTAATAATTATAAATTTGGGATACCACTTCGGATGGCTGTCAAAGGTCGCCCTTACATGACAACTTGTCCGGTGTACCTGCTAGCCAATTGGGCAAGCACGGTGGGATCGGGAACCATGCCCAACAGAGCCAAACCTATTTATAACAATGGTTTCATAAGGTGATTTTTGTATGTGCGCAAAAATGGGTGACTAGGGGATAATGTGCGACGTTTACATAAATTTTGCAACTCGGCTCCTCATCAGGATCCACATTGCTTGTCACTCACACATTCTTTTTAAGGATGTGGAATAAAACCGTATATTAGGGCTGAAGCAGATGACAATAAGTGCAGACGACAATAAGTGCAGACGACACATGCCGGGTAAAGGTTCTGTTCGCACTTATTTTTATTCTATTATAGTACCACATTATAGTAAGCGTGGACCTAGTTTTGATCCTGATAAGATATGTCGAGTTATTGCACGTCTCGTCGGGATCTACATTGTTTGAAAATGTAGAGGGTTACGCGTGTAATGGACCGAAGTTTATCTCATTAGTGAACACAATCTGACAGGCATTGGAAACAGATTGCACCCAGAGGAAACGCCAAGTACATGTAACAACCTGTTTGATAATAAATCAGAACATCTACAAAGCTCGCACGATTTGGTATTTTTCTCACATCAGGGTTTGAGCATGAAAAGGGTTCACCCTTTATTCCGCAAATAGGCCCTTCTAAGGCTTTGCAAACACAGTAGACCCAGATCAATCAGACGACTCCTATAAGAGCAGTCTGAATGGGGTCTTCTCTGTTTGCTGATAAAGTAATACAGATATGAGTCTACACCTTCTGCCATCACAAATACATGTATATTCAAGCATGATGTAATTATTTCTTACAGGATTATTCATGGAGTAAAGAATTAAATGAATCACAAACATTTAAGCGGTTAGATCAGCCATTGTTCTCGTGAACTACTACCGATTGTATTTTCACGCATTCGCAAACAGAGTAGATCCAGATCAGGCGGCTCCTATAGGAGCCGTGGAATTTGATAGATCTGTTTCTATATATTCTAAAACGGCTACAGTGATTCACCTTCCACTAATTTAGCCATACATAGTCAGTAGGTATTGAAATGAGGAATAAACATAGAAAAGGGAAAGGGTTAAAACACCGGCAGTGTCCTTAACCCAAACCTGAATGTTAAATGCTTTAGATCTTTATAAGACGAGATATCCCTTACCCTTAGCGCGTCTTAGTCAGTATTCGCAAACAGATTGGATCCAGATGAGACGTCGAGTAACACGGAGTCTAATCAGTATCCAAGCTGTCTGACACTCGGTCAATAGTTTCTGATAGGATTGCAGTTGTGGATCCAGGATTTCAGGTTAGGGATGCAGATTTTATTTGGAGGAGTGGGGGAGGAGCGTAGTTTTTATGTTGGATGACATAACTAAATAGTGTGTTTGTAATACATGATGAAAAAGAGCGTAATTGGGTGAGGGAAATAAAAAAAAAGTCAGATTAAAGTATTGTATTGTTTTATTGATTTTTACTAGATCTAGATCTAAAATATTAATTAAAAAATTGTTTGGGAATTTTTAGGGGGCGTACACCGGCTCCACTCCTTCTAAATCCATGCCTGGATTGACTGAATCATTTCAGCAATTCAAAGTTTGGGCAGACATTATGTTTTAAGTTTTGAGTTAACCCATTTGCTCCCAGCGGATTCTTACATGTTTATATATTGGATTAGTCCATTTTATTTATCTAAGGGGTGCCTGGTTTAAATGTTCAATTTCGTTTTGCTTTATATTAGAATTCCTAACAGCAAACAGTGTAGACTCTGATCAGACGCCGCATTACACTGTTTGCCCACGCCCCATATATAGGATCGTGGGAGCAAATGGGTGAAATGGGATCAAATTTGTATCAAAATTGTAATCACGCGTTCGAACAGTGCATGCAAACTGCTAACAAGAAAACGTCAGATAGATATCGCTTTGCGTCTCTTTTAACCCATTACCTCATAGGCTATTTTAGATCCAACCTCTTTGAATAAATTTACCGAAAAGGAATATTTACTATAAACTCCTTTCGCCTTTGTTCAAGTATATTCATCGAAAATCCCTGATGCAATAATTTGTTCTTGTTCTTTGGCAAAATTCATGACGTATGTTTTAGATTTAAAAAAAAGTCGTGATATGTTTTTATTCACTGGCAAAAGTTTCCGTTCCTGCGAGAACTAACAGAAAAATGCAGGATGAAAATGGTTTTGGTCCATATTACTGTGATACAGCAACACACCTAACACGCCTTTTCTCCACCAAACCCTAATGTTGTTGCCACTCTTAAGAATCAACTCGTAGATAGGATTTGATGGAGAATAATTACACATTAGGTACACGGACATTTGACAGGGTGTACTATTAGTTACACGGACATTTGACAGGGTGTACTATTAGTTACACAGACATTTGACAGGGTGTACTGTTAGGTACACATACATTTGACAGGGTGTATTATTAGTTACACGAACGTTTGACAGGGTGTACTATTAGTTACACGGACATTTGACAGGGTGTATTATTAGTCACACAGACATTTGACAGGGTGTATTATTAGTTACACGGACATTTGACAGGGTGTACTATTAGTTACACGGACATTTGACATGGTGTACTATTAGTCACACAGACATTTGACAGGGTGTACTATTAGACAGGGTGTACTTTTAGTTACATAGACATTTGACAGGGTGTATTATTAGTTACACAGAAATTTGACAGGGTGTACTATTAGTTACACGGACATTTGACAGGGTGTACTATTAGTTACACGGACATTTGACAGGGTGTACTATTAGTTACACGGACATTTGACAGGGTGGACAGAATTGTATGACTGGTGTACCTGCCGTATTTCCTGAGCAAATACGACGTCTACACCAGCCTGGTCATACCAGCGTCTACACCAGCCTGGTCATACCAGTGTCTACACCAGTCTGGTCATACCAGCCCGTACCCATACCAAAGATGCGTGTAACGAGTTTGTTTCTAGTCAGAACTACTATCCACGCCCACGTAGGTCTACCTACCTCCTGACTGTTTAACTGATATGACGCCATATTCAATGTATTGATGCTCGCATTTGACGCCATTTCATGACGTTAATAATGAAAAGCATTGATTTAAATTACCTACAAACTTTCTGTTCAACTGATATGACGTCATATTCAATGCATTGAGGCCCTTTATGACGTTTGCATATTTCATTTGGCGCCATTTTATGGCGTTAATAATTAAAAACATGGATATAAATTATGTACACCTTTCAAAAGGGAATACCGCCTCATACTATCTGGGTAGTCGATCAATCAGATTCCGAGAGTTTTCGCTGATAATAAAGAAAATATACCTGAACGAATAGTTATATTAGCTCATCTTATGCAGGCGTTGGTTAAGAACTGAAAGAGTTAAACTTGAAAAAAATATATGTTATCTATCTCTGAATCCATCTGCCTTGTCATCACTTCAATGTCATTGTATTTGTCATCAATGTCAGGTCCCAAGGTTATAAAACTTTTAATTCCCATTAATCGGATTTGTCATAGTTCGAGCAAGTTCAAACTCTGCCGGAGACTTGGGAATATATTCAGACCCAGACTCAGGATGTTTGAAATCGATTTGTATAAATAAAGACAACAACCGATTGCATTTATGTGCTAAAGTTTATTGATAATAGCATAAAAGTGTTGTTACAAAACAAAACAAAAAACATGGTGTGCTTGCATGTATTTTAGCATTATCACTAGAAACTCGTATGTGGTCTAGATATTCACTTAAATACATAACCCTTTGCGCCGTTAATAGCCATGCAAGACGTAATGACATCCTGTACATTGAAAGTTTGTAATGACACTACATGTATTGTTATCATGGAAACAGTCATAAGCAATTCAATGTTGATATTGTTTGGATATTTTACATGAGCCGTCTGATATTTGTGTACATTGTTTACGATGCTTTAAAAGGCGTGCCGTAGGGGTAAAGAGTTAAACATTTCCCAAAGTACACATGATATTAGGCTTGTACCAGCAGTTATTACAACATAAGCATCGGACCTACCCCTACATGTTTCACTTTCAGGATGATGGATGATGCTGCCCCAATGACAAGACCCAACCTCAGATATTTTTTTAAATGTTTCGGGCATTCTTTGAGGTGACATTGTTTTGAGCCAAACACACCACAATTTTTAAAATTATGAAATGCATATGACTGAGTTATGCTTACCAATGATAACTGTATAGTGTTCCGACGCTACCTTGTCTGGGACGAACGCTATGAAAACATAAACTATGTACAAAAAACTGATATTGTGATCTCAGCTTTGGGGCCAACAATAAAACAATACACTATAACTGTGAACTACTACTACAATCCAATCCAGCGGAAAAGCTGATCAATGCTTCAAACTACAATGTGGTGATTGGAACACAGCCCTCGCGAAAATGTATAAATGTGACACTTAACCCTTGAATACAGTAAAACCCCGCTAATGCGACCACCAAAAAGGGGCATAATTCACAGTGGCAAGGGCAGGTGGTTGCTTAATGCTAGGACGAAAATTATGCAGAAAGCTCTCTGCATAACTTTCGTCCTGCATTACGCAACCACCTGCTTATGAAAACAGCCACGTTTGTTTAAGTGGTCGCATTAAGTGGTCGTATTAGCGGGATTCTACTGTATGTGATTTGTCATAAAATACTCAGCATCAATCCTGCTGAAAATTATGAAATATCTCAACACTATCGTTTCTTCAAACCTATGTCTCAGACCTCGTTCTATAATATGCTTAAAGTATGTCTCGAAGCATTTATGGAGCCCTAATATTTGAAACCTAGCTTGAACATAGTATGAAATCTGCTTCGAGCATCGAATAAAACCTAATGAATTGAAGCCTGCTTGGAGTATGCTCCTAGCCCGTGCTCGAAACACTGTCTCAGGTAGATGTTTCAGCAACACTCTGGACCATGAGCACTATGTGTTGGTGCTTGTCACCAAAACTGATTCAGATCGAATATAACTTCAGGCCAGGGGCTTTATCAGTCAAAGAAGCTTATTTCAATGCCTCAGCCAAACTGAAACAGCTATGAAAATTACAGGATGTTGGGCAGTCTAAACGGGCAATTTTCATGCCCGTTGAGTGAACTCAAAGACTAGTTACTTAGACCATTTAAACGAACAGGTAACTGCACAATTACGTTGCCCAAGCAGCCGATATATTCGCATGTTGTTAACCTTAATCAGACAACAACAAAAAATATAGCCTCTACACATGTGTATACGAAAACGTCACTGAAGTTTCTTATGAATAGTTGTAAACCATTGTGATAAATAGAGCATTTGCTCCTATAGGAGCAAATGCTCTATTTATCACAATGGTTTCAAAATCCTGATCACGTAACAAGCGGCATTGATCGTTGAATCAGTTTTCAGTATTTATACACAGCTGCGATTTAATATGCGTACATTTCAGCAAATCAGCGTATTACCTGTGTTTTATTCATAATTGCTCGACTGACCAACCGTCTCACACATTTTGAGCATATACACTTACTATTTTTATAATGGTTCAAAAGTGAACTAACATTGATAAACACATTAATGAAATTTAACAATAGTAACTAACCATCAATAAGGGAAATAATCATGTATATACAAAGCTACAGATAAAGACTCAAATCACTTACCTAACTATATATACTATAGGTTTTTTACATGCATATGACAATATTTTCTTGGCACGCACGCATATACTCACACTATATAAATAATGACATTATGAATACTTATTAGCTCAAGATCAATAGTGTAAATGGTTCAAAGAATTGTGCATTGGCCAAACCTGTAGAATTAAACATTTATCATGTCAAAAGAAAACAGAGCAGACCCTGATAAGACGGTTCCTATAGTGACCGGCTGACCTGAGTCTTCTCAATGTGCACATGCGTTAAATAGCGGTGAAACGCTGATGAGTTTTCCAGTTGAATATTTATGATTCATAGGAATATATTTTGAGACTTCGAAATGTTTGTACCTATAGCGGACCTTATAAACTTTATTTACCTAGACCAGCTGTTACTTTCAAAATAGGGCATCTGATGACACCCTGCCTGATGAATTTTTATGCATGAATCTTTCTATTGTAAGTATTGATTGTTTCAATTATTGTATTACAGTAAAACCCCTCTAAACCGGAATTCTAGTTGAGAAGAAGTTAGATACATTTAGGCAGATGGCTGCATAATACAGGATGAAAACCACACAGAAAGCTCCTCCTTTCATCCTGCATTAAGCTACCACCTGCCTCCAAGACGATGTTTATAATAAACGGAAAGTCCGGTTCAGAGAAGTTGTACTGTACATTAATTGAGACGTATTTTGGTACTGCTATAAACTGAGCAGATCCAGATCAGCTGATCCATACAGATTGTGCCATGTCAAAAAGTTCATTATGCAAAATACTATTATAAAATTTCAACTAAGTAATATTCATGCAGTAATTATTTCTGATATGAATATTCATTCTCTTCTGAACTATTTTAGAACCAACCTCTTTGAATAAATCTACCGAAAAGGAGCATTTATTAGAGAAAAGGAAAATTTCATAATTGTGAAGTATTGAAACCATTGTGATAAATAGAGCATTTGCTCCTATGGAGCAAATGCTCTATTTATCACAATGGTTTCAAGAATTGACTTTTGCATAGGCGCAAAAAGGCGTCAATAGGAGAGAATAAGGTAATATAATGAAACAACTCTACCGTAACGTGTATACAGTGCTCCCTCCCTACAACGGCCCTCTCAATAACGATTCCCTCCTTACAATAACGCATGTCACTGTTTCCGGAAAAACAAGGCTCCAGACACAACTGTTTTCCATCGTATTTTCTTTATGCCTCCATCAAACCCTATGCTGTGACCATTCTTTAGAATCGTCACTTTGTGACGATTCTAAAGAGTGGTCACAACATAGGGTTTGATTGAGGCATAACGGTTTTAGTTCTCGAAATGCACCTTATCTGGGGATCTGCAAACAAGCTAATTCTGTTTGATTTTCCATCCCTATAACAACTCCCTCTGAACAACACATACAATATTCGTATCATTAAGCTGCCATCGGTCCCAGATACCGATATTTATACTAATTTAACTTCCGGTTTAGAGGAGCTTTGTGCGTGACTTTCACCTATCATTAAGCTGTCAACTGTCACCAATACCGGTTTAGAGGAGTTTTAGTGAAGATGTCGATTTTGCATCACTACCTGATAAATATACCAATAAGAAATAATGTCAATATTGGGTATTAATTAGATGATTTTATAAAATGGCATAATCAAACTACAGAATCTGACAGATCGTAATCGGGGTATTCTCTGTAAAGATATTAATTAGCGCATCTTTGAGATTAAGGATGTATTACAACGACTGATATTGGTTACACGGTTTGAAAAGTCAAAGAAGACGCCATGTTTTCTTCAGACTAATTTGCCCTTCTTCACTAGAGCGATTACTATCAATAAACAGACAACTTATGAAATGAACCGTTACAGGGGTGCAATACAGTAGACCATGTTTTAACCCATTTTCACTAAGTGGATTATTCCATGTTCATATATTGGAATAGTCAATTATTTTTATCTAAGGGATGCCTAGCCTAAATTTTCGTTTTGTTTTATATTGAAATTCCTATCAGCAAACAGTGTAGCCTCTGATCTGACGCCGCATTATGTTTTGCTCATGTCCCATTTATGGGATCGTGGGAACAAATGGGTTAAGCTGTCACCAAAAAGAGGTCTTTTTTAATTGTGGATTTGTAAGGCAGGTGATAGCTTAATGCTATGGGGAGCTTTCTGTATTACTTTTATCCTGCATTAAGCAGCCGCCATTTTTAAGACTCGTGTGTTTAACAAATGAATTTACCGCTTAACACTTCGCTTGCTAATCCCGTCAATATACCTACCTGTAAATAGTGAAGACCCAGATGAGACAGCTCCTGCAGGAGTCTGCACTATTTACAAATTGATTGTGCAACCAGTGCACTCTACAGCAGTGATTGCACAGCGGAATACTTGTACACAGTGAAGATATATGTAATTATACAACAGGGCATGGGTAAAGAAGGGGAAATGTATTTTAAAATTCAGCAAGCGAAGGGTTAAGACATGTTCTACTATATACAAGTAAATTCCTCCAATCAATTGTGCACCGACAACATTGTCAATCTTGTTATTGATTGTTGACTTAAATAGATCCTCTTTACAAAATACACAGCTATAGATGTCAGAGTGTAGTAATTGTTTCTGCAATATTTACGTCACCTTATTGGAACAATTACCGCATCTTTTTATAGTGGTAATCTCTAGGGTATGTGGACATTTGGCTGGAGGGTTATCGTGGTTATCTTTGCCTTTGTCCTTGTCAATGTCGTTGCCTTCGGTAGGACGCTCCTGGTCACCATGATTCACCTGTTTGTTTTTAAAGGTATTGACAATATCAGTGATTAATCCCCATCTTGACATGGTGATAATATTGTCGGTACCCTTCTGCAGGGATCTGACCTCTAGCATATACCGCATCATTTTCTTTCGACGTTTGATCTTGTTATTGTAGCGACGCAATTTTTTTTCCTTTCCAACCTTGGTTATCATGCTCTGTGGTAAAATGCTTTCTATAAAGAGTATTGCAGAGAGTCTTTGCAATTTCCAATGACGATCACGTGCGCTTACATTCCCAACGTTTTCAACAAGCTCTGTACATGTCCTTGACATAATTGCAATCAAAGCATTCAGCATCAAGAGCGTTGTCATGATGATAAATCCGATAAAGATTGTAATTGCCAAAGCTGGGTGTCTCGTATCATTCAGTTCTGCTACTTCACCGAGACCAACCATCAGTTTGAACATAGAAAACATAACTCGTTGAAAGTCTGAAAATTCGGTAGTTTCTATGACATTCGAACCCTGAATTACCATGTACATAGCCGTGGAGAAAGCTATAAGTAGGATACCGAGAATGACGAAAAATCTCAACATGTCGCCAAAAAGAACTCTTTGAATAAGAATCGTAAAGAAGCTGAATGCTCTGATAACGCGAAGAAAGAATATGATGATTAACCAACAATTGATCACCGCCACGATCAGACAATAGTTCTCGTAGTATTCGCTAACAATCGCAAATATAAAGTCGATAATAAAAGACAATCCTAGCAATACAAACGTAACTCTAAACCAACCATTGCTGTACGGATTTAGGAAAGAATTTAAAGTCCATGGCATTTTTCCTTTCACTGTTCGGACTATTTCTTGAATGAAGTAAAAGGCTGACACAAACAGTGTGATGGCGCCAAACGCTGTGACGAATGGGTCTTTCGTTATTTCAGATTTGAAATTTGGCTTTCTGTTAACATCAAATTCGGTGCCAATATCATTGTTGGCATTCTGCTGGGCTCTCTCTACGCCATACCACGTGAGGAAACATGTGAACATGAAATGGAGCAGGAACCAAAAGTAAAAAGCAACACAATAGGCGTCCCACTTCTGGTCAATTGTTCGTCGCATAGCAGGAAACTGCAGAAAATGAAAGGCGCACATCGGATCTAACTCAAACATTGTCATCAGGATAGATGTGTTGTATGGTTTAAGTTGAGAGACTGTCGCTTTCTTGTCAGCAACATTCTCCGGTTTGGTATTCGTATTTTGACTATTTTCATCACTTCCCGTTATATCTTCTGTCTTCATGGAGGCTATAGCGTCGATTTCAGTGACGTCATAGATTTTGATGTCGAACAATCCATCCTTTTCATTAGCAATGCAGTATGCCTGAATTCAATAGAACCATACTGAATACGTCATTCATTAGTCCAATAAAATGAAAGAACAGCGCCATATTGAATATACATATATATATACATACTCGTGAATATTATTGTCGTGTATAGAAAATAGGAAAACCAGTCCGTTGGTCATTTAAGGCATAAATACATGTCTGCTGTTCAATTCGTTCATTGAATATTCAAAACCATAACCCTTTACTCCATGTATATTCATGTAAGAAGTAAAGACAGTATACATATTTATTGACTCAAATCTATAATTTCTTATGGACATGCGGTTTTGGTCATGACTGAAACTGTAGAATCAGACGGATATCCTTTTCATAAACAAAAAGCATTCTCCGATTAGACGGCTACTACAGGAATCGTCTAATCTAGTTTTCTTTGTTTGCAAAGGAATATCTATTGAGTTAATACTTAATTATGTTCAAACTGGTGCAGAACATGAGCTTCCCAATGGCTTTCCATGGGGGTTTATTTCTTAGTAAAATTACCTAACGATTCCGGCCCTGACCAAGATATTTAACCCTTTAAACACTTACTTGACACAACTGAAAACGGAATAGACTCATATCAGACAGCTGCTGCAAAAGCCATCAGGGTATGCTGTATTTTCTTATGAAATAATACAGAGTTTCTACCATTGCCCAACTGTATTGTGTTAGCTTATTGCACAATATACTCGTAGATCGGATTCGACTGTTTCCGCCTCAGCTTAAACATGCTGCGTTCATATGCTATTATAACAATTCAGCTAATATAAGTATTCATGACGTCATTATTTCGTACCATAAGCACGGAAAGTGCTAATATCCATTATATCATTATTTATGACATGAATAACCATCAGGTAATGGGTTGTAAAATACCACATATTGTCATGGACAGTGTCAATGTCCCTTAACCCTTTCGGTGCCAAATTTTTAATTGTCGTATGCAATCCAATTTTGTTAAATCATTCGGTAAAATTAGGAGATAAGATATATAAATTCAAATTTCAAAGGAATAAAGCACAGATATAGAAAAAGAGTTTGAGACAAAAAGTGAAGCCGCCTTTTCATCTGGGACTGCACTATTTGTCGTGGTGCATTTTGCGACATTGGCGGTGAAAAGGTTAATCCGAGTTCAATGTCATATTTGAAATGAAGTGGTTAACGACTGGATATAAGTGGAGTCATGTGATAACCCCGATGTCAAATATAAGTAGAGTCATGTGATAACTGATACCGCGATGTCAGATATAAGTGGAGTCATGTGATAACTTATAACGCGATGTCAGATATAAGTGGAGTCATGTGATAACCGCGATGTCAAGTATAAGTGGAGTCATGTGATAACTGATACCGTGATGTCAGATATAAGTGGAGTCATGTGATAACTGATAACGCGATGTCAGATATAAGTTGAGTCATGTTATAACCGCGATGTCAAATATAAGTGGAGTCATGTGATAACTGATACCGTGATGTCAGATATAAGTTGAGTCATGTGATAACTGATACCGCGATGTCAAATATAAGTGGAGTCATGTGATAACTGATACCGTGATGTCAGATATAAGTTGAGTCATGTGATAACTGATACCGCGATGTTAAATATAAGTGGAGTCATGTCAAAGCAAAGTATACCCATCAAGGTGTTGCATTGTTATCAATAATTTAGTTCTTTCGAATATACATGTAGCCTATGTCCTAAAACACGTTATGGTTCGACGCATTTAACAGTTTTCTTCATACATGTATAGACGCCTGTTCACATAATTTCAAATAGAGTAGACCCAGGTCAAACAGCTCCAATCGTCTAATTAGAGTATATTCTTTTTGCTTATGATATGGAATAGATCTAAATTCTACAACTCCCTTGAAAATTATTGTACTTTATGAAATTCAGCTAAAAATATACATGGTGTGATTATTTCTGAACCAATTCCTCCATATGCTATTTTTAGATTAATCTCTTTGAATAAATCTACCGAAAAGGAGCATTTACTAGAGAAAACGAAAAGTTTAGAATTGCGTAGTTTTGAAACCATTGTGATAAATAGAGCACTTGTTCCTATAGGAGCAAATGCTCTATTTATCACATTGGTTTCATAGGTATTTTTACAGAGGCGTAGAAATGCGTATTTATGGAGGAAATGGTTAAATGAATATTAAACAGGTAAATGGTTAACTCACTGTCATGCAATGTCGAATGCAAAATGTAACGGTGGTTACAATTAACATTATCTACATGTAATTTCTTTTTTTCTTCGTGTTAAACTTACACACTGTAGACATAATATCACAAAGGTTTAAATCTGACTTGACACCAAATTACTCGGCGTCTCATTTGGATTTAAACAAAGGGGGTCTGGATCGCTTCATGGGGGTCTACATGTACTATACAATAACAAGGGTTCCAACTAGCAGAACGGACATCCGTGTACCACAAGTACAAATATGAACGTAACTATTGCAATTTCAATGATAATTTTGTAATTCTTTAGGCTATTGAAAGGCAATAATTATATTTTACTATCAAATAACTATAATCTTCCCACGGTAACTTACGCGCAATTCTCAATCCAATAACGATTTTCTCAAAATGTCACGTGTTTTCTGGGTCATTGACAAACGTTCGTTCACCCCGGTTTCACTATATCACAGCCATAACCTGGCGAAGTTTAGTTCAAAAGATGGTGTAGTTCAATCAAACAACCCAATTATATCACCAATCTCCATTTGTTTTGTTCTCTAAATAAGTAAGCAACTAGAAACAGCACCCTTTCCGTCTGTCGATATGTTTCTATTTCGGATGCTGCCATTTTGCAACAAATTTGAATTGAGCCATTTCATTGGAGGAGCGAAGGAAAAGTTGGGAAAATCCGTGACGTCACGTACAATGGCTCCTTCCGCAACGATTTGAAGCAAACTGACAAAACTCGCTAATTTTACATCATTCTTTTGATGCTGGGGACTTGAAATTGGAGGTGGGTGATAGAATTGATTCTTTTTATTGAACCACGCCATTTTTTAAACTGCAAATTGCCAGGTTATTGCTGTGATATAGTGAAACCAGGGTGAACGAACGTTTGTCAATGACCCCAAAAAACACGTGAAATTTTGAGAAAATCATTGTTGGATTGATACTTGTTCATAAGTTACCGTTATAAGATTATATTCATTTGATAGAAAAATATATTGGCTTTCAACAGCCGCCGAAAGACTTACGAAATTATCATTTAAATTGTTAGAGTTACAGTCATATTTGTACTCGTGGTACACTTATATTCGTTCTGCTAGTTGGAACCCTTGTTATTATATAGTACACATATAGACCCCAATGAAGCTGTCCAGGCCCCTATGGATTTAAACTGGTTGTACAAGTAACATATTTGCCACCGTGAAAAAAAGAATTCAAACTATTTCATTTGATTGTTAAAACCCATTGCACAATCAATATGCAAAGATCAATTTGTATATTGCAAGGTGACCAGCGAGACAGGTAATTTGGTTGTGATCTTTTATATTGCTTGTTAGAACGAGATCAAATACAGACCTTCATACACGGTCGAAAAGAAACAGACAGACAGACACAAAGTGGTGGAGAGATAAACAGACAGATAGTATGAGAAAGAGTCATATTGACCTCAAGGTTCATTATGAAGTCGAAGAGCTCGTGTTGGCCCAAATTGGCTGCCAGTTGCAGTGGATTCAGACCCTCTTCATTGTTCATCACCCAGATTTTCTTGCGTAACTTGCGAGTATTGGTAGCCCTTCTATTATTAGAACCATTAAGCGCATGATCCTTGCTTGGATCCTTGCTTGGATCCTCGCTTTGAACTTTGCTAATATAGGCACACATATCAAGAACATCATCTTGCTTCTCATTATATAGGAACGCGTAACTGAAATAAAAGCCGAAAAGGCGTTTTACAATAGGTATATATGTGTTGCAGTTTGACTCTTCGAATTGTTTCAACGTATACTATTTGAAATATTGATTGTTCTTATTAAAGTGTTAACCCTTTTATTCATAAACGCGTTTTCACACATTTGCAATTGGCGGCTTCTTAACCCATTCCCTCATATTGGCGACTTTTGGCGACTCTATATAAGCCACTTTGTGAAACCATTGTGATAAATAGAGCATTTGCTCCTATAGGAGCAAATGCTCTGTTTATCACAATGGTTTCAAACTCCAAATTTCTAAATTTTTCCTTTTCTCTAGTTAATGCTCCTTTTCGGTAGATTTATTCAAAGAGGTTGTATCTAAAAATAGCCTATGAGATAAAGGGTTAAGGCAGCAACAGCAGAGAACATCGGGAGGTCGTCTTATATATATATACCCACGACATCGGGCGGAAAAACTCACGTTCGCCGCACGTGAGCAGCACGTATTAGGACGGCCTCCGTACGATAACGTTGCAATTGCACGAAGATCGTGCGTTGTGAGCACGTTGTAAGCACTTACAACTCACTTACCACGTGTCCAACGTACGATGCACGCAACCGACCAGGGCGAGACATGGCATGCCTGCCACGTACGTACATCTTGCGCAAACGTGCCTGTGACGTACTTCCTCCCTGCACTTTTTACTCCTTCCCCACGTTTTAAGAAAAAAAAACCGTGCGTGCTAAAAACACGCACGGCGTGTGTGACCAGGCCTTTACAGACCCACAACTAGACGGCTTTTTGAAGACAACTTAAGACAGGTTCTAGTGCGTTCAAATGAGTTATCACATCCCTATAGTGGTTCATTCCATTTATGCGTTCATAACTAACTCTATCAACTAATAGGTTGTTCCGAAAGTGTACAATTGTTGCTCTTTAGCACACTGTTAGCTGGAACACTTACATATAACTACGCATTTCCCGTCTATATACAGAACAATTACTGACAATGACTGATAGGGGCGTAGCTAGCGATACGCACTTACGCACGTGCGTCACGCCAATCCGAAAGTTGAAAACATTATTATGGCCAAAATGGAACAAAAATCGAAGGCTAAGAGGGATAGACTTTGATAAACGTTCTTGTCGTGTAAACTTTAACACATTGACTCATATCGACAAGTTTTGACGCCTTTTGAAACCATTGTGATAAATAGAGCATTTTGCTCCTATAGGAGCAAATACTCTCTTTATCACAATGGTTTCAAAACTACACTATTCTAAGTTTTCCCGGGGCATGTTTCAGGACGCCTATAGCCACGATGCGTGCCTTATATTTGGATTCATCTACGCTCCTGGCTGATAATGCCTGACAATGACTGACAGACGTTTTGAAAATTGTAACTATTTACATGTACGTGTGCAAGTGTCATTTGACAATGTTTTATTTGTCTTACCGAATCAGACAATGGCTGACACATTCTCCATATCTGTTGACCGCGTCTAACTTAGCACCATTGTCGAGAAGTAGGTCAAAGATGCCTTGAAGAGAATAAAGGGAAAACGTTAATTGCACGAAGAGAATTATGGCGAAATTGCATGGCAAATGGCTGTTATGGATTAATGCAAACCCGTTTATATATAAATTTGACGTTTTGTTTCAAAGCAAAAAATTATAATCCATGTACAGTAAAATCTCGATTATTCGAATTTTCGTTATAAACGAATTTAGACCCTTTTAGGCAGGTGGGTGCTTAATGCATGGTGAAAGTCAAGAAGAAAGCTCCTGGAGGAGCTTTCTGCATGACTTTCACCATGCATTAAGCTGCCACCTGTGTTAAAGATCGATGATAATACATATTTTAGTGTTCGGATAATCGATGTTTTACTGTATATCAAACTCTTCATTTCATTACAGAAGTTAATACGTATATACACTCTGCCGTCTGAGCAGATTGATCTAGTTCAACACCTTAAAACCTAAATGCTGGCTAACCTTTAGCGGTATTCTTTCCGTGTGTGGAAAATTACAGACATTATTCGCAATATTAATCATGATACGAGAGGCCTCCATCATTTTTTGTCATCATGCAATAAATGTAAATGTAGTATAAAAGTATTAACTCTTTATCTCATACAAAAAACTGTTAAACGTCTCCGCAAATAGAGTAGGTCAGGATAAGATTACTCCTGCACGAGTCATCTGGGTCCATGCTTATCAAGCTTTTAGTTGAGTCTGAGATCGTTCTCAAGCTTTTGATAAGTCAGATATCTAGGGCTCAAATCTGACCAATCAAAAGCTTGAGAACTCAAATCTGACCAATCAAAAGCCTGAGAACGAAACTCAGACTCAACTAAAAGCTTTATAAGCATGGACCCATATCAGGGCTGCTATTTTCGCCTATGGGTTATAAGAGATCTAATTTTACAGTTTCTACCATGGCACACATTCCATGTGTTCATACATCTTTATAAATATTCATTTAATTAATGTTTATTATGTCAGAATATTTATTGAATGTAGATGGCTATAAACAATCATGTATGTTCAATGTCGAATAAAATTTAACATGAAAGGTTATGATAAACTGTTTTACTTGTGCAACAACATTTATCAAACAGTTAACCTTGGCAATTATACCTTTGTTGAAGGTCAAGGCCGCAATGATTAGCGGCAGTTCACCCATCATAACCGTGTTCTGGAATATACTCCCAATCGCTTTCGTTCTAAACAGCGCTTTCCTGTCATTGTTATCGTTAACTTTCTGAAGCAGCATTTCAACGATCTCTTGATTTCCTTTGCACACGGCCATGTGCAGGGGCGTCTGGCCTGCATATTCAGTTTCTCTGCGGTCATGAAGAATAAGTTTTGGGAAATGCTTTACCAAGTATTTCACCAACCGCCTCTCCACTTCCGTTTCAAAGCTATACCGTATTATCGCTCTATGAAGCACGGTTGCGCCGACTCGCTTTTTTGCTTCCTTATGCAGCACGTCAAACCTGTCCTTTTCTGGTATTTTTTTTAGAAGATTTTTGAACTCACGAAATTTATGGGGTTTGCTGGGGATTTTCTTTATGCAGGTATATAGACTCTGTACGATTATTTTGTTGTATTCAGACATAGTGGTTTCACGGGTCATGACTGCACGTTACTCACAGTTGTTGCAACTTTAAATCTATAATGAACAAAAAATATCCATTAGAAATATTGATCGACTGTTTCAAAGCGATTTCTATACAGATGGTACTACCCATTAACACACTGATCCTATTCCATTAACATTTATGTAAAATATGACATAATGAGTATCAGTTAGATCAATTGTTATAATAGCACACTGCCATATAAATGTTTGGTCATGGAAGACACTGTAGAATCAGGGTCTATGCTTTTGATTGGTCAGAGTTGAGTCCTCAAGCTTTTGATTGGTCAGATTTGAGCCAGAGGCTCAAATCTGACCAATCAAAAGCTTGAGAACGTACTCAGATTCAACTAAAAGTTTTATAAGCATGGACCCATATCTATATTACATATTATAAGCAAACAGGTCAGACATCATATTACAGACACCAGCATACAGGAGCCGTCTTATCTGGGTCTGCTCTGTTTGCTAAGGCGTATTTAAGGAATAAAGTGTCAATCCCATATTATATCAGGAAAAACCGCCTATGTCTTATTTTAGAACTCATCTATTTTTCATCTAAGGTATACAGCAAGCACAATATTCGCTGGTATAAGCCAGTGACACCGTTGGGTTAAGTAAACAGTGCAGACCCTGATAAAAAGGCTCCTTAAGATGACCTCTGGTGTGTGTCTAGACTGTTTAACTACCCTTTTAACCATTTTCCCTGTCCAATACTCATGTAAGAAATAATGAATTCATGAAAATGTATTAACTTATTTTTTATGACGTAGAACATTTGCTTGGAAAAATTCATAGAATCAATGCTAAATCATGTCGAAATCAAACAGAGCAGATCATGGTTAGATGACTGATCTGAGTTTACTCTGTTTGCAAATGTAAAAGGGCGTTTATGTGAGAAAAAGGTTAAGGGACGCTTGGCAAAGTTATGTCTTCTCAAACTTTAACCTTGTGTAATAACATTAAGTTGGTCTCTGTTTAACATTTGACAAGGTGTAATTATATCAAGTTGGCGTCTGTTCAAACATTAACCTTGTGTAATGATATTAAGTTGTAGTCTGTAAAAACTTTGACCTGGTATAATGATATTAAGTTGATATCTAAGAGCGAAAGGGCACGAAATGTGTCCCGGGACGTGCGAAGTGTTGCACTTTTAATTACTACTCATGACCAGATGCAATAAATCCGAGCCTGCAATTTTCTCTTATCGCATTGTTATTTTTACTTTCGACGGATCTCCCACTTTCAGGATATGATTATACATTGTATGTTCATTATGATAAACCCGGTACAATTTCATGATGAGTGTCACCCTATCGCCAAGTGTACAACGTTTTTTCTTTTCCTCATACTGTCATCTTACGACGCCTGGGTAAATGTCACTTTGAAACCATTGTAATAATATATGTTTATCCAAATGGTTTCAAAATTACACAATAATGAACATTTCCTATTTTCCAGATCTAGTGCACGTTTTCCCTTCTTCCGATTCATTTAAGATTTTTAGTATCTGTTAACAGACCATCACATAGCTTGTATCCTGTTGAGACGCCGAGTTACTTGGCGTCTCATTTGGATCGAAGCTGTTTGTAAATTTGATATCAAGTCGCGTTTGGGGGATAAAAGTTCATAGCCGGAAATGCATTAAAAACCACTTTTGCAACAGTGGTTTTATTGCAATTCCAGTTGACCTGTTCTGCCACTTTTGCAATAACTACCACTTTTGCAAACACAAGAACTGCAATTTAATTTTACATTCCAACGGGGAACTTCTAGATAATTAGCAGAACATTTGTAACTGATGTGGCTGTTTCCGTCGGCTTCGGAAACATAAGGCAAGTTGTTGAATTTCAAAAGATTACGACCAAGAGTATTAAGAACTGAAGGCTTATGTAAGAATTATCGCAAAAGTGGTTTTTATTGCAATTCCGGTTAACATGTCCATCCGGTATTTACATTTAACCGGAATTGCAATAAAATGTTAAAGTCCACCGGGAAACTTTTAAATTATTAGCAGATCATTTGTAGCTAATATGGTTGATTTTATTTTTTACCATCCGGTGAAATTTGATGTAACCATCGGCGTCGGTAACAAAAGACAAATTTGTCGGTTTTCACATAATTATGACCCAGAGATTTAGAAAATGAAGGCCTAGGTATGAATTAATGCAAAAGTAGTTTTTATTACAATTCCGGTTGACATGTTCAACCATTTTTGTAATAACCGGAAATGCAATACGATTTTAATGTCCATAGGGAAACTTCAACATTATTAGGACATTGGTTACTAATGTGGTTAGGTTTTTGGATCATTTCTTACATTTTAACTTAAAAGTTAGCAATTCTCGAAAAGGTGTCTGATCGAACAGACTTCATGTATGACAAATTTCACTTCTTTGGTCTTTTACATCATTTATTGTCAATAGTCAAGCTGTTCATAATTGGTGATTAAATCACGTCCTGATAAATTCTGATAGTATGAGATCCTTCGAAAGCAAAAGCGGCAAACCAAAAAGAGAAAAATACAGGCAGACTCGATTTATCGAGTCTGTTTATGGGCATACATTAAAAGTGCGACACTACTCACGCCCCCTAGCACCGCCTTAAGCGGTATTCATTTGTCAAAACAACATCGAAACTTGACTTCGACAAATACTATGTACTGTATTCATTAATATCATTCCTGACAAAAAGGATACTGTTTTGCTGATAGGCCTATTTAGGCTTCTTCCATATCATCAGAATTAGCTGTAAACAGATGTTTGCAACAAATTGCAAAACAAACATACTAGCGACTAGTATACCAATCGAGCTAATGTTCAAACATAGAAAACATTGATATGGTTGATTTCCTAATTTTACTAATAAGCCAATTTGGGTTCTGTTGGCACCTGGGTATGTTTTATCAAGATGTTTGCAACTACTGGTAACAACCCCAAATGCTAAATTTTTCACGTGGAAATTTTATAGCAATTCTGTTTTTCATTACTAAACTTGTTGGCAAGTAAAGGCAATACAAAGTTTACATCCCTACCAGTTTCGCAATTATATTTTTAATTTTTAAAAAGGTGTCTGATCTAACAACCTGTGGCAGATTTTACATGTTTGGTCTTTCGCATCATGTATGTCAACAGCCAAACTTCATAAAAGATGATTGAAACAATATTCTGATCAGCCTAATTACTAGTAATTACATGTAGGTGTTTAATTAGAATGTTATTAAAGATACATTTTCAACTGTTTCGACATCCCAACCAGTTTGCAATAAAACTGTTCCACTTTTTAACAATGTCTCATTGCACAGATTGCACAGACTTCGACAAATTCTATGAAATGTTTTCATTGTTATAATTTCCTGTTAAATTTCAAACATGTTCTTTCGTAAAAGGGTACAGTTTGGACACTGTCGTATTTTGCTGATAAGCCGCTTCTATATCATCCAAAGTAGCTATAAAAAGATGTTTGCAAATACAGTGCTCCCTCTCTACAACGACACCCTTTGGGATACGCAGATTGTATGTGTTGTTCAGAGGGAGTTGTTATAGAGGGGGGGGGGGATCAAACATAATTAGCGTGTTTGCAAATCCCAGATAAAGTGCATTTTGAGAACTAAACCGTCCTATGTTGTGACCACTCTTTAGAATCGTCACAAAGTGATGATTCTAAAGAGTGGTCACAACGTAGGGTTTGATGGAGGCATTAAGAAATTACGATAGAAAAAGTTGTGTATGGAGCCTTGTTGTTTCGGAAACAGTGACATGCGTTGTTGTAAGGAGGGAATCGTTATTGAGAGGGTCGTTGTAGGGAGGGAGCACTGCACATGTACCTTCGAAACAAACAATCATCCTAGTGACTAGTCTATTAATCTATCCAGTGTTCAAACATAGAACACGTTGATATACACTTGGTTTTTTAATTTACTGATAAGCCCATTTGGGCTTTGTTGTCATCCTGGTATGTCCTATCAAAATGTATTCAATTACTGGCAACTTCCCCAGATGCAACAGTTACACATTTCTTTTATCTAAAATTCTGGGATTTATTGCAAAACTGGTTATCAAGTAATTGCAAAACCTTTTACTTCCCCACCAGTTTTACAATTGATTGCAATTCTGGTTATTATTTCAAAAGTGACTGTGACACACACGGTCTGCCAATCTATCTAGCAGTTTCTGATGGACTTCAAAATGTCATTGCATTTCGGGTATAAAAATCGCCCATGCAATAAAATTGTCTATTGTTCCCGACGTCGAAGGATATGTCAAATTTCGTCGGATGATCCAAAAGTTCAACCATATCAATACCAACTGTTCTGCCTTTTATCTAGGTATTTCCTAATGGTTATTAGAATTTTATTGCAATTCCAGTTACTGTAAAAGTGGTTAGACGTGTCAACCGGAATTACAATAAAACCATTTTTGCCATTATTCTTACAGCCTTCTTTCCTAATGATGTGTGTCACAATCAGCTAAAATTCAAGAAAACTAATTCATACGCCGACTGATACATCAAATTTCGTCGGATGATCCAACACCTCAACCATATCAGTTACCAATGTTCTTCTAATCATGTTGAAGTTTACCTATGTACATTATTATTTTTTATTGCACTTCCGGTTATTGCAAAAGTGGTTGAACATGTCAACCTGCATTGAAATAAAAACCACTTTTCAATAATTCTTACACATGCCTTCATTTTCAAAATATCTGGTTCATAATCATTTGGAATTCAACAATTTTGTCTTTTGTTACCGACGCCGATGGGTACATCAAATTTCATCGGATGGTCCAAAATCAACCATATTAGTTACAAATGATCTGCTTATGATTTAAAAGTTTCTTAATGGACTTAAATATTGTATTACAATTCTGTTTTGTCAAAGTTGTTAGACATGTCAACCTGAATCGCAATAAAAATCACTAGAGCAATAACTCTTACCTAAACCTTCATCTCTTAATCCGCTTGATCGTAATCTAATCAAATTCAACAATGTTTCCGAAGCCGACGGATAAACCAAATTTCGTCGGATGGTTCAAAAGCACAAACATATCAGTTACAAATGTTCTGCTTATTATCTAGAAGTTTCCCGACAGACTGTAAAATTAAACTGCAATTCTGGTCATTGCAAAAGAGGTCGAACATGTCAACCAGAATTGCAAAAAGGTCACATTTTCAACAATTATTACCTAGGCCTTCACCTTCTGGATCATAATCATTTTAAATTCAACAAATTTGCCTTTTGTTACTAATGCCGATGGATACTGTAAATTTCGTGAGATCGTCCAAAAACTCAACCATGTTAAGTACAAATGATTTGGTAATAATCTAGAAGTTTCCCGATGGACTTTTTATTGCATTTCCGGTTTTGCAAATTTACGTGGTTGGACATGTCAACCGGATTTGCAATAAACCCCACTTTTACAATAATTCTTACCTGGGCACTCATTTCTTAATTATTGAAAAAAGTGTTTTTCATTGCAATTCCGGTTGCTACAAAGCGTTCATGTACCGTATTAATATTTTATATCGTGAACTTAAATGTGTTATTACAACATACCGATTTCCATCAAATTCCCATAAAGTCCTCTCGCTGGGTCTTTTCACGTTTATAAGGAATCTTCGACTATTTGCCACAGTCAGGGGTATTGCTTGTATTATATTCGTTATTATTGTCTCAACACTTTTATGCTATTTAATTTTCAATGAAGTATGCATTTGTCTTTGTGTTCATGTAATCGGTTCATAGAAATCACTGTACGCCAATAACAGATCGAACACACGCTTAACAACGGGAACAATATCTGGTAGAGACGCTTTTTCACGCATTTGCGAACAAAATAGACCCAGATCATACGGCTCGTGTAGGGGCAGTGTCAACTCTGTGTACACAAGCATACATGTAGATCTATAGGTTCTGGTATGGCCAAAACACACTGTGTCCCTTGAAATCGGGTAAAAACATTCATACAGTAATTATTTCTTACACAAATAATTCATTAGGTAAAAGGATAACCTTTAGCACACTACTTGCGACTTTGTCATCATTATGCAACTCGGCGTCTCATCTAGATCCAAACTGTTTGTCACTCAGACGCTCTTTTTTGAAAAGGTATGAAAGAAAAACGTATTTTAGACTTGAAGCAGACGTTAACAAGTGCAGACGACACTTGAGAGTGCCGTCGGTTAACATGCTGGGTAAAGATTTTGTTTGCTCTTTATTGTATCCTATTTCTGTAACGAATTATAGTACGAGTGCCAACAGTTTGGATCCTGATAGAATGTATCGTCTGTGTCTACATTGTTTGAGAATGTTGACGGATACGCATGGCATGGACTAAGGTGAACACAATTTGACAGGCATTAGCAAACGCGTCTCACCAACGTCTCATCAGGATCCAACCTGTTTGACAATCACTCAGTACATCTACAAAGCTTGCATGTTTCGATATTTTTTTCTCAGATCAGGAGATGAGCAGACATTGTTTTTACTATAGACGGATGAGTGAATACCTATGCAAACAGTTTGGATCCAGATGAGACGCCGAGTAACTCGGCGTCTCATCAGGATCCAAACTATTTGACAACCTGAGCAGACATTGTGTTTGAGCATGCTGGGTGAACCCTTTGTTACGTAAATACGCCCTGCTACACCTATGCAAACAGAGTAGGTCCCGATCCGACAGGTCATATAGGAGCAGTTTGAACAGTCTGTTCGGTTTGCTAATAAAGTAATATAAATATTATTCTACAGTTTCTGTCTTAACCAAAATGGCTTACGTTTATGTGCCATTAAAAAACTAATTAATTCTTATATGAATAATCATGAAGTAAAGAGTTAAATTATTCATAAACCTTTAACGCCGTTAGAACAATATTTTCTAATGAACGTCTGCCAATTTCATTTTAAAAACCCCGGCCGTGTCCTTCACCCAAACCTGGAATGCTTAAGATCTTGATAAGACGAGATAGCCCTTCTCGCATGCTAAGCGCGTCTTAGCTGTCCTATTCCAACAGCTTGGATCCAGATGAGACGCAGAGTAACTCGGCGTCTCATCAGGACCCAAGCTGTTTGACACTCGATGAATAATGTGTTGAAGGATTGAACGAATCAGAAATTTGTGAAAATTCAGCAATTCCGAGATTAAGCAGACGTTATTTTTTCAGTTTGAGAAGGGTAAAATGGTGTATCTTTTGTGTCAAAATTGTTTTGCGAAATTAATCGCGGGTTCCAGCAGTGCATGTAAAATATTAACAAGGGACAGTGAGATACAGTTGAACTTCGATATCTCGAACTGAAAGGGACCATACAAATTAGTTCGAGATAACAGAGGTTCGACTCATCCGATTTATATTCTGACTAATATCTCAAATTAACAGCTTAATGCAGGTCTAAAGTAATGCTGAAAGCTCCTGTAGGAGCTTTCAGCATTACTTTAGACCTGTATTAAGCTGTCACATGTGTTTCTAAATATAGGTAGTGATACATTTTAGAACAATTCTGTATTATAAATTTTGGAAGGACCGAATTTTTAGTTCGAGTTATCCAGAAGTTCTAGTTATCCGAGTTCGAGATATCGAAGTTCAACTGTATATATCAGAAATCAATAATGCAGCCGGGCTTCTCATTTTTCATGTGTCAATATTGTTTGTGCAAGAACAATAGAGCATGTTTTCTATGGAATGCCATAGAGGACTCCCGCTGTTATTTCTGTTTTCTATTCATAATAACAACCGGGGGGGGTACCCTTCTTAACAAACACGAACGTAAATATCAAAGATTCTCGAGTTTTGTTCTGTATATTCCACATATATTTTAAAAAAGAGAGAGTTTGCAGGCGATTCCAGAAGTTAGTATAAATTCAACATGTATTTAAGAAGCGGGGACGTCTCAGCTAGCAGACTTCCCGGTTTATTATCTCCTGCCAAAGGTAGGGGGTATTGTTTTGAGTTTGTCCGTCCAACCTTCCTTCCTTTACCGTCCGTCCGTCCTTCCGTCCGTCCGATACCATATTTCTGTAACGGATTGGCAGAATTCAATGTAACTCAACATGAATATTTGTTATCACTGGGGCATCGTTCCCATGTATTACTTTTCCAGACCGCTTGAGACATTTAGGAGTTATTGCCATTTTATACGCAAAAATGACATTGTTTCCACCCGATGTCATATCTCTGTAACGGATTGACAGAATTCAATAAAACTAGGCATGAATATTTGTTATCACTGGGGAATCGTTCCCGTGTACATGTAATACTTTTCCAGATCGCTCGTGGCATTTAGGAGTTATTGCCATTTTATGCGCAAAAAATGACATTTTCCCGTCCGATGCCATATCTCTGTAACGGATTGATAGAATTCAACGAAACCTGGGTCCATGCTTATAAAGCTTTTAGTTGAGTCTGAGATCGTTCTCAAGCTTTTGATTGGTCAGATTTGAGCCTTTCTGACCAATCAAAAGCTTGAGAACTCAAATCTGACCAATCAAAAGCATGAGAACGAAACTCATACTCAACTAAAAGCTTTATAAGCATGGACCCAGACATGAATAGTTGTTATCACTAGGGCAGTTCCCATGTATTACTTTTCAAGATCGCTTGCGGCATTTACGAGTTATTTCCCTTGGATATTCAAAAATCATATTTATGGCCCTTATCCCCTGCTGAAAGCAGAGGGATACTGTATTGCATTCAATACTGTTTTGCATTAAGTACTTGAATATACTTTATACAGCTTTCATAGTCAAGCAGTGTCAAGATAAAACAGGCCTTATGATTCAAACAGTTCAGAAACAGATCAGCAACCACGTCACCAATGCAACACACAACCCGATATATGCACGGTAATAATTCACTATATCGAAATAAACTGTATAGTATATATACATACAGTTAAACCTCGATTATCCGAACACTAAAATACGTATTATTATCGATCTTTAAGATAGGTGGCAGCTTAATGCATGGTGAAAGTCATGCAGAAAGCTCCTCTAGGAGCTTTCTGCATGACTTTCATCATGCATTAAGCAGCCACCTGCCTAAAAGGGTCTAAATTCGTTTATAACGAAAATTCGAATAATCGAGGTTTTACTGTATATACAAACCACAGATGTCATTCGCATGCTGAGTCTCAACAACAACAAATCCATCACAAAAACATTATTTTTATCACATTTCATAAGTATCTAAAACGTAGCAAAATATAGTTTTATGACCCAACCAAAAAAGAAAATCGAGAACACCCCTGCTCTATATAATAAGTAAAAGGTATTCAACTCAGGCCGAAAGTTGTTCAAAAATCGATGGGTTTATTCACTGCGATCGTCCTTGAAAGCTTATTTGACCACCGATTTCCAGCAACTGTGTCTCATTTATCAAAGAAAGCATCACTCTTGATGAGCAGTTATCTTTTTTTTCTCAGAATATTAACACGCTTTAACAACGAGTCGTCAGTGACAACCAACCTCTCTAGGACACAGGTTGACTCTGAGCCTCGAAATAGAAATACGCTATAATTCAAGTCGAAACACCATATAACTGGTCTATAAGGCAATTCCCTGGTCTGAATGGATATTTACAATTGTTCAAACAAAAATCTAAGCTTCCAAAAATCTCTACAAGCTTGATATTGATATCGGTGAAAGTCACTACTTTCGGTTTGCAATACTTTACTTTCGGTTTGCAAGTCTTTACTTTCGGTTTAAAACCGAAAGTAGTGACTTGCACCGATATCAAAATGGTCCGCGCTGGGGCTTATTGGTTTTTCATAGGGCCAAATCTTTAAAAATTCTTCTCCGCAACTTTGATATTTGGTATGTAGCATCATTTAATGGTTTTCTACCAAGATTGTTCAAATTACGAAACCCGGACCAACAGTGGCTCCGCCCTGGCGCTTATCAGTTTCTCATATGAAAATATTTAAGAACCTCCTTCTCTGAAACAATAAGGCCTCGATCTTTTGAGAAGTAGTATTATATATTGGTATGTAGCATTATCTATTTGGTATGTAGCATTATCTATTGGTATGTAGCATTATCTATTGGTGTGTAGCATTATCTATTAGTATGTAGCATTATATATTGGTATGTAGCATTATCTATTGGTATGTAGCATTATCTATTTGGCATGTAGCATTATATATTGGTATGTAACATTATCTATTGGTATGTAGCATTATCGATTGGTATGTAGCATTATCTATTTGGCATGTAGCATTATATATTAGTATGTAGCATTATATATTGGCCTGTAGCATTATCTATTGGTATGTAGCATTATCTATTGGTATGTAGCATTATCTATTGGTATGTAGCATTATCTATTGGTATGTAGCATTATCTATTGGCATGTAGCATTCTCTATTGGTATGTAGCATTATCTATTGGTATGTAGCATTATATATTGATATGTAGCATTATATATTGGTATGTAGCATTATATATTGGCATGTAGCATTATCTATTGGTATGTAGCATTATATATTGGCATGTAGCATTATCTATTGGTATGTAGCATTATCTATTGGTATGTAGCATTATCTATTGGTATGTAGCATTTTCTATTGGTATGTAGCATTATCTATTGGTATGCAGCATTTTCTATTAGTATGTAGCATTATCTATTGGTATGTACTATTAGTATGTAGCATTATCTATTGGTATGTACTATTAGTGTGTAGCATTATCTATTGGTATGTACTACTGGTATGTAGCATTATCTATTGGTATGTAATATTTTCTATTGGTATGTAGCATTATCTATTGGTATGTAGCATTTTCTATTAGTATGTAGCATTATCTATTGGTATGTACTATTAGTATGTAGCATTATCTATTGGTATGTACTACTGGTATGTAGCATTATCTATTGGTATGTACTATTAGTATGTAGCATTATCTATTGGTATGTACTATTAGTATTTAGCATTATCTATTGGTATGTAGCATTATCTATTGGTATGTAGCATTATCTATTGATCTATTAAGCTTTTCAAAGGCCCCCGGCTCGAAAATAGTCCCGTCCGAGGGCATATCAGTTTTTCATAGGAAAATATTCTTCTCTTAAACTGTCAGGTCTAGACCTATGGCGTTTGGTTTGAAGCATGATCTAATGGTCTTCTACAAAGCTTGTTCAAATTATTACCCGCAGACCAAAAATACCACTGTAAGGCCTAGACCATTTATATTTGGTATGCAACATCCTTTCATGGTTCTCTTCCAAGATTGTTCAAATTACGACACCCGGGCAAAAAAATGTACCTATCCCAGGTTACATGTATTCATTGTTTACATAATCTGTTATAACAAGGTGAGCGATTAAGGGCCATCATGACCCTCTTGTTATTTTAGCTCTACTTATGCAACAGACCAAACCATTTATGTAACTGTTATAGCGATTTACCTAAGAATCCTGTTGAGTTTGGCCGTACTCCAATCAGCAGTTTAGTAGAAGACATCGTTTCAGAGAATGTACGTTAAAATTTATTTTCAGCTCCTGTGACCTACTTGTCCTGTGAACCGGAATGATATAAACGACGGACAACTGACTACACAAGACAGACACAGTATGACCCCAGTAGCTCAAACAGGCACTTTGTGCCAGGTGAGCTAAATACGTGGCATAAGTAAGTTTTAACAAAAGGTTTATGTAGCTAAACATGTCACAGAAATAACAACAATTCACAAACCAGTGTATGGCATTTATTTGAGATCACATATATTTTGACACAGGTATACATGTACAGTAAAACCTCTCTTAACCGGCAGTTAAATTTAGTATGAATATCGGTCTTGGAGACAGGTGGCAGCTTAATGCAGGGTGAAAATCATGCAGAAAGCTCCTAGAGGAGCTTTCTGCATGACTTTCACCCTGCATTCAGTAGCCACCTGCCTAACAGTATTTAAATTATTATCTACTAGAATTCCTGTTAACAGAGGTTATACTGTATTTTATTTATATATCACAGTAGGTCCATGTCACAACCTGTTTTAGTGCACTGCAGACAGTGTTGGCATCAGAGGTCCAGATAATATGTGTAAATTAAAACAATTTCAGGAATAACTAATTTATTTCTCAACCAAACCCTTTGATTTGACCACTTTTTAGAATCATCTCAAAGAGACGATCCTAAACTGTGGTCACAAAATAGGGTTTGGTGGATCCTAAACTGTGGTCACAAAATAGGGTTTGGTGGATCCTAAACAGTGGCCACAAAATAGGGTTTGGTGGAGAAATGACGATTTTAGTACTTGAGTAAGCAACACAGGGTATGATTAAACCTTCGCTTGCTGAATTTTTAAAATACATTTTTTCTTCTTTACCCATGCCCTGTTGTATAATTACATATATATTCACTGTGTACAAGTATTTCGCTGCTCAATGACTGCTGTGGAGTGCACTGGTTGCACAATCAACTTGTAAATAGTGCAGACCCTGATGAGACAGCTCCTGCAGGAGCTGTCTCATCTTGGTCTTCACTATTTAAAGGTAGGTATATTGACGCGAATAGCAAGCGAAGGGTTAAGAAATTATAATTTTAGTACTTGAGTACGCACATTTATCTGTAGCTCTGAGACACTGTGACACTGGTGAGAATATCTCGTCTTCATCTACTAGTGACAGTAGACTCTAACAAGAGCACAGCAAGGGGGTGCCAAAACTCATCTGTTGTCATTGTCAAGATGAACATGCATTCCAAAAATGTTATGGTCAATGTTAAGATTTCGGACGACAACGATGACGACAACGATGACGGCGCTGAAGTTAGGACAATAGCTTTTGATTTCTTCGAAACAGACGAGAAATTCAGATCAATCATCCTGTGAGTTCCAACTGTTTGCAATGAACTACTACAAATTTTCCTATGGTACATCTCGTATATTATCATCACAAAGGGTCCATATTCTGCAGGCAGACTATTCTATTCTGTTCAATCTTCTCTCGACATAGTGGGCACTCATTCTGTAATAGAACATGACACATTGGGCATTCATTCTGTAATACAACACTCATTCTGTAATAGAACAAGAAACAGTGGGCACTCATTCTGTAATAGAACATGACACAGTGGGCACTAATAGAACATGACACAGTGGGCACTCATTCTGTAATAGAACATGACACAGTGGGCACTCATTCTGTGATAGAACATGACATAGTTGGCACTAATAGAACATGACACAGTGGGCACTCATTCTGTAATAGAACATGACACAGTGGGCACTCATTCTGTAATAGAACATGACACAGTGGGCACTCATTCTGTAATAGAACATGACACAGTGTGCACTCATTCTGTAATAGAACATGACACAGTGGGCATTCATTCTGCAATAGAACAAGACACAGTGGACACTCATAGAACATGACACAGTGGGCATTCATTCTGTAATAGAACAAGTAACATGGATGTAAACACTGTGTACAATTCAGGCAAAAGGCTTGTTTTATATTGACATATTGGCTTTTCATTAACAATTCCCACGTAGGCTATTTTAGACACAATCTCTTTGAATAAATATATTGAAAAGGAGCATTAACTAGAGAAAAGGAAAATTCTGGAATTGTGTAGTTCTGAAATCATTGTAATAAATAGAAAGTTTGCTCCTATGGAGCAAACGCTCTATTTATTACAATGGTTTCAAAAAGTGATTTTTACAAGGGCATCAAAAGATGTCTATGAGGGAATGGGTTAGATATTTGACATTTCATACACATTTATTGAACCACAGATAATAGAGTGTATATCATCATTTCTCCACCAAACCCTATGTTTTGAAAACTCTTAAGAGTCATCTCAAAGAGACAATTCTAAAGAGTTGCCATAGGTTTGGTTAACCCTTTCCCCATAGAGATGACTTTTATCACCTTTGCAAACAGAGTAGACATAGATCAAACAGCTCCTGTAGGAAATTTATTATTTATAGACAAGCTATTGCTGCTGTAGAAACGCCAATGTGCTGCGAAAACAATGTTTGACTTAATACCAGGAATGAGGCTCATATCTGCGCATACGATTAATGCTTTTGAGGCTGATTTTTAGGCTTGCACAACTCATATCCGTGGATATGAACTTCATATTCATTCAAATCCGGTGATTATTCAGTCATACCTATATTCTTTCACAGTTTTTTGGGGGGTATATTCAATAATTCAAGCTTTTAAAAGGTTGATCTTGTGTAGACTAGAAGTTATCTGACAAAGCATAGTATTATTAAATGCATGAAAAGTAAATAAATTCATGAACAATTTACAACAAAACTAGTTTAGAATTGAAGAGAACTATTTTATCTTGCGCATGTTCACAAGATATAGTGAACTCTTTGCCATAAAAACAAAAACGTTCTATCGCTATATTGCATTCTTCGAAAGCAATAAAAACCAAAAAGAACCAGAGCTCGGTGTGTCTGAGCATTATATGCCTGAAGTATGTGCTGTTATAAAATGCACAATGCTAATTTGAGTTGAAAGTAACTGTGACCTTGACCTTTGACTGATTGACCTCAAAACCAATAGGGATAATCTACTGGACATGACCAACCTTCCTCCTAAGTATCAAGACAGCACACTTATAGTTAGGAAGTTATTGAGCGGACTTATTTTTTTGAGTAAAGGTCAGTGAACGTGACCTTTGACCTCAAAATCTACTGACCATGACAAACCTCTCTACTAAGTATGAAGACATCAGACCTGATAGTTTTCAAATTATTGAGTAGACAATATTTTTGAGCTGAAGGTCACTTTGACCTTGACCTTTGATCTCAAAACCAATATGGGTCATCTACTTATCATGAACAACCTTCCTACTAAGTATGAAGACACACATCTAATAGTTATCAAGTTATTGAGCAAACATGCTTTTTTGAGTGAAGGTCACTGTGACCTTGACCTTTCAACAACAGACCTCAAAATCAATAAGGGATATCTAATTGTTATGTCCAACCTCCCTACAAAGTATGAAGATAGCAAACCTAATAGTTATCAAGCGGACAATTTTCTTTTGTTGAATGTCAATGTGACCTTTACCTCAATATCAATACGGGTCATCTACTGACCATGACCAACCTTTCTACTACCTATGAAGATAGCTCACCTGATAGTTATCAAATTATTGAGTAAACAAGATTTTTGAGTTGAAGGTCACTGTGACCTTGACCTTTGAACGACTGACCTCAAAATGAATATGGGTCATTGCCTTGCCATGATCAACCTCCCTATTAAGTATGAAGACAGAGCACCTAATAGTTATCAAGTTACTGAGCAGACATTTGTTTTGAGTGAAGGTCATTATGACCTTGACCTTTGACTGATCTCAAAATCAATAGGGGACAAGGGATCATCTACCAGCCATGACCAACCTTCATTCCTATTAAGTATCAAGACAGCATACAAGATTACTGTGACCTTTACCTTTGACCGACTGACTTAAAAATCATTAATGGTCATCTACTGACAATGACCTACCTCCCTATAATGTATGAGGACTGTACACCTAATAGTTGTCAAGTTATTGAGCGAACAAAGATGTGGCTAACGGACGGACGTACATACTTACGGAATGGGTCTTCTGTGACTTTTCTTGTTTAAAATAGACATGCAAGACAATGAAATAGTCACACAAGTACAGGAAGAACAAAAGATATTTTGTTCTCATAGAAGCGGACAAAGTTGTGTCAAACGGACAGACGGATGTACTTACGGAATGGGCTTTCTGTGACTTTTCTTTGTTTAAAATAGACACACAAGGCAAGAAAAGAATGAAAGATCTTTTGTTCTCATAGTCGCACTTGTAAGGATATCTATGTCGGCCCAGACAAAGGGACAGACAGACAAGCACTTTACCATAATACGACCCTTCTTTCGCTGCCAAATTTTGTCGTCTGCAAACTTTTTCTTCTTCTACAATTTTCATATTGTAGGAAAGGGTTAGCAAATGATGTTTCAAAAACAGTTACAGTAACAAACAGTTTGGATCCTAATGAGAGTTATTCAGCGTCTCATCTGGATCCAAACTGTTTGCATATGTTATCAAAGTTGCGACACTGACAGTGAAAGAGTTAACCCATTTATGTCCCTAAAAGCAGACCTAGGCAAACTGTGTAGACAAAGATTAAAATGCTCAAAACGCCCTTTGGTGAAGACCTGTATTGTTTGATCACAAAATACATGTATCTTCAAAGGGTCAAATCTGCAAAAGAATTCTTACATAAATACTGAAATGATAATTACATGTAGATTAATTCAAAATACATCTTTAGCTCTTACAGTTCGGGACATGGGTCACTAATGTCCACTGCAATGTACCAAGATTAAAATGCTCAAAACGCCCTTTGGTGAAGACCTGTATTGTTTGATCACAAAATACATGTATCTTCAAAGGGTCAAATCTGCAAAAGAATTCTTACATAAATACTGAAATGATAATTAAATTTAGATTAATTAAGAAATAATAAATTCATACCAGTGTTTTATCGTGCAATCGAACACTGGTAGGAGTTGAGATGCGTAGTAATTAAATTACAAGGCCGATAGGCCGAGTGATTTAATCATAAGCATCTCAACGACCACCCATGTTCGATTGCACGATAAAACACTGGTATAAATTTATTATTTCGATTCTAACACTTCAATTTAACTATAATTTGCACCGCCACAACGGCACTACGTTTCTTGTCGTACGAATTTTCGAAGCCATATTACATCACGTTACGCCATTACAGCGCGTGCGGTGTTTTATTGAGAATTCAAACATAGATACGTCCCTTCTTTGTTTATGTAAATGTGTGCGCGAGGTGTGTTAGAATTCAAAATACATCTTTAGCCCTTACAGTGCGGGACATGGGTCACTAATGTCCTCTGCAATGTACATTTGAAGACCTAAGGGAGCCCTCTTATCAGGGTCTGCACTGTTCATCATGTCATTCTTTTCTTTACAGAAATCCCTAAATTTTCACCATAAGCTTGACCTGTATGAGATTTTGGAATAGTCAATTTGAAAATTGAGCGTTATAAGGGTGCAAGAGTACTGACAACAATGAGGGTTAAATAGGTTACAGTGCCACACTCATCATTTGTTAATCCTTTCCCACATAGGCTATTGTTAGATCCAACCTCCTTGAATAAATCTACCAAAAAAGAGTATTAACTAGAGAAAAGGAAAGTTTTAGAATTCTGTAATTTATAACAATTGTGATAAATAGAGTATTTGTTCCTATAGGAGCAAATGATCTATTTATTACTATGGCTTAAACAGGTGACTTTTACAGAGGCGTAGAAATGCGTATTTATGGAGGAAAAGGTTAACCTTTTCCTACATAAAGGAGCCCCCTGACCAGGGTATGTTGTGTTTGCTTCTGAAATAAAATAAATCAGATTCTACAGCTTCTGTCATAAAAATATAATTTCACTGTTCATGATAAAATTCAGCTAATTAATATTCATACCTTGTTTATATCTCACATGAATATTCATGAAGGAAAGGGTTACGGCTGAAAGCACCTTTCAGATGTCATACCTTTGTACAGCACCACTCCTGGATGCAGCTCCAGCAGAACAGATGTCCGCATGGTGTCGCGGAACTGTGCCGACGCTCCTCTAGACACAAACAGCACTTCCTCTCTGAGCTCACCTCACCAGATGACTCTGTACTGAAAGATACATTGTAGAAAAACATCTAACGACAGTTAACCATTTACAGTGAAACCCCTCTAATGTGACCACTTAATAAACAGTCACTGGTGTAATGCAGAAAGCTCCTATAGGTATTACTTTTACCCTGCATTAAGCAACCACCTGCTTTTTAAGACTCCTGCAAATGCAAGTACATGTAACCAGTCTCCCACATTTAATGGGTTAACCAAGACATACCATTGCAGAAATGGCAAAATAATAATCATGCAACAGTCTGTATACATTTGATGACAAATGCAGGTCCATTCGCTGTCAGATTCTTTATCACAAAAGTACACAATTTGTCTACTAGTGGAATAACACTACAAACAACACCATGATCCATTGCTTGTGCTTTGGCCTCAACCCTTTCCCTGTTTAAATTTTCCTGCAAGAAATGATAACATCGTCTTATAATGGGATATTGACACAGGATTGCTTAATATCAGTAGTAACTGTAGAATCAGATCTTTAATTTTCCATAAGCAAACCAAGCAGACCCTGATCAGATGGCTCCTGTTGGAGGTTAATGGCTGAGGTTATAAATTTTTATAAATTTAACCTTCGACCTTGAAGTAGGAGCTGTCTGATCTGGGTCCTCTCTATGTGTAATTCGTGAAAAAGCCGTAATATGAAGGAAAGCTTTTAAGTGTAGACTTTACATGGCACTTATAAAAGATAAGTATGCTTGCCAAATAAGTATCTATAGATAAAAATTTAATGGCTGAGGTTATAAATTTTTATAAATTTAACCTTCGACCTTGAAATTTGACCTTTTCCTTGACATTGCTCTACTCGAAAGTAGCAGCTTATTGAGATGAGTATACAGACAGGCCAAAACCAATTATACCTCCAAATAAAGATTCTGTGGGCATAAAATTTACATACAAGCAGCCATGACTCATGAGTAATACTTACTGTGTTCTGGTATTAGATGCTTGACTAGATTTTGACATCTCGCGCACCGATCTGTACACAGACAGTGCACCTGTACCCACAAGTTGTAACATTGTGAGCCACCCCAGCACCTTAAAGTTGTGTGAAATGGAGCCGTCATCGCCCAAACCTGGCTTGATATTGTACTGTACCTGTTGGGAAGATAATTAACCCTTTCCCTCATATAAACGTGTTTTCAAGCATTTGCAAACAGAGTAGACCCAGATCAGACGGCTCCTAGAGGAGCCGTCTGATCAGGGTCTACTCTGTTTGCTAATAGAATTTGATAGATCTGTGTCTTCACATTCTAAAATGGCTATAATGTATCACCTTCCACATTTCATTATTACTATTTGTGCATGAATATTCAGTAGGTATTGAAATTTGGACCAAATATAGAACAGGGAAAGGGTTACTCTTTGTATTGTGTAAAACGTTACAAAGGTACTGATATTTACAACCAGTGTAGACACAGATCAGAGGACTTCAAGAGGGGCACAGGTTGTTCTTCAAAGTTTTCTCACAAATTATTCCTTTTCATACTGAAAGGACCCTATCATTAATCAATGAAAGTTCAACCCACAATGAAAATTCTGAATTCAAAGGTTAATCTCTATTTTGAAAACAATTTATCCATCGTCCTATTGAGGAAGACCAAAACAGGCATTGCTGAAAAATACAATTTATCCTTTGTCCTATTAGGGCAGACCAAAACAGGCATTGCTGAAAAATTCTACCCCCACTCATATTTTGGAATATAACTTGCCTTATTCTCAACTAGTATGTTGATCTATATACAAGCTGCTCTTTCAGAAAAGAATCTTTTTTACAATAACGGTAAACCATTTTTTGTTCACTGTTATGGAAAAAAGAGGGTACTGCTACTTAACCCTTTCCTTCACATAAACATGTTTTCACACATCGGCAAACACAGTAGACCCAGATCAGACGTCTGATCAGGGTCTGCTCTGTTTGCTGATGGGATTTGATAGGTCTGTTTCATTAGTTTCGTAAATGACTACAATGTTCCACATTCCATATTTCATTACAAATGTTTTGTCCATGAATATTCAGTAGGTATTCAAATTTGGAATAAACAGAGAGCAGGGAAAATGTTAATATTATGTATGAGAATTAAACTTTTACTCCATGAGTATTCATGTTAGAAATAACGACATCATGAAACACAGAAAGGTTCCGCTATGTCGGAAATTGTTGGAACAGATCTATGTTTATTTCACAGGCAAACATGATCTGGGATTACTCTGTTTGCTAAGACATTAACCTGTTCCCTGTTCTATGTTTATTCCAAATTTCAATACCTACAGAATATTCATGGACAAATCAGTTATAATGAAATTTGGAATGTGAAACAAGGTGGCCATTTTAGAAAGTAAAGAAACAGATCAATTATATTCCATTAGCAAACAGAGCAGACCCTGATCAGACGGCTCCTATATGAGCCATCTGATCTGGGTCTACTCTGTTTGCAAATGCTTGAAAACACGTTTATATGAAGGAAAGGGTAAAATCACGATCCAAATTGTTTGACACTCATTAAATAGTTTCTGAAAAGCTTCACTGAATCAGAGGCCGTTAAACTTACACCAGATCCATACTCAAGCTGACATTATTTTCCACAACAATATAAGGGTCAATGAGTACTAACACTATTGAGTTTGGCAGATGCAAAACAATTTTGTACTGTAATTTCTCTATTAAAGTATTTTGACAGACAAACTTAGGCATTTAGTGCAGATGAAGATCAACCTGCTCCTGAAGGAGAAGTAACATCAGGGTCTACACTAATTGCTACTAATTAGTTAGTGGAATAGTTCCAAATTCATTTGTTGAGCTTTACAAATCAATGGAGAGTCGGTATTGTCTGTCCGAATACTTAGGGTAATCAGGGAAACTATACTTTGCTTACATATTTCACACTGGTGACATTTTTAGCTATATGGTAGAACAAGCCATGTAGGTAGAATGCTGCCATGTGCAGCCTGTGAATGTACAGCACTGCTGTCCTTACTGCTGGTATACACTTCAATAGAAATTCTCTGGTTTCCACTGGCATCAGCTGATCATCCTGAGCTCGAAGTTTCTTTTCAATGTAATCTAAACACTTGCGTATGATGTATGGCACCAGAACATGAAGCAAAACCATCAGACCTCGTCTCTGGGTAAATAAAACAAAACTTGTCATACCAACAGATAAATGTGCATACTCGAATACATGTACACTGTACTAAAATCGTCATTTCTCCACCATATCCTATGTTGTGACTACTCTTTAGAATCGTCTCTTTGAGATGATTCTTAAGAGTGGTCACAGAATAGGGTTTGGTAGAGAAACAAAGAATTTATTCTTGAAAATGTTTAAATTTACACATCTTATCTGGACCTCGGGTTGTAAGAGGACACAAAGAATTGTCTACAATATGAAAGATCTGGAATTATGCAAAAGTGCCATCAGTGTTAACCCTTTCTTCCATAAATACGCATTTCTACGCCTTTGTAAAATCACCTATTGAAACCATTGTGATAAATAGAACATTTGCTCCTGCAGGAGCAAATGCTCTTTTTATCACAATGGTTTCAAACTACAAAATTCTAAAAATGTTCCTTTTCTCTAGTTTATGCTCCTTTTCTCTAGTTAATGTTCCTTTTCTCTAGTTAATGCTCCTTTTCTCTAGTTAATGTTCCTTTTCTCTAGTTAATGTTCCTTTTCTCTAGTTAATGCTCCTTTTCTCTAGTTAATGTTCCTTTTCTCTAGTTAATGCTCTTTTTCTCTAGTTAATGTTCCTTTTCTCTAGTTAATATTCTTTTTCTCTAGTTAATGTTCCTTTTCTCTAGTTAATGCTCCTTTTCTCTAGTTCCTTTTCTGAAGTTTCCCTGCTTACTCCATGACATCAGGATTAGTTTTTATAATGGCATGTGAACACTGGCCATGGAGGAAACTGTTCAAGCTGTACAATTATATCTGTATTATTTCATAAATCATTTACTTCATAGATAGGCCTTAATAAACCCTTTCATTCATATATTATATAAAACATATACAGCACCTACAGGAGCTGTCTGATCAGGGTCTGCTCTGTTTGCTAAAGGAATTTGATAGATCTGTTTCTTTAGTTTCTAAAATGGCTACATTGTTTCACTTTCCATATGTCACTATAACTATCTTGTCCATGAATATTCAGCAGGTATTGAAATTTGGACTAAATATAGAACAAGGAAATAGTTCAAATGCCTTTGAAAATAGAACAGAGATCATACAGCTCCTAGAGCCTCCTATAGGAGCTGTCTGATCAGGGTCTGCTCTGTTTGCTTATAGAATAATATAGATAGGATCATGTTCTTTCTACAGTTTCAAATTTGGAAGAGAGAAAGGGTTAAATAGCCATTCATTTATCGATCATAGAAGTGTTAAAAAGCAGGTGGTTGCTTGATACAGGGTAAAAGTAATACAGCAAGCTTTAATAAGAGCTTTCTGCATTGATTTTCACCTGCATTAAGCTACCACCTGCCTTACAGACCCATAATAAAACCTCTTTTTGATGGCTCAAAAACCCCTTTCCTCATACAAATGAGTTTTAATGCACCTGCAAACAGAAAAGACCCAAATCAGATGGCTCCTAGAGGAGCCGTCACATCTGCGTCTGCTCTGTTTGCCAATGGAATTTCATATTTCTGCTTCTTTACTTTCCAAAATGGCTACAATACTCCACCTTCCAAATTTCATTACATGTATTTCTATTTTGACCATGAATATTCAGTAGGTAATGAAATTTGAAATAAACATAAAACAGGGAAAGGGTTAAGACTGGTTCTACTGTTTATTCCTTTCCTCCATAAACACGCCTTCTACGCCTCTGTAATAGTCACTCCTTGAAACCATGCTCTAGTTATCGCAATGGTTTCAATACTACACAATTCTAACATTTTCCTTTTCTCTAGTAAATGCTCCTTTTGGGTAGATTCATTCAAAGAGGTTGGGTCTAAAGTCTAAAAATAGCCAATGCAGGAAAGGGTTATGCACATTTTTTGTACAAAAATAGCATACTGCTTCAATTCTCCACAGAAGGTATGTCTTCCATTTCTTCACAAAACTACAAACTATGGATCTTGATGAGACCCTAGTGCCAGAACAGAGAATTTGATAAACAAGAAGAACTCACTACAGGTGATGGAATATTTCGTCTGGAGTCTTCCACTTGAAGTATACTGACATATTCTTCTCCTATTGTCTGGAAACCTGAAGAAAACAAGATATGTTAGTGAAACACTATGCCCCCTATCTTTGACCCTGAAGGATGACGTTGACCTTTGACCCATGGACCAGGGAGTTGAATGCGACACATCGTCTTTGTGTGGTGAACATGTGTGCCAGGTTATTTTGAAATCCATTCACAGATAAAAATGTTATAGAAGGGACAACAAAATTTGGGATGGACGGGACGGTCAGATGGAAGGACAAACGGACAGACGAAAGGACGGACAATGCAATTACTGTATGCCCGCCGTTGGGGGGGGGGGGCATAAAAATAAGTACAACTGTATGTAGATAGTACCATAAGGCTGAAGAGACATGCCAAATGAACTGGGGCCTGAGTCTTATGAAAGATCTTACTCATACTGTCAAAGATGGCATTAACCCTTTTGATGATATAGGTGCCTTTTCATGCTTTTGTAAACTGAGTAGACCCAGATCATTTGACTCCTGTAGGAGCCGTCTAATAAGGGTCTACGCTGTTTGCTTATGGCATAACATGGATGTGATTGTATAGTTTCTGCCATGATCTATAAATCACCCTTGTTGAAGATGCTATTACAAAATTCAGAAAATTGACATTCATACATTCATTATCTTACATGAATATTCATCAGGAAACGGGTTAATGACATATTTAGAGTCAACATGGTAGTCTATTTCAATAGGCTATGATTCACCAGAGATTGGAGACTGTCGTAAGTATAAAATAACCCAGGTCGGCTAGAAAATCTAACTCAGCAGAGACTGAAGACCCTGACTGTTGGAAGTACAAAATAACCCAAATCTGCAACAGCATCTAACACACCAGTGAGTATTGTTAGTACAGTAAAAACCCTCCAAACTGGATTTAAATTTAGTATAAATATCAGTCTTGGAGGCAGGTGGCAGTTTAATACAGGGTGAATGTCATACAGAGAGCTCCTCTAGGACTTTCACCTTGCATTAAGCAGCCATCTGCCTAAAAGTATCTAAATTCTTCTCTACATGTACTAGAATTCAGGTTTAGAGGGGTTGAAAGTACAAATTACCCTTCACTTGCTATTTACGTCAATATACCTACCTGTAAATAGTGAAGACCCAGATGAGACAGCTCCTGCAGGAGCTGTCTCATCAGGGTCTGCACTATTTACAAGTTGCACTTCCAGTGCACTCCACAGCAGTGCTACAACACCTAACACACCAGAGACTAAGTAGTGTAAGTACGACAAAACTCAGTTCTGCTAGAACAGATAACTCACACCGGAGACTGGTAACTACAGGTGTACAACAACATCAAACTCACCAGAGACTGTTGTAAGTACAAAATAACCCAAGTCTGCTAGAACATCTAACTCTTTCCTCCATGCCACCCACTGTCTAGGACCTGCAATTCAACACAAATCTTATTCCCAGTTGAAGAACCAACTAACAACACAATTTCTTAACCATTTACTTAATGAATATTCATGAAAGAAATAATAAATATCAATTAGCTGGATTTTTGTACATGGCATATGAACAAAAGAAAATTTGGACATGGCAGAAACAGAAAAAAATAGATCTACATTATACCTAAAGCAAACAGCAATTAGATCTACATTTTACCTATTAAAAGCAAACAGCAATTAGATCTACATTATACCTAAAGCAAACAGCAATTAGATCTACATTTTACCTATTAAAAGCAAACAGCAATTAGATCTACATTATACCTAAAGCAAACAGCAATTAGATCTACATTATACCTATTAAAAGCAAACAGCAATTAGATCTACATTATACCTAAAGCAAACAGCAATGTGCAGACCCTGACAATACAGTACAGGAAACATCAGACCTAGCTCTATTTTGTTTGTCAAGTAAACAGTTAGCCCTTTCCCTGTTCTATATTTATTTCAAATTTCAAAACCTACTGAATATTCATGGATAAAATAAGTACAGTAAAAACTCTATAGTACAAACGCTCAAATGCTTACCATTATTGATCTTTAACACAGGTGGCAGCTTAAGTGAAAGTCATGCAGGACGCTCCTAGTGGAGCTTTCTGCGTGACTTTCACCCTGCATTAAGCAGTACCGGCTGCCTACATAAACATAAATTCTTCATTACTAAAATTTCATAGTATCGAGTTTTTACTGTATAATGAAATATGGAAAGTGGACCAATGTAGCCATTTTAGAAAGTAAATAAACAGATCTTTCAAAGTCCACTAGCAAACAGAGCAGATACTGATCAGACGGCTCCTATAGGAGTCGTCTGATCTGGGTCTACTCTGTTTGCAAATGTATGAAAACACGTTCATATGAAGGAAATGGTTTACAGGCAACATTTACCAGACAGAGATGCCTTTTAACTCATTTGCAATCAGAGTAGAGCCGATCAGATGGCTCCTATAGGAGCTGTCTAATTTGGGGTCTGTTGTGTTTGCTTTCTACAGTTTGTGCCATAGCCAAAAAATCCCATGAATATTCATGGAGAACAGCATTAATTAACCCATTCCCTTATAGGCTATTTTTAGATACAATCTCTTTGAATTAATCTACCGAAAAGGAGCATTAACTAGAGAAAAGGAAAATTTCTAAAATTTTGTAGTTTGAAACCATTGTGATAAATAGAGCATTTACTCCTATAGGAGCAAATGCTCTATTTATCACAATGGTTTCACAACGTGATTTTTACAAAGTCGTCAAAAGTCGTCAATATGAGGGAATGGGTTAAGTGAACTGTATAAGCTGAATAACGGGGAAAGCTAGCAGATATCTAGTTAATGATGTTAACAAATGCAGAAAACAAAATTAATGTCACCATGCATTAAGAAGCAGCCTGCGCTAATGTATGGTCATGATAAATATAATGCACACAAAATTCGATACAGTAGCTTTGTGATATTTCTAACCCATTCCCTCATATTGAAGCCTTTTGATACTTCTGTATCTATAGATATGATTCTACACTTCAGGCCATGGTAAAACATCCCCGTATCCATGATGCGCTATTTTAACAATTAATCTAATTTTCATGATGTCATTATTGTTTACATGAATATTAACTCTTTCAGTTATAAAACTATGTTTTCATGCATTTGCAAACAGAGTAGATCCAGATCAGACGGCTCCTATATATAGGAGCCATCTGATCAGGGTCTGCTGTATTTGCTTTTAACATAATATACATGTAGATATGATTCTACAGATTTTGTCAAAGCAAATATTTTAAACTTTACACAAATTCAGCTAATAAATATTCATGATGTCATGAATATTGAACAGGGAAAAGGTTAATGGAGTAAAGGGTTAGAAATCTGTGATCACCTATCAAGCTGTGAGTGACATCTGCTAATAAACTTCTGAGGTATCTCAGGTAGAAATGATCCTTTTGATGAGATCTCAGTATCTCTGCTTTCCCAGCATTTTTGAACATTGTCTAGGCAGTCTGAAACAAAAAAAAGACTTGAAGAGTTGTCAGTGGGAATAACAAATATTATTCACTTTATAAATATGCCTTTTTGCACATTTGCAAACAGAATAGATCCAGGTCAGATGACTCTGTCTGATCAGGGTCTGAATAGTTTGCTTTTAATATAATGTAGATCTGATTCACTAGTTTCTGACACAATTATTAACTATTTTGTTCATAGTATAATCTTAAATATACAGTGAATTAATAGTCATGATGTCATTATTTGTTGCCTGAATATTCATGGAGTAAACGGTTAACTGTTTAGCCTCTTGATAAGGAAAGTTCACAGATAAAAGATGTCCTTATTTCACCACCAAACCCTAAGTTACGACAAAACATTAGAATCATCTCAAAGAGATGATTCTAGTGAGTACATGTAGTTACAAAATAGGATTTGATTAAAAAAAAAAAAGCTTTCCCGTGTTATCTGGAGCCCTGGCTTAGATTTGAACTGAGTAACACATATTCATATGGTGCAGCTTATGTATATTTTTGTGAGTATTTTTCATAAATATACACTATGGAAAGGTTCAACCCTTTCGTTCGTATTTAAACCTTTGATGCATTTACAAACAGAGTAGACCAAGATCAGGCAACTCCTATTGGAGCCATCTGATCTGTGTGTACTCTGATTGCAAATGCATGAAAACGTGTATATGAAGGAAAAGTTTAATTAACCCTTTGAATGCTTGGAAGCAAGTGTACTGGCAATTACAAGCAAACTTGACTTATATTGAGGAGCATTCTGATCACGGTCTGCATTATTTGTCATTCAAAATTGGCTTGTAAATCACATTCTTTCATACTAAACGGGCTCCTCTTCAACCCTTTACCTGATACACATGTAAATACAATTTTAATGCCTTTGCGATCAGAATGAATCCTGATTAGAAGATTCCAATTTGACCCATCTGATCAGGGTCTGCTCTTCAGACTTCTTCTTCTTCTTTATGATACAAACTCTGACAAAATTGTCACAGTCTGGTGAAAGAAAAGGTGAACAAAATTACATGATAAGCAGAAACAGATAGGTCATAGGTAGAAAGTAGGACAGTGTGCTGACTGCTGTCCATCCCTAAAGTCAGACGAATTTGGCAACCATAGCTACCCATAACCAAAGGTCAATTCATCAATCTGGCACAACTCCAAATGTGTTTGTTTGGTACCTGTACTAACAGTCAGAACCTAATACAGTAAAACCTCTCTATAATGGCCACTAAATTGTGTTAATTAGTTGCTATTTAGGGCAGGTGGCTGCTTAAAGCAAGGCGAAAGTAAAATAGAACACTCCCATACTTTCACCTTGCTTTAAGCAGTCACCTGCCTTTAACACAAAATATTTGATTAATTTAGTGGCCATTATAGAGAGGTTATACTGTAATTTAGAAGTTTCGAGTTGACACCCCCTGTCTGATTGGTACCAGATAAGTCGACAAAGAGTTCCAAACTGTAACTGTCCTGGATGGAAACTGTGCTTCAAGTTGTGCGAAGAAGGAGTAAGCAAGAATGTAAACATGCTTGCTGACGACCTTGTAGACCATATAGCTAGTTGCTGCTTAGTTGTCCTGGATTCCAATGTTTCCCATCCAAGCTATTGTTATTCTAACACATTGCTCAAGCTGCTGTAGTTCACATCTGTGTACTCTAAATGGTGATATCGAGCTACTTTCGGTTTTAGCGATATCCCGGCAGATTAGCATGCTGTCTTACGGGTCATTAACCCTTTACCTGATAGAAGCGGCTTTTAGCGTGTTTGATTTATTCCTCCGCTGAAGAAAATAGTTCAAATTAATACAGTCATGAACATATTGCATAATAAATATTTTCTATATCCTAGTAGGTGGTAGCTTAAAGCAGGCTGAAAGTAAAACAGAATGCGCCTTAAGGCGCATTCTGCTTTACTTTCAACCAGCTTTAAGTGGTCATATGTCTTCAAAACTAGAAACATGCTATTGGGTAAAGGGTTAATGAGACTAAAGCTGCTGGTGTTGCAATATTTGTTGGTCACATACCTTGCTGCAACTCATTGTACTGCCGGCAGTTTTTTTTGTGGCAGGTACTTTAGGTGTGCGTGCATGTGTGTGCACGGTTTGTTTGGGGGTTTTTTTGGAAGGGGGGTATATCGGGAGGGGGTGGGGGTGTCCAAACACTAACGCAATAATAGTAATTATACAAGTTGATTCATCACTTTTAAGTTTGGAAATACTACAGGTAAATTTCACAAACTGAACTGAGCAAATAGTCACCAGTCATGAGGCCCGATGTTAAAATTTTACACGATTTGTCAGTGGTCCTGTGAACTTTCTATAGACTGAAAAAGTAATCTATTTGTAAGGTCTAAAAATGCCATACCTAATCACCATGTATGTCCACTTTGTTCGTATATTTTACAGACATATATTTGTATGACCTGACAATAGACAGTAGAATTGACCCGTTTATTAAACTTGTAAACTTTATCTCCCAAAACCCGAACAAATGGCTTTTCATAGTCAAGGGAAATAACTCTGGTTAAGTCTTAAGATATAGAACAACGTTGTATTATTCGAGTCAGTATGAGGATGAGTGGATGGACAGACGGGCGGACGGATAGAAAGATAAACAGACAGGCAGGCATATAGGCGGGTCTATAGATGGATAGACAGACGGACGGGCGGACAAACAGACAGACAGACAGACAGACAGATAGATAGATAGATAGATAGATAGATAGATAGATAAATAGATTAGATAGATAGATAGATAGATGGATATATAGATAGATAGATAGATAGACAGACAGACAGACAGACAGACAGACAGACAGACAGACAGACAGACAGACAGACAGACAGACAGACAGACAGACAGACAGACAGACAGACAGACAGACAGACAGACAGACAGACAGACAGACAGACAGACAGACAGACAGACAGACAGACAGACAGACAGACAGACAGACAGACAGACAGACAGACAGACAGACAGATAGATATATAGATAGATAGATAGATAGACAGACAGACAGACAGACAGACAGACAGACAGACAGACAGACAGACAGACAGATAGACAGACAACCAGACAGACAGACAGACAGACAGATAGATAGATAAATAGATAGATAGATAGATAGATAGATAGATAGATAGATAGATGGGTGAATGGATGGATGGATGGATGGATATGGATGGATGGATGGATGGATGGATAGATAGATAGATAGATAGATAGATAGATAGATAGATAGATAGATAGATAGATAGATAGATAGATAGATAGATAGATAGATAGATAGATAGATAGATAGATAGATAGATAGATAGATAGATAGATAGATAGATAGATAGATAGATAGATAGATAGATAGATAGATAGATAGATAGATAGATAGATAGATAGAAAGATAGATAGATAGATAGATAGATAGATAGATAGATAGATAGATAGATAGATAGATAGATATATATATAGATAGATCAAAGATCAAAGATCAAAGGATCAAAGATCGAAGGAGCACAAATTCACAATGTAGAAAATATTCCAAAATAGGGAATAGAGCAGTTCAAGTATTTCTGTATTATATTAATTCCCTATTTTGGAATATTTTCTTCATTGCAAAAAAGATGATTGGAAACTAACCTGCATAAAAAATGGTACACACAGATTATGGCTAAGGGAACATGAAATAGTTGCTGTTAGGTTGTTGCACTGGTTCGATCTTCATTTGTGAAAAAAATATCAGGATTTCTGACAGCTTTTCATTTTAACCGCCCACACATCGCCACGATATGTTCAGTATTGAAAAATCCGGCAATTACCATTACAGTAGATGGGCCTTAAGTTATAGTCCGCGGTTTAGACAGTACCGGAAGCAACAAGTGCCAGAAACCGTCAGATCGGTGAAAAGCAAACGAATGCGATAGCCGTGCAGTTAACAAAAACATGGTTAGTATTTATTTCCATTTAATATGAACAAATAACATCGTGATTATGTCTAGTAAATGTATCAATAACATATACATAAGACCTCGAAAACTGACTTTGTGTAAATGTGTGAAAAAGTAAATAAGTCATTAGTTTTCGCGAGGACCGTATAGGACCAAGAGCTAGACAACCTCTTGCACTCGATTACATTCCATACATGTTTGTGAGAGTAACGAACGACAGCTCTGTGCGGATATTGAGAGCTAGGCTAAGTGACAAAACGGTCAGGTTGATTTAATAAAATTCATGATGTAAACCATACTGTAGTGATCGGCCTATTTAAGGCATCTCCAACTGCCTTGCTATTGGGTTAACCATTTAGCGACATGGTTAGAGTGACGGACTAGTATCAAGGAGTCTTGGGTTCGAATCCCGGTAGAGGCCAGTAACTTTTCCTCACTTAGAATTACTTCATTGGTGACGAGGATAATTTGGGTTGTATGCGGGGATGCATGTAAAGGCTTAGGGGCATGCATGGGTATATGCATTGCTCCTAAAGGTTAAAAAGGAGGGGAGTGTAATGATCGGCCAGTAACTTTTCCTCCCTTAGAATTACTTCCAATACATGGGTGTGACGCATCATCTATGTTTTCATTTGAAAACTATTGTTAGCCATGTTAATACCACAGAAATGGCCAGGTTAATGTCAAAAAATGGCTAGGATAAGTCACAAAATGGTGAGATTGATTTCATACAATTCATGAGGTAAAACATACATTGATGTTAGAAAACTTAGGAATTAAAATCACATTCCTGCAGAGTCTTGCAGACAGACGATACGGTGTCAGTCATGCTTTTAAACCTTAAATTATCACACCACATAAGAGCATCTACCGGTACATGTTTTAATCAAATTAAGTAGTACCAACTGTCTTTTGTTATGTTTTTATTTCTTTAATTTCAGCTTTTCTACTCGTTTTTCAAGTCCCTGGTAGGGAAAGATGTTGTTGTGGAATTAAAGAATGATCTCAGGTAAGTTATACTTCTAAAGGGTCAGAGCAAAAGATAAGCGTGTGTACTGAAGAACTTAAACCACCATTTCTCCACCACACCCTATGTTGCGACCACGCTTTAGAATTTTCTCTTTGAGATGAATCTTAAAAGGGGTTACAACATACGGTTTGGTAGCGATATAAAGAAGTTGCTCTTGAAAATGTGTTAATTAACACATCTTATCTGGACATGAAGGGTATAATGTTTTCCAAAGCCTTTGTTATATTTGTATCCAAAACAATGCAAATTCATCAACGGTTCAACATCCATTCAGTGATTTCAGAGGTGTTGTTTGAATGAAAGTTGCTCACCCTGAGCAAAAGAACAAAAGCTCGGATGTTGGATATGCAAATAAATGATGTTGGATTTTGATTGTTATCCTGATGAATTTCATCTGTGACTAATGTCACTTACTTTTGTGTAACCCTTTACTCCATGAATATTGATGTAAGAAATAATGACATCATGAATATTAATTAGATTAATTGGTATAATATAAGTATATTACATGGACACAGAAAGTTTTGCACACAGGAAATTTAAAAATACCTTTTTTAGCTGGATATTAGTTTTTGTATTTTTTAATTATTGAATGTTGATTTCAACAGTTTTTGATTTTGATTCATATTTCAGCTCCGGCAAAGCCAATAAAGTAGAATTATAATCAGCTTTCCTTAAAAAAAGAATTTTGGTAACTTTTTTCACAATTATTTATAATAGACCACTAGTGGAGATCTTTATCAGGCCACCGATTGTTGAAAATGTCAAACTTTATTCTGGATGCTGTACATGAATATGATTCTCAAATTTACCCAAAACCGGTGTGACTAAATGTTTAGAAAACCAAAACAGATTGAATGTTCTGAATTATACAAGAAGTGGTAGTTTTTTTTCTTAAGCGTTGCAACCGACATATTGTTAGCCATAGTTTGATTACATGATGTACATCATGGTCACGTGAATGTTGTGTTGGAAGGGATGTCTTTAGCGTAGCGATTTGGGAATATCACTGCATTGGAGGTTGCCATCTGATCTGGGTCTACCCTGCTTGAAAATTTGTAGAAAAGGGTATTTATAGTAGAGTAAAGGATTAAAACTTATGTCTTTTCATCAGTTTAGTTTCTAGGGTTTCTTGTTTCTATTTAACAGTATTTGTGGAACTTTACACTCAGTTGACCAGTTCCTGAATATCAAGCTATCAGACATCAGTGTAACAGATCCAGACAAGTATCCCCACATGGTAAGGTTGCTTCTTGAAAACTTAACCCTTTCCCTCATATAAACGTGTTTTCACGCATTTGCAAACAGAGTAGACCCAGATCAGACGGCTCCTAGAGGAGCCGTCTGATCAGGGTCTGCTCTGTTTGCTATTGGAATTTGATAGGTCTATTTATTTGCTTTCTAAAATGTCTACAGTGTTCTACCTTCCATATTTCTTAATAGCTATTTTGTTAATGAATATTCAGTAGGTATTGGAATTCGAAAAAAAAACATAGAACAGGGAAAGGGTTAATATAACAAACAGTGAATGCCCTGATCTGGGTCTACACCGTTTGCAGATATCAGAACACTGATTTCCTGCATGCAGTCAATAAATTTTCCTAAATAATTGGTGTTGGCATATTTATTTCAAAGTAAATGCTCTCCCTTTACTTGATGAACACTATATAAGACTCTATCCATTTTATGAATAGACATTTAGCCTGCTATGGGCGAATGAGACTTTAGACTCTAAAGTCTCATCCGCCCATAGCAGGCTAAAGGACCAGCGATTTTTTCCCCTATATAACTGGTACCGTAAAACGGACCCTGTCACAATTTGAAACGGACCTTCACAATTTACAAGCAGGGTCCGTCAGACCCATTCACAAAGCTGTTCAATTATTTCACAATCGGCCTTTTACTTTGTACTTACACAAATTTTTTTACCAATACATTGTATTTACATCGCTATATTCCCCTTTGCAAAGTTATGTATCTCAAACAGTTTCTTGGGATAAAGTTCGAGGTATTCAAATTTCGTATCGCTTTTCTTTACACGTCTCGGACGCTTTTACAAGAATATGAAAAAAGGTATGCGTCTCGGTCCGCAAATTTATATTCGGACGAAAATTCTTTCCAAAGGTGATTCACAATTTTTGTAACAACACCGATACTGTTTTCACAATTTTGCCAAAACGACGCTAATTTTTCGCAATTCAAGGGGTACCGGATCCATTCACAATCCCAGAAAAAAAAATCGCTGAGGACAGAGTGAATACCTATGCAAACAGTTTGGATCCAGATGACAAGTAACTCTGTGTCTCATCAGGACCCAAACTGTTTGACACCCCGATTGCATTTTGGTAGACAAATTGATTATAGCTTGAATTTTGAAAATGTAGAAGGTGAAAAATTCTGTAAAAATAATTTGCTCAGCAGGCTAAAGGTTAATTGAACAAATGCGTTAATTGAATTTTGTGTTAGAATATAAGATAAAATGTACTGCTATAGCAAACATCAGAGATTATCTGTAACAAACTATCCAACATGGTCTATGGGTCTACTATATTTGTAATCTGTTCAATATTCTTATGAGAAACAATGGCATCATGGAAGTTTATTAACTAAATTTTTTTTCAATTTTTAAACATTTCAAGAGAATATTTTGCTTTGACAAAAATCTTTATCCTGTCAAAAGCAAACAGACCAGACCCTGATCAGGAGCTATATGATCTAAGTCTGCTTTGTTTGAAAATGTGTGAAAAGGCGTTTATATGGGGGAAAAGGCTAAAGGGCTAACAGCACATAACCCTTTCTCTGATAGAAACACTTGTTTACGTTTTTGTGAACAGAGCAAATTCAGATCAGACAGTTCCTTTAGGAACCCTCTGATCTGGATCTGCTCTGTTTGCTTATGTCATCATGTAGATCTGATTCTACAATTTATGTAATGGCAAAAAAAATTGTGTGTTCATATACCATTGAAAATATTTAGCTAATAAATATTCATGTCTTTATTTCTTACATGAATATTCATGGAATGAAGAGTTAATGCATGAATTAATGATTCATTTATGCCAATTATGTGTGAAAATATCTTTATGAAATTCTCCTTCGTAAATTTTCAAAGATTTTGTACCGGTACTTGACATGATTTAACCCTTTCCTCCATAAGTACGCCTTTCTACGCCTCCATAAAAATCATCCGTTGAAACCTTTGTGATATTGGAGCAAATGCTCTATTTATCACAATGGTTTCAAACTACATGTACAAAATTCTTAAGTTTTCCTTTTCTCTATTTCATGCTCCTTTTCGGTAGATTTATTCAAAGAGGTTGTATCTAAAAATAGCCTATGAGGGAATGGGTTAAGAGACACCTTTATTTCCATAAGTATTAGGCAAATAATGCAGGCTCAGATTAAACTCCTTCTGGAGGTCAAGGTCTACACTGTTTGCTACTATGTCAATAAAGGTACAAAAAAATGGTTCTAAATTGACATTTTCAATGGTACAAACTTGTGGAGACGGGTAGATTGAACCCTTTCCTCCATAAATGCGCCTTTCTACGCCTCTGTAAAAGCCACTTCTTGAAACCATTGTGATAAATAGAGCATTTGCTCCTATAGGAGCAAATGCTCCATTTATCAAAATAGTTTCAAACTACAAAATTATCACAATGGTTTCAAACTACAGAATTCTAAAATATTCCTTTTCTCTAGATAATGCTCCTTTTCGGTAGATTTATTCAAAGTGGTCAGGTCTAAAAATAGCCTATGAAGGAATGGGTTAACCAAGGTAAAATAGAATCACAATAGAATAGTGTGTAGAATCACATCTATAAGATGTCAAAACCGAATGAAGAGACCCTCAACAGACGACTCCTACAGGAGCCATCTGATCTAGGTTTACTCTGTTTGCAAAGGCTTAGAAAAGCGTATTTATGGAGTAAAAGGTTGATGATGGCATGGATGGAGCATTTTATTATTCAAATTACATACAGAGTGTTTACCCTTTGCAAACTGAGTAGACCCAGATCAGACAACACCTGTAGGAGTTATCTGATCAGGGTCTGCTCTGTCTATTTATGAAATAGTAAAGATATAATTTTAGAGCATCTGCAATTGCTAAATCATTTCTTGTTCTTAATGCCATTATAAAAAAAGATCTATTAAAATATTCATGCATTCATTGCTAGTGCCAAAAAACCCTCATAAGTGGCCACCTTATAAATAAAAATATGTACTTAAAAGCAGGTCATTGGTTAATGAAGAAAAAAAGTTTTGCAGAAGAAATCTCTGGTAGGAGTTTCCTGCATAACCTTTGCCCTGCTTTAAGCTGCCATGAAAACCCAGAATTAGACATATTTTTGGTGGTCCCAATGTAGGGGTTTTATTTTGTGTTTTACATGAATATTCATGAGGTAAATACTTGCTAATAATGTGTGTTTTGTATTGTTAATTTCAGTTATCAGTGAAGAACTGTTTTGTATTGTTAATTTCAGTTGTCAGTGAAGAACTGTTTTATCAGAGGCTCAGTAGTACGATATGTTCAGCTTCCTGCTGACGAATGCGACACACAGCTATTACAGGATGCAGCGCGGAAAGCAGCAGCACAATAAACAATGATATATAAACTGGCACCTTCCATTGTGTATATAGTATTCATAGCATCCAAAGGGCGTAGTGCAAAACTATTGTAGCTACTGTGAATTGGGGAGTATTGATGATGTTTGCCACCAGCTGTTAGAGTGCAGATAGATCTCAACTGTTTTACATCCCCATATGTTTAACCCTTTTCACCATAAATACAATGTACACCTTTCTATGCCTTTGCAAACAGAGAAGACCAAGATCTACAGGAGTCATCTGCTCAGGGTCTGCTCTGTTTGCTTATGATATAATACAGCTATGGTTCCACAGTTCCTGTCTGTGACCATGTGGTATTATAACAATGAATTCTAATTGATATTCATGGTGCCATTATTTGTTACATGGACGTTCATTGAGTAAAGGGTTTACCCTTTCCCAGTTTAATATTCATGTAAGAGACAATAATGTTATGAATATCTATAAGCTGAATTTCTATGGTAGCGTATGTACACAAGGTATTTTGATACAGTAAAACTTCGATTATTCGAACACTAAAATGCGTATTATTATCGATCTTTAAGACAAGTGGCAGCTTAATGCATGGTGAAAGTCATGCAGAAAGCTCCTCTAGGAGCTTTCTGCATGACTTTCACAGGACATTAAGCAGTCACCTGCCTAAAAGTGTCTAAATTCTTCTATACCGAAAATTCGAATAATAGAGGTTTTACTGTATTTGTAGAAACTGTAGAGTCAGCTCTATTATACTTTCATAAGACTGGTCAGACGGTTCCTAGGTCTGCTCTGTTTCTTTATGTTTGCTCTGTCTGCCATGGTCAAAACTTCCTGTGTCAATGAGCTTTTTTATACGCCCACCTAATAAAGGTGGTCGTATATTGTTGTGGCCCTGTCCGTCCGTCCGTTCGTTCGTTCGTTCGTTCGTTCGTTCGTTCGTTCGTTCGTTCGTTCGTACGTTCGTTCGTTCGTTCGTTCGTTCGTCCGTCAACATTTTGTTTGTCCGCTGTTTTCTGGGAAAACTGTTTGACAGATATTAATGAAACTTCACACAAATGTTTAATGCATCAAGATCTGAAGCTGAGTTGATTCTGAGGTTTATTTGATTTTTCATTTCAGAGTTATGGCCCTTGTTCTTAAAAAATATGCAAATAGTTTGTCCGCTGTTTTCTGGGAAAACTATTTGAGAGATATAATTGAAACTTCACACAAATGTTTAATGCATCAAGATCTGCAGCTGAGTCGATTCTGAGGTTCATTTGATTTGTCTTTTTGGAGTTATGGCCCTTGTTCTTAAAAAATAATGCAACTACATGCAAATAGTTTGTCCGCTGTTTTCTGGGAAAACTATTTGACAGATATTAATGAAACTTCACACAAATGTTTAATGCATCAAGATCTGAAGCTGAGTTGATTCTGAGGCTAATTTGATATGTCATTTCAGAGTTATGGCCCTTGTCTTTAAAAAATATGCAAATAGTTTGTCCGCTGTTTTCTGAGAAAACTATTTGAGAGATATTAATGGAACTTCACACAAATGTTTAATGCATCAAGATCTGAAGCTGAGTCGATTCTGAGGTTCATTTGATTTGTCGTTTCGGAGTTATGGCCCTTTTACTTAAAAAATAATGCAAATACATGCAAATAGTTTGTCCGCTGTTTTCTGGGAAAACTATTTGACAGATATTAATGAAACTTCACACAAATGTTTAATGCATCAAGATCTGAAGCTGAGTTGATTCTGAGGTTCATTTGATTTTTCGTTTCAGAGTTATTGCCCTTTTACTTAAAAAATAATGCAAATATATGCATATAGTTTGTCCGCTGTTTTCTGGCAAAACTGTTTGGCAGATATTAATGAAACTTCATACACATGTTTAATGCATCAAGACCTGAAGCTAAGTCGATTCTGAGGATCATTTGATTTGTTGTTTCGGAGTTATGGCCCTTGCACTTAAAAAAATATAGCAACTCTATGCAAATATGAGGATGGCCATAACTTTTTCATTTGAAATGATATTTACTTCAATTTTTTTATATGGTTAAACCTTAATGTGAATTTTCACATATATTGCGGGGGATTTGATATGTCATTTTATTCTAAAGTTATGGTCTTTGAACTTCGTGTGTTCGTTGCTTTGTTAGTCGGTCAACTTTTAGTTTGTCTGTTGTTTTCTGGGAAAACTATTAAAATGATATAAATGAAACTTAACACAAATGTTTTAAGCAACAAAATTTGAAGCTGAGTTTATTTTGAGGTTCATTCAGTTTGTCTTTACAGAGTTATGGCCGTTGCACTTTACAAAAATCTGCAAATATGAGAATTAGCTTTAACTTTTTTTTTTTAAAAGATATTCACTTCAAATTTTTTAAAAATAGTATCACCTTAATATTGAAATCAAGATCTGAAGCACAGATTTGAAAATGTCAACACTTATAAGGCATGTTGAATCAGAAAGTTTGCAAGTGGGCGTATTATGTACCGTATGCGGTACTCTTGTTAAGAAATGAATCTACTTACTAGTCATGACATCGTTATTTCTTACATGAATATTCATGGAGGAAAGGGTTAACTTAAGAACTGTAGTAGATGACAGTTACACTGTACTTGAAATACCCTTTACCTCATAGAAACATGTTTGCAAACCGAGTAGACCCAGATCAGATTGCCCCATTTTTTAAACATTGTAGGAGCTGTCTGATCAGGGGCTACTCTGTTTGCTATGAAGTAATAAATATATGATTCTACAGTTTTTGCCATAGTAAAATCACAGGGCTCTGGACCGCTTCATGGGGGTCTATATGTACTATATAATAACATTATTATATAGTACATATAGACTCCTATGAATAAAATATCCCTTGTCCATAACTCTTTCCCACATAGACTATTTTTAGATCCAACCACTTTGAATAAATCTACCGAAAAGGAGCATTAACTAGAGAAAAGGAAATTTTTTAGAATTTTGTTGTTTGAAACCATTGTGTAGGAGCAAATGCTCTATTTATCACAATGGTTTTAACAGGTGATTTTTACAGAGGCGTAGAAAGGCGTATTAAATATTCACAAGGTTAATAGAAATGGTGGCAAAGTGTAACCCTTTAGTCCATAAATACGCCTTTGCAAACAGAGCACTGTTTGCTTATGATAACTTCCTGTGTCCATGTGCTATTATTATAATTAATCTAATTGATATTCATTACTTCTTGCATGTGAATATTCATGGAGTAAAGGGTTAATGAACAGGAAGAGAAGGCAATTATGCAAAGGTTACAGAATTCCACTTAACCCTTTCCCTGTTCTATGTTTAGTCCAAATTTTAATACCCATTGAATATTCATGTACAAAACAGTTATAATCGAACATGGAAGGTGGTACATTGTACAGTAATACCTCTCTATAACGGCCACTAAATTGTGTTAATTATTTGGTATTTAGGGCAGGTGGCTGCTTAAAGCAAGGTGAAAGTAAAACAGAACGCTCCGAAAGGAGCGTTCTGTTTTACTTTCACCTGGCTTTAAGCAGCCACCTGCCTTAAACACAAACTACTTGATTTAATTCAATGGCCATTATAGAGAGGTTTTACTGTAGCTATTTTAGAAAGTTAAAGACACAGATCTATCGACAGCTCTTCTGTTTGCAAATGCGTGAAAACACGTTTATATGAGGGATAGGGTTAAGAGTTGCAGCAAGATAGAGTTTGGCAGAGAAATATCAAACTTGTCTAATTATACTTCTTATCTACAGCCTGCACAGAATGTAGATAATTTACAACAGCTTTGTACCAAGCCCTTGAACTGGTCATCAATAATCTGTGTTTTCATTTTCTCACAAGACAGATTTTACCAGATTTACCCTTCACCTCACAGAATCTACCACTGCTTTGATAAGCTGAACAAGTCCAATTTTGTTAACTTTATATGAAACCAGTTGGAGCAACAAATAGCGTAGGCCCTGATCAGACCGTTTCTGAAATTTGATCTAGGCCTGCTAGTTTGATTTTGTCTGTCCAAATAGAGTAATTTCGATAGCACTTACCAAGATCCATGTGATGTGATGTAATTGCTTGATCCATGTGATGTGATTTCATGATCCACGTGATATTATTTCATGATAGCCATGATAGCATAACTCTGGTCTCATCAGGATCTATTCATGTTCTTGTTGAGAGCATAATTTTGTTGTTTTGTCTGTTTCGATCACTCATGCATAGAAGATATGAAAGATTGTTTGTAACCCTTTACTTCATGAATATTTGTGTAATTAGTAATGACTACATGTTAAATCTTATCTATATCAGAGCTCCAGATAAGACACGTAAATTTAAACAGTTTCAAGCATAGCTCCTTTATTTCTCCACCAAACACTATACTGTGACCACTCTTTAGAATCGTCTCTTCGAGACGATTCTAAAGAGTGGTAACAGTATAGTGTTTGGTGGAGAAACGATGATTTCAGTATTTTGATACCACCCTTTCTTGTAGCTCAGTATATTATTTTATATTAGTCTCAGTTTGCAAATGTATAAAAATGTGTATAGATGGAGTAGAGGGTTAACACTTTTCTTGCAAACAGAGTAGATCCAGACCAGAGGACTACAGTAGGAGCTGTCTGACCAGGGTTTGCTCCACTTGCTTTTGATGTTATAATAGATCTGACTCTGTAATGTCTACCAAAATGGCATGTGTATACATGTATATGGTATATACCAAAGGTCCAGATAAGATGTGTAAATTAAAACATTTTCAAGAATAACTCCTTTATTTCTCCACAAACCCTAAGAGATCATTCTAAAGAGTGGTCACCACAACCCTATGTTGTGGTGACCACTCTTTAGAATTGTCTCAAAGGGTTTGGTGTGGAAATAACGATTTTATTATTTGAGTATGCATTTAACTGTTGCTCTGTATGCTATTATAAAAATTCAGTCAAAAGGTTGAGACATCACTGTCGCTTAGCAGATGAAGAAAGTGCAGGCCAAGAGTGAAATACAGTAAAACCCCGCTAATGCGACCACCAAAAAGGTGCATACTTCTGGGTGACAGAGGCAGGTGGAAGCGCAATGCAGGACGAAAGTTATGCAGAAAGCTCCTATAGGAGCTTTCTGCATAACTTTCGTCCTGCATTAAGCAACCACCTGCTTTAAACGGCGCCAGTGGCTGTTTATTAAGTGGTCGCATTAGCGGGGTTTCACTGTATATCGGCATTAATTTTGATGGCGGTATTGCTCTACAGTGCTAGATAGAGCCTCAATATGCAATAACTATACTTTAGGTTTTGCATTGTAGAACTAAATCAGTTCACTATGTGCCCCTTATCAGAATTTGGTCACCTGTTATGACATTGTAGATTATAGTCGGACAATGTGTGCTTAATGCAGGAATAAAATAATGCTGAAAGCTCCTGTAGTACTTTTCAGCATTACTGTCGACCTGCATTAAGCTGTCACATGTGTTTCTAGATGTGCATAGTGATACATTTTAGAGCTATTATGTATTTCTAGTTATTGCGAAGTTCAAGTTTTCAAATGTCAACAGTACTTTAACCCTTTACCTCATGAAAACACAATTTTATGTCTTTGCAAACAGAGTAGACACAGATCATACCACCGTGTCTGTGAGGTAAAGGAATAGAGTACATGTATGCATTACTGTGCGGGACACAAGTCACTTTATGTCCTTTGTAAACAGTGTAAACCCAGATGAGAGGGCTCATACAGGAGCCCTCTTATCAGTGTCTGCACTGTTTGTCATGTTACACTTTTCTTTAGAAAAATCCCTAAACATTTACCATAAGCTTGACTTGTTTGAATTTTGGAATAGTCCATTTTTTGGTCAAGAAATTTGTTTTAACGGACATATTTTATGGACAGTATGTTGATTTTAACCCTAAATGTGTAGGAACCAAGACATTTGCAAATTGTGTAGACCTGGATCAAAGGGTTACTAAGGGAGACTTTTGATCAAGGTTTGCGTGGTTGCCATACACATCGTTTTCTTCAATAGTTTGGGGTTTTTTTAAACAAATATTGAGAGCTAGTTTTAATCTTTACGCCGACTTTTCAAATGGACTATTCCAGAATTCAAACAAGTCGAGCTTATTGTGAATATTCAAGGATTTTCTAAAGAAAAGTGTAACATGACAAACAGTGCAGACCCTGATGAGAGGGCTCCTCATTTGGGTCTACACTATTTGCAAAGAACATTTTTAGCAGATGAAGGGTTAAAACTTGGAGAAAATGATATTTAGATCTGTCAGAAACAGTGTAAATAATTTATGTAAATAAACAATATGAAAACACTGACAATTTTGCTGCTTCTCCTTATCATTCTTTCCCTTTCCTTCATAAAGACGTTTTCATACATTTTTGCTAAGAGATAAGACCCAGATCAGACCCTATCTGATCTGGGTTTACTCTGTTTGCATATGCGTGAAAACATGTTTATATTAACCCATTACCTCATAGGTTATTTTTAGATACAACCTCTTTGAATAAAACAGCCGAAAAGGAGCATTAGCTGGAGAAAAGGAATTTTTTTAGAATTTTGTAGTTTGAAACCATTGTGATAAATAGAGCATTTGCTCCTATAGGAGCAAATGCTCTATTTATCTCAATGGTTTCACAAAGTGACTTTTCCAGAGTCGTCAATATCAGGGAATGGGTTAAGGAAAGGGTTAAATCTTTGATAATTCCTTGATAACCAGACAAATATTCATGTAAGAAACAATGACATATTCACACTGCAATAATATTAACCCTTTACCTCATATAAACGTGTTTTCACGCATTTGCAAACAGAGTAGACCCAGATCAGACGGCTCCTAGAGGAGCCGTCTGATCAGGGTCTGCTCAGTTTGCTAAAAAAATTTGATAGGTCTGTTTCTTTGCATTCTGAAATGTCTACAATGTTCCATCTTCCTTATTTCTTTACAACTACAAATGTATTTTGTTGATGAATATTCAGTGGGTATTGGAATTTGGTCTAAATATAGAACAGAGAAAGGGTCAACTTAATTTTTATAATGACACAGGATCTTCGGTATTGATAGAAAATGTAGTCAAATCTTTTTAAAATTTCATAACCAAATAGAGCAGACCCTGATCAGATAGTTCCAACAAGAGCTATCTGATCTGGGTTTACTCTGTTTGCAAAGGTGTGAATTGGAAGGGTTAAAGTACTTGGCCACCAACCTCACCCCTCCCATTTGATTGTAAAGCTGAATGATTCACTTTGACAACCTGATACATCAACACTTTGACAACTTGATACAATGTTGATAACTAAAGTAGACTGACAGGTAAAACCTCTCTATAACGAACACTAAATTGTGTTAATTAGTTGGTATTTAGGGCAGGTGGCTGCTTAAAGCAAGGTGAAAGTAAAACAACGCTCCTATAGGAGCATTGTTTTACTTCCACCTTGCTTTACGCAGCCACCTGCCTTTCACACAAAATACTTGATGTAATTTAGTGGCCGTTATAGGGAGGTTTTACTGTAGTAGCAAATAGTGTATACCCTGAACAAATGGTTCCCTCATGAGCAGGTTTTATGTGGGTGTGCACCTTTGTCTACGTCTGTCTGAATACTATGGGTGATTAGGGAAGTATGTGTTTTAACCCATTCCCTCATAGGCTATTTTTAGATCCAACCTCTTTAAATAAATCTACCGAAAAGGAGCATTAACTAGAGAAAAGGAAATTTTTTAGAATTGTGTAGTGTTGAAACCATTGTGATAAATAGAGCATTTGCTCCATAGGAGCAAATGCTCTATTTATCACAATGGTTTCAAGAAGCGTCTATTAAGAGGCGTAGAAAGGCGTATTTATGGAGGAAAGGTTATAAACCCTTTTCCTGTTCTATATTTATTTCATATTTTAATACCTATTGAATATTCATGGACAAAATAGTTACATTGTTTAATCAAATATGGAAGGTGGAACAGCGCAGCCATTTCAGGGAGTAGGAAGCAGATCTATCAAATTCCATTAGCAAACGGAGCAGACCCAGATCAGACAGCTCCTATAGGAGCAATTTGATCAGGGCCTGCTCTGTTTGCTAATGGAATATGAAAGATCTGTTTCTTTAGTTTCTCAAAAGTCCTGGCATGTTATATGCTTACCCTTTGTCAAAGTTCTTCTTCATGTCTGGATCCAAACTGTTTGAAAGGTGACATACCATTTAATGATTATCATAATATAAATACAACAACTGAGTATTTTCTACCAGTTTATTCTGCAACTGAATGCAATACTCTGGTACAAAAATCGCATTGAAAAATAAAAACAGAAGCTGATGCATGATGGAATAATCAAGTGGGTTTTCAGTTTTTTAAATATGGGGATAAAACTTGCTTAGTTGACAGTATCTGCCCAGATCTTAAAGTGATAGTCTCTACAGTGAACATAGAATTTCAATAAAATCATATACAGTAAAACCCCGCTAATGCGACCACCAATAAGGGGCATAATTCTGGGTGGCATAGGCAGGTGGTAGCTTAATGCAGGACGAAAGCTATGCAGAAAGCTCCTATAGGAGCTTTCTGCATAACTTTTGTCCTGCATTAAGCAACCACCTGCTCTAAACGACACCAGTGGCTGTTTATTAAGTGGTGGCATTAGCGGGGTTTCACTGTAACATGGTTATGTTCAATTATTGCTATGAAGATTGTCATTGACTCAATTTGAACGTTTATCGAAAAATGCCTATAATACAAAATATGCTGTGTTCCTTGACACTAACTTTTTTTATGTACAACAAAATATTATCAGCCTATTTTGAAGTTATGCAACCCAATAAATACTAATATACCAGTAAATAACATCCGGGTCTTCGATATCAAACGTTTTTTCTTCAACATTTATTCTATTGGTTTCCTTGGGATATACATGTACATGTATATAAACGAATGATTTGTATAATTTTCAGGCATTTATAAAACTAGTTGCAATCACATTCTATCACTTTAACTTAAATGGGTTTAAATTTAAAATTTGGAGAAGGAAATAAGCTGACATGCATTTGCCAAGAGTGTACACCCATGAACTCCAAGGAATCTTGAAAAAGTCACCTGATAGAGTTGCCTCATTTAACCCCGTTCTCCATTATTAACCCATTCCCACTTAGGCTATTTTTAGACCTAACCTCTTTTGACTAAATCTACCAAAAAGGAGCATTAACTAGGGAAAAGTAATTTTCAGAATTGTGTAGTTTTGAAACCATTGTGATCAATAAAGCATTTGCTCCTGTGGAGCAAATGCTCTATTTATCACAATGGTTTCATAGAGTGACTTTTACAGAAGCGTCAATATGCGGGATATGTTTGCAAAACAGTGCTGACCTACATCAGGCAGCTTCTATTAGGTCCTTCTTATCAGGGCCTACTCTGTTTGCTTACGGAATTATACAGATCTGATTTTACAATTTCTGTCATGTGCCATTATAATTTATCCCTTTCCTCCATAAGTACGCCTTTCTACGCCTCTATAAAACCACTTCTTGAAACCATTAAGAAAAATAGAGCATTTGCTCCTATAGGAGCAAATGCTCTATTTATCACAATGGTTTCAAATTACAAAATTCTAAATTTTTCCTTTTCTCTTATTAATGCTCCTTTTCGGTAGATTTATTCAAAGAGGTTGGGTCTAAAAATAGCCTATGAGGGAAAGGGTTAATAATCTAATTGATCTTCATGTCATTATTTCTTTCAATAAACATTCATGGAGTAAAGCTTTTACTGAAACAGTGAGTTTCAGAGTTAGCAAGGAAACTGTGATAGGTCATTTGGCGCCAAATTTACTAAAAGAACTAAAATATATACATAATCCTATACTGCCAAAATGCAGCATTCAAGCAGTACATGAAGGTCACAACACTCAAAGTTATAATATACATGTATGGTCATTACTGATCCTTTACTCCATAGATACGCCTTTCAACTCCTTTGTACGAGTCTTCTGATCAGGGTAGGCTTTTTGCTTATATATAACACCACAGAATTGTTTTTGCAACGGCCAAATCTTCCAATGTTTATCTACCCATTCCTTGTTCTTTGTTTATTCAAAATTTCAATATCTACTGAATATTTATGGACAATATACAATGTAGTTATAATGAAATATGGAAGGCTGAACATTGTAGTCGTTTTAGAAAGTAAAGAAACGGCTCTTTCGAATTCCATTAGCAAACAGAGCCATCTGATCTGGGTCTACTCTGTTCGCAAATGCATTAAAACGCATTTATATGAAGGAAAGGGTTAACTAAATACTACTCATAAAATCGTCAGCCTAACCCATTTCTAACGAGAATATTTATGGAGTAAAGGGATAAACAGATTCATCAGGATGGCTTATTAATTAACACATTATCCCCTAGTGACGCATTTTTGCGCACCTATAAAAGTCACTTTATGAAACCATTGTGATAAATAAAGCATTTGCTCCTATAGGAGCAAATGCTCTATTTATCACAATGGTTTCAAACTACAAAATTTTAAAGTTTTCCTTTCCTCTAGTTAATGCTCCTTTTCGGTAGATACATTCAAAGAGGTTGTTTCTAAAAATAGCCTAGGAGGTAATGAGTTAAAACAATCACACTTTCCTTATGACCAATCCACAAATATCTACTGACTGGTTACAGTTTAGTTCACTATAAAGGAACTTCCTCAGTACTGTTTTTTGATTGGTCAGGTTTGAGTTCTCAAGCTTTTGATTGGTCAGATTTGAGCCAGAGGCTCAAATCTGACCAATCAAAAACTTGAGAACGAACTCAGACTCAACTAAAAGTTTTATAAGCAGGGACCCAGGTGGCAAGCCAGTCCAAACATTCTAAGCAAGTTCCAATGGTGAAAGAAACGGTCAGTAAATAAATATTTCTCAATATGGCATGTGGGAAGTGTGACGGCTTTAAGTATATAATTTGTTGCAAAATTGTCACCCCATGTACACCAAAATTAGATGACCATTCTAAATCTGCACTGTTTGCAAGTATCTGAATGTCTTGATCCTCATGACTGTGGCAATGTAGTTTCCTGTTACTACCAGTAAGACTTTCTTTGAATATTTTTATTTGTGTGCTGATCTTCAAACGAGCATAATATCTGATACAATTATCACCCTCCACCAGGAGTCCCCTGTCTAGGATCACACTGTGTGTAACTACCATTCCTCTGGTTTTGAACGTAAAACTGACTTGACAAATAAAACTGGTTACACATGAATGCATTCATATCCATATGTTAACCGCTTCCCTCATGAATATTAATGTCAAATAAAAATGTATGCATATAGAGTAGCTAATTTTTATAATTGCATCATGAATGTAAGAAATTTTGACAAAGGCAAATGCTGTAGAATCGTATCTATATTATTGTATAAATAAACAAAGCAGACCCCGATCAGACAGTTCTTACAGGAGCCATTTTGTCTGGGTCTACTCTGTTTGCAAAGTCATGGAAACATATTTATATGAGGGAAAATATTAACTTGAAGCAATTAACTACAAGTGCGACAAAAGGAACATCATAAGAAATCTTCAGCCGAAAACTCTCCGTATAAAAGAAACTTTTATAAATGCGTTACCAGTAAAACACTGCAATGTATTTTTAACCTCACTCGCTTGTAGTAGTACAACATATTTAATGACATGAGAGAAGTCAGTATGAGGATGCTACACTCTCGATCACTGATTAAATAGCAAAAGCTGCTGACACCTGTACAGAGGATCGAGAGCGAAAGTAGCTATTTCTTGGGTCCTCCAAACGGCTTCCCCATTTCTCTGCCTCTCAGTCTCACCCCTGAAAAAACAAGTTAATTTATAGAATTGACATCCCCTGCCAAAGGTATTACCTAGTAAAAGGGCAAACAATAGGTGTGTGTGTGTGGGGGGGGGGGGGGGGGGGGTAGAGGGGGAGGAGGGAATCTTTATACTATCAATTTAAAACAAAAGGGCTATGATAGCCCTGGATCTCTCAACCAAGTTTTACCTGCCTTTGATGTATACCAAAACTTTAAATACATGTAGATATTTTGACCAACTGTATGAATATTACAGCAATCTTTAATAATAGTGTACATGTTTCGGTACTGACTGTAACACGGCACGGGGAAATGTGCCTTATTGTATTACAAAAAGTAAAGACCTAGACCGGCTGCTGCATCTCCTGTGTGGCATCTAATCCAGTCTACTACTTTTTTGCATTACATGTAGCTGTAGATTGTATACAGTTTATTCTGATATAGTGAATCATTACATATCCAGAGTGGGTGTTGTATTGGTGACTCAGCTTCTGATCTGTTTCTGAACTGTTTGAATCATGATAAGGCCCATTTTACCATTTTATATGATTTTTGTGTATAAAAGGGAAATAACTCCTAAATGCATGCCATCTGAAAAAGTAATACATGGGAATGATGCCAAGGCGATAACAAATATTCATGTTGAGTTTCATTGGATTCTGTCAATCCGTTACAGCGATAATGCCGCAAGCGATCTGCAAAATTAATACTAGGGAACGATGCCCCAGTGAAAACAAATATCCATGTTGAGTTTCATTCAATTGTGTGTCAATCTGTTGTTGAGATATGGCATTGGACGAAAACCGGAAAGGAAGGAAAGACGGACGGACGAAAGGAATGACAAACCTAAAACAATATCCCTATGTCTTTGGCAGGGGATAGCAAGACAATATGAAGAGTATTATGGGCAACAAAGGCTTTATATTTTCCCACACTATGGGCCAGTTTTGTGGCAACTTTCTAGTTTGCAAACTGTTCCGATCAAGATGAGATGGTTGACACTAGTTCTCATTAAGAATCATACTACAGTGAACTCCAATTCTATTGCATGTAAAGATAAGTAAAACTGTCTTCTCTAAACCAGAATTTTAATAAAGGAGAATTTAGATACTTTTAGGCAGGTGGCTGCTTAATGCAGGGTGAAAGTCCTCCTAGAGGACATTTCTGCATGACTTTCACCCTGTGTTATTCTGCCAGATACCTCAAAGATGGATATTTTTACTAAATTGAATGTCTGGTTCAAATGGGGTTATGCTGTATATTGTTTGTCACAATATTACTTGCACAGTCCCTGCTTACTACCTATGTTATTCAATGTATTCCTTGATCTTTTCAATGTATTCCCTGAACACAATACATATCAGAATATTTTTTTCACAAACCAATATTTCTTGTGTTATATATCATGTAGTGTACCCAGATGTATTTCTATGCAGCAAATTTTAAACAAATAAGTTTTAACCCCTTAAAAACCAAGTGATAATAATATGTAGTAAGTTGCTTAAAGCAGGAACAAAGAAATACAGAAAGCTCCTTTCATTTTTCTCACTTCTGAAAGTCAACACCTGACTTTAACCCTTTCCCTGATATAAACGCATTTTCACACATTTGCAAACAGAGTAGACCCAGATCAGATGGCTCCTAGGAATTTGCAAGATCTGTTCCAGTACTTTCTAAAATGATTACAATATTCCACCTTCCATATTTCATTATACATGTAACTATTTTATCCATGAATATTCAGTAGGTACTGAAATTTGGAACAGGGAAAGGGTTAATACCACATAGTTATTGTTTTTCTGGTATTACATTCATGCTTTGATTTATTGATTCTACTGAAGTTTTGCCATGTGCAACTATTGCTTTGTGTTATCTTTCATCCCTTGGTCACATTTAAGTAAATGAAAACACAGTAGCAAGTTAAATAACCAACCCTTTATTGCCTTATAAAGATATTATTGCTTTCTTAATCAGGAATACCATGCAGAATATCCAATAAAATATATTGTGATATATATCGAGATATGGCACCAAATATCACGCGATACATTTTCCAGGGGCGATACCCAGCTCTAATATTCATGAAGTGATAGATTCTTATATAATTATTCATTAGGTAAAGGGTTAATATTCATAGTAATTATTTCTTACATGAAATATTCATCAGCTGAAGAGTAATATACAAATTATGAACAATTAAAGTCTATTTACCCAGTGTGCGCTCCAACTTGCTGAGAATTTGCTGGTTCGGTATTGCCTTCCCTTGCTCATACTCATTGATAATTTGCTGTTTCTCGTTTATTCTCTGTACAAAACAAACGGTGATCAGAGCTACAGATAAAGGTGCATACCGAAATAGTAAAATTGTCATTTCTCCATCAAACCCTATACTGTGACCACTCTTTAGAATCGTCTTTTCGAGGAACAGTAAAAGAGTTTGGCGGAGAAATAAAGTTCTTCTTGAAAATGTTTTAATTTACGCATCTTATCTGGACCTCTGAGTAATACATGGACATTACAAGTACAGTTGAACTTTCAAGGGACAGATTCACCAAACACATTAGTTCGAGATAACAGAAGTTTGAGTTATCTGTTTCCTGATCTGGACAATTTCTTAAGCTCACAGCTTAATGCAGGTTTAAAGTAATGCTGAAAGCTCCTGCAGGAGCTTTCAGCATTACTTTAGATCTGCATTAAGCTGTCACACCTGTTTCTAGATATGCATAGTTATACATTTCAGAGCAATTCTGTATTGTAATTTTTGGAAGGACTGAACTTTTGTGCCCTGGCCACACATTTTTGTTTCAATTTGCATAAGATTATTGAAGAAGTACGGTTTGGTAAATGGTTTTTATTGGGTTTTACGTTGCTTTAACAGTATTTCAGTCATATCATGATGACAATCTAATTACAGGTGGGGAAGACCCCAGAGGTTCTTCTGTGCACAGAACAATTGCATTGTTTTGTACACAAAAGAACATCTGGGTAGAACCACAGACCTACTGCAAGCCAGTCGGAAGGCTTCCTCACATGAAAAATTCCAACTGCCCAGACCGGGATTCAAACCACAGACTTGAGGGGCTAAGCAGTTGTCAGTCGAAGACCATAACCACTCAGCCACAGAGGCCCCTGAAGAAATATGGATCCCAGAGTCAGAGCTTAAGATAAAGGTGCGTACACAAATACTAGAATTGTCTTTTCTCCACCAAACCCTTTGTTGTGACCACTCTTTAGAATCGTCTATTAAAGGTTTGGTGGAGAAATAAAGAAGCTATTCTTGAGAATGTTTTAATTTATGCATCTTATCCGGAGCTCTCTTTACATACTAAATGTAGTAAATGACACACAGCTGGTGTTTATTTAACCCTTTCCCTTTCTACAAAAATAACAAGGAAAATCTGTCACACTTTCTGTACAATTACAAATATTTGTTTGCACCTCTAACCAATACCATCAATTGTTGAAAAGTTTGTGAATTTCTTTTTGAAAAATTCCTCAAAACAATACATACAGTTGCCAAATCTTTCTGAGTCCATTCCTTTGCCTGCCGATGTTGTTGTATTAGTTTGGCGACGCTCAGGCCCAGCGTATCATGATGGAGTTCCTCGGTTTCCCGGTCAAGTCTCGCAGTGTTCTTACTGGCAGAATGCTGCTTGTTCTGACCACCGGAAACTAAAAAGATGCAGAAAAGATCAGACGTGAAAAGGGGCATAGATAATCTGCATATATTATCTCTATTCAAGAATATCCCCCGATTTCTTCATCAAACCCTATGTTGTGACCACTATCTAGAATTGACTCTTCAAGACAATTCTAAAGAGCGGTCACAACACAGAGTTTGGTGGAGAAACTAAAAGTTTAGAATTTGAATATGCATAATTATCTAAGCATTGCACAGCTACAGAAAACAAGTGTAAATTAAAACATTTTAAACAAGAGGCCCAGAATGGCCCTGACAGCGCTCACCAGACAATCAGATATGTTTCTATTGAAAACTGCCAATTTTGACCCCAGGGACACAATTTATATAACTTTTGTAGATGACCTAAACATGAAGCTATGTGCCAAATACCGGTATGAAATCTGAGAACATTCCAGTTTCAAAGGAGAAGATTTTCAAAGTTTGCACTATATGTTTCTATTGAAAACTGACCACCCCTGGGGTGGGGCCTATTTTGACCCCAGGGGCATAATTTATATAACTTTTGTAGATTCAGAAAAATGGTGCTATGTGCCAAATATGAAAGCTGAGAACCCTGTAGATTCAGAAAAGAAGATTTTCTAAGTTTTCACTATATGTTTCTATAGACAAGAGGGCCATTGAAAGTGTTAATTTTTCAGACAAACAGATTACAGATGACAGAAACCCTATCACTGCTGAGAATGACTTGACTGAAATTAGCACACAGTTTGGATTCTGATCTAACACATATGTAACTTCATATGTGGTTTGTACAAGAGAGTTAATTTTAAGATTGATATGTATTAAAAAACAGTGTGAACAAACTTAAACAAGCAGACACTAATTCTGAAGCAGACAACATTAGAGTACTGAATGGGTGGAGATTACTATTAGAACACTTGAACTTGTATTAAACTGAACTTCCCAACAGATACACTGATAAGCTCTATATTGATAGCTGGCAGCTTAATGCAGGGCATACATATGAAAAAAAGCTTTAAGAGCTTTCTGCATTTTGAGAATTATCGACATAGTTTTCTCAATCTAAAATGAGTGTGTTATTTGTCTAAACACAACTTTTACTCTACTGATCAGGCTAAGGGTGATTACCAATACACTCACACTGGCTAGTCTCAACTAGGTCACTGGCTTCATCTCTGATTTAAGGCGAATTTAAACTGTAGTTTCTTATGTCTACTGTTTGCAAATGCGTCAAAAGGTGTTTATGTGAGGGAAAGGGTTAAAATGTTTTTTCAAAATATCTAATTCTTATATATATATTCTTATTTATCCAACAAACCCTATCTTGTGATCACTCATCAGAATCGTCTCTTAAGAGTTTGGTTGGTAAATGACAATTTTTTACTATTTCAAAATACAAATACACCCCTTTATCAGTTTATGGCTCTGCAAAAGACATAAGGCTGCAGCCAAATCAAGACAAAGATTTTAGACCCTTTTAAGATTGCACCTGTCAGGTTACTCCAGGCTAAGAAGTAGTTTGTATGGCTGTCAGATTTTACAATTAACACGTTTTTCACCCCATGCATGGCCAAAAAGTTCAAAGTATTGAATGTTCACCATTATTGTAGAAGAAAAAGAAGAATCGCTCCTCAAATAGCATACTCACATTTTTTATTTGTTTCAATGTCAGCTCCTGACCTTTGAGCTGAATTCAATGCCTGAAAGATAATAAAAAATTCCGGTAAAGTACCTGTGAAGCATTTCCTTTAAATAAAAAAAACCCCTATAACATCAAAATCTTCTGCATAATTTGCACATGAATGAAAAGAAATTTAACCATTTACTTCATATTCCTTTGAACTTTGAACTTTTATTTCAATAACTGTTTAACACTTTCCCTGTTCTATGTTGATTCCATTTTGATACCTACTGCATATTCATGGACAAAACAGTTATAATGAAATATGGAAGGTGGAACATTGTACCATTTTAGAAAGTATAGAGCCAGATCTGTCAAATTTCATTAGCAAACAGAGCAGACCCTGATCAGACGGCTCTTCTAGGAGCCGTCTGATCTGGGTCTACTCTGTTTGCAGATGCGTGAAAACACGTTTATATGAGGGAAAGGGTTAAGGCCCAATTTAGTGGGCAGAATTAACAAATTCACATACAAATCACACAAGCAATAAATTGTCTCGCGGGAATACACTTACATACATTTTAACCCTTTCCCTGTTCTATATTTAGTCCAAATTTCAATACCTACTGAATATTCATGGAGAAAATAGATATAATGAAACATGGAAGGTGGAACATTCCACTAGCAAACAGAGTAGACCCTGATCAGACGGCTCTTCTAGGAGCCATCTGATCTGGGTCTACTCTGTTTGTAAATGCGTGAAAACACATTTATATGAGGGAAAGGGTTAACCAGTAATACTTAATGTATACACATGTTGTTCTAAAATATCAAATAAAAGACTGAGAAATTTAAAAATTGGGTCAGAAATTAACAAAGCAGTTATTATATTTAATGAGAATGCATGTAAACATATAGGTTACTCCAAACTCTCCAACAAAACGGAACTAGGGAAAGATAGTCAGTAACCTACATGTGAAATGCTAATAAATCTAAACTAGGGAAAGATAGTCAGTAACCTACATGTGAAATGCTAATAAATCTAAACTAGGGAAAGATAGCCAGTAACCTACAGTCATGTGAAATGCTAATAAATCTAAACTAGGGAAAGATAGTCAGTAACCTACATGTGAAATGCTAATAAATCTAAACTAGGGAAAGATAGTCAGTAACCTACATGTGAAATGCTAATAAATCTAAACTAGGGAAAGATAGTCAGTAACCTACATGTGAAATGCTAATAAATCTAAACTAGGGAAAGATAGCCAGTAACCTACATGTGAAATGCTAATAAATCTAAGCTAAGTGTAGCAGATAACCATTATTATTTTAATTGGGTTTTTTTGTTTGTTTGTTTTGACAAAAAATGGATAATGCAAGTAAGACAGACACACAGGTGGAACATTGTAGGCTAGCCATTTTAGAACGTAAAGAAACATCTTTCAAATTCCATTAGCAAACAGAACAGACCCAGATCAGATGGCTCCTATAGGAGCAGTCTGATCTGGGTCTACTCTGTTTGCAAATGCATGAAAACACATTTATAAGAGGGAAAGGGTTACTGCAAGAATTAAAGTTATTAACCTTGTACCCCTTAAATATGCCTTTCTACACCTTTGCAAACTGAGTAGACCAAGATCTGATGGCTGGTTGCTTACAATATGATATAAATTAATATGATTCTACATTTTCAGCAATGGCCTGTGTCCATGAGCTATTATAACAATTAATCTAGTTAGTATTCCTGAGATCATTATTTCTTACATGAATATACATGGAGGGTCCGCCCGGTCAAGTCGGCCTGGGTCAAGTCGGCCCAAAAATATTATGCCTTTGGCCTTTTACACAGAAGACTCAAATCAGATGGTTCTTATTGGCACTGTCTGATCAGGATCTACTTTGTTTACAAATGCAATTATATAGATGTGATTTCAGAGTTTGTCTTCATAAAAATCCTGTGGATTGTTACCATCATAAACAAAATCAGGTAATAAAAATTCATGATGTCATTGTCTCTGTGACCACAGGCTCATACTCCACTGCCCTTGAATTCATTATCCTTAATTTCACTTCAAAAATATTGATGCCGCTCTTTTCACACCTATCTGTTTGATTTCTCAGTTTGATCTAGTTAACCTGATTACTGAATGGCACCTGTTGTTTTCGATAATCTCGTGCAACATACTTTATTACTTTGTTCATATCTGCTAAAGAAAATGGGTTATAACTGCCAAAAAGATGTACAAACTTTTATGACTATGTCTGACATAGTATGTCATAATTCTTCATGTTCAACCCAATTGTGGCCATGATCCCAAATTATGAGACCTTGATCAGAGAAGGAGGATCAGGTTCTTCACTTTTGACTGCAGTATATAAACTTTAATTGACACGGTCGAGAAAAGGCCGAGTTGACCTGACCAGAACAGGCCGAGTTGACCCGGCCGACATGATCCTGGCCAACTTGACCAAAGTCGACTTGATCCAGGTTCACATGGAGTAAAGTGTTAACCCCATAATAGGAGGAGACATATCGAGGGCTTGGTGCAAAACTATTCTAAGTGAAGGAGTTAGAGTAGTTTTGCACCAAGCCCTCGATATATGATTATGAATATTCATCAAGTTAATTTGTTCCAAGTTTGTTCTGTAATACATTTCTGAAAATTATTTTGTTTTTATAAAATATATGTATTTAATCTTTGTACTGGAATATAAGTTTACAGCATAAAATATGTGCTTGCTTGAAGCCTTCATCAACAATTTTACAAAACGTGAATGAGCTTATGCCTGAATAAAGTTCAGAGGTTGACAAGGATTAGTGGCTCAATATATAATCTATTTAGAAAAACTGGGTTAAAATTCTTTTCAAGACATCACCGAGGTAACTGCAATATGTACACACAACAAAAAGATCTGGCTACGAAAATGCGATTTTAATACACCAGTAAGGCTCTGTCTATAACTCTGGCTCTTCAAATTATTTGACAAATGGTGACCACCATGTTTTACCTGCTGAGATTTCAATTGACCGCTTTTTGGCTGTCTCTTCCTAATATAAGTCACGTCGTCCCAGTTTGCTTCGGCCATTTCGTGTTTTCTTCAGTAATGTATCAATAAGATAGCAATTATCGCAAGTTAAAAGTAAAATATGTGAACGTTTCTTCTAAACATGCATTTGTTTTGCAACTTTTTCTAGTATCGTAAACTGGTATGTATGCGCAATGCATGTCGCAATTAGCTATGGCAGTTACAAACTTGTATTTTATGGTTTGTTTAATCCTACATTTTATATACAATCGTATCTTATATATATTAATCATTAAACTCATTTCGAGTGTTAGATTATGTCTTTTTATTTAACAAAATACAACGTGTATATTTTGATTGTCGCAAAACTGTGGTCATGTATAAACCACACTACTGTAGAGAAATACATTGCATTTGGAAGTTGCGGGCGTGTAGTGCAATTTATCCAATACATTCATAAATATCCATTAAGAAATAAAGACATCGTGAATATTAATTAGAACAATTTTAACAACGGCATATGGGCATAAGGATTTTCTGCGCATAGGATCAAACAAATTGCAGAAAGTAAACGTAGGAGATATACATATATCATGGCCAGATCGCTCTAGTTAAAGCTCTAGGGGTATATTTTGGATACAATAAGGACGAATGTATTAATCTGAATTGGGAAACAAAAATCTTAACATGTTAAACATAATTGAAAACTGGAGTAAATGTTGGTTAACAATTTATGGGAAAATACAAATAATAAAAACACTGTTAGTGCCAATATTTGCATTGTTATCTATTCCATAGCCCTACAGCAATGTACAGTACCTCAGTCGATTTTAAAGAAAGTAAATGGTATTCTGCATGCCTTTTTTATGGGGCAGAAATAAATACCAAAATATCATTTCCAATCCTTTCTGAAACCCTTTTTACTTCTTCACACTAATTTGGTATCATTAGAATTAAAACGACTTTAGCAATAACAGTACACAATAAAAAATATAGAAAGTAATAATAAAACAATATAGCAACAACTACTGTCCGAAAAAAAATCATACCCCTTAATGCATAGTTTTGGAATGCCAAATTTTACGCTAACTACCCTTGGTCAGAAATAGATAGTTTTATCAATAAGACACAAACAATACAACTACAAAAAAAATTAACAACATATTTCCAACAAGAGCAATAAGAACGTGTCAAACTGCTGAAAATAAGAGTATGAACATACATGTATACGTATTCATAAACTGTTCAAAAGTACCATCATTTTGAAAAATCTTGTTGCTGTTTGAAACATGGGTATTGAAAACAACATTAAACACTTATAGTAGGATATAAGATTACAAATACAGAATATTTTTATGTTAATACAATACTAACAGTGGTATGTTTTAGTATTATACAAATCCATTTTTTTTAAAATAAAAATAAAAATGGATGCTTCGTGTTGATATTTACAAAATATAGTCAAAATATAGAGATCCTTTTATTAAGTATGTTCATGGGCAGTTATGAAAGGTGCAATGTTCACTACTCACGCCCCTAACACCGGCTTAAGCGGTAGGTATATTCAATTTTCAAAACTAATAACATTGAAACTAATGATCCCGAACGACCAGAAAATATAACAACACTGAGAATGTAGTTCACGAAATACAAATACAACTACAATTCCAGAAGAACAAATGTATAAGGAATCAAGGGTTAATCAAGTAATGAACAACGAATATTAACTGTTTTATAAGAATATTATACTGGTGATAATTATAACAGAGCGAAAGTAACTGACTGTATATTTCTGTTTTGCCAGCACAATATGTTAACTATTGCATGCGTTCAGTTAACGGTGTACTTAATAAGAGATAAGGGTTGTGACCAATTAATACGACTGTTATTGTGGGTATTAATAATAACATTTATAAGTGTTATTCTGTTCTCACATCATCACATTGTCATTTTGCATATCTGTATACATATTTTAACTAGGATACTATACTGAACAGAATAAGTCTGAGGCTTCACAAAAAAATGAAAATTTTGCATTGGGGTAAATCTGTAGAATCAGATCAATTTTACAATATACAGTAAAACCTCTCTATAACGACCACTAAATTACATCAAGTAGTTTGTGTTAAAGGCGGTGGCTGCTTAAAGCAAGGTGAAAGTAAAACAGAACGCTCTGGTTTACTTTCGCCTTGCTTTAAGCAGCCCTAAATACCAACTAATTAACATAATTTAGTGGTCGTTATAGAGAAGTTTTACTGTATAAGCAATCAAAGTTGTTCTTTATCAGAAGACTCCTACAGTAGCTGTCTGATCTGGGTCTACTCTGTTTGCAAAGGCGTATATATTGACTAAAGGGTTAAACAGACAATTATTTAATGAAATCAGTTCTATTATTTCCTCTCTTTTGCAGATTTTTCTAACGTAAAATTTATGGGTTTAATAATTATATTGAGAGCATATTGAAAGTGCTATATAAACATCCGTTCGCTGATTGAGAGTACGAGCGAAACTTAGAGTGAGCTTCAATACGGAATCAATGAGATGCAAACTAATAAAACTTATTAGTGGCACTTTCGTATCAAAACAGAGATTAAATTAATTTATTTCATCTGATATATAGTTATTGTGCTACGCCAGTAAATCTAGTTAAGCCAGTGGTGAGTTTGCCACTGACCGTTCCAAGGCGGCATCTCTTTGTCACCCTTACTTTTGTTTGTCTTGTGTCTTTGTGCTTGTGTTTTTGTTTGGAATGTTTATCTCTAGTACTTGTGTGTTTGTTAATGTTTTCTGTGTACATGTCGTGTATATGCGTGTGTTTGTGTGTGTATACAGTTGTGTGTGTGACATGCTATCCATCAATGTTTTGGTGGTGGTTGCGTCTTGTATATGGATTTGCCTGCTTGATTTTACTACTTTTTCATCTAACCCCTTACTCCATAAATACGCCTTTGCAAAGAGAGCAGACCCAGATCAGACGGCGTATAGTCTGACATGTGTCTGCTCTGTTTGCTTATCATATACAGTTGAACTTCGATATCTCGAACTTCAAGGGACTATATAAATTAGTTCGAGATATCAGAAGTTCGAGTTATCCGATTTCTAATCTGGACAATTTCTCAAGTTCATAGCTTAATGCAGGTCTACAGTAATGCTGAAAGCTCCTGTAGGAGCTTTCGGCATTACTGTAGATCTGCATTAAGCTGTGAAATGTGTTTCTAGATATGCGTATTGAAACATTTTAGAGCAATTTTGTATTGTAAGATTCTGGAAGGAACGAATAGTTAAGTTCGAGTTATTCCGTAGTTCGAGTTATTCGAGTTCGAGATATCGAAGTTCAACTGTAATATAGATATGATTCTACAGTTACTGCCTTGGCAAAGATTCCTATGTCCATATTATAACAAATTAATCTCATTAACAGTCATATTATGTCATTATTTCTTGTACATGAATATTGATGGAGAAAAGGTCTTTAATGCACCTTCGAGGTTCCACTTCGATTATTGTGAGAGGTAAACCTTATTATATATGTATATACAATACATGTATATAGTGAACTGAACATGTTTCTCCAAATCACTGTCTATATGGATTTCCCCAGTTCAGTTCAGCAGGGTCGGACAACATTTCAAACACGTACATTTCCCACATGTTACAAATTGATTGTGCAACCAGTACACTCCACAGCAGTGATTGCACATAGAAACAATTGTAGACAGTGAAGATATATGTAATTATACAACAGGACATGGGTAAAGAAGGAGAAATGTATTCTAAAATTCAGCAAGAGAAGGTTAAAAGGTCACAAACTCAGCCCATCGTCAACATTCAAGTCATTCACAGACATGAAAAAGGCTATCTCTGGAGTTGAGGCTTATCGGTGACTGCCTGTCAATACTACATCTGGAAATTTGAAAAAGGTATTGAAATGACTAAACTAAAAAATCGTTAAAAAGCACATTGATTAAATGAAAAACTTAAATATCTAAAGTGAAAGATCGAAGAAGGGAGAGGATGATCAGGCGAAGAAGAAGACATAGACATAAGGAAATGTTGCCTTGGAGGATTTTGTAAAATAAAGAAGATGAAGAAGTAAAATAAGGAAAAAGAAAGAAGAAGAAGAAGGGGAAGAAGGAGAAGAAGGAGGAGGAAGAGGCCGGAGTTGAGCAGAAGAAGAAGAAGAAGAGAAGAAGAAGGAGAAGAAGAAGAAGAAAAAAAAAAAACCAACAAAAAGAGGAAGATCAATAGAATGCTTGCAAGTTGATCTCATAGCGAGGGTAAAGCCGATAGATTTATGTACGATTGTGCATTGGGTCGAACATTGCTAGTGTTCTTAAGGATTGGAGGTAATAAAATCAGTAACATATGGCGGCTGCTACAAAGTTTTGGTATAAAACCGCAATTATTTTCAACCTTTTTCTGTCATGTAGGACATACAATGAGTTATTGTGATTGTCCGTCTGTCTATCCGTTTTTCATTTGTTTCAATGGATGTTTTTGCTGATACGGTTGTTATAGTTACTTGTATATATCATGGTTCATTTGCTGCGAGCGATACAGTAGCCATTCACTAAAAAGTAAAATATTTTGAAGAGAACTCCAGTTGCCATTGATTAAATGAAATTGAAAGAAGTGTTTGTTTGAAGGTAACAACTTAAATATAAGTTTAATTTCACTGACTTTAAAATGAAATTATCAACGGATACATTATGATTTTGACTTAAGTGAAGATTTAATTTTTGACGGAAGCATGTTTTGGAAAAATGTTAACTGCTAAATATCGTATTTCACAACATTTTCCCCATTCTCATGTTATGATTTGGTCGACCATTGTTGAATCTAAAGATGATATTCAAACAATTATTATTGTCCATAATTGCCATCAGATTTACCCACGTTTGGGTAAATGATGTACCAGTTCGGTAAATTGAATTCTATCTTCTAATTTCCAATAAGTCAAACCCCTCTAGACTGTCGTGCATCAACTGACAAGATGTTAGTTAGATTTGAGTTAAAAGCATGTAAAAAGAAAGAGAAATAGATGGGTTAAAAAGGGGGCAGGTATATATCTAGGGGTCCCGGGTCGTTTTTGACCCTATCCGTTTTGGCCATGGTCGTTTCGGCCACATTTGGGACCGAAACGACCAAGGAATACGTGGAATATATCAGCAATAGATTATCAAACAACCAGAATCAATTGCAATGTTGTTTGAATGATATAAAATTAACAAATTAAGTGTTAATTAATGGTAGTACTTGTTTGCGCTACTCTCATTTATAAATGAGATGTTTATAGCTGCGATAGTTTGTACTAATTATTTCATTGGTTATTTCTTTAATCATGTATCACCCAATAACAGCATGTATGACCGGATTAATTTTAAATATGGATGCACATTCTAAATTTTTATAAAGTAGTATTTTCAAGGGAATTAGTGTTGTCTGATCTGTGTCTACTCTGTTTCGAATTTCCTGAAAAGGTGTTTATATGTGGGGAATATTTAAAACAAGCCTGTGTCAGTTTCCAAGGGGATTATTGTGGTTTGCAGAAATAATTATTTGTCAGCTGGCTAAAGGTTAACATCTAACCTATCATCTGACCTATGTCCTTATTGGATTCAATTCTGCGTATTCCGTTCAATCATATCAAAAGTGCCATTTATACCTTTGAATGTGGCCGAAACGACCAAGGCCGAAATGACCAGGGCCGAAATGGATTGGGTCCGAAACAACTAAGGACCGAAACGGACTGGGTCCGAAACGACCCGACACCATATCTAGGGAGACATGTGAACATCTAATCTTAAGGGTTACCAGACATTTCGCTACCCTGACCTTTTCGCTACAGTCATTTTGCTACCCATCGGGAAGTGATTTCGCTACCCTGGACATTTCGCTACCTGTCGAATTTAATAGGAATCGTCTGGATCCAGGCTGCTTGCATATGGTCGTGATTAACAGACAAATGATAATGAGAGAATTACTCACTCACTGCTACTAAAAAAGATGAAAGTTTAAGCGATAAGAAAGATGTACAGACCAACTCCTACTGTTGCATATCAAATACGTGCAAGCGGCATATCGGCGTAGAAGTTCTATAATAATTTTAATAAAGATTAAAATAATAATATAATTTCTACACCAACATCATACATTATTTCCACTGGAATTCGGACTGTTTGTGAAAGTCAGAATTATAATAATAAAAAATAATGATGATAAAATTAACAGAAATATTATATTTTTAAAAAATATATATAATATATAGGTCATTATCGGTGCCTCTCTGATATTGCTGGTTGAATTAAGCTACCCGCTGCTTTCGATCATATGTACCGCCAATAACATTGGCATGTATACCAGTATGTCACACTGATTGAATTAGCAAATATTGCAAGTAGGAACATATATATGCGTCAATGTAAGACATACGCAAAATGCATTTTTGCTAAGTTTTCATTTATATTTCTAAAGAGTTCAGACTAAAAAAAGATATGTTGCATCATTAATATGTACAGTGCATTACGATCACATGAAAACACAATCATTACTTATTCGCTTTTATTTTAAGGTCTGTTAACCATCTACCTGCTATGGAAGTGTACGAATGTGCAAAATCTTGCCTCTTTGATTTTTAAAGTTTCACATTTTCTCTTAATTTTTAAATAGTTAGAAATATTGACTGAGTGTCAAAGAACTTGGATTCTGATGATACATCGAATTACTCAGCATCTCACCTGGATCCAAGCTGCTTGCATATGACAGAATGAGATTATCTTTAGCATACAATTCGCAATTTTTTGGTTTATTTTGAATATAGAATTACGACATTTTATATAATTATGGTTAAATGGAACATGTCTAATTGTTAGTTTTGTGATATATTTACATTGAACATTATTCTGAACAGTTAGCCACCTATCTTGTTTGTGAATTAACTCATTTACTATGGACGTTTCATTCGGATCCAAACTGTTTGCCAATGCTGCTACGCTTGGTAGTTAAAATTGGTAAACGCATCTCTTTTATCTGTTAAACTATTATCGTCCAAATCAATGAAATGTGTGAATAATAGTATTTAATTGGGTGGTGAGAGTGCAGGGTAGCAAACTGACTTCCCGTAGGGTAGTGAACTGGCTGTAGCGAAATGGTCAGGGTAGCGAAACGCTGGGTTGCAAAACGTCCCTAAATCATCTAAAGGCGCGTACCGTCAGCTGGTACATGTACTACCATTTATTACCCGGCCGTGTTTGTTTAATAATCAAAAAATTTTCAACTTATTAGGACTACCCAGAGACATATACACACATAAGTATATGTCTCTGGACTACCTTTAAAGAAGAGAGTGCGAACATCTTATCTGAAGCATTATAACAATTATCAAAGGCGCATGCAAACAGGTACTACCGTTAAAGGTGTGCCAGTAAATTTAACAGTTAATAAACTGGTTTAACAATAACAATACTAATACATGTATTAATAAGAACAATGACATAAATCCTGAAAAATAATGTTTTATTAATTAAGACATTCTGGAAAAAATATAAGATAAGTTCTATATAATGACCTTTTTACCAAAACGCCAGAACGAGTTACTATATGAATTCAATTTACCGAAACGGTCATTTACCGAAATGTCGGGCACCTGGCCATAAGGGTTGATTCAAATGTTAGTTTGTACTAGAAAAAAGCTTTACGCTTCAAATTTTCACAAATTCCGCTTACATCCTTGAAAATACACTCCACAAGGATATGTGTATAATTCTGAGATTATGCTCCAAATTTCATCAGTTTTTTGTGTCACTGTTTTGTGGGTTCAATTAGGGCATATGTTGATTGTTTTATGTCTTGCCAATGTTCAATAAATCTTATCATATTGAAGTATTTTAAGCCAAAATAACTTGAGAATTAACAGAATATTTTTGTCAAAGTATCGATAAGAGTATCGGTAATATCTGAAACGGTATATACCAGTACTTTTTGAATTGGGTATCGGTACCGATATGATACCGACTTATGGTATCCAACCCTTGCCCTACCCAATATCCTCTGTTTACTGCCTTGTAAAGCTGATAAATGATTTTTTAATACCCTTCCTCCATAGGGTATTTTTAGATCAAACCTCTTCGTATAAGTCTACCCAAAAGGAGCATTAACCAGAGAAAATAGATTTATTTTAGAGTTTTGTAGTTTGAAACCATTGTGATAAATAGAGAATTTGCTCCTATAGGAGCAAATGCTCTATTTATCACAATGGTTTCATAAAGTGACTTTACAGAGGCGTAGAAAAGCATATTTATGGAGGAAAGGGTTAAATGAAACTAATGAAGAAGCAAATAGTGACGACCTAGATCAAACTGTTCCTTCTGCGACAGTTTCATCTGGGTCTGCACTATATGCCTAAGTCAGAGTAACAGATAACGGAGCATACTCAAACATTAAACAGATAAAGGAGCATACTCAAACATCAAAATCATCGTTTCTCCACAAAACCCTATGTTGTGACCACTCTTTAGAATCATCTCATTGAGATGATTCTAAAGAGTGGTCACAAAAATAGGGGTGATTATTGAGGCCGAAATGGCTATCACAATAGTATTGTGATAGTCAAAATACTATCAGGATATGATTGCAATAGTTCAGAAACTATTGCAGTACTACCAAGATAGTTTTCTTCTCAAACTTTTAAAAGAAGGGTAGTGAATCAAAATGACTAGATCAACACTTAAGATCAGCCTTCGTATCTGACCTCTGCCTATGTGTGTCTCGATGAAAATTTAAGGTAATTCTGTTATTGTGTTTTTTAGATGCTGCATCCTGCTTGATATGGACACATTACAGTACTATCTTATGTTGATTCCCAGTACCCTTATTGTGTTTGTAATTTGTCTATTTCTGCGTTGGATGGGGCTTAAGTTTTTCCGTCATAATTAAGGTAAGTAAATTGCATGTACTATAGGAGTTTATTGGACTTTTACTAACTACTGTTCAAAATAAGATAAATTTTGTAATTTGAAGACCTGCCTAGAACTGGCTTTTAAACAATAAAATAAAGAAAATATAGCTAAACTCTTTGCACCCTGAGTAATTTGTCGTCTGCAACAATTGTCGTCTGCTTCAATTCTTAAAATAAACATTCTCTCTTTTCTTTGCAAAAATATGGTCAAAATTACAAACAGTTTGGATCCGGATGAGACGCCGCATTATGCGGCGTCTCATCTGGATCCAGACTGTTTGCATGGGTAATCAGTTTTGCCGCTAGCGTGCAAAGAGTTAACACTTTGCCCTCATATGAATACAAACCGAGGGCTTGGTGCAACACTATTCTAACTCCTTCACAAAGTGAAGGAGTTAGAATAGTTTTGCACCAAGCCCTCGAAATGCTTTTTCGAGCCTTTGCAAACAGAGTAGACTCATTCATGCGACAATTGGAGACCAGAAAGTGTTAGTGTCCATTATAATATCTAGAATATCTTACAGGAGATATTGTAACATCGGGAGTGGAATGCATTAAATCGTCATTTCTCTACCAAACCCTATACTGTGACATCTCTTTAGAATCATCTTGGAGACACGATTCTTAAGAGTGGTCGCAGTATAAGGTTTGGTGGCTTGAACATTTATCAAGTAAAGTAAAGAAACGTTATTACTACCATTAACAATTCTTTTTTCAGGACTCATTTAAAGTGTGAGAAGTATGGAAATGGACATGACACCAGACCAAGGTACATCATTTGTTGAAGATCCTGTCGATCCAGGCATCGCCACTGTCTCCGGACACAATTCTGACAGTGGGGACGATGATTCTGAGACATATTTCTTTGAGTCTGATCATGTAGCTCTGAAAGGTAACCCAGACTACCAGCTGATGCTTCGGACCATAGCAGTGCTTGAGGCCCAGAGGATTCAGGTATGAGTAGACTTTACAGTAGAACCTGCCTCAAAGTAATGTTTTTGGTCTTTGTCCGTCTGTCTGTCCGTCAACAATTTCAAACGACTTCTTCTTTGAAACCAACTACCCAATTGTAACCAAACTTGGTCAGATACATACTGTTGGTGGGTGCTTCAAAAGTTGTTAAAAGATAGTGGGTGGGGCCATCGGTCTTGTTGCCATGGCAACCGTACACAATATCTAGAAAAATCTTCTTCTCCAGAATGACTTGTCCGATTTGAATATAGTTTTCACCAAAATGTTTCTCAGTTGATAGACTTCAAAAGTTGTTAAAAGAATTTTGATCGGGCAAAAAACATGGCCGCCAGAGGGCGTGGTCATTTTTTCCGTATATGGTAATATGGAATTTTCATAGGAAAATCTTTAAAAATCTTCTTCTCTGAAACTATAAAGCCTAGACCTTTGATATTTGGTATGTAGCATGATCTTATGGTCCTCTACAAATGTTTTTCAAATTATGACCCCCGGGCCAAAAATGGCCCCGCCCAAGGGCTTGTCAGTTTTTCATAGGAAAATCTTTAAAAATCTTCTTCTCTGAAACTGTAAGGCCTAGACCTTTGATATTTGGTATATAGCATGATCTTATGGTCCTCTACAAATATTGTTCAAATTATGACCCCCGGGCCAAAAATGGCCCCGCCCAAGGGCTTATCAGTTTTTCATAGGAAAATCTTTAAAAATCTTCTGTTCTCAAACTGTAAGGCCTAGACCTTTGATATTTGGTATGTAGCATGATCTTATAGTCCTCAACAAAAGTGGTTCAAATTATGACCCCCGGGCCTAAAATGGCCCCGCCTAAGGGCTTATCAGTTTTTCATAGGAAAATCTTTAAAAATCTTCTGTTCTCAAACTGTAAAGCCTAGACCTTTGATATTTGGTATATGTAGCATGATCTTATGGTCCTCTACAAGTATTGTTCAAATTATGACCCCGGGCCAAAAATGCCCCGCGCAAGGGCTTATCAGTTTTTCATTGGAAAATCTTTAAAAATCTACTGAAACTGTAAGGCCTAGACCATTGATATTTGGTATGACTCACATGATCTAATGGTCCTCTATAAATAAGTAGCTGTGGCTTGTGGTCCTCTGCCAAGAATGTTTAACTTACGACCCTGACCACTGGGCGAAACTTGGCCCTGCCTCAGGGCTTATCAGTTTTTCATTGGAAAAATATGAAATATTACTTTTCTCTGAAACCATAAGGCTTACTGCTTTGCCTTGTGGTTCTCTACCAAGGTTGTCCACATGATTTCTTGTGGTAAAAAATGCCCCCCCCCCCCCCCCCCCTCCCTGGAGTTATCTCAGGTGAGCGCTTCAGGGCCTCATGGCCCTCTTGTTAAATGCCGTAATAAGAATTCAGTCAGTTTTGTTCAATCGATAAATGGTTCTGCTGAATTTAGAGTACATGTATGTTCACAATCAATGGTTTCACAAAGTCGTCAAAAGCTGTCAATATGAGGGAATGGGTTAATTCAACAGCTTTTGCCATGGTACAAAAAATCTCTTGTTCATAATGTTACAAAAATCATCTAATATTCGTACTGTCAATATTTCTTATATAAATCTTTATCAGGTACAGGGTTAAAACCCTTTCCTTCATATAAACACCTTTTCACGTATTTGCAAACAGAGTAGAACCAGATCAGACGGCTCCTATACATACATTTCAAAGATGATTCTAACGAATACCAGAAAGATAGGATTTTGCCACAAAAAAAATCAGAAACTATTGTAGGTACAGAGGGCCAGACAAGATGCATAAATTTAAACGTTTTCAAGAATAGCTCCTTTATTTCTGTACCAAACCCTATACTGTGACCACTCTTTAGAATCATCTCTTTGTGGCCACTCTTCAGAATAGTCTCGAAGAGACGATTCTAAAGAGTGTCACAATATAGGTTTTGGTGGAGTAATGACGACTTTAGTATTTAGGTACGCACCTTTAGTTGTAGCTCTGAAGGTACTCTATTATCTACAGCTCTGTTACATTAAATATTGTAGGTACATAGGTCTGGATAAGATGTGTAAATTTTAACATTTTCAAGAATTGCTCCTTTATTTCTCTGGGCTAAACCCTATACTCAAAGAGACAATTCTAAAGAGTGGTCACAGTACAGGGTTTGGTGGAGAAACAATGATTTTAGTATTTTGGTACGCAGCTTTAGCTGTAGCTCTGAAGGTGCCCTGTCACCGTTTCTTACGCTGTATAAAGGGCCAATACGTTTGGATCTTGATGAGACGTCAAGTAGCTGGACGCCTCATCTGGATCATATTTGTTCGTATAGGTTATCGGATTCGACTAGTCTGGTGCTTACCCAAATACTGAACTCGTCCTTTCTCCACCAAACCCTGTACTGTGACCACTCTTTAGAATCTTCACTTCGAGACAATTCTAAAGAGTGGTCACAGTACAGGGTTTGGTGGAGAAACAGTGATTTTAGTATTTTGGTATGCAGCTTTAGCTGTAGCTCTGGAGGTGTTCCTATTATCTACAGCTCTGTTGTATTATTGGTGTTGTGTAGGCTGTGAAGGACCTTGACAGTCTGTATGAAGCACGGGAAGCAGCCTTGACAGATCCGATCCAGTTTGTCCAGAAGTTGCAGAGTGGAGTAAATCTGAACTTGCCAAAACAACAAAAGGTAAAACCTAGACTGTGAAGTTGCTGTTCTCATACATTTTTGATACTTTCATGTGTCACGCGTATCTCTGAAACCAGTTGGGCTAGAGTCACCAAACTTCACAGGAATGTTGACCAGCATGAGTTATTGTGCACCTGGGTTTTTTGAATTGTCTTCCCCTGATAACTTTGGAGTTATTGCCCCTGATGACTTAAAATTAGAAAAACTTTGTGTTGTGCATATCTCTGAAACCGCTAGTACTAGAGTCACCATACTTCACAGGAATGTTCACCAGCATGAGTTGTTGTGCATCTGGGGTTTTAAATTGTCTCCCCCTGATAACTTTGGTTACTGCCCCTTATGACTTAAAAAAATAAGAGAAACTTTTCTTTGTGTCGTGTGTATCTCTGAAACCACTGGTACTAGAGTCACCAAACTTCACAGAAATGTTGACCAGCATGTGTTGTTGTGTACCCGGGAGTTTTGAATTGTCTCATCCTGATAATCTTTGAGTTATTGCCCCTGATGGCTTAAAATTTAGATCCTGTTAAGTTTGGAGTTAGACATTACACTTGTGTATTGGAAAGAGGATGGGAGGGGGAGACATCTGTTTTTGTGACAAAAACAAACCTCTAGTTGGTTTTTGAAATCAAATGGAAGAGAATGTTTACTTGAAATCATAATTCAGATTTATAGATTTGCTCTTGTCCCTCCATCTGAATGTATGTCACTAGGTGTTGTTTTTTTTTCATATAATACCAGTAACACAAGAGTTATTGTCATTGACCTAGACAAAATTAAACATTCTATATTGCAAGTTTGTGACCTAACCCTTTCCTCCATAGACTATTTTAGATCCGACCTCTTTGGATGCATATACCGAAAAGGAGCATTAACTAGAGAAAAGGAATTTTTTAGAATTTTGTAATTTGAAACCATTGTGATAAATAGAGCATTTGCTCCTATAGGAGCAAATGCTCTATTTATCACAATGGTTTCAACAGGTGACTTTTACACAGGCGTAGAAAGGCGTATATATGGAGGAAAGGGTTAATCCTTTGCCTGATGAACATTCATGGAAGAAATAATGACACCATGAATATTCATTAGCTAAACTTTTATAATGGCATATGAACCCATGAATTTTTGGTATTGGCAGACACTACAGAATCTGATCTATATAATTTTATAAGCAAGCACATCATAACTGGATCAGATGGCTCTTGCAGAAGCCATTGTGTCTGGGTCTAGCCTGTTTGCATAGGAATGAAAAGGCGTTTGTAAGAAGCCAAGGTTTAATTTTTTGTAACCCTTTTTTGTAGCTTGTATAAAGTGTTTATTTTGCCTTATGTCTGTGAGTGACAGACAAAATCAAGAAATTGTCTTACAGGTAACATACACTAACTGTTATTCTCCAAATTCAAAGAGTAAATGAAGTTTTTGCTAGCCTATTTTATCGATATGCATATTCTTCAAACTATATATATAGATAATGCCAGGTCATCTTGTGAGGCATAGGAACACCAGCCTGGCGGGCTGAACCCCAAATTCTTAAGTAGTTTAAACCCTTTCCATGATACAGACACCTTTTCGTGCCTTTGCAAAGAGAGTAGATCCAGATCAGATGGCTCCCATAGTCGCAGTCCGATCAGAGTCTGCTCTGCTTGCTCATGGAATAATACAGGGTCCATGCTTATAAAGCTTTTTAGTTGAGTCTGAGATCGTTCTCAAGCTTTTGATTGGTCAGATTTGAGTTCTCAAGTTTTTGATTGGTCTGATTTGAGCCAGAGGCTCAAATCTGACCAACCAAAAACTTGAGAACGAACTCAGACTCGACTAAACGTTTTATAAGCATGGACCCAGATCTGATTCTGCAGTTTCTACCTTGTGTTCATATAAATGCCATTTTAGAAAATCAGCGAATTAATATTCATTATGTCATATGTCATTTCTTACATGAATATTTATCAGGTAAAAGGTTCTGGTGGGGGGGGGGGAAGCATTTACTAGGAACAATAAGTAGCAAATATATACATTTCTAGATCTTTTGTTTTCAGATTATGTCATTGCCAAACATTAATTGGGAGAAGTATACAAGTAACTTGGACTTCTCCACATTTGGTGCTCACAGACACATGACAAGACTAAAGAAAAATCTGGCAGAGGGTAACACAGGTAAGAATGATGACATTTGATCTTTTGAACATAAGTAACTTTCTATAACAGAGATTCAGATAAGATGCGTAGTTTTAGTAGCAAAATACATTACCTGCTGTGAAATATGCTTAGGTTAATTTTTTAACCTTTTATACCTTGTGACCGGAATAAAAAAGTACCACATATACCGTATGGCCCGCCCGTTAGCCATACCTCATAATCATAATGCTCCCAGCATGTTACAATCATTGGTTATTTCCGGTCGGCCATTAACGTCAGCTTTTATCAGCCTCCCGAGTTTTTAACCTCACTAGCTGTCTGGGTCTATTCGACTTCTTACAGTCCTTGTATTCTGTATCCTACCATATATAAGTAAGACTCAAATCGTGGGTCGGTCCCAGATCGAGGGCCGATTCGAAAATCGTGGGCCGATCCAAAATTGTGGCCTGTTTTCTGAAATCTTGAAAGGCCCTTTAGCCCCACATAGAAGTTTAAGCCTTCAATCATGCAACTTCTGTTATAAAATCCATCTCTTTCCAGAACCAATTGGGGTTCGGATCTTTTGACATCGGTTGTCTTCGGTTCTGAACTACATCTATAGTAGTTTCACTCCGACGTCTACGGTTGAAAAATATGGCGTCATTTACGCACGTCTTCCGTTTTCACGTCGTATCATTTAGCGCCACCATTATTTGGACATTTTATTTTTCTTTAACTCTGCCAGTCTATATAGATCCATATTTTTAAAATTTTAGATCTATTTGAAGTTTTTAATGAGCATAGGACTTTGCCGTGGGTATTTAGATCTGTATCAAATTTGTGATCTGTGTATTTTGTTAGGTAGGATGTTTTTTTTCGTGGGTTATAAATCGGCCCACGATTTGGGAGCAAACGACCCTAGGTATTGGACCGGCCCACGATTTTCGAATCCGCCCTCGATCTGGGACCGGCCCTCGATTTGAGTCTTACATATATATACAGATTACACTGCATATACTTTTTGTGTTATTTCACTTTGTTCCTGCGTGTATCGGTTTCTCCCTTGTGCCTTTACAGCATGGCTTCTAGGCACAAAGCTTCCTGGGTACCTGTGAGGGAAATAAGCCAATGTGCCATGGCTGCCTTGAGCGCCGAGTGTTAATGGCCGACTTATAACCCAGTGATCAGGGGGTAAAATGTGAAGTCGGGAGAATATGTACATTGTATGTAGTTCCAGACTATAAACCTCACCTTT